>OU612099.1:5030000-6280000 GCA_914767995.1 Thecocarcelia acutangulata | reverse complement strand
TTTGAGTATTTTGGACTGAGATGACATTTGAGCGGATTTGGGGCTTCGCTGCCGTTTAACTACGGTTACATACCTATCCATACCCACTTGCGTTTTCGGTTTATCAACAATAACTGGACTGGAAGATGGTTTGTCGTCTGTTATAACAATAATGTTTGGCGAGCACGAACGCGTGCGTTTTTTATCTCTTAGAGACAGGAGATTGTCCAATGATTTTTTCAATGATTCCTCTTCAGAAATCCAGAGGTTTTTTTTAGTGGAGCTAAGCTCTCTTTCAGAATTGCACCTACTGGGTACACTCATGCAATTTTTTGTTTATTTATATTTTTGTTGCTTTAAAAGTATATAAAAATAATTGTCACAAAGTTTTTATTTTGTATTAATTCACTCTTCACTTATTGCGGTTTTTTACTTATACTGTTATCTTTTTTTTTTGTAACACTCCGATTAAAAAACAAATACGTCCGTTCACTATCAAAGCTACACTCTGAAATGTTAAAAAGTAATTCACCAGTCACGCAGGCTACTTGATTTGGAAAAAACTAACGGTATTTGAACAGTTACTGTTTTCAAATTATAAATAAAGCAGAGTAGAATATTGTATATGAACACTTTAGTCCCTCTTTATATTAGGTTTTTTTTTCGTATATATCGTTATTTTCTTAAAAGAATAAAAATGTATGCTTTGCTACAATAGTTAAAATGGAATTCAATAATTTTCCCTTAAATTTTTTTTTTCTGGTACTCTTTGATTGGCGAATATATGTCATTTTGGGTAAGTATGAACACTTTAGTCCCTGCCTGTATAACAGACATGTGTACCAACATAACAGAAAAAAATGCGCTAATCGAACAAATGTACGTTGTAAAGTTACCTCCGGTTACCCCGGGTTTGAAGCTGGGGCACGTTCAATCGCGTTCAGGGCCTTTCCCGCTTTTTCGGTTGTAAGTGGCAAATACATTGGTGGCTTTGAGCTCCTATCGTTGCTCTCCTAGTTTTAGTACCTGAATGTAAATTCAGGTACCACTATTTGGTACTGATGATAATCGGCACCCCCTACGAGTCCTAGATGTAAATCAGGGACTCCTATCACCTTGCACCCTAACTCTGCCGGGGTAGATGAAAATCTAGCCAGCCTATAATTTGTCTCCTATTTACGTACGTCTGTCCCGTCAAAAATCACCTAGCCAAACCCGCGTTACCACTTACAACCGTTGTTATTTATTTTTACCCCTTTTTATATTTGCTGCCCTTTAAAATTATTTATTTGCACCTTTGTTTTTTTTTAAATATTATATTACTCCATTCAGTTTTAAATTTATACACTCAATAAATTATGATGTTGCTGCTCTGGCTGCTGTTTTTCCACTACTCCTCATGTTCTCTTGTTGTACTGCCTTTTATAGCCAACCTATGTTGTATTGTAGTCGTGCTTTTTATATGTCTTTGCGTGGTGTGTGTGGTGAATTGTTGACAGCATTCTCATAGCTTTTTGCTCTCTGTTGTTCGCTGCTACTGATTATTTCTCTATAGGTGGTAAGTTTACTGGCTGCATTCTCTTCCTTCTTTTCATTGACTTTAACCCCTTTGTGACCGATGGGACCTGAAAAGATATTAAGACGGCAGATGAAAATCTACCGCCTTATGTTTTCATATTATATTCCAATTCGTGTGGGCCTAAATTCATGGAATTTAGGGTTCTCACAACGTAACTCACGAAATTTGAAAATAACGTTTATTGGTTGATTAGACCTCGTACACATAAGACTAGCAAGTGCATTGCTGTGTATTTTGTTAGTATAGGGTAAAGGTATGCTAAACCTTATGCACAGCTATACTATTTGCAGGAGACTGTGAATAGAGCTATTGTCTGATAATCAAATGTTAATATAGAGTACACAGATACTTTATTGTAGAAACTATCTTCAAATATGCAAATGCCACGACTTCACTGCGATTCAATTTAAGATGGTATGTAAGCGTTTTCGGTTAACCCACACTATATTGAAATATATACTTTAATTTTCGGAATAATTAACAGCTAATTTATTAATAAATTATTGTTTGTTTTATATTTCCATATGACTTAATTATATTAATTTAATTATTTTCTAATTATAGTGTGTAGTATGTATATTATAGTTTTAAAACCAAAGACTGACTCCACGCATTTATTTGTTGTTGTTTTCCTTGAATAATTTTAAAATATTTATTACATTATAATAAATACATATCCTTTTGCCAAATCTACAAGTTTACGACATTCGTAATTTAGAACTTTTAGAGAGTTGTAATAGGTACACAAATTTAGATGACTGATGTGTTGTAATCTCAAAATAGTTTGGCTCAGATTTATTTTTGGTTTTTATTTCCATGGTTGAAAAAAGTCAAACAGTTCTAGAATTATAAGAAAGATAAAACACTGAGTTAAAACATGCAATGCATATAATGTTAGAATTTGTTTTTTCATAAATTTAATATACAATAAAATAAGTCAGTATATCAGGAATACAATAACATGACAAAAATAAGTGTATCATAAAAACAAAACATTGGAAAATGCAACATTCATAAAAAATGTTACATTCATAATTCAGTTGTTAAATATCATTACTAACTGCATTTATACTCAAATCTTATTTGAACATAAATGTTATTTGTAAATAACAAACGCACAGTTTATACCATTCCACGGTTACTACATCGCGGCATTAAGAGTTATGTAGCACAGTAAAAACCAGAGATCTGCAACCGGTGCATTTTTTCATGATCTAGGTACACTGGACTTAAAACAACTGGCGGTGTGATTGGCCACCGTATACTATTTGCACAAGTATGTTTTCTACTCGTTAGAGCTTGTGTCTGTAAACTAGAGTGTATAACATGCCCACTCAAGTTTGTATGCGGTGGCTGCTTGATTTTGTTTCTTAATTATTTTTTCCACATTCGGCAATCGTACTCGTACTTCTTTTTAAAAACGAAAATAATATATATACATATATTTTTTTTTTCAGCTTGGACCAGTACTCAGGGGATGACCCCTACATATGCAGTGCATTGTACCAGAACTAGGAAAATAGGTTGTGAGGAGGGGGAAAGAGGGAGTAGTGTTTGTGAACATTTGACTTGAACTATCCAACGCTATAACAGACAGGAAACACATCTGCAGGCAACTTGTTCCACAGACGAAGCGTACGGCTGAAAACCGAATTCTCTCTGTAATGCGTAGTACGATTCTCCGCGCAATCAACCTCAAATGGATGAGCTCTGGACGATGAACGCGTGCTACGTAAAAATATGCGAGTTTCGGGAACAAGACCCCTGATCTCGTCAGAGCAAAGTCCATTGTAGTAACGATAGAACAGAGTAACGCACCCTACACTGCGTCGATGCTCCAGTGAGTCAATAGAGTTGGATACTCTACTGTCACTGATGAGCTACTTCGCCCTCTCCTGCATACGGTCGAGTAACCCCAAAATAGACTTTGAGGCACCGGCCCAAAGATGAAAGTTGTATTCCATTTTTAGTCGGATGTAGGTGGTATAAATATGGAGTGAAGTACATCTTACACCGTTTCAAAAAACCGAGGCACTTGAATGCTTCTTTAGAGACATGAAAAATGTGATCAGCTCAACGAACATCACACTGTATCTTTACTCCAAGAACATCAAAAGCATCCGATTCCTCAATATTTATACCATCCATGAGCACAGATGAGGCAGCATTTGCGGCCGTTTGTTTGTGTGTTAATAAACAACACTGGGTCTTACGAGCGTTAAAGGCGACCCTGTTTTACGACCCCACTCAGAGATTAATAGAAGATCACTATTCAGTGAATCATTCATATTTAGCCTCTTGGCAGCGATCTCTGATAGGCTGGGTCTATAATTAAAAGAGTACGAGTGACAAATGCTGCTGTCATCCGCGAAAGAGTGCATAGGGTTGGAAGTTTGATAGTGAAGGTCGTTGAGGAAAATAAGAAATAGAGTAGGAGAAAGAACGAAGCCTTGCGGTACCCCTGAATTAATCTTGAACTCGTTTGATTAGACCCCATCTATAACAACTCGTATAGTGCGGTCTCTGAGAAAGCTCGATATAAACCGAGAAAAGTCATCACCGACACCAAAAGCAGTAAGTTTTGCCAGTAGTGCAGCATGCCACACTCTGTCAAATGCTTTGGAGATATCCAGAGCTACCACTTTGCTTTCACCAAAATGGTGGATTGATTGGCATTTGCGTGCTTTTGCCATATATACTTGTTAATTTTACAGTTATTTAAAACAAAAGCAAAGAGTGCGATTAGTTTAGCATTGCCATATTTTGAGGGCTCATAAGAAATTCCACATTTTCTTGGGTTAATAAAAAAAAAATACAATAATTCAAAGATAAATTAGAGAATACCTTAAATTTAAAAATGCATGTGGTGTATATACTAATACTTAGCCAAAAATTTATGAAAGTACTGAAAACTTAAAATGAGTGTTGATGTATTCACCTTCTTACTGTATTAAGATAAAAGTAAAAGCCTTGGAAATGTGTGGGAAGAGCGGAAAGCACTCAATCATTGCATTTCGCAGATACATACATAATTAAAGTAGGATCACATCATATTTGTAACACTTGTAATAAGAATATTAGAAGGATATCTGTATTTTTGTATATTTAAAATACAATAATAGTTTTGGACAAAATAAAATGCAAAGTAGCTTTTCCAGGGTAGTGGTATAAGCACAGCTCTCTTTCGTTTCCTTTGCGTAAATTTGTAAAAAAAAACACATTAGGCCGTGTCAGATTAAACTTTGTCGCTTTGCGCGAAGTTAAGACTTTAGCAGAGAAGCGCAGAGCAAAAAAGTATATGTCACAATAAAAACTTTGGCAGCGCTCACAATTTGTTTATTCATCTAAAAAAAATGGTTGTTAATTTTTATATTTAATTATTTCTTATGATAATAGAAGTTAGAAATATTATTGGACGAACTACTGAAATTGGTTCTAATTTTTTTTAGTGCATAAAATTTTGGAGTAAGGCGAATTCATTATTAGGTGGATGCATCGGCGAACTCAGACGGATTCGGTCAATCCGTCAGTTTTGTTTACCTTTTTCGGCTCCATTTCAATTTTTGCCATGTACTTTTGACAGCTGAAGTGTGAATTCGCCTTTTACGCAAACAAAATACCTCTTGTTTTTTTTATTGATGTATTGTTGTATTGTTTTTTGTATCATGCTTTGGAGCTATTAGAAAAAACTTCAACACGATGGGAGTTGTCGAGCTTTACGTTGCGTTAAAAGCACTTTATGTGGCATGTTTTGTATAAGTATGTATATTTTATCTTAGATGTCAAAGCGAATTTGCAACGCAAAGCGAAGCGAAAGTTTTATCTGAAATGGCCTATAGACTTCCTTGCTTTTTCAAACAAAATTTTGACAATTTTTCGTAATTTCTACCAACCATGATACAAAAAACTAGGTAGCCGCTTCGCTACAACAATAAAAAAACAACAGGTATTTTGTTTGTGTAAAGAGGCAAATTCACACTTCAGCTGTCAAAAGTAGCTGATAAAGAACATGTACAAAAATTTAAATGGCGCGGAAAAAGGTAAACAAAACTTGACAGAGCAAGTGCCGCCGTATTAATCGAATTCGCCGATGCATCCACCTAATAATGAATTCGCCTTGGAATCCGCTTGCTACCAACAAAATACATGTGATGTTTGTGGGTATTGTATTTATTGTAATACTGTCACTACCTGTTAAAGCTAACTTGATACAAGCCATCACTGTTTTTATTTAGTTTTTTTTTTGCTGTGTCTTACTATTTTTTGTTTTTTTTTTTTTTTTGTTTAGCTGACGCCAATTTCGTTTTTTAAGTAAACATTTTTAATCACTGCACAACAAACAAAATGCTGGTTCTTGGTATTACTGCAATTTAGAACCATAGGTTGACTGTTATTGTGCAATTATTGCCACAAAATAGTTTATCACAATCTTGCGGTGATCAAATTTGCGAAAAATGGAGCAATCATGTGATTGCACAGTATTTAATTGCAATAATCAAGGCGAACTCATTACTAGGTGAACTTCAGGTGGTTACTTTTTGTTTCCCGCGTTTTTTTTCACTGATACTGTCAAATTCTTTTTGTTTTGTTTACATACATTTACGCGCCATTTTAATCTGATATTTTTATACCCTTCACAAAAATGTAAAAGGTATATATAAGTTTGTGATTCCGTTTTTAATTTCTACAGTTTTTTTTTGCGACCCTATAAAGTATATATATTCTGAATCAGAATTAATGGAAAAGTCGATTAAGCGATGTCCGTCTGTCCGTCTGTCCGCTGTTGAAATACCGTTTCTGAGAAAACCATTAGACTTAGAAACTTTTTTCTTTCACCATTCTTTTACCCCATCGATTCATTGCTATTGAAATTCAGTAATATCGGTCCACGTATAGCTGAGATATATTCAAAATTCCGAAAAAAGCCATTTTTTTTGCAGTTTTGTATGAAAATTTTTGAAAACAAAAGTTGTTCGTTTTGCTTCAAACTTCACAAACTTATTAAGTATAGTGACTAAAAGGTAAAAAAATTTTTTTTCAGATATCGGTCCATATATACCCGAGATATAGCCCAAATCGGATTTTTAATGAAAATGTCGCATAGGCGAAGCTAAATAACATTTTTTTTCCTCAAAAGCAGTTCTGGTAATAAAATTAGGTTACATAAATATGGAAAATGAAAATTTCCGATATCGGTCCATATATACCCGAGATATAGCCCAATCCGGGTTTTTCATATAAATGTCGCGTAAGCGAACTTAAACAACTTTTTTGTGCTCAAAAGCAGTTCTGGTAAGGAAATAGGGTCATATAAATATGAAAAATGAACATTTTCGATATCGGTCCATATATACCCGAGATATAGCCTAGACCGGGGTTTTCATGAAAATGCCGCGTAAGCGAACTTAAACAATTTTTTTGTGCTCAAAAGCAGTTCTGGTAATGAAATTAGGTTACATAAATATGGAAAATGAAAATTTCCGATATCGGTCCATATATACCCGAGATATAGCCCAAATCGGGTTTTTCATGAAAATGTCGCGTAAGCGAACTTAAACAACTTTTTTGTGCTCAAAAGCAGTTCTGGTAATGAAATAGGGTCATATAAATATGAAAAATGAAAATTTTCGATATCGGTCCATATATACCCGAGATATAGCCCAAATCAGGGTTTTCATGAAAATGTCACGTAAGCGAACTTAAACAACTTTTTTGTGCTCAAAAGCAGTTCTGGTAATGAAATAGGGTCATATAAATATGAAAAATGAAAATTTTCGATATCGGTCCATATATACCCGAGATATAGCCCAAACCAGGTTTTTCATGAAAATGCCGCGTAAGAGAACTTAAATAACTTTTTTGTGCTCAAAAGCAGTTCTGGTAATGAAATTAGGTTACATATATATGAAAAATGAAAATTTTCGATATCGGTCCATACATACCCGAGACATAGCCTAGAACGGGTTTTTCATGAAAATGCCGCGTCAGCGAAATTAAACAACTTTTTTTGCTTAAAAGCGGTTCTGGTAACAAAATAAGGTTATATAAATATGAAAAATGAAAATTTCCGATATCGGTTCATATATACCGCAGATATAGCCTGGAACGGGGTTTTCATGAAATTGCCGCGTAAGCGAACTTAAACAACTTTTTTTGCTTAAAACAGTTCTGGTAATAAAATAAGGTTGTATAAGTATGGAAAATGAAAATTTTCGATATCGGTCTATATATACCCGAGATATAGCCCAAACCGGGTTTTTCATGAAAATGTCGCGTAAGCGAACTTTAACAACTTTTTTTTGCTTAAAAACAGTTCTGGTAATAAGATCAGTTTATATAAATATGGAAGATAAAAATTTCCGATATCGGTCCATATATACCCGAGATATAGCCTAAACCGGGGTTTTCATGAAAATGCCGCGTAAGCGAACTTAAACAATTTTTTCGCCTTAAAGCAGTTCTGGTAATTAAATAAGGTTATATAAATATTGAAAATGAAAATTTCCGATATCGGTCCATATATACCCGAGATATAGCCCAAACCGGGTTTTTCATGATAATGTCGCGTAAGCGAAATTAAACAACTTTTTTCACCTTAAAGCAGTTCTGGTAATGAAATAAGGTTATATAGGTATGAAAAATGAAAATTTCCGATATCGGTCCATATATACCCGAGATATAGCGCAAACCGGGTTTTTCATGAAAATGTCGCGTAAGCGAACTTAAACAACTTTTTTTTACTTAAAACAGTTCTGGTAATAAGATGAGGTTATATAAATATGGAAAATGAAAATTTCCGATATCGGTCCATATATACCAGAGATATAGCCTAAACCGTGGTTTTCATGAAAATGCCGCGTAAGCGAACTTAAACAACTTTTTTCACCTTAAAGCAGTTCTGGTAATAAAATAAGGTTATATAAATATGGAAAATTTAAATTTCCGATATCGGTTCATATATACCCGATATATAGCTTAACAGGTTTTTTGATGAAAATGCCGAGTAAACAACTTTTTTGTGCTCAAAAGCAGTTCTGGTAATGAAATAAGGTTATATAAATATGGAAAAAGAAAAAATCCGATATCGGTCCATATATACTCGAGATATAGCCTGAACCGATTTTTCCAATAACATTTTTTTTTTACTGAAAAGCAATTCTTGTTATAAAAGAAGGTTGCGAAAATAGAGAAAATTAAAATTTCTGATATCGGTCCATATATACCCGAGATATAGCCTAAATCGGGTTTTTCATGAAAATATCGCGTAAGCGAACTTAAACAATTTGTTGTGCTCAAAAGCAGTTCTGGTAATGATATAAGGTTATGTGGAAAATTAAAATTTTCGATATGGGTCCATATATACCCGAGATATAGCCTGAACCGATTTTTCCATTAAAAAATTTTTTTTTTTTTTTGCTGAAAAGTAATTTTCGTTATAAAAGAAGGTTACTAAAATACAGAAAATAGAAAATTCCGATATCGGTTCATATATAACCGAGCATATTTAGGTCACATTTTTAATATACTATACATATTCGTGACTATCGTGAAGGGTATTTTAGATTCGGCCCAGCCGAATATACTACACTCTTACTTGTTTTGTATGATTTAGTGCAATTTCAAGAAATTTTTGTGAATTTAAAAGTGAAAACCATTATAATCTGTGATTTTAATTACAAAAAATTTGTATTTAACGTTTATATAACATTTTTTCCCAGCTGAATAATCTTAGGCGAATTTAGATTTTGACATTCTCAGTAAGTTTTACAATAACAAAATACATAGCAAGGCGAATTCATTATTAGGTGACCTTAACAGCACAGGTGATTATTTTTTGCTTCTCGCGCTTTTTCCAATGGGAATGTTAAAATTTGTTTCTTTTGTTTACAAACTTTTTCGCGCCATTTTAAACTGGAGATGTTTTTGTACGATTTAGTGCAATTTCAAGAAATTTGTGTGAATTTAAAAGTAAAAAACTAATATAATCTGTGATTTTAATTACAAACAAATATAAAAGTTTATATTTAACGATTATATAAAATTTTTCCCAGCTGAAAAATCTTCGACGAATTCCGATTTTGACATTCACGATATGTTTTACAATAACAAAATACACAGTACTGAACTCGCCTTTCCGCTTGCATTCACCTGTATAAATTCGCCTTGATACATAGTACCGAAATCACCTTCCCGCCTGTATTAATTCGTCTTGGGGACAATTTTGTTATTGGGCACCAATTCGCCACAATAAAAATTGGTTCAGAAAAGCTAAATGTTCAGTTAATGTACTAATAATAAATAAATAATAATATATTTTTTACCTTTTTTACGTGTGTAGATATTTAGGTAAGTTTTTACACATTCATGCAATGCTCGAGCATGTCTCTAGTCACCTTATTCGATGTGAACGATAAAAGTTTTCATGTCTTGTGCTAATTAAGAGCGTATGCCGTTGTTTGCAAAAATATATTTTATTGTAATTTTTTTGGTATATAAGTTGCTGTTGAATATGTTGCTGGTTTCTTCTATTGTTGTATATTAAATTTCTTTGTTGCAAGACGTTGTAAACTGAAATAATATTAGAAACTTGTGATATGGTTGAATAGTGCCAAGCAGCTATTGAAAATATGCATAATGTAATGATGACCAAATGAGCACTCGGCGTTATTCCAATACCTTTACTAGTTTGCATAGCGGCGGGTTGCTCACCTTAAATGAAAAATACAAAAAACAAAATTAATTAAGTACTTTTTTATATTTAATTTCTACGTAATCTCATTGATATACAGCCACAGATAATAAATAGTACCCCTTAAAAAGTTGTTATTCTATTAGAAATGAAACTTTGAATATGCCCAGGAGATGTACTCGTACTTATATCAACAAAAATATTTATTCTTTTATTTATGTATCGTGTGGTTAAATTTCAAGGGCCGATGTTGAATGTGAACCACACCTAAACGCCAAATTTTTTCCGAATTTTATTTGACATTTCTCTATTTCAGACTTATTCAATTTGAACCATGGAGAGATACACAATCCAACAACGTGTTAAAGTTATCCAGACTTATTATGAAAATGATGATCAATTTTCGAAGAAAATCATCTTCAGTGATGAGGCACATTTTTACCACAGTGGATTTGTCAATAAACAGAATTGCCGCATTTGGGCGAATGAGAATCCAAGAGTGACTGTCGAAAAACCAATGCACCCACAAAGAGTGACTGTTTGTTGCGGTTTATGTGCTGGCGGCATCATCGTGCCGTATTTTTTCTAAAATGAGGCCGGTCAGGCAGTTACTGTGAATGGTGTTCGCTATCGTGAGATGATAACGAACTTTTTATGGCCCGAATTGGAAGATATGGATGAAGACGATATGTGGTTTCAGCAGGACGGTGCCACTTGCCACACAGCTAACGAAACAATTGCTCTTTTGCGCAACAAATTCAATGGCCGTGTTATCTCACGTAATGGCGATGTCAATTGGCCGCCAAGATCATGTGATTTGACACCGTTGGACTTTTTTCTTTGGGATTATTTGAAAGAAAAGGTGTACGTCGATAAGCCAGCAACAATTCAACAGCTAAAAGATGAGATAATTCGGCACATTAACGGCATAGAACCTCCATTACGCCTCAGGGTCATCGAAAATTTGGACCATCGGATTGAGGTGTGCCGCCGTAGTCGCGGCGCCCATTTTGCCGATATTTCATTCCATACATAATTGAATAATACCAATATATCATAATGAAATAAAATTACAATAATTTACTAAATAGTTTGTGTTTTATTCAAAATCAACATCGGCCCTTGAAATTTAACCACCCTTTATATTTGATTTAAAATAATTCAACATTATACAAATATATTATATGATATTTAGAGCACAGGTAGTTAATTATATGTACCACACCAAAAAACAAAACAAAATTTTGAACGTTGTTTTTGTTTTAAATGTAATTGTGCGAACGAACGACTTCGTTGTCGTGAAATTGGCACCTAATTTGGTGAGAACAGTGAGAGCAAGGCGAATTCATTATTAGGTGGATGCATCGGCGAATTCAAGCGAATTCAGTTAATATGGCGGCACTTTCTGTGTCAAGTTTTGTTTACCTTTTTCGGCGCCATTTAAATTTTTGTACATGTCTTTATCAACTACTTTTGACAGCGTAAGTGTGAATTCGCCTTTTTGCACAAACAAAATACCTGTTGTTTTTTTTATTGTTGTATTGTTGTAGCGAAGCGGCTACCTTGTTTTTTGTATCATGAGTGAGAGTTCATATTGTGCAAGGCGAATTCATTTTACCAGGTGAAACTGGAATGGCAATAAATACAACAATGCAAAAACAATATGGTGTTTTATTGTTGCTTGAGCGATTCGTGTGACAAAAAATTGTATAGAAAGCAAGGCGAATTAATACAGGTGAACTTGACAGCTCAGGTGATTATTTTTTGCTTCCCTCCTTTTTCTTCCTGAGATTGTCAAATTTTTTCATTTGTTTACAAACAGTTTCGCGCCATTTTAATTTGAAGATTTGTTTGTGATTCAGTGCAATTTCAAGATTTTTTTTTTTTGCCGATGCACAACTTTTATATTTATATATTTTTGGTGTGCTAAGACCTTATATATACATATATATACTTATATATACATATTTCGCTTTGGTGTAAATAGGCTATTAAGGCTTTGTATTCAATTGAATAAATAAATAAATAAAAAAAATTGGCACGGCGTGTAAGCGATGCTCCTACAAACCAAATGACTATAATAGCCTATTTACACCAAAGCGAAATCTGCTCATTCGAGATTTCAAGCCAAATCTAGTAGATTTTGAGAAGATTTCCCATACAAAATGAAATCTACTTTATGAGTAGATTTCGACGAAATCTCCTGAAATCTACTCAGTACTAAGCGATGCAGCTGTGATTTCTTGCAAAAAGTACTTAAAAATACTACGCTGCAACAAAAATTGCACTATAATGTGGTGTATGCAGTCTCTGGGCACAAAAAATATACACATTAATGCTGGTGTATTCAGCCTCTGATAATATTGTATTGTCAAACCCGTATGCATAAATTATTTTTGAGCAAATGAAATCTTGCTAGATGTCAAAAAACGGTGGTGTAAACGATATAGATTTCGTTGTAGATTTCAATTCAAATCTACTAGATTTTGAGTTGGTGTAACTGCGCTATAACAACATTTGTTCAAGACACAGTTGATGCTTTATGTCCATTTGGTGTAAAAGTTGAAATACGTATATACAATAAAGTGGATTGACCAGCAGAATTTAAATTATTTTCTTACCATAGCTAAAGCATCATGCGAGCCACCAGTGTTTTTGGAAATAAGCCATTGTGGTACCTCGTCAGAGGATATACCGATTTTGTTGCGGGGAAAAGGAATGACTAAACAGGTAAACTGCTGGTGCTTCATTTACAAAAATTATTAAATTATAATATAATTTAATTTCTTTACAGTGGTGCAATCGCGTTGTATGGCCGGAGCAGCAGTATGTGTAGCTGCTATAAGGGCGGCTGCCGCTCTATCTTTGCCAGTAAATGTCATTCCTTTATGTGAAAACATGCCTTCCGGGATGTCCTGTAAGCCCGGTGATGTTGCAACATTGCTAAATGGCCGCACTATGGCTATAAGAGCAAGTTAAATTAAACCTTAAACGAAATGCTCACTAGAGCAGCATCATTTTTGGAAAGAAGACAAAGAAATCGGGTGTTGTTATTATTGGCAGATCCTCTATGACTCTACGGTCAAATAACTTATAAACCTCGTTTAGTTTTTGATGACGGAATGATGGGTGATGGCATATTAAAAGAACTGTGTTGTTGTGCACAGGCATATTTTCAAATTCTAGTTACATTTGGGAACAATTTCATAAAGCTGGCAGTCTTTCAGGGGATCGTATGTGGCGTCTGCCTTTTGGTCGTATTTCAAAAAACTAGTTACAGGTATGAAACAGATTATTATATCATACAAAACTAATAGATTTTCATTTTGGGCAGATAATTCGAGTTTCGATATCAGCAATAATAATGGTGGTGTTTTGGATCTTTTATTACTTGTTGAATACTTTTTTTCGACTTAATTGTATAGGGAGTGTTTGATGTACAATATATTTTATTTCCTAGCTATCTATGTGTCGACATTTCATGAGAGCTAATCATTAGTAGACTGGAATTTTTTGAAACATATTCTCAAACATTCAACTTTATATCTTAACAATTAAAATAAATTGCTGAGAATTTAAAAGAAAAATGTTTTAACAAAAAACATGCTTTTTTATTTATATACGTCTCTACCTCGTTTCCAAAGTCTACTGATGATTAGGGCGGCTTCTATGATATGTCGACGTATAGACAGCTGGGAAAGCTAGCAAACGAGCTGTGTATAATTTTTTGATTGGTATCAATGTTAGAAGCTAATATAGTGAATAAACCTCAATTTTTTATAGAAATATAATTTTAATATATTTTATTTATAATAAAAAATTAAAAGAAGGTTACTAAAATACAGAAAATAGAAAATAATGATATATAGTTTAAACAAACTTTTCCATGAAAATGTTCAAGGCAGAAATATTTTTTTCCCGATATCATATAATTAATAAAATAATTTTTGCTAAGTTTTGCCAAAACACGTTTTACTCGATGCCATTCTGGTCCAGTCCTTGAGGGTGGGCCAAGGCTATTTAACACAACAGCGAACTTCTTCCAGGTCTCCTTGAAATTTTGGTGGCTTGATTCATAGTGACCGTTACCTGTGCCAAATCTCGATTTTTTTTCCACTAAATATGGTAAATTTGCTCTTTATTCGAAATTTTTCTGAAAAATCGCGAGTATGATGTATACATACATAGTTATTTTCTATTTTAAATATTTTATACATACTTACATCGTTTTTTCCATTTCTGTTTAATTTGAATTCATAAGCACAACTAATTAAAAACAGTTGTCTCTTTTTGACAGCTTTTACAACTCAACTTACAACTGATTGTAAATCACAATAAGACTAACAACTTAACGAAGACAACTAGTTGAACAGCTGATTGAATGTTGAGTTGTGTTGTAAACCATAAACGGAATTTCACAACTATAACACAACTTTCAGTTAAGTTGGGAGACATGATAGGGGCATAAATTAACTAACCCAACCCAAGTGTAAAACAAATTTGTCCACCACTGCTTTAAAACAAATGTTAAGCTACGTACACATGGTTGTCAGATCTTACAATATTGTCAGTAAAATTGTCTGAAAATGTATTACAATTGTGTGAACTGCCAATTTTTAACTTACAACGTTGTCAGAAAAACCATTGTCAATCAATTGTTAGACGACAATGTTGTCAGGCATCTGACAATCGCAAGAATAGTCTTCATCGGCATTGCCAGATAATTGGCTGGCATTGAAAGCTCAGTTTTAATTGTCAGATGTATAAAACTAATGCACCTGACAATGGCATCATTGTCAGCAAAAAACTGGGCAACACTGCCAAACAGATGGTTGTTGATATATGTATGTACATAAGTGGCAATGCCTTACAACATGTCTGGCAATTTTTTTCATCTAACAATCTGACAACTGTGTGTGAACTGACAATTTTTGTTGTCAGATGAATTATTTGTCAGACCATAGCCCGACAATGAAATTGTAAGAATTTCTAACGATCGTCTGAACACACAATTTACTTCTGCGGGAAAATTAAGTTAAAACAACAATTCAATTTTTCTACAACTGCTTGCAAGCTAGTTCTTTCTTATCTCTCTAATAGAGTTCAATTTTTCGTTTTAAATGAGCGGTCCTCCAGTCTGCTACCTCTTTATTCGGGAGTTCCACAGGGCTCAGTTTTAGGCCCGCTTCTTTTTATACTATACATTAATGACCTAAATTTGCACATTGACTCAGTAAGTTGCAGATCGTTTTTATTTGCAGACGATATAATGCCTTTGTTTAGTGGTAAACGAGATAACATGAGAGCTTTAAATGAAGAAATTAACTCCACTCTGGGATGTTTTTTATCGTGGGCTTCGATGAATATATTAAGGCTAAATTTTGTTAAAACGAAAGCCATGGTGTGTGGATTTGCAGATAGTATTACACAGTTTTTCAATGTTAGAGTTGGAGAGTTCTTTGTTCCATTTGTTGATGAAATGAAATGTCTGGGAATCTTTATTGATAAACGTTTGAGCTTTGACTGTTGTTGGGGTCGGAAGGCGAGGATTTTAAACAAATATACAAAAATCGGGGGTTAATTTTGTTTGTAAATTTAAGTTTATTTATTGGGTACAAAGCAATTACCTCTTTTCTCCGTAATGAACAAACCAAGACAGATTATAAACATTTCGTGTCGTTTGTTACATTGCATTGATTTACAAACTACAAAATTTATGGAAAGTTGTGAGAGAGGCTGGAAGGTGGTAGTACAGTGAAGCTTAAAATTCACTTTATCACTTGCACTTAAACAACTGTCATATTCATAGCTTACAATGTAAGATCACAGGAATCGTCCGAGGGCTATACTCAACTAATATTTACCTACCTCTTCATATTAGATATCGCCTTGGTCATGCCCTTTTGATGTCCAATATATTGTATGGCCTAGAAATTATCTCTGGAACTTTTAGCTACGTTGTGTTAAAACTTAATAGAACTATTAGCATGATTGTTAGATATATTTATAATATTCGCAGATATGACCATATCTCAGAGCGTGGCAAAGATTTTCTTGGATGTTCTTTTCATGAATTCCTATGCCTTCGAAACGTAACTTCCTTTTATAAAATCATTAAGAGCGGATTGCCTTCATTGCTTCGGTCGAAATTTTCGTTTACACGATCCATAAGAAACCCTCAAATTATTATTCCAAGAATAACTAGTACGATATATGAAAAATCATTTGTTGTCAGAATAGCTCGAATATGGAACTATTTGCCTCTGGAACTAAGAATTTTCACTCACTCAAATAATGCTTTTCGTTTGAAACTTAAGAAGCATCTTACAAACTAAAATTCATTTATTACCACTTGGTTTAATTTACTTAGCTTTCACTGTTGGGATCTTTCTTTTTCTCTTTTGTACATTATTTATAAAAACATTTTATCAGGTTGGGGAACCTATGACTTTTGAACTAAACTTTTAGTTTATTTTATTTATTTTTTTCTATATGTATTACCGTTGATTTTATTAAATTAATATGCATACAATAATAGAATGTATATACATATAATGCTCAGATCTGCACCTTGTAATATATTTTAAATTGGCCAAAGAGTGGCTTTTATATTACTTTGAATAAATAAATCTAAATCTAAATGTTTTCATGGTCACTACATTATCAGCATGTTGTCAGATCTTACAATACTGTAACATCTGACAACCGTCTGTACATAGGTTTAATCAATTTTTGAGGCCATTAGTAATCACACCTCAGGTGCTTTCAGACTAATTTAGCGATTTTTTACTATTTATTATTTCTGTTCAGTGCAGCAAACGTCAAAATTGTGTTATTGCCAGTGAAGACAGCTTAATGCTAGTGGTTGCAATTATTGCTGCAATAATTGTCAATGAATATCGTCAAATTTTATTGTCATTTGAGTTTAATATTAAAGAATTTTTGAAACATTCTGCTTGCGAATAATTTTAGTAAATTTTTCTTTTGCAAAAATTATTAATTTAATTCTTATTACTTAAAGTAAAGTGTTTTCTTTTAATGGATTGGTGCTTTGAGGGTGTTTGCGAAGTAATCACGCTGTACAAACAGTTTTCTTGTCTTTAGGACTTTAAAAGTCCAGATAAAATAAAATTTTAAGTTATTTTGCACATTTTTTTGCAATAACATTTTGCTTTTTGCGCTGAACTTTCCTATTCGGTTTTTTTGTAATTATGAGTTGTCATAAATACGTGTTCCCATACCTTTGACATAAACAAACCAATAAGCAATTTTGTACCGTTGTTCTGCTGGCGTTATTGCTTTATTGCGAAGATATTTATTGCTAATCTCGACGGGGGGTAAATAAGGTTACTGAGCAGTACCGTTCATGGCACAACGTTAACGGTTTTATATGTTATGTTGCACTGTTATTCCTTAAAGCAAATAAATAAAAATATATTGCATTTTACTGAGATGCTGTTATTTCTACAATTTGACACTCCGTTTTTTGTAATGTACGCTAGTTCACCTACTGCTCACTTCATCCTCTGCTTGCGAGTTAAACTAGTAAATTTTTATTGCAGCAATTTTGTGCGTTCAAATCGCAAGCATTTTTTTTTTTTTTGTGTGAAATGTGAGTTTCTTCATATAGCTGGATATACTTATTTAAATAATTAAAATACATAACATTCTATTTGAATAAATTGAAAACTACTCACCAGTTAGTACATGAACTCGTACAGATGCAGGTATCGCGCCCACTGGTGCACATGTATAATTACCGGAATCTCTTAACGATGCTCTAGTCAACATAAGACGACTTGTTGTACCTGTGTCTGTTTTTTCCGTTTCCAAACTTATGCCCCCCCGCAGTGAATCGAAATCCACAACCGAAGAACCATGATACCTAAGTATAAAAATTATACATATATTACTTCAAATGTAAATATTGTTGATAAATAGTCGAACTGTATTATTGTTAAATAATGCCTGTTATTATTTGTCAGGTTATGAGTTTCATTCCATATTCGATCAAGAAGGACTTTTTTTTATTATAATAATAGCTGTGTTCGACGTACGTCGAAAAGTGTTTCTTGTGTTGAAAATTGGGCAAATCGGGGAAATGAGAAAGTTTGTGAGAGGTGTATTAATGTCTACAAGGTGGCAGCGCTACGCCATATGACAGGTTTTTGCTACTGGCAATATAGCAACTACTTACGTCAAATGTATTGCTTACATTTTTGGAAGTGAATTTAGTGGTTTATTCTTAATTAGACATTTAAAATTATTTTGTGAACATAAAATAGTTCAAATAAAAATTATTTACAATTGAGAAAAGGCACTTTCAGAGTTTATAATTGTAAAAAAAGTTACAAATATTTTTGACAAGCATAGCTTACAACATGCCTGTGTGTTTGCTGTATTGTTGTAATTTTGCTTTAGTGCTGCCACCTTGTAGCCGTATGTAAATATAGCTTTACATTACCCGCACTTTTCCCGAGCAAAATAGTAGAATTGTCAAATCGTTTAATCAGCTGGTGTTATATGAAAATAAAAATACCAAAGCGGAAATCATAGAATATATATTTTAAAATATAACCAGGAATTTTGTTACATAAATAACGCACTAAAAAATACTATTTTTCTTTTTTTATCCAGCTCAAAATGTTTAAATATATTGGTAAACAATCTTGCTTGAATTACCACAGTGCTGTCAACTCTGTGCTTTTCACGCTAGCTTTAGTGGTTTTTAAAAATCGAGAATCGCACGAAGAATTCTTAAATTAATACATGATGATTTTATTTAATTCTTAGTGTATTTTCTTTTAATAGGATACTAATAGGAACTAAATATTTAATAAACTTTGTTTATACAAATTTTATTGCATTTCGTTTCGGCTTATTCAATAAATTGTCACAAGCAACGATTTTTTGTACAAAAAATTAACAAATTTTCTTTCACATCAATGTTTTGCTAATAATTATTAACATCTATAGAAACAAGAACGTTAGCAAAATATCGATATTATCTGAAATTTGTTAAATTTTTTAAAATCTGTAATAATTTTTTGACTAACGGAACTTTGTTTATACATTTATCTTCGAAATCAAGTTTCCGACAATAGGGATGAAATGATGCCACTTAGGTATCGACACTTATACTCGATAGGGTATCGATACCTACTCTGAATCGAAGAAAAAGCATCGATACATATTTGTATCGGTCATTTTTTTCATGCGATTAGCGGCAGGGAGGAAAACATGGAGCCAAAAATTAAAATCTTCGTTATTGACTTCATCCTCTGATCGACTAGCTGAAATTGAAGTGCTCTAATTAGGATCCCGAAATCGAAGATTTTTAAAACGTATGAATTCTATATTCTGCTGCATTCATCCAATACTTTGCGTTGTAACTGTGTGACACAATCAACTGAAGAAGATAAACTTGGCAGCTGCGATGAAAGACAATCTAGTATTGGTATAATCTTCGATGAACTCACTAATTCTGGCCTGAAGATTCCCTAGTGACAAATTCTGATGGCTTTATTAACTGGACTATTTCCATTAGTATCTCAAGATCGTGAAGGCAATCTTACATCTTTTTTTTTATGAAATACAACCATACACCCGATTTTGGTGGTCCCATTTGCATGCACGGATTTATTTTATAAAAAGTTAAAAAAGAAAAAAATTATGGTAAAAATAGTTTCCAACTCAGTTCCTTTTTTGTTTGCCAATAAGAAAAGAGTATTTCTGATCGATTCCAGTATTTTTGACCGATACTTACTTGGTACTCGGTAATAAAGTATCGAGTATTTACTTGTATTTACTCGCATCGTTTCATCCCTATTCGACAATAGTATTCTCAAAATATTTGAGGTGCACTATACTAACCGACCGATATTGTTTTAAAATTGATATATAAAATAGATATTGAAAACTAATTTGCTTTATATTGCTTTATATTTAACTTTTTTCTCATAAATGTAAAAATGTTAAATATTTTATTAAAAATAACGAGTATATTATAATTTGGTTGTTAATTTTATATCATAATAAAAATTTTCAACTCCGCGTATTTTTGTAAAAGTATGAATGTTTCGCTGGATTTCAGCTAAATTATAAAATTTAAAAGTTGAGGACACTGAATTTTAAAATTGCGGGCTTGAAATGTGGTTTTTTGTGTTCCAGCAATTTTGGGCAAATTTTATGTCTTCTGAGAGCATTTTATGTTTATCTGTTGCGTAACTACAACACTGCTTATCAGCAGCCACTAAGTCCTTTTTGGCTAAAGGTGTAATTGAACTCATAACCTAACAAATATTATTTAAAATAATAAAATCTTCTGAAAGTAGCTCATACCATAAAACGGAGGAAGCATGTATATTTACGGAGCAGGCCAGTGCTATCGTACTATCACGTTTTACATGTATCTCCGTTGAACCCAAAATTTTTGCTCTGGCAGCTGCTTAGAAAAAGAAGAAAACAAATTAAAAATTAAGCAGACATTTAAACAATTTGGATGCGAAGTAAACTTAAAATGTTATAATTTGTACTTGAAAAAGAATTCGTGTTTGCAAAAGTTTTCCCTACGAGTAGATCTAATATTCACCCTTCAAATATGGCACCGTAATTGACGAAAATCGCCAACGAATACGACGCTCTAAGAGGCCATTGGGTTAGCACTAATTTTTTTCATTCTTTTATTTATTAAGTCTTCAAAATATGAACTAATAATAAGTATTCAAATCTTAATACTAAATATAAAATATTAAATAAGTCCAGCCAGGTGGCAAAAGCATCCCTTCTTCTCAACCGAGTGAATTTTGCGTACTTAGAGAATTCGTCTTTTACCAGCGGAGCACGCAGATCCTTGTGAATTCATGAGCTTTTTACGTATCATGGAGCTGCACTAATCGTTCGAAGAATTTAGTTTTGTCGTCTTTGAATTTTTCCAATATTAGATGTTGCGGCCATGTCCCATAATCGAATTTGATAACTCAGACTTTAAAATTGCGTTGTACTGGGTGGCCCAGAAAGACCGAAGTGGTGTGAATTCCTTATAACTTTTTTATTATAATTTTTTTTTTCTTTTCTTTTCAGTATTTTGTAAAGAAGACTTGGATAATTTATAATGGAGCAATACACAATTGAACAACGTGCCCAAATTGTTGAAATTTACTTTTCAAATCAACGGTCCATTGTGTTGACTCAGCGTGCATACCGTCGTCAATTTAATGTGCGGGTTGCACCCTCTCAGTCAACAATAAACCGTCTGGTTGCAAATTTTCGAGAACAAGGAGCAGTAAGGAACCTTCCTGGTCCCGGCAGACACCGAACTGTCCACACGGCTGACAATATTCAAGTGGTACAGGAGAGTATTCGGGAGGATCCAGAAACATCAACCAGGAGACGTTCGTCACAACTGGGCCTCTCAAGGACGTCGCTGCAGCGAATTTTGCACACCATAGGATTGTTTCCATACAAAATTCAACTTGTCCAAGAATTGAAACCAACAGATTACCAGCAACGACTTGACTATGCAATTTATTTCCAGCAAAAAGCACAAGAGAATCCAAATTTTATTCATAACTTAATAATGAGTGACGAAGCCCATTTTCAATTAAATGGGTTCGTTAACAAGCAAAACTGTAGGATATGGGCTACGGAAAACCCGAGAGTACTTCATCAACGACAATTGCACCCAGTTAAGTGTACCGTTTGGTGCGGTGTTTCTTCAGAAAGGATCATTGGCCCATTTTTTTTTGAAAATGAACAAGGTGTCGCCATTTCCGTCAATGGTGATCGATATCGGGCCATGTTGCAAAATTTTGTAAGGCCAGCCGTGGAAAACCATCCGCAAATATGGTTCCAACAGGATGGAGCCACAGCGCACACTGCGAGGGCCACAATGACTCTTTTACGCGACATCTTTGGTGAAAGAATAATTTCTCGTAACAGCAATTTTAATTGGCCTCCGCGTTCCCCGGATTTAACCGCTCCAGACTGTTTTCTTTGGGGCTATTTAAAAGGAAAAGTTTATGTTAATAAGCCTAGGACTATTGAGGAGTTAAAAACCAATATTCGAGAAGAAATTAACAACATACCACCGGAAGTTTTGCGAAAGGTCATGGAAAATGTGTTGGAAAGAGCACATTTGTGCGAAGCAGAATATGGCCACCACTTGCGGGATATCATTTTTAATAACTAATCCAAAAATATTCCCCATAAATTTAATGTATTTAAAAAAAAAAAATTAAAAAAATATCTCTTAAATAAAAAGTTATAAGCAATTCACACCACTTCGGTCTTTCTGGGCCACCCTGTATAACAAAAGTTTGCAATCCACCTTCAATGTAGAATGTTTACTCAGACACAAATTTGGTTGCCTTGCTTTTAATTTCCACTGATTGACTTTCTCATAAATGTGAGACATCCACGTTAGGCTACGGTCGGGATGAATACCAAGGTACTTGACTTCATTATGCTGCGGAATAGGTGAGCTGTTAATTTGGATAGGTGAACATGTTTTTTACTCAGTGTCAATGTAACATGAGTACATTTTTGTTCATTAACTTTGATTTTCCAAAGTTTTAGCCATTTCTCTAACTTCGTAAAGCTAATTGATGGCTTTCATACTTAGACACTATAGAATGCTGTGTCATCTGCAATGAAGTGTGAATACCAGATCTAGTTGCCATGTCAGAGGCATAAATTAAATATAAGTAGGTAGGTCCCAGTATGCTGCCTTGGGGAACTCCTGCCTCGATTGGCTGAGTTGGGTTTATGAAATAAGTAGACTTCCAAAAGCTTGTGAGTGTTTGCAGGCAAGTTCAACTTGATCTCGTGGGTGTGGTGATAAATTTCACCACACTTTGTTGCACCCTGCTAAAAAGAAGAGAAAAGCCAATATCCATCCAAAAGAGAAGTGCGATAAAAATCAGCAGAAAACTACGGCGCAACCACAACAACAGCTAGCAGATTCAGCAACGCCAACGGATATACCAACCACAGTTATTCTAGAGGCGATCAACTTGTTGGCCACCGTTCTCTGCGCCCATTACAACCCGGCATAGACTGCGTGGTTTGGAAGCCGACGGCATTTCCAACCCAATTTGGACAACTATATTTTTATTTTTTACTTTTTTATATTCATCTTTTTTGTTTTTGTAAGCGTTAATTTACAACTATGAATTCCTAAAATAATAAGTGAAATGAACTATTGTGCAAATCGTTTTAATTTTAGTACAATATCTACATTTATCTTTTTCCCTACATTATTGTCTTGTAATGTTATTGAAGTTAACAGATGCAAAAATATATCGCTACTTTATGGCAACATAGCCATATCTCAAAAAATGAGCTTTTCGAGTTAACAATGCAGAATTGTTAACAGTACTACCTTTTATATTGTGCAAACATTTTATTTAAATTACTTTTAAACTGTTTCCTTTTGGAAGATATTTTCTAAGACTTGTATGGAAACTAAAAATTTGAAATGTGTTTTTCTCTAAACAAGCTATTTCGCGTTATGGCTATGTTGCAATAAAGGCGCGAAATGTTTAGATTCTGCTTTGGAAATGCCGAACTTCATTTGAACGGTCATAAAATCATTTGCATGTTATTATAAATCAGCGAAGGGCAGATAGAGAGGGTGCATTTGTATGCATGCATTTCAAGTGGAATGGTGTTTATAAATACTAGTAGCGAGCCGCATACAGCTTTGGGACTCTGATCAATCTAAAATAACCTAAAAAACCTTTGTACTGAAAGAATGGAGAGTAAAGAGAACTAATTCTTAACAATATTTTTTTGCAATATTTTTTACATTGAATGAAATCTGAGTTTTTTACGAACATCGGATTCATTGAAAGTTAATCAGATGTTTAAAGCATTAAACCAGCGAAGGGCAGATAGAGAGGATTGAGCTAAAGAGAGTAAACAAGTTGCTCTACACTTAGACAAATTCATTTGTTTCGTGTTGAATAAAAATCCCTTTATCTTCCATTTGGCGAGTTAATGTTCGGCGAGATAATGGCATTTCTTTAATTATAAAAGAAAATAAATAAGATTTTCAAATTCTATATCCCACATTACAACTGAAAAGTTTTCAAAACAACCTGAAAAAAACATACGACTACATAAGACAGCTTGATCTTAACAAAACCTTTATTTTGCCAGTGTACAATAAACAACATGCATAATTAAGCAAAATACCAAAAAAAAAAATTCGCAACGATCTTGCATTTTTGAAGTCTAGTAAGCTACTGAATTAAATTTCATGTTTTCCTCTCGTTTGCAATTGTATTAAAGCTACGTACACACGGTTGTCAGATCTTACAATATTGGCAGTAAAATTGTCTGAAAATGTATTACAATTGTGTGAACTGCCAATTTTTAACTTACAACGTTGTCAGAAAAACCATTGTCAATCAATTGTAAGACGACAATGTTGTCAGGCATCTGGAAATCGTGAGAACACTCTTCGTCGGCATTGCCAGATAATTGGCTGGTATTGAAAGCTCAGTTTTAATTGTCAGATGTATAAAACTAATGCACCTGACAATGGCATCATTGTCAGAAAAAAGTTTGATGGACAACACTGCCAAACAGATGGTTGTTGATATATGTACATAAGTGGCAGTGCCTTACAACATGGCTGGCAATTTTTTTCATCTAACAATCTGAAAACCGTGTGAACTGACAATTTTTGTTGTTAGATGAATTATTTGTCAGACCCTGGCAATTTTTTTCATCTAACAATCTGAAAACCGTGTGAACTGACAATTTTTGTTGTTAGATGAATTATTTGTCAGACCCTAGTCTGACAATGAAATTGTAAGATTTTCTTACGATCGTCTGAACACACAATTTACTTCTGCGGAACAATTTTTCATTGTCACTACATTGTCAGCATGTTGCCAGATCTTACAATATTGTAACATCTGACAACCGTGTGTACATAGCTTAAGAGTTGCCGTTGTTATTATTAATGAATGACACAAAGAATACAAGTTGTTCTGTTTGGGGGCAGTAGTAAATGAATAAACAGGGAAACACACCAGCACGTGTATATGGTATAGGTGCATTTTGTAACATTTCGGTATAAATGTAAAAATGTTTATTTTTGTTATTACTAAGAAATAGAATTTATCTATTTAGAACTTACTTGTTGAAGATAATTTCATTCATTGTTTTAAATTAAAAAGCAGTGTAATAAAATAAGTGTATAGCAGTATGTTTTGGCGAATTTTAAGTAAGATCTTGGTATGTAAAATGTTGGCTGTATAGTTAAAAAAAATCCCGATCAGTTATTAAGAATAGCCGAACAAGTTCGTAATGTGAACAAATCATCGCCCTTCGCTGTTATAAATCAGGGATGCCCAAAGAGAATAACATAGTTACGCTCTGAGTGCAAATGCATTTTCACTGGAAGAAAAAGTACGCAATTCAAAAAAATCTTTTTACTTACAATTTACTTAAAATTGAAGCAAAAGTAAATAATAAATATATGAATTTATATTTTTAGTAATCTTAATATATTTTATATGAAACAGATTAAAAAATACAGAGAAAACCCCAGGAACGAATTCAAACACCCGTGCACTATTATAAATTCACTTGGTCTACAGAATCCAACATGTTGATTAAAATAAATTTGTGCTTATATATAGACATACCTCCTTTTTATAAAAAAGCATTTTTAGCACAAATTTACAAACCTAAATTTGTTCAGGTATTATAAAGTAAGTTTTGTTCATTTTGTTGCACTTCTTCATCTGAAGTAACACCACGAAATATACAAGTCAGTGTGTTGAGGTGTTTAATGAATATTGATTCCTCTCGCTCATTTACTTTAGCAAAAACTAATCCACGGTTTGCAAATGCTGCTGCAATTACCTTCTACTTTTTCAAACGATGTGCGTGTACAAGAATTTTGTGATTATCGAGAGTAAGATTATCGTTAATATCGAGAAGTACGCTGCTATTATATGCAATCATATTTAAACGAAAAACATCTTTATATGCCTTCAGTCGTAAAACAGCTCTGGGCTGAAGAACAGCTCTTGCGTACTCGTAATTATTTCTTAAGTGCGGTCAGGCTTGTGTTTGTTGTTCGGTCTTCGAGAGTTTTGCGTCTCACTCGCACTGGTTAACGGTTTGCCTCAACTAACTGTATTGGTTTACAGTTTTTTTAGAGGTAATTCAGTGCTAACCACGTGGAAACCTCCTATGTGAAGGCATAGGTCGTTATACTTAGTCACAGCGACGCAACAAAAGTACTGTTAATACCATCTTGGGCATAATGGCCTTTGTCACCCCGCCCATGCTGTGCATCCTATACTTTGCAACTGTATAGTTACTAAATAAATAAAATAATTAAATCTTTATATGCCTTGATATAGTTTCTAATGGATTTTAAAACAAAGTTTCGCATGTAAAGTAAGTAAAATTTAACAATGATTGGAGGATCTGATTTTAAGTTGTTGTTTTCATTATTTCAAGCAACACAATTTTTTTTTTTCATTTTCACACTGGAGGCCGATTTTATTTCCGGAGGATGGATACCAACTGTTTGACATATTTTGATAAATAACTCTAGGAGGTTCTCATTTGGTTGTTCTGGTGTGCCAACTACACGTATGTCATGGGCAACAACTGCGTTTTCAAGTTTTGTTGCTCCATCTTTCAAATGCGCTACTTCTTGCTTAAGTCTCTCTGTTTCATTTGTCAGTGCTACAATTTTTCGGCTTTCTCTGTCACTGATTTCTTTGAAATTTGTTTCCAAGCAATCTACTCTTTGCGTTAATTGATCCAAATCAGTTTTGATACTATTTATCCGCTTATGTACATATATCATTTAAAATCCGCTCTTTATATTCATAAAACATGTTTTTCATTTTTCACTTATCACGTGTATACACTTAAAAGGGGATTTAATATTTGACAATCACGCAATTTGCGTTAAATGACCAGGTTTGGGTGTATTCTTATTAAACGATAACGTAATGTTTCTAAGTCTCTTTTGTGCTGGAGAATCAACCACTTCCATAGTTCTTGAAGAAATATTGCAGCTTTTATTTTTACCTTTGGTTTTTGGGTGGATCCATCCTGGCTCCAGCTGGTGATATTTATATTTAGTATTAATATTTAACAGGTGTATTAGTTGTCTCTATCAAAAAGTTAATTTGAGTGAAAAATTCAAAAAAAATCTAGTAAGTTTGAACAACAAATTTGAGCAAACTATAAGAGTTTATATATTTGTTGACATTCAAGTGCTATATGACGAAGGTTTACGGGAAATTATTGTTTCTAATTACACTGTTTTTAACTATTTTTGCGAAGATAATCAAAAACACGTCTAATCATTTCCTTTACTTTGGACCTCAAATTAGGTTACGTCCGAACCAGGCGCCGTGTCCATGTGCCAGAAGACATAAGTATTTAAATTCTGCAGGAAGATCATCACTCGAATTAAATAAATTTCATGTCAATTGAAAAAATGCATCTTCGTTTTACTGCATTTTTAAGTCATATGCCTCTATAAAAAACACCATATACACGCACATAGTTTTGATATGTGGGTCGTTTATTTTTTGCCAAAATACAACTTGTCATCACTAGTAGTAAATGCAATAGATTCTGTTCTTTTCTAATAATAAGTCAGACCATCTCTGCAAACAACACTTCGTATCAAAAAGCCTAATACCATCTTCAGACGGTAATATGAAACACTTGGTTCGCTCTCTGAACCACTATTGCGAAACTAGGTGTTCAGACGGTTGTTTTTTGCTTCACACTGATGTTTACATATTTTGTGTAAACGTTTCATTAATTCTTTTTTCAATTTTTATTTAAACCTTTATGCAAGTATCAAATTTTTGCATTTTCAATGTGTTTATTTTGATTTTACACGCATTTGTGATCTGTTTTTACTTTGTTTGGATTTTTTTTTGCAGCTAGTTCAGATAAACTAGCGATAATTTATTATCAAATTTGGAGATGACAGTAGGTTTTGCTTGGTTCGCAACAAGGCGACTTTATACCATGTTCAGACGGTAATATGAAACACTTGGTTCGCTCTCTGAACCACTATTGCGAAACTAGGTGTTCAGACGGTTGTTTTTGCTTCACACTGATGTTTATATATTTTGAGCAAACTTTTCACTACTTCTTTTTTACATTTTTATTAAAATCTTTATGTCAAATATCAAATTTTTATATATTCAATGTATTTCTTTTGTTTTTACACAAATTATTTCACTGGTTTTTCTTTGTTTATATTTTCTTTGAGAGCTAGTTCAGATAAACTAGCGATAATTTATTGTAAAATTTAGAGATAATAGTAGTTTTTGCATGGTTCGCAACGTGATTCAAAATGAACCCAGTTGGTTCGCTCTCAAAATTTTGTATGGCGAATCATGTTGGTTCAATCAAGATTGGGCCGCTAACCACGAATGAGAGAGCGAACCTCGAATATAAGCCTTCGTGTGAACATGCTATTATACAGGTGAATGCAAGCGGAAAGGCGAATTCAGTACTATGTATTTTATTATTGTAAAACATATCGTGAATGTCATAATCTAAATTCGCCTAAGATTGCTAAGCAGAGAAAAAATGTTATATAAACGTTAAATATAAGCTTTTATAATTGTTTGTAATTAAAATCACAGATTATATTAGTTTTTCACTTTTAAATTCACACAAATTTCTTGAAATTGCACTAAATCATGCAAAAAAAACCTTCAGATTAAAATGGCGCGAAAAAGTTTGTAAACAAAAGACACAAAATTTGACAGTCTCATTGGAAAAAACGCGAGAAGCAAAAAATAATCACCTATGCTGTTAAGTTCACCTGGTAATGAATTCGCCTTGGTTCGCAACAAGATTCAAAATGAACCAAGTTGGTTGGCTCATAAAATTTTGTATGGCGAATCATGTTGGTTCAATCAAGATTGGGCCGCGAACCACGAAGGAGAGCGCGAACCTCGAAAATAAGCCTTCGTGTGAACATGCTATAACCATAACGCCTCGTCTTCACGTGCCATCGACTTGAACATGACATGAACATAACGTTGGCAGAGCAAAGCAGTGTTGCCAAGCGTAGTGATTTTGCCCTTTTTGTGCACATTTATTTGTTTATTTCCACATGTAGGGAAAAAAGGACAGATTTTGTATGATTAGGCTTGTTGTAGGGAATTTTTAAATTATCACTACTATAATTTTTCCGACTATGACTAACATTATAATTTATTATTATAATATGGTTAATATTATACTATTATAATTTTATATATAATATATGAGAAAAACTCGTTGCCCAAATTAGATATCGATTCATTTTCATCCAATTTATATACAACGTTAAATGATTTAACAATAAGTATTTCCCAATTACGCCAAAACTGTTAAAATCGTACTCGTATTATGAATGGAGGGAGGGGAAAAAACTAAACCGTGAAGGTTCGAATTCTATTCTGCATCTGAGATCTCATTTGCAAGCTTTTTAATTAATTAACCTCCTTGAAAAACTTTAGTCGCAAAGATCTCTTAACAGTAGTAGATAGTTGTAGCCTACAACGCAATTTTGCGATACGTATACAAGAGATATGAAGGTACTTCACAGTATTCAAAATCTTTATATGGAGTTGAGCTCTTGGATCTGCTTAAGATTAAGTCTTTAATATTGCTACATAAAATTATTTACACGAAAGAACCAATTTATTTATTTGAACGTCATCAATTTGCACGGTCTAATAGAGGTAAAAACATTATTAATTTTAGATATCAAACATTAATCTCTGAATGGCAATTTTTTACAAATACAATACGACTGTGGAACTCACTTCCTAATTCTTTGCAAATCACAGGCAACGTTGTACGCTTTAAAAAGAAATTGTTCTCAAGTTTTTAAGTATACTTTAAACTTCCCGTATTACCATTTTTTATTACTATTTTTATTTTATTTTTTTTTTTGTTTTTTTTTTTACTTGTTTGCTATAGAAATTGAAGTCTATTTGAAACTCATTTTTTTTAATACAATTTATTTGAAATAAATGTTAATTTTCCTTTTCTCTTATTTTACTTTTGCATTTTTGCACTTTTTTTTCTATCTTTTATGTTGTAATACTGATATTATAAACTGTTTATTCTGTTTTAAGATCACATACAGTAATTTAAAAGATTTATTTCTTGTTGTATGTGATATCCACTTTTAATAAATAAATAAAAATAACATTAAATGATTGGACATCAATATATCGTTGGCCTCAGTAGAAATGCTCCAACGCGCATTTTTCCCGAACTTTGTTAACGATTTTAACAAATTTCACATAAATATAGCTCGTCGCGAAGATTTAATAGAATAAACAACGAGTTTTTACACGTAATTATACAATAAAAGTCGCACATTGATTAAACTAGTTTCTGTTGTGTTTTTTTCAAACTCCTGCAAAGTTGCAGTTAGGCTAACGTTGTGATATTCTTACTTACTCCATCACAAAATGCATATTCCAGCTTGAGTTAGAATATAGAGCAAGTCACTTAAAAGAGTTTATTTATATAGCTAAGCACATACAAACATTTTTAATCATATGAGTCGTTTAAGTTATATTTTTTACACTAATATAACTAATTTACTTTTTAGTAAAAAGTTCTACCTGTTTGTATTAACAATAAACACAAAAATCGCATTAATATAATTATTTGCACAAAATTTAAATGCAAAATTGCGTAGGGAAATATTTTTTTGATTGTAGGGAAAAATAACGATTTTTATGCACTAAAGAATCTCCTGTGGCTCTCGCCACGAGAAACTTTTCGACTGACACGTGTGGATTAAAACAAAGTTGAAACAAACAGCTGCTTTTCTCACTAAACTGTAGCTATAACTTTTCTTGGTGAGTAATAGCCGTCACGTAAGGAAATTACTCGCCATTTTACAGAAAAGCTGTGTCTGTAAAACTTTTGCGAAAAAATTTCCCGCTTTCAACTGTCATTATTTCTCGCAAATAAAAGGCTGTGAGGTAGTATTTCAAATAACAATAATCATTATTAAATGAATAATAATGCTGGAAAAATAAGTATTTTGCAGTTAAATTAAGTTTCACATACATATATATTTACACAGTTTAGAATGATTGTTTTTTTATTTTAACTTTTTATTTAACTTTTATACCCTTCACACAAGGGAATACTTATATAAGTTTGTAATTTCTACAATTTTAATTTCCGACCCAACAATATACTGTAATACTTTTATAATGCTTTTTTCAGAATTCACAAATTGCAATTGTTTTTTAATGTTACAAAATGTTGTGCATAATTATGTATGTATGTATTTGTAAATAAAATGTAAACGTTAGAGCCATACCATACATTTTCTAGAATAGCCGGCGGTTATATGACGCCGTCGAACAAAATTTCTTAAGTTTAGTAAATTTTGGTCGGCGGCGGTACTAATTGTGGCTGGCGCTTTAATTTTTAAAATTGCATGTCGGCATCGTTTTATATTTTCAGACATTTCTAACGCAACGACGTAATCGCTTTGGTTAGTTTGCGACATGAGTTACAGACGCAGTTTTTTCTCACTTTTCGAGAAACGATGGAATAATTTGTTTCACAAGTTTTCGACGCGAGAACTTCTCGCCAAAGTTACAGAACACAGCCACAGGTTTCAGAACAAAAATTTTATACCGAAACCATGGGTGGGTGAATCCAGCTTCAGAATCAAGTTTGTTGTGTTAAGAGTTGCCATTATTACTTTTTACGCATGAAACAAATAAAACAAGATATTCTAAAATCACCATCACACAAACACGTCTATGCGGTTTGACATATGTATATGTATGATAACATTTCTGTTTTAATGCAAAAACTTTTATTTTTAAATTTTACTGCTATAAAGTTGTATTTATTTATTTTACACTAATATATTTTTTTAATTTAAAAAACAGTGTATTAAAGCAAATGTAAAGTATGTTTTGGGGAATTGTCATTAACATATTGGCAGCTAAATTAAAATATGTAAACACGATCAGTAATTGCAAATACCTAAACAAGTTCGTCATTCAGACAAACCTATGCCGTTCCTTGATTTAAAAATTTATTACACATTGTATTTATTATTTATGGTTAACAATTGAAATAAACACCATCTACTATTTTCTATTTAAATAAGCAGCGTTACTTTAGAGATGTCACTGAGTATAATATAAGCAGACTTTGAAAGAGAACCGGGGGTTCAAAGCTAATACGTGATTTTTATTTTTCAAAGCATAATAATATGGTTGCTTAATGAAAATGTGTATTCATCACTTAACTTTTATTACTAAAGAGATAAGCGGAATATATAACTTAACCCTTCTCGCAAAGATCGGTACCCAAGGCACACCATTAATATTCTATCAAAGAGCATCCAAACCAGCAATGTCTAAACAAATGGTATTCTCATGAGCAATACAGACAGAAGAGAAATCTTCCATTTGCCACTGCTATATGCCCAGTTAAGCTTAATATTGTTATCGAGTTAAATATCTATGTAGGTATATGGAAAATAAATTAATACATGAAGTAGAGTAATTCCCACCTTTGGCATCATAGTACGGCGGCTCGGAAATTCTATCTTTAACAACGGCCATTGCTGAAATAGAAAAACAATGGGTTTAAAAATTTAGTACGGAAGGGCCCGAAAAATAAATTAAGTTAGTGTCATGCTACGATATTATGCCCTACACAGCAAACAAAGTTTAAATATTTTACATATAAGTATACATCTGTACATATTAGCACATGCACGATTACACTAATCCCACATAAATGTCTGAAAACTCAGCTACTTGTGGTTATTTGTGATTTCTTCAATGTTTCTCATACGAAGTGTTATTGCTAGTTTTTTGTATACATTGAATGCCAAAAAACTAAAGATGCAATCTGTATAATAAATTTGTTTTACTTCTTCTTTCATACAATGAAAAACGCGATTCAGTTCTTTAGAAAGTAGCTTAGATTTCCGCAAATTTGTGTGATTTGTGTGTAACCGTGCATTTTTTTAGTGCACACATACATATTTCATACATTCACTATCTCCCTTAATACATATGCATGCATTTCAATTGGAATGGTGTTTATAAATACTAGTTGCGAGCCGCATACAGCTTTGGGATTCTAATCAATCTAAAATAACCTAAAAAACCCTTGTACTCAAAGATTCCAAAGTAAAGAAAACTAATTCTTAACAATATTTTTTGCAGCAAAGAAATCTGACTTTTTACGCACATCGGATTCATTGAAAGTTAATCAGTACCAACTTTTAACGATTTTAAAAGAGCATAACTTATCGCGAGCTATTGTGGTTTGCACTAACGCTTATGTGATTCACTAACTTATTTTTAACACCTCTGGCAGTATATTAAAAAAAAAATTTTAATAATGTGGCAGCTTTGCTAAAAATAAAGAAAACCGTAAAGAGGAACAGAAAAAAATTAATTCCATGTTTACGGTAAGGAAAACTAATTATAAGTTTATTATTTAAAATATTTTTTGATAAATAAGATAAGTTCTTCTCACGCCGACCGGCAGTTGGAACACTAAAACTAGGCTGATCTTCCGACAACTCGTATGCCAAATACCCTGAAGTTGTTCTAATAGAAATTTTAACGACACTGTTGTTAAAATAAACGCTAATCAGTCAGGCTATAATAACAGCTGATTTAAAACGAAGGCAAATAGTGTTAAAAACTGTTATAGAATCGCGGAAACACCAACGAAATTAACACTAATTTCTCTTAAGGAATTTTATTAGCGTTAAAACAGGTTCGTGCAGTGATGATAACTTTTATTTCCAAAGTACTGTACGGCTTTAAAAAAATTACTGTATTTTGAGCCAAATTACCCTACGAAAAGTATTTAGCTGAACTGCTCGTAATACCACCGATGCTAATAAGCCAAAAGTGTGGGCATTTAAAATTTATTAAAAAAGCTTAATGTACGAATATCACGAATATAATAAATTATAATAAAAAATGATAAATAGCTTGTTTTCTATGTTTCCCAGCTATCTATATGTCGACATTTCATAGGAACTACCCTAATCATCAGTAGACTTTCGAAATTTTTGAAAGATATTCTCAAACATTCAACTTTATATCCCAACAATATAAATAAATTGTTGAGAATTTAAAAGAAAAATGCTCTAATAATACCTGCCAAAACACAAAAAACAAGCTTTTTCATTTATACACGTCTCTAACATTTCTTTACACCTTTCAAACAAATGAACAACAATTTGCTTTTTGAAAGTATCGAAAAGCAGAGAATAAAATAAAATGGTATAAATGGTAGAAGCTAAAAATAGCGAATAAAAAAATTAATTGTTTGAAAAAATCATCATTTTATTCAAATTCTGGTCTCTTCAATAAAAAATCTCATTGGCAATAATGTATTAGATTCGTAAAAAATTTGTATATTCAGTGGGAGAGAAATCTGAATTCAAAGTCTAACAAGTGGTCTGTAAATCTAAGTTTTCTCAAGTATTTCAGAAAACTCTTTAGTCTCAGCGCAACAATGTATGTACATCTACATTAGCAGCAATTTGAGTATCCACTGAAGGTGGTATGGCATTTACAAACCCAAACAACCATCAGTAATTTTATTAAGTTACAACTATTAACCCCTGATTTAACTTATCACACAACTATAGATGTGTTCTGCTTTTAGGCGACGTAATTTTTAATAATTCATGGCTGGAGTCAACACTCCAATTAGCTTTCAATTAAAAATGAAACTCAATATGCTCGGATATATATGGACCGATGTCGGGGAAAAAATGATTCCAAAAAAGAAATCTTTCATGGACATTTTCATGGAAATGTTTAAACTATATCTCGGTTATATATGAACCGAAATCGGAATCTTCTATTTTCTGCATTTTAGTAACCTTCTTTTATAACGAGAATTGCTTTTAAGCAAAAAAAAAATTTTAATGGAAAAATCGGTTCAAGCTATATCTTGGGTATATATGGACCGATATCGGAAATTTTCATTTTTCATATTTATATAACCTTCTTTTGTTACCAGAACTGCTTTTAAGCAAAAAAGTTGTTTGAGTTTCATCAAAAACCCGTTCCAGGCTATATCTCGGGTATATATGGACCGATATCAGACATTTTCATTTTCCATATTCTTTTATTACCAGAACTGCTTTTAAGCAAAAAGATTTGTTTATGTTCGCTTATGCGACATTTTCATGAAAAACCCGGTGGCTTTGAATAAAACAAAGTGCTTAACTTTTAGTTTCTTCAATGTTTATTTTAATAAAAAAAAAGCGGACTGTATTTCCTCGTACCAACGTTCATACACGAGCTTACAACAAAACCATACAAAAAAAAAGCTGCCTTCGTCACAGTTGTAAAAAGAAAGGATTTAAAAATATTCTAAATGCATCAGTGTCGCATTCAAGGGAACGTTCAACAACACCCAGTTTAGGTTATATCTCCTGTATATATGGACCGAAATAGGAAATTTTCATTTTTCATATTTATATGACCCTATTTCATTACCAGAACTGCTTTTAAGCAAAAAGATTTGTTTAAGTTCGCTTACGCGACATTTTCATTAAAACCGCAGTTTAGGCTATATCTCGGGTATATATGGACTGATATCATAAATTTTCAATTTCCATATTTATATAACCTTCTTTTATTACCAGAAATACTTTTAAGCAAAAAAATTTGTTTAAGTTCGCTTACACGACATAACAGTTATTTTCGGCCCCTGATGTAGACAGCTAGAACAAATAAAAACGAGGTGTTTGTATTTTTTGATTGGCAAACAAACGCAATTGTTTTTATACCCTTCACAAAAATGTAAAGGGTATATATAAGTTTGTGATTCCGTTTGTAATTTCTACAGTTTTTTTTTGCGACCCTATAAAGTACATATATTCTCAATCAGAATTAATGGAAAAGTCGATTAAGCGATGTCCGTCTGTCCGTCTGTCCGTCTGTCCGCTGTTGAAATACCGTTTCTGAGAAAACCATTAGACTTAGAAACTTTTTTCTTTCACCATTCTTTTACCCCATCGATTCATGGGTTTGGTATTGAAATTCAGTAATATCGGTCCACGTATAGCTGAGATATATTCAAAATTCCGAAAAAAGCCATTTTTTTTTGCAGTTTTGTATGAAAATTTTTGAAAACAAAAGTTGTTCGTTTTGCTTCAAACTTCACACACTTATTAAGCATGGTGACTAAAAGGCAAAAATTTTTTTTTTCAGATATCGGTCCATATATACCCGAGATATAGCCCAAATCGGATTTTTAATGAAAATGTCGCATAGGCGAAGCTAAATAACTTTTTTTTGCTCAAAAGCAGTTCTGGTAATAAAATTAGGTTACATAAATATGGAAAATGAAAATTTCCGATATCGGTCCATATATACCCGAGATATAGCCCAATCCGGGTTTTTCATGAAAATGTCGCGTAAGCGAACTTAAACAACTTTTTTCACCTTAAAGCAGTTCTGGTAATGAAATAAGGTTATATAGATATGAAAAATGAAAATTTCCGATATCGGTCCATATATACCCGAGATATAGCGCAAACCGGGTTTTTCATGAAAATGTCGCGTAAGCGAACTTAAACAACTTTTTTCACCTTAAAGGAGTTCTGGTAATAAAATAAGGTTATATAAATATGGAAAATTAAAATTTCCGATATCGGTTCATATATACCCGATATATAGCTTAACAGGTTTTTTGATGAAAATGCCGAGTAAACAACTTTTTTGTGCTCAAAAGCAGTTCTGGTAATGAAATAAGGTTATATAAATATGGAAAAAGAAAAAATCCGATATCGGTCCATATATACTCGAGATATAGCCTGAACCGATTTTTCCAATAACATTTTTTTTTTTACTGAAAAGCAGTTCTTGTTATAAAAGAAGGTTACAAAAATAGAGAAAATTAAAATTTCTGATATCGGTCCATATATACCCGAGATATAGCCTAAATCGGGTTTTTCATGAAAATATCGCGTAAGCGAACTTAAACAATTTGTTGTGCTCAAAAGCAGTTCTGGTAATGATATAAGGTTATGTGGAAAATTAAAATTTTCGATATCGGTCCATATATAGCCGAGATATAGCCTGAACCGATTTTTCCATTAAAATTTTTTTTTTTTTTTTTTTTTGCTGGAAAGCAATTCTCGTTGTAAAAGAAGGTTACTAAAATACAGAAAATAGAAAAATCCGATATCGGTTCATATATAACCGAGCATATTTAGGTCACATTTTTAATATACTATACATATTCGTGACTATCGTGAAGGGTATTTTAGATTCGGCCCAGCCGAATATACTACACTCTTACTTGTTTTTTTTTAATTTTATTACTTTTATACTTATTAATATAATTATATTATTAAATATATGACTTTCAACGGCAGATAATTTTTTAGTAGGCTGGTTGTAGGTGCTGGTTGCGCCATAGTAAATAAACTTCTCGTCTGAGCACCGACATTGTTTCTAAAAAAATGCAATATCATATAAAGCTGCAGATGGCTGCAGACAAATTTGCACATTTTACAATCACAGGACAACATAGTAATTTTAAAAAAATATTCTAGCGCGAGTACCCAAGAATATCGGAAGTTCCGGTCCACAGAAGTCTTTTTTTGGCTTTTTTTCAAGCAGTTAGTCGTATAGTCAACATGTACCACATATTTTCTACAACACTTCAGCACAGGGCACAAACAAATCTTTTTTAATTAATACATAGCTCTAACTATAAATAAAACCAATTTTCTTCCACTTAATTGAGATGAACGAAACTTTAGAGAATATTTGTCAATGCAAAGAAAACACGTGTTAAAGCTGAGTGATATACCGGCTGAAACATATGTTATGTTTCACAGCTCGCAGCTGTTCAACTAGATCATGTGAATCAAAATTTAATCGATATGTAAGTTCAGTGGTATATTAGTAATCGATAAATACACAGTTTTGGAGCTGTTACATGCAGTCTACACCTAACTTGAAACGCAGTTAAAACATGATGTTAAAACTTGCTGTTTAAATATCTATCTGTTAAAGTCGGCGTACACGTAGTGATGTTAGAGTTGTAACTTTTCATAGTAAAACAATAAAAATGGCGAAAAACAACTACAAATAGCAGGCTGTTGTCAATTTAAGTTATAACAGAGTTTCCAAATGAAATGTTTTAACAACCAAGTTGTAACTTTAACCAAACTTTAACATGAGCGGTCCACATTTAACTTTAACTTGAAGTTAGCGTTAAAGTTAGTGTTTTCAAGTCAGGTGGAGACCGCACTTTAAACACTTTGAAAATTGAATTAAACAATGCTAGATCGACCATTTCGCCCACAATGCGTGAGAGAGAATTTATATTCCTTGCTTTAAAGAAGTGAATCAACCGGTAAGACTTTTTTTTAAGATATTCTCAGCTGTCAGATGCGTTCTGTTATTTTTAACAAATGAACCGCTGACTTATATTTTGACTGAGTTGCTTTGTTATTCCATATCAGTTGCGTTTTATTATACCACGTTTCATGTCACGGCACACAAGAACGACGGAAACGGTATATCCTATGTCCTTCTACCAGTTCTTAGCTATCTCCCTACCAGTTTTCAGCCAAATTGGTTCAGCCGTTCTTGAGTTATAAATGGTGTAGCTAACACGACTTTCTTTTATATATGTATGTATATAAAGATATTAGCTTCTAACATAAATACCAATCAATAATATATTTAAGTTGTTGGGATATAAAGTTGAATGTTTGAGAATATCTTTCAAAAATGTTCAAAGTCTACTTATGATTAGGGTAATTCCTATGAAATGTCGACATGTAGACACGCAATTGCATTTATGTATATAAACCTCTTGTGGGAAGCGTATTACGTGCATAATTGTGAAAAATATCAATTGTGCGGTACCTTAATGGCAGATTGGACACCAATTTTAAAGCTTTGTTTTGCAATGTCTGGAGTGACTTGCGGGAATTTTTACATGTCCATGCTAAGGGTAAGGGTAGATCAAACTGTCACTAATTACTTTTCTCGTTTAAAAATCAAAATTGCTCTTAAGTTTATAAAGTACACCAACAGCTGATGATATCTTAGATTTAATAACATCAATCTGAGTATTCCATTTCGATTATTAGACAGCATTAGTCCCAGATATTTAACAAATTCCGACTCATCTATGGGGACTCCATTAACTCACCACTGTATATGGCTTAAAGTGACCCAATTCAGTTTTACTGGCGTTAAACTTCAATTTGTTCAATCTGAGATATTCAGCTAGAATCCCAGCCTCATATTCTATCTGAGCTCTTCGAACATTCACATGATTATAATGATAAAGAAGGCAAATAAAATAAGTTTACCATGAAAATTAATATTTTACTTAACATCAATATATATTTTAAAACGAATATTATAAAAAAAAAATTTAAATATTTATTTAAAGTTATTTCATTAGTAATACCATATATATTGTCAGAAATCCAACCTATTGCTTTATGTGTATCTATTGCCAGGATAAATCTATGTTACAATAAATATAAAAAATTAATATAATAATAAAAAGAAGTGAAATTCATAAGCAAGTCAAATTTCGTTATTTCAACAAAAATTTCAGACACCAGTTTGAATAAACATATAATTGTGGTCTCTTGTGACGTCAAGCGCAAGAGGAAATGTTTTGTAAAATTTTAGGCGTCATCTGAGTTATTTGTTTCATGCAAAGCAAATCCTTGAGAACTCTTTTTACCACAATAGAAGCTTGATAACAAATTCAAAATATGTACATACATATTTAAAATTTCTTATACTATTTATTTATTACATTTTAGTTTTTTTGTGCACTTTGAACTCACTGAATATATAATTTTAAATTATTAAGCTTTCAGATTATAAAAAAAAATTTATATTTTGTTTAAGTGTAGGGCATTTAACCAACCGTAGTGTGAAAGAACCAATATATATATATATGTACATACATATGTATACAATTATTTTATTATACATACCTGTTACATCAAGCATTACTGCTAAATTGATTTTTGGTTCTGTGTTCACTTGACATTCGTAAATGCCACTATCACGCTGCTGAGCATATTCAATTTTTAGGTCCCAGTCATCACTTCCTGGTGGGTGCACAACTGAAAACCGCTGATCGCCTGTATATGTATATATATTGGTTGTTAGTATGTGTAAGTCTCGCTTACGCATCCACGATACGGTACGATTTCCTTTGTTTTTAACACGACACTTTAAAATTGTGGTTTCATCTGCTACTGTAGTCACATTTCTAGCACTTACATCATCAAAATATGGACGTTGAGTTTGCTGCTGCTGTTGAGATTCCATACCTAAGAAAAATATATATTCAATTATATATATATATATGTATATATATATATATATATATATATATATATATATATATATATATATATATATATATATATATATATATATATATATATATATATATATATATATATATATATATATATATATATATATATATATATATATATATATATATATATATATATATATATATATATATATATATATATATATATATATATATATATATATATATATATATATATATATATATATATATATATATATATATTAGTATATAAAATATATCCTACAAAGTCCTAGAAAATTTTTGCACAGTGGCTTAACGCAAAAAAATATTTTTATAGAAATTAAAAAAAAAATTAGGCAAAATAGTAGTTATTCGAATCCTATTACCAAACGGGTCTTGAAAGATGTGGAAAAAATCGAAAAGTACAAACATTGAGAAAAATTGATATAAAATATTAAATCCAGAAAATTGCATCCAAGCCCACTGTGCACAATTTTTTTCTATTTTTTATTAGATAGTAGACAAAAAAAACAATGCAAACAATTTTCTGTTTGGATTAATATTGAAAAAGATGTGAGTATTTATTCGGACGCGGATTTCTCATAATTCGGCTTTTTCAAAATGTAATATCTCTGAAATCGTAAGCCAAGAAAATTTGAAAATTTGCCAAAATGTGCTGTTCAATAGGGACATCAATACAATAAAAATAAAGCAATTAAAAAAAAATTTTTCGCCGAACTGTATCATCGCTAGACGAAAACTGCAATAGGGAACAGATCCGGGACTTTTTGTGGCAGAAAATTAATTTTACCGATATAGCTCCGGTATAATAAAACTTTTTGTCTAGCATTGGCAGGACTTAAGTAAAAAGCATTATTTTACTATTATAATTAAGATTTGAATACTTATTGTTAGTTCATTTTGAAGATTCAATAAACGCCCTGATTCACTATCCTACACGATCGTACGATTCATTCACAGGAAACTGTTTCAAAAGTCTGGCCGACTTGAAAAAATCGTTTCAAAATGGCGTTGTAGGCCACACTATTATACAAGTATAATTACAATAATTTATAAACATAGTAAAATAATTAAAAAACTTTTATTAACATAATAATTTTACTTTACTTAAAATTTTTCCTCGAGGCACCAACAATATTTTCATATTTTTCACAATATATACAACACTGATCGCACAAAAACCATAATGTTTTGAAAAGTTTGATAAAATTTTTCAAATCGCACGATTTGTCAAAAACTCTGTCGCACGGTTGAATTTTTAATACTTTTTCAGCACACATGCTTTATTTAATAGATTGCACGATCGTGTATGTTAGTGTAGCAAGGCCTTAAATAAACACAATATTCTGTTCATATCATAGCCTTGCGTACGAGAAAAGCGAAAAATGATAATAGAAACTTAAAAAAGAGACAAATCAAGCGATATAACTATTTTCGTGTGGGTGCTAGCTATCTATATGCCGCAGCAAATTTTACCTAGGCGTATTTCTAACGCGGGCATTCTGCTTTCTGAGGCATAGAGGAGTAGGGGTCTCACTTTTGTTGTAGCAAATAAAATTCTAGGAAATTCCAGCATAAATTAGGCTGTGTTGGAGCTTTTGTTGAAATGTCTGGATGTTGGCTGAACGTTCTGGTTGTGGTTCAGAACTAACATCTCATTGAGGGGCTATTAGTATTCCCTCATAATTATGCAACATGGCCATTTTCAGTGAACTAATTATAGTCTTCCAGACACCTACAATGTAAGGAATCAGCAGTGGTAGCAGGGGCCGGTTAAGGTTTGATGTTTTTTATGGACTCCGAGCCACCAACTCGCTTTCCCTAGACCTCCATAGACTGTCTGGAGAACTGCATACGGCAGGGATAAGAAGGCCCTAGCTCTTCATCAAGTGGACATATGGGTGCCACATGGGTGCGCTAATGAACCGAGCAAGGTGATAGGTTTAACATAGTTTGAACAGAATTACCACGCTCCTTCTTAAATATGATCATTTTCAAAAAACTAACTTTTATTATTTGAAAAACGAGTGTTAAAAAGTATACATATATTAAAAGCGTAAATACCGCTTCGGTTCCTAGTGCATGTGCCAATTTGTTAAAAATTAGAGCTGTGGCGTTCATGAACGAACGGGTTAAATTGAACGGATCATCTGATTGAATGTAGAGAGCCGGTCATTAAACCGACCACTTTTCGTTCAATAGTGAGGCGTTCAATTTGGGCAGCTTTCTTCCAAATATCTTTCGTTCTTTCTATGTCATGTTCATGTTTGTTTTTGTTGTGTAGTTTAACTAAAGTTGGCGTTGTTGTTTTTTTTTTTGTATTATTTTAAATTATCTGATATAAAACAAAAATAGATTATGAAACTAATCAATTTTAATTTTTAAATAAAAATAATTTTTTTTATCACTTTATAGTTTTTTATTTTGCTATCTCGTTTTGTTCATTTTCCAGAGCTGTATTGATAATTGACCGGAAAATTTTAATGTTGGCAACGTGTCGGCGGTTCAAAATGACCGATTAAATAAAATGAATGATAACTGAACGAAAGTGACCGGTCACTAAAATGAACGACCCGGCACAACTCTCTCTCAAAAATTAAGAACATACGAGTGTATGTACTCACACATAATACTTACCATTTGAATTCGATAAGGACAAACCACCACGGATAAGATAGAAATATATGTTTAAATGCAAAATGATGTAAATTATTGGTCTTAATTTATAAATAAACAAGAATTGGCCCGTTGACGACGACGTTCTCATAGTTATAGTTTTCAACTCGGGGATCGAATGAAGTGGCCAAATCAGTTGATTACTTATATTTCAGGATTTTACATTATGTTTGGATCTGAAAAAAGAAAGAAAACTATTAATTTTATACTCGTAGTATGTGTATTTAACGCCTGAAAGTTCAGCGTCGAGTTATCAAGAACAAATGTTCTTTTTATTAGTGAAGATACTTAAGAAAAATCATGGTACTCGAATAAGGTCTAGGAGAGATATATATGGTGGATTATCGAATATGGATATTTCTATTGTACCTGTAAATGAAATTACCATATATAACAAGCTAGAAAAGCTTAAATTTTTCTGACAAATATGGGCTTGGCGGAATTCCTTCTTCTGAAGTGCGTTTCTACTTTAACTGTTCCTTTAACTAAGATTTAGATTAAGATTCATTTATATTTTCTTTACTGGAATTTGGCTTCAAAAGTAATATCGCCTATTATAGAGGTATTATCGCCTATTATAGAGGTATTATCGCCTATTATAGAGGTATACCGAAACTATTCGAAAGATTAATTATCGATCAACTTTGCCTCAAGGTTCAACAGTTACTAATTTTCTATACTTGATGACTCGTGTTATACCCTTCACAAAAATGTAAAGGGTATATATAAGTTTGTGATTCCGTTTGTAATTTCTACAATTTTAATTTCTATTCATAATTAGCATTGATAGAAAATTCGATTAAGCGATGTCCGTTTGTCCGCCGTTGAAATACCGTTTCTGAGAAAATCATAAGATCTAGAAACTTTTTTCTTTCACCATTCTTTTACCCCATCGATTCATGGGTTTGCTATTGAAATTCAGTAATATCGGTTCACATATAGATGAGATATATCTAAAATTCCGAAAAACGCCATTTTTTTTTTGCAATTGGATAAAAAATTTTTGAAAAAAAGGTTGTTTGTTTTGCTTCAAACTTCACACAATTATTCAGCATGTCGGCTAAAAGGCAAAAAAAAAATGTTTTTTCCAGATATCGCACCATATATACCCGGTTTTTTCATGAAAATGTCGCGTAAGCGAACTTAAACAATTTTTTTTCTCAAAAGCAGTTCTGGTAATGAAATAAGGTTATATAAATATGGAAAATGAAAATTTCCGATATCGGTCTATATATACCCGAAATATAGCCTAAACCGATTTTCCATTAACATTTTTTTTTTTTTTTTTTTTTTTTGCTGAAAAGCAATTCTTGTTATAAAAGAAGGTTACTAAAATACAGAATATAAAAAATTCCGATATCGGGCCATATAACGAGTGATTTTTTTGCTATTATCTTTTTGGCAACACTAGTTTTGACAGCTCACGCACGTTTTGTATCTTGTGTCACTGTCAAACATCTTCAGTTTGGTCTATAATTTAATCATGAATCGTCTTACAAACGAACAACGCTTGCAAATTATTAAATTTTATTACCAAAATGCGTGCTCTGTTAAGAAAGTTCATCGCGCGCTTCTTCCATTTTATGGTCAGTTTAATCGACCTACTGAGGCTTCTATTCGGGCTATTGTAAAAAAAAATTTCGCACCAAATTTACATTGTGGGACATTAAACCACCAACATGCTTACGTAGAGTGCGAACTGAAGAAAATATCGCAGCCGTATCGGCCAGTGTTGGTGATGACCGTGAATTATCGATTCGGCGCCGTTCGCAGCAATTGGGCCTCTGTTACTCCACTACGTGGAGAATTTTGCGGAAGGATTTGGGTGTGAAGCCTTATAAGATACAGCTGGTGCAAGAATTGAAGCCAAACGACCCACCACAACGCCAAATTTTTGGTGAATGGGCTCTTGAAAAGTTAGATGAAGATCCACTTTTTTATCGAAGAATTGTGTTCAGCGACGAGGCTCATTTCTGGTTGAATGGATACGTGAACAAGCAAAACTGCCGTATTTGGAGTGAAGAGCAGCCAGAAGCATTGCAAGAGCTACCAATGCATCCACAAAAAACAACCGTTTGGTGCGGATTATGGGCTGGTGGCATCATTGGGCCGTATTTCTTCAAAGATGATGCGAATCACAACGTTACTGTGAATGGTGAGCGCTACCGTGCGATGATAACAAACTTTTTTTTGCCCAAAATGGAAGAGCTTGACTTGCATGACATGTGGTTTCAACAACACGGTGCCACATGCCACACAGCACGCGAAACAATGGACCAATTGAGAGGCGAGTTCGGTGAACAGTTTATTTCACGCTTGGGACCAGTCAATTGGCCGCCCAGATCGTGCGATTTAACGCCTCTAGACTATTTTTTGTGGGGCTATGTTAAGGCTAATGTCTATAGCGACAAGCCCGCTTCGATTGACGCACTGGAAGCCAACATTGCCAACATTATTCGTGAGATACCGGCCGAAATGTTGGAAAGAGTATGCCAAAATTGGACTAAGCGGATGGACCATTTGAGGCGCAGCCGTGGCCAACATTTGCATGAAATAATCTTCAAACATTAAATTATATCGACCCAACTATCGATCCAAATAAATATTTAATTTCCGATAGTTCTTATAAAATCACCCATTATATATAAAAAAGTGTTGCATTTTTGTGCTCCGTTTTTGTCTAGGAAAATTTTTATTAAATTTACATTTTGGATTATATCTTTAATAACTTGCATGAAAATAAATTTTTTCACACCGCATCTGGATGGAATATGGCGCTAATGAACTATGTAACAAATATTTTGCAGGTATTTTATTTATTCATGCCAATAAATTGTACATTTTGGATTAAATCGCTAATTCTACTATAAGCGGTGTGGCTTATAAACGAATTTTACTGTATAATTAAAAATAAAAATATTTCTTGGCTAAACCCAGGTTTGAACTTGAACCAAACGAATGATCCCATCATATAATATTATAAATATATACATATTATACATAAACTTTACTAAAAGTTATTTGAGTTTCTTAATGTAGCAAAATTGATCAGCCGCCCTGTATATTAAAAATTAAAAAAAACGACAAAATAGATCTAAAAAATCCTAATGAAATATAAATATTAACTGCCTTATTTTTATAAAATATTTCGTTTTAATTAAGCTGTTATTCGAAGTTATCATGGAATCCAATTTTATTGGAATTGGATTTAAAACCGACAAAAAATCGCGTTGGTGTCATGAAATCCAAGTTATCGGTTTTGTGTTCGAACTTGGACTTTTATCAGTTTTAGGTGTCATAGAATCCAATATTATCGGTTTTTTTATTGGAAATAAAACAAGAAGTTAACAGCTGACGGCATTAAGTGGCGGGCTACTGGTTGTGCTTATTCTATTTAAATAATTTGCAAAAATAAAAGTAAATAAAAAAGTTATCATAAAATATATATTTTTTAAATTTAATAATTAAATTTAGTTTATTAATCTTTAATAAATTAAAACAAAGTTATGATTTACATTTTTAATCGTGATATCGGTACCATCGATGCAGCTAATTGTTGATTTAATCTTGTATTTGCTATAAAAATAGTTTCTTGACCTGCATTTCTCATTTGAGTCCATTTCAATTTTTACCCCCTGCGGGCAAACGTAATGCTCGATAGCCACAAGTACATCGTGCAACACTATTGATACAGTTAGGTTAGGTTAGGTTGTACAGGCCGCCAGTTTCATGAAACCAGCCCACTTGGGTCCTTTTGGTTCCGTTGTGTTGCCTGAGGGAGAAGTGCAGCCCGCGAGACTTACACTTCCCCCGACGGTTCAGATTCAAACCAACCCGAAAGCCGGATAAAGGAATCCAGTCCGTTCACTCGGCATTCCGATATATCTGCTAACCCGTGCAGCATCGGTCCGCCTAAGTACAGCGCTCTCATAGAACTGAGAGCCGGGCATCGACAGAGGAAATGCTCAACACTTTCCTCCTCGTCCTCATCCCCGCAACTTCTGCAGAAATCATTAAATGGAAGATTTAACCTCCTAGCATGCGTCCCTATGAGACAATGTCCTGTCAGAACTGCCACCCAGGTACGCAACCTTTGACGGGGAAAACCCTTTAAGACCGCAGTTCTACTACGATCATACGCAGGCCATGTCAGCCTTGCTACTCGGCAGGTGACCTCACCAGACCATCTGTCCTGCGCAGTCCCTACAAGTTGACGCTGCACTTGGTTTTTACAGCTGTTAAGCGGGACTCCAACCATCGTATCAATGTCCCCTCTCTGTAGACGAGCTCCGGCTTTCGCCAGCTCATCCGCCACAATATTTCCGGGCACTCCACTGTGCCCCGGTACCCAGAAAAGCTCCAGGCTCGAATGTCTCGCTATCTCATTAAGAGATATCCGGCATTCCTGAACCAACCTGGACGTCGTATAGACACCCAGAAGCGCATTTAACGCAGCCTTACTATCAGTACAGATTCGGATATTCACCCCGTATACCCTATAGTACCTCAACCAGTTAGCTGCTCTCAAAATAGCTGTAATTTCAGCCTGCATTACGCTACACTCATCGTATAGCTTAAAACTGATCCTCCTCTGATACTGGGGCATAAAGATACCACCACCAATTCCCACGTCCGACTTGGATCCATCTGTGAAAATTTCAAGCACGTCCTCTTGGCGACCCATTTGGTTCGCTGCCGAGGCCGTCCTTGATAAGATCACGTCAAATCTCTTGTCGGGCATTAGAGCTGGTGCACAGTAATCAATATACTCCGGGAGGTCCGTTATACTTTCTATTATCGAAGCGTGACCTTCTGTCGCTTCTTTCCACATCTCACTGGCTTTTAGCCTAATTGCCGAGCACATGGCCACTTCCTTCGCCATGAGATCAGCTGGCAGCCAATGCATCATCGTAATTAGTGCTTTAGTTGACGTAGTACAAGAAGCACCAGTTACCATCAAAGCAGATGACCGCAGTATCCTTTCTATGAATCTGCAATAGATGGTTTTCTCTAAAGCCGTCCACCAAACAAGCGCCCCATACATTAATATGGGCTTTATTACCATGTTAAATAGCCAGCAAGAATTCCAAGGATTTATACCCCAGGTCTTCCCAATGGCCTTACGACACAGGTACAAGGCAACAGCCGCCTTGTCCGCTCTAAATTGGACATTCTTCTTCCAAGACAGTTTTGAATCAAGATAGATTCCAAGGTATTTGGCACTATTTGCCAAACTAAGCTCAACGCCCTTTAGGGTTGGCAGATCGAAAGGAGGAGTCTTGTATTTTCGGGTGAAAAGTACAAGCTCCGTTTTTTGTGGATTCACACTGAGACCACTATGGGTGCTCCACCCATCTATGATCCTCAGTGCGGAATTCAAACACTGTGAGAGGGTGTCCGGATATTTACCTGACATTGATACAGTGCTTCTACTAAACTTTATACTAAGTCCTTGCCGACAGATCTCTGATAAGATTCTTCAGCTAAAAAGCGTAACGTGGCTGCTAACGTCGAAATGCCTCTTTGTTTAAACGATAATAGGCTAAGAACCTGCACATATGAACATATTAAGATCTAGTAAACAGCAAAATATACTCACGCTGTCTCCGGCACTTCAAAAGGATTGCTGCAATCCCTCAAAGTTTTCTTGCCTCCTTTTCAGAGTGTCTTCTTCCAATGCCAAAAATGCTGGATGCCATTTTATTTATTTATGAAATGTAGTCACTTTTTTTTTCTTTGTTTGTATTTAGGAAAAACACAACTTTTAAAAATATTTTACTTATAATTGTAAACAAAAGAGCAAAAACAGAAACAGCTGATTCGAATATTGGTTTTATTTCCAATCGAAAATAACAAAGCCGATATGTTTTCATGACGCCAAATGAGTCCAATATCGGATTCAGATTTCTATACATAAATTTGTGCAATAACAGCTTAATAAACATGAAATACCCTTTATAAATAAGACCATAAAAAAATAAGTATAAAGGAATACAATTTATACGACTACATAAAAAAATTTAATAAAAATTTATTAACATTTCTGTTCAACGGTTGACGTAGGGTAAATTATTCCAAAGTCGAGCAGTATGTACTTATATAAAATTCCCATTCGGGCATTTGATATTGATATCGAGGTATTATAATATTGTATCGGGTGGTTAAATTTCAAGGGCCGATGTTGAATGTGAACCACATCTAAACGCCAAGTTTTTTTTCCAAATTTTATTTGACATTTCTCTATTTAAGACTTATTCAATTTGAACCATGGAGAGATACACAATCCAACAACGTGTTAAAGTTATCCAGACTTATTATGAAAATGATGATCAATTTTCGAAGAAAATCATCTTCAGTGATGAGGCACATTTTCACCTCAGTGGATTCGTCAATAAACAGAATTGCCGTATTTGGGCGAATGAGAATCCAAGAGTGACTGTCGAAAAACCAATGCACCCACAAAGAGTGACTGTTTGGTGCGGTTTATGTGCTGGCGGCATCATCAGAAGTATTTTTTCCAAAATGAGGCCGGTCAGGCAGTTACTGTGAATGGTGTTCGCTATCGTGAGATGATAACGAACTTTTTATGGCCCGTATTGGAAGATATGGATGTAGACGATATGTGGTTTCAGCAGGACGGTGCCACTTGCCACACAGCTAACGAAACAATTGCTCTTTTGCGCAACAAATTCAATGGCCGTGTTATCTCACGTAATGACGATGTCAATTGGCCGCCAAGATCATGTGATTTGACACCGTTGGACTTTTTTCTTTGGGGTTATTTGAAAGACAAGGTGTACGTCGATAAGCCAGCAACAATTCAACAGCTAAAGGATGAAATAATTCGGCATAGAACCTCCATTATGCCTCAGGGTCATCGAAAATTTGGACCATCGAATGGAGGTGTGCCGCCGTGGTCGCGGCGCCCATTTGGCCGATATTTTGTACCATGCATAATTGAGTAATACCAATATATCATAATAAAATAAAATTACAATAATTTCCTAAATAGTTTGTGTTTTATTCAAAATCAACATCGGCCCTTGAAATTTAACCACCCTTTATTCATCGACTATCTTGAGAAAGGAAATACTATAGGGTGTTTTTTTAAGCCCGATAGAACTTGAAATTGTAAAAAATAACACAAAAAATTAAATTGTAATCAAAATTTTTTTTTATTCGAAAGATCAATACGTGACATTAACATTTAAAAATGATTTCGGGCATATAGGCACCGCGGCTGTTCTTGACGAAGCGCATTCTGGACGTCCAATTTTGGGCCACTTTTTCGAGCACTGCTGGCCGTATGTCACGAACAACACGAACAATGCTGGCCTCCAAGGCGTCAATTGTTGCTGGTTTATCAGCATAAACCAGTGACTTCACGTAGCCCCACAGGAAATAATCGAGAGGTGTCAAATCGCACGACCTTGGAGGCCAATTGACAGGTCCATTTCTCGAAATCAACTTATCGCCAAATTTTGATTTCAGTAAGTCGATGGTTGCGTTCGCCGTATGGCACGTAGCGCCATCCTGTTGAAACCACATCTCCTCCGGATCAATGTCATCCATATTTTCAAACAAAAAATCATTGATCATGGTGCGGTAACGATCTCCATTGACCGTAACGCGAGCTCCGGCCTCATTTTTGAAGAAATAAGGTCCGATGATGCCACCAGCATGAAAACCGCACCAAACAGTGCATTTTTCTGGATGTAATGGAGTCTGTAGGGTCTCTTGTGGATTGGTCTCACTCCATATGCGGCAATTTTGCTTATTAACAAACCCGTTAAGCCAAAAATGCGCCTCATCGCTGAACACAATTTTGCGTCTATAAGTTGCGCGAATCGACGACTGATTTTCAAAGTAAATTTGGATAATTTCGTAGCGTTGTTCAAGCGTGAGTCTATTCATGATGATTTGTCAGAGTATACTGAAACAAATAAAAAAAATGTTTCATCAAAATTTAATTTTTTGTGTTACTTTTTACAATTTAAAGTTCTATCTAGCTTAAAAAAACACCCTATATTATTATAAGTGAATATTATGTAGCGTTGTTGGAGCGTTCTAAGGCTGAAAATGCAAAGAAACGACCGCATATGTCAAAGAAAAAGTTTTGTTTCATCAAGCCGTGTCACAAGTCAATGGTATTCGCCAAATTTGGCTCCCAGCGATTACTGGCTGTACGCAGAGCTGAAAAAAATGCTCGCCGGTAAGAAATTTCGCACGAATGAAGCCTATTGTGAGGCAAAATATAAATTGTTCCACAACAGTGGTATTGAAATGTTAGAGCGGCGCTGAAATGATAAAACTAATTTTGAACCAAAAAAAAAACTGTGTTTTCTTTGTTAGGTCTGGGACTTTTCAGCCCATGTGCTTCCCCCAATTTCACCATTTAATATTTTATTATCAATTCAATTAGCTATCACCCTATGTACTTTTAATTTAATTTGGAGCTGCGTGCGTAAGCTAGATTTAATTTGGTCACCGAAGCCGGTGTTTGTTATTTATTAAAATTTTTATTGAAATTTTTTGTATTTAGCTAGTGCAGCTCTATAAATTTTTGCTTAACAATATTGATGTAACTGAATTGGTACCTAACATGCAGTCTACACCTAACTTGAAACACAGTTAAAACATAAAGTTAAAACTTGCTGTTTAAATAACTATCTGTTAAAGTCGGCGTACACGTAGTGATGTTAGAGTTATAACTTTTCATAGTAAAACAATAAAAATGGCGAAAAACAACTACAAACAGCAGGCTATTGTCAATTTAAGTTAAAACAGAGTTTCCAAATGAAATGTTTTAACAACCAAGTTATAGCTTTAACCAAACTTCAACATGAGCGGTCCACATTTAACTTTAACTTGAAGTTAGCGTTAAAGTTAGTGTTTTCAAGTCAGGTGGAGACCGCACTTAAAGAAGGGAATATTTTTCAACAAATTTTTTATGTCCCAAAAGATTTATTCACAATCTTTCAAATGATACTAATTCTGTTCATATGTATATTCCCAAATATAGTGGAGAATCGTATATATGTATTCAAAATTTCGGGGGCGCATTACTCGAAAAATAATCGTTTCCAACAGTTTCATCGTTTATTATTTTCTTAATATTTTTCAATGCTTTATCATCCCAGATACTTTTTATTTAATTTGGAGCTGTGTGGGTAAACTAGACTTACTCCCTGGTTAATGACCAGTGATGGGTGAAAATAATCCCTTAATAAACAAAAAAACAGAAGTACTATCTTTCCTAAGTAAACAAACTTTGTTTTGTTTTCACCAAAATTTAATAACACAAGTTTAATAAGTTATAATGTTGCACAAATATGATATTCTGTAACATAAAACACTCATATACTTATGTACATAGATCAACAAATCTATTTATGTACACACATTCAAAGGTTAACAATTGATTGTTTTCTCACTCTAAAACTCCTAAAGGTACCTCGACTGTTTCATAGCTGAAAATCATTTCATCGCAAGGAATTGCTTTTGACTTTAACACATTTTCGACACTTTCAAACGAGTTGAGAACAAATTATGTATATAAAATTTCATCCAAGAGTTCCAATCATCAATTTGCAAGTTGCTTTCATTAGTCTGCTGAATTATATATACTTCAATACTTTCCGTTAGTAAAATTTTTGTTGCAATCCCGTAACCAACAATGCGCCAATCATATACTCGTACATACATATGTACATGCAGCCATACATGTATGTATGAATGTACACGTACTTATGTTTAAATAGGCTGATGAATTTACAAATTAAAAGTTGGTTGAATAAAAACAAAATATTTTCAAATACTTAATACCGCATTAAAACACCAATTATGTTATTAAACTTTATAATTGCATTGAACATACATTCGTTATGATTCATAACACTTTTGTTTGACTTTACAGGCGCACTTACAATTTTTTTTTTTTTCGAACAACTGATGAACAAAGTAGGTTTAAGAAATTAAATGTATTTCTTCTGTTTGCTAATAATTATTTCTATATACATTTAATTCTTTCTTATACTTAAGTGTTAACAAAAAAAAACTATAACTGACAGCGCAAAATCCGAATACAAACAAACAAGAAAACAACCCCGCACAGGCAATGTAGACCATTAATATTTTCGAGCAAAAACGCCTGCAGAAAGGTTTTTAGTCTACACTAGTGGTATCCAGTCCACGGTATAATACCATGCATGATAATAGTAAAACAATAAAAAAACAACATGGTTTTTAATTACTGCTTTGTAGTCTTGTGTCATTCATGAATGAATTAATTCAACTGAATGATTCTCTCAAGTGAAAGAATGAAAAATTTCTGTATTCTTTCTCAATTTCTTTCATCATGCTCTTTCTTTTCATATTTCGTCATCTTTCATTTAGTACCCGTCAAGGTTACAAATCAGTTATTATTAATTTTATATTGTACTTTTAAATTTAAAGCAATTTTATGAAAATGAATTTTTTTTTATATATAGCTTTTAAACAAATTGTGATACAAACAAATAATTGCTTCCTACATAAACACATACATGTACATACATAAATAAAACATTTTCACTCTTTCTGAAACGTTTGGCAAGCTGAAAGGTGAAAGAAAAGAATGAATTAATTCACTTAACCTTGCTGAAAGAGAATGAAAGATTCACACAACTGAAAGATTTTGCCCAACACTACTGCTTTGTGTTAGGAACAGTTAAACACAAATATAAACAGAGACAAAACAAGAATAAAAGTGATAGAAAAAAAAACCGTGAAACTATATTTATATAATGGGTGATTTTATAAGAACTATCCGAGATTTAAAAAAAAAACACACACATAAAATTCAGAAAAATGCATGAAATATTTATTTGGATCGATAGTTGGGTCGATATAATTTAATGTTTGAAGATTACTTCATGCAAATGTTAGCCGCGGCTGCGCCTCAAATGGTCCATCCGCTTAGTCCAATTTTGGCATACTCTTTCCAACATTTCGGCCGGTATCTCACGAATAATGTTGGCAATGTTGGCTTCCAGTGCGTCAATCGAAGCGGGCTTGTCGCTATAGACATTAGCCTTAACATAGCCCCACAAAAAATAGTCTAGAGGCGTTAAATCGCACGATCTGGGCGGCCAATTGACTGGTCCCAAGCTTGAAATAAACTCTTCACCGAACTCGCCTCTCAATTGGTCCATTGTTTCGCGTGCTGTGTGGCATGTGGCACCGTCTTGTTGAAACCACATGTCATGCAAGTCAAGCTCTTCCATTTTGGGCAAAAAAAGGTTTGTTATAATCGCACGGTAGCGCTCACCATTCACAGTAACGTTGTGATTCGCATCATCTTTGAAGAAATAGGGCCCAATGATGCCGCCAGCCCATAATCCGCACCAAACGGTTGTTTTTTGTGGATGCATTGGTAGCTCTTGCAATGCTTCTGGCTGCTCTTCACTCCAAATACGGCAGTTTTGCTTGTTCACGTATCCATTCAACCAGAAATGAGCCTCGTTGCTGAACACAATTCTTCGATAAAAAAATGGATCTTCATCTAACTTTTCAAGAGCCCATTCACCAAAAATTTGGCGTTGTGGTAGGTCGTTTGGCTTCAATTCTTGCACCAGCTGTATCTTATAAGGCTTCACACCCAAATCCTTCCGCAAAATTTTCCACGTAGTGGAGTAACAGAGGCCCAATTGCTGCGAACGGCGCCGAATCGATAATTCACAGTCATCACCAACACTAGTCGATACGGCTGCGATATTTTCTTCAGTTCGCACTCTACGTAAGCGTGTTGGTGATTTAATGTCCAACAATGTAAATTTGGTGCGAAATTTTTTTACAATAGCCCGAATAGAAGCCTCAGTAGGTCGATTAAACTGACCATAAAATGGAAGAAGCGCACGATGAACTTTCTTAACAGAGCACGCATTTTGGTAATAAAATTCAATAATTTGCAAGCGTTGTTCGTTCGTAAGACGATTCATGATTAAATTATAGACCAAACTGAAGATGTCTGACAGTGACACAAGATACAAAACGTGCGTGAGCTGTCAAAACTAGTGTTGTCAAAAAGATAATAGCAAAAAAATCACTCGTTACCATGCATGATAATAATAAAACAATAAAAAAACAACATGGTTTTTAATTACTGCTTTGTAGTCTTGTGTCATTCATGAATGAATTAATTCAACTGAATGATTCTCTCAAGTGAAAGAATGAAACATTTCTGTATTCTTTCTCAATTTCTTTCATCATGCTCTTTCTTTTCATATTTCGTCATCTTTCATTTAGTACCCGTCAAGGTTACAAATCAATTATTATTAATTTTATATTGTACTTTTAAATTTAAATCAACTTTTTTTAAACAAATTGTGATACAAACAAATAATGCCGTAGTTGCTTCATATATAAACACATACATAAATGAAACATTTTCACTCATTCTGAAACGTTTGGCAAGCTGAAAGGTGAAAGAAAAGAATGAATTAATTCACTTAACCTTGTTCAAATTAGCATATCGAGTTTATTAAATATTCATATAAATATTTGCTTTGTATTTTTCTGAATTATTTCTTATATTAGATTTATATTATTATTATCATTTATTAAAATTTTGAAGTATCACCTTAATATTTATTTAAAGTTAAACGCTCTTATCGACATTATTGTCAACAGTTCTTTTCTTTGTAAGCCCAAATGCTGTTAAGCAATTAACTAACACTTTTAATTGTCAATTTTACCGCCAAGTAAAAAAAAGATGGCTACTGAAATAAGTCTTAATGGCCGCTACAAAAAAGAAAAAGACTTCACTTGCTTACTGAGTGTAACTGGGCGAACACCTCCAACCTACATTATAAAACTAAATATAAATAAAAGTGAATTTAATTGAATTTACTGTTTGTTTTTCCTAGAGTTTTATTCTTCAACCAGTTTGGAAGCTTTCTGGCTGCTAACTTTGACTTCCTCTAAAAGCCAGCACACCTGTCTTCCATCCATATAGTGCCTGGCTACACTCATCAATAAAGAAGAGACGGTGGTGGTAATAGATCATCTATTGGATACACCCACACTCCAAAATATAATCATATTACCGACCACCTAACTCAATCAACCTTGCTGAAAGAGAATGAAAGATTCACACAAATGAAAGATGTTGCCCAACACTACTGCTTTGTTAAACACAAATATAAACAGAGACAAAACAAGAATAAAAGTGATAGAAAAAAAACCGCGAAACTATATTTATATATCTATTTCATGTTTTCACTTCGCGCTTTGTACAATCCAATCAATATTGTAAAATTAAAAGCATATGCAAGTAACAGAAAGTAATAAAACACTACCTGCTATCTATCTTCTGACTTCCCTCCGTAAGTTATAGCTAAGAAAGATTCTTACTCCAACATACCCCAATACATTTTGTCGAAACTACTTTGGACAAAACTATTTTGGATTTATAGCTATATTAGTATATTATGGTTTGAATTTTTATATATATCCCTATAGTTTAATGATTAATTATGAATTATTATAATTACGAAGTGTTAATGAATTTAATTATCTAATACTTACCATTATATTAACTTACTTAATACTTACCAATTATTTATTTGAATTGCCTTATGTGTATACTCACCACTATGTAAAGTTGTTCGCAGTGGCAAGTCTAATCAATTGGAAACTTTCCAAGTGTCAATTTGGATCATTTCCGGTTTTTTTGAATAAAAAACCTTACTTACCATCGAGATAACCTGAAGACTGCTATTGCGATCAACAAATTTTTTTCCCTACTACAACCCATTTGTTAACATACGAGCACTACCCTGCAACTCAGGTGAATAATAAATATAACCTATTAGATTTATTGAAAAGAAATAATAAATCCTCTTTTATTTTATTTCTTTTCCCCACATCATTATCATTAACTCAACCCGAGTTAATCATATTCCCAATTCTGCTTTGCATAAAGCAGAGTTGGTTAACACAAAAGTTTGCTTTTAGCACTCAAAAAGCATCATTTTTGTTCACATTTTTTGTTGTGCTCATTGGTTACTTTAAGAGGCATGTGGTCGAAAAACGGCTTGCCATCAATACTGAAGTCAACAATCAGTGATAAGAAGCACATCACCATTAATCCTTCCATTTAAAACCATTCCTCCTATGTTTTCAACAAGATCCATAAACTTCTCTCGCTGTCCATAAACAACAGCATCTTTCTTTTAGTTTTTAATATTTTTTTTTTCTCATTCAATTATTTATTGAATCTTCACAAAGTGAACTAACAATAAGTAATCAAAGTTTTTAATGATTCTTGTTTTAAGCAAATTCAGCATTTAAATTCCCATTTATACAGAAATTTGTTGCGTTAAAAAATAATGTTCAGAGTTTAAAATTATCATTCCAATTCGAGCAATTTAGATAGCGTGGTATAAAATACATAATAATGTATGTATGTGTAATTTCCTCTTTGTTTCTATTATCTAGCAACTCCTCCTGAGAAAACTGTCTGGGTCTTTTATTATTAATATGTTTTTAAAGCATACTCTAAGGCGGCACTAATGTAATTACGGCCGTGTTCATAAAAAAATTGAACAGCTACTCAAATCATTTTTTATGGGAAATTCGATAAAACTGTATTCTTAAACGAATTTTACGTTAAAATGTTCTTTTTAGCAGTTTTTTAAGTCAACCATTTGTAAAACTGATTGCACCCAATTTTAAGGTGATATTTGTGTTTTTTTTAGTTATTGTTTATTTATATGTTGCGAAAATTTTTATTGCATATTTATCAGAAATCCCATGCTATTGATAACAATAAATGTGTGTTCTTAATAGAAAATATGAGCCAAGCTTTGAATAGCTGGCAACAGAAAACTTTCAGGGAAAGAAGTAATCTATTTTACTATGGATTCCAGATAAGCAATTACGCTTTACATTTTTTCCAGTCTTCTTATTTCAGTTATTACTAACATTTTATTTATTTAAAATAATATACGTTAATAAAATGCCATGTACATCAGTGATGTGTAAAAAAACGAAATAATAGAAAAAGCTCGTTATTCATATTTTTTCCTACGCGTAAGCAAAAGCTTAAATGGATAAACAATCAATAAGTATTCAACAGTATCTAACAACCAAGGAAGAAGTAAAATTCTTTGTAAAATCACTTAAAAATTCTAAGTCTCCTGGATTAGATGGAATAAACGCTATTTTATTAAAAAAATATGCCAGATAAGTTTTTCATGGTAATAACAAACATTTTCAACTGGTGTTTAAGCAACTGCATTTTTCCACAACAATTTAAAAAAGCAAAAGTAATGCCCATATTAAAACCAAAAAAGGATGTAAACTCTCCAAATAGCTATCGACCAATAAGTATGTTAAGTTGTCTTGATAAAGTATTTGAGAAAATTGTACTTAGAAGGCTTAACGATTTTATTAATAATAATAACACAATACAAAAAGAGCAGTTTGGTTTTAGAAAAGAACATTCTACAATACATCAAGTAGAGAGAATAGTTAATTTTGTTTTAAAAAATAAAAACCTACGGCGAAGTACAGGAATCGTTTTTCTAGATATTGAAAAGGCTTTCGATTCTGTGTGGCACAACGGTCTTATATATAAACTTCATACGTTTGGTGTTCCAGTTTACATGCAGAAGATTATACAAAGTTTTCTATCCGGGAGGTCATTTGTGGTGAGCGTTAACAATGAGTATTCGTCTGAACGATATATTGCTGCCGGGGTACCTCAAGGGTCAGTACTATCGCCGACATTATACTCATTGTATATATCAGATTTTAAAGTTCTAAGGGACCACTCGTCAGCGTTATATGCAGATGATACCGCCATAATAACTACTGGAAAAATTTCAAATACAATAGTTAAAAGTATGAAAAAAAGCTTATTACATGCACAAAAGTACTTTTCCAGATGGAAAATCAAAACAAACGAAGGAAAGACTCAGGCGATAATATTTCCTTTCAACAAATCACCTAAGCGAATACCGACAATTCCCCTGCTTGTTAACGGCGCAGAAATTCCCATTGCTGAGACCATTAAATATTTAGGTGTTTTATTAGATAAAAAGCTTATTTTTAAGCATCATGTTCTTGGAACATGTGATAAAGCTTTACGCTGCGGCAGGTCCTTATTTCCTTTACTCAACAGATATTCAAAACTAAATTACAAAAATAAGATCTTACTCTACAGAATGTGCATACAGCCAATTATGACATATGGTTGTCAAGTTTGGTCTAAAAGATGTGCTATAACATATATCAAAAAACTTCAGGTGATACAGAATAAACACCTAAAAATCATCTGTAACTTACCTAACCGATATCCAACCAACAGACTACATAGAAACCTCAAACAACCATTGTTTACATCACTAATTTGTAATATTACTCAAAGATTTGAAAATCGAAACAGATTTTCAAATTTTGATTTAATAAGAAATTTGCAGTATTAATATCTTCTTCAGCTTCGTAATGAAGTTGAATGAAGCATTAATTTAAGCAAACTTCTTAACAACCATTACAAGGTTTTTGCCTATCGTTTTCCTTGTACATTGTACATATCTTTTTACTGTAAATATAATATTAAAATAAGTTTTATATATTTGGTGCAATACTTTTTAGTAATATCTCAAAATATGTATATATATAAATATTAACGTTATTTTAAATTGTAATACTGATAGTAATAAAATCATTAAAAAAAAAAAAAAAAATCAAAGTAAAACTTTTCTGACTCAGTATTTTTTTGCTATTTAATTGAAAGACAAAATGGAGTTAACATTTATTTATTTGTTTTAAAGTCGATTTTCATAAAAAACAATACAAGACATTTCTTTACATGGCTACTATGTGAACAAAAAACCGTTTTTATCGCAGCACTATGATTCAGATGAGAATTGCATATGATGGCGTTGCCAAACACAAATAGAAAATTTCAATAAAATGATTTTTAGCTAAAATGCTGTTTATGAATACGTTTTTATAAAATGTGTGTTTTTTTTTTTGCTGAAAATTCTGTTTTAACTAAAAAGTTGTTAAAATGCTGATTAAGGCCCAATCAGACTATTATACAAGTATAAATACTTTCATTCGACTTTGTGAGGTAAAAGTCTAAACACATTTCTTGCGACTGTCAAAAAGTCTAACGTAAATTAGATTTTGCATTCACACCATCACACTTGATATAAACTAACATAGATGTGCCATCATAAAACTTTTCACGGCGGCAGGTGCGCTATTCGTCGTAGGCGATACACGTGCCGGCGCGTGAAATTCTTCAACAGTTAAAATAATAATTATGTGTAACACATCCAAATTCAATAGTACAGACATATTTTATGTTCTAAATATAGCATGAGCAAAATACATTTATAAATGATAGCTAAATTCCAAATTTCGAGCTTTTTTATAACGACAAAAAATGCTATCAGTGACGGCACCCCATCGGCTACGAAATAGCCGACTACTCAATTTTTAACTAGCTGGTTTGCTAAAAAACACAACCCTGATCCAATGTAAAGTATTATCGTTTTGAAAAGTTTCAAAAAACAACAAAGTCGTATGGGATGTCAAATTTTTATCGTATTATTTTTCGTATGTATGACGGATTACATTCAGACTATCAGACTTGCACGTATTATTTGAACTTTTGACAAGTGTTAATACAAAGTATAATAGTCTGAACTGGGCTTTATTAGTGTTTTTTTATGAATACGGCTGTATAAGTTGTGAAAAAGTTTATCTATCTTCTTCTTCTACTTCTTCTTCTATATATATAAAAATAAATGTTTGTATGTATGTATGTAATTTGAGACGAATTGCTATAATTACTGGTTGAATTGTCATGGCTGAAAATCCCATTGCGTTAGTTGGGACATTAGAAGTTTTTAATGTAAGTGAAGATATTGGTCTGTTATCAATCGGCTAAATCACATTTTATCCCTTAATAAAATTAAAAATGATGCCCATAAAATATCATTTTCAATAAGTCTTGGCGGAGCTGAGCTCTATAAAACCATGTGCTCACTGATGTCACCCAAAAAGGAAAAGGACTACAAGTATGAAGAGATAGTTAAGGCCCATTTAGCCGACCGTAAATGTAGAAATGTAAATGTAGTCGTAGCAGCTGATCGTTTTTGTTATACGCGAAACCATGAAAACGCTTATCTGACTGTAATGAAATGTAACCGTAACGTCTCAACCTGTAGAAAATAAGGCCCATTTAGCCGACCGTAAATGTAGAAATGTAAATGTAGTCGGAACAGCTGATCGTTTTTGTTATACGAGAAACAATGTAAATGCTTATCTGACTGTAATGAAATGTAACCGTAACGTCTGAACCTGTAGAAAATAGAATTTCATTACGTGTTTACGTGACAAATGTAGTCAGTGATGGTATATATTATTGTGAATGGCAGGATGGCCCAAAAACCCGGTTTTCGTACTTTTTGTTTATTTGATAATTGCAATGTTTAAATAGTTATATTTGTATACACACATAATATATTTTAATAAATTTAAGACTTTTCTGTGAAATACGCAAAATGGATAGACATGGTAGCATAATTTATACACAGCGCACAATTTTTGCAACTGTCACATTATATGTAACTACAACATTTATTCGCCCGATTTCCAAAAATATATTTATTAAGTACAATCTTCCAACGATAAAATGAATTTTAAAAATTGGTTTACAAAATAGAGTTATGCTGAAATAAATGTAAGAAAGCAATACAGTATAAATTTAGGTCTGTGGTGAAATGAAAATGTAATAATAAAAAATTTTTAATATTTTTTAAATATAATAAGCTAATAATTAAATATAACTAGCATTTTAGAGAAAACCATTAGACTTAGAAACGTTTTTCTTTCACCATTCTATTACCCCATCGAGTCATGGCATTGCTATTGAAATTCAGCAATATCGCTCCACATACTTATAGTTGAGATATGTTCAAAATTCCGAAAAATGCCATTATTTTTTGCAATTTTGTATGAAAATTTAAAAAAAAAATATTGTTTTGCTTCAAACTTCACACACTTATTATAGTAATAAAAGGAGGTTACTAAACTACAGAAAAAGAGAAATTCCGATACCGGTCCATATACTCGTATACCCAAGATATAGCCTAAACCGATTTTTCCATAAATGCTTTTTTTTCTTTTTTGCTTAAAAAAAGTTCTGATAATATAAGGAGGTTACCACATAGAGAAAATGAAAATTTCTGATATCGGTCCATATATACCCGAGATATAGTCTAAACAGATTTTTTAGTGAAAAATTTCTTTTGCTTCAAATCACCTCCGATTATAAAACGAGGTAATTACTCGTAAAATACAGAAAATGGAAAATTCCGTTATCGGTTCATATTTAACCGAGCATATTTAGTTCAAATTTTTAATATATACTATATATATGTATATAGTTGACTATCTAAAAGGGTATTTTAGATTCGGCCCAGCAGAATGTACTACGCTCCTGTTATATATTAATATTATTATATATTATAAGAACAAAATAGTAGAGAACAAAAATTCAAACATTTGAGATTTATTCGCTATATTAGCATCCAACATTGGTACTAATCAAAAAATTATAAACAACTTGTTTTTTATGTTTCCCAGCTGTAGCTCATATGAAATGTTGACATATAGACAGAGAAAGAAATATTAGAAATTTTAGGTACCATTTGAACAATTTTCGTACTTTTTGTTTATGTACTGAATACTATGAACTCTCATCACTGCTATGAACAGCTGTATTGCTTTTATTTTATTTTTGCAAATTATTTGATATAAAGATATGGGTGATGAAAAATTAATTATTTTTTTCTTTAACATACAATAATATAAAAATGAAAAGCAGAACACTTTTTCTGTAAATCATTAATAAGTGAACACTTTTTCTTCACATGCACTTTTGATGCTATAAATTTCTGAACTTAAACGCAATCGAAAAATTAAAAACAGTCAAAAGATTGCAATATTGTGAGAACTGTCTCGCTCATAGTCATTTGTTGCCTAAGTGTCAAAGTTTTAGAAGGTGCCACAAATGTTTCAAAAAGCATCATACGCTACTTCATGTTCACAGGCGTATTGAAAAAAAGAAAAACAACGAAATCGCTATTAACTCTGTCCAAACCGATTTTCCTACTGCAATATTAAGGCCCACAGTTATACTGAAGGTGAATTTGGGCGAACGATGGGGAAATATCCGAGGGATCTAAGACCCCTCCACAGAGACTAGCAAAATCGCCGATTTTCTTGTCACATGATACAGCCTCAATACTGAGAGCAGGGATTCCCAGCGCTTCTGCCGGTTTTCTTTTACGCCACATTTCACTAATGAACCTACATTTGTCATAACTGCAAAAATAACAAAGCATTTGCCATTCCGTCTTCGATCAAAGGGTCTAGATATCCAGATAGCAGAACCATATAAAAAACTTTCGTTTAGCTGATCCGGATTTGTACAGATCATGTGACATCAATATAGTTCTTGGCGCTGATGTATACCCGGCAATTGTAAAATCAACAATTAATCCACCTTCTACTCGAGCACCGATGACTCAGGACATATTTGTGGATTGGATATTAATTGGGAGGATTCAGCTGCCCGGCTCGAAATAGCAAGATTGCTCACATGAAACCTAAGTTGTATCTTTCTGTTAGATATGTAATTTGTCTCATCACATACCTGAAGTATCTCAACATTTTTTATTTCATATTTTCCAGTTGTGAAATATCTCATGAATTTTATATCTGTAATTGTAATTATTTTCAATTCGCCTTATAATATTTTTTTTTACCTGCTCATGTTGCGTAACCGCAAGAGGGGCGGAATGTTTAAGTCTAGAATTTACACTAAAATATGCACATTTTATTTTCTGCCCTTATTAACATACCATGTACTATACTGGAATTTATACCTTAATTTTAAGTTATTTCTCTGAGATTTTTCTCGTCTTCAGTTATTTGAATTCGCTGCACTTAAAGTTTAATGTAACTAGAGATAGAGTTAGTTGTTTAACTGATTATCTCAAGTGAAGTACTCCGTACCACTTGTACCCGAAATAAATTTATTGAAGAAAAACATTTGTCTGTGTATTTTTTTTTTATAAAATCTGCGCTATACATTCTTATCATATTTGGCGCCCCCGTTAGATAAACATGCTTAAAAGCAGTTTCAGTAAGGAAATAATTTTACATAATTATGGAAAATTAAAATTTCCGATACGGTTCATATATACCCGAGATTATAGCCTAAACCAGGGTTTTCATGAAAATATCGCGTAAACGAACTTAAATAACTTTTTTTTCGCTTAAAAGGAATTCTGGTAATAAAATCAGGTTATATAAATATGGAAAATGAAAATTTCCGATATCGTTTCATATATACCCGAGACATAGCCTAAACCGCGGTTTTTATGAAAATGTCGCGTAAGTGAACTTAAGCATCTTTTTTTACTTAAAAGCAGTTCTGATAATGAAATAAGGTTATATAAATATGGAAAATGAAAATTTCCGATATCGGTCCATATATACCCCAGATATACCCTGAACCGTGTTTTTCATGAAAATGTCTTGTAAGTAAACTTAAACAACTTTTTTTTGCTTAAAAGCAGTTCTGATAATAAAGTAAGGTTATATAAATATCGAAAATGAAAATTTCCCATATCGGTCCATATATACCCCAGATATACCCTGAACCGGGTTTTTCATGAAAATGTCTTGTAAGTAAACTTAAACAACTTTTTTTGCTTAAAAGCAGTTCTGATAATAAAGTAAGGTTATATAAATATCGAAAATGAAAATTTCCCATATCGGTCCATATATACCCCAGATATACCCTGAACCGGGTTTTTCGTGAAAATGTCCCGTAAGTAAACTTAAACAACTTTTTTTGCTCGAAGGCAGTTCCAGTAATATCGAAAATGAAAATTTCCGATATCGGTCCATATATACCCCAGATATACCCTAAACCGGGTTTTTCATGAAAATATCCCGTAAGTAAACTTAAACAACTTTTTTTACTCAAAGGCAGTTCCGGTAATAAAGTAAGGTTATATATATATGGAAAATGGAAATTTCCGATATCAGTACATATGTACCCGAGATATAGCCTAAACCACGGTTTTATACGTGACTATTGTGAAGGGTATTTTAGATTCTGCCCAGCCGAATTTACCACACTTTTACTTGTTTGAATTGATGTTTTTTATTTTTGTTGTTGTTTTGGTACTGGTTTCTTTGGACCATAACCTTGCATGGAGCGTATTCCTTGCTTTTCCAAGTACTCATCAATTTGTGCACCATCTATGGCATCTATTTTTGAAACACCTCATCAACCTACGTTAAAGAAGTACATAACTAACAGCTGGTTATAAAAAATATTTAACAACATTTATAGTTTATCAACTATTACATTTACTTTACGCATTACGTTTAAACGTGCAGGTTATTTGTGAATAAAAATATTGCAAATAGCAAAAATTGCCGCATAAACAGTAAGTTAAATTTTTATTTGCGAATAGCCAATTCACGAAAACAATTACTGATTAAAAACTTATTTGCAAATAAGACATGAAATGTTGCCACTTTGCTTAACAATTTCAAAGATTTCGTCGATGTGGCGCACTTGAAATATGATAAAAATTACGTGCAGCAACAAATATTCAAAATTATTCATTTTGATTATTATTTGCTTTAAATGAATTACAAAAAACATTTAATTTTATGATTTTACTTTAGTTTTTTTATACCCTTCACAAAAATGTTAAGGGTATATATATAAGTTTGTGATTCCGTTTGTAATTTCTACAGTTTTTTTCTGCGACCCTGTAAAGTATATATATATTCTATATCTCGGTTATATATGAACCGATATCGGAATTTTCTATTTTTTGTTTTTTTTTGTAACCTCCTTTTATAACGAGAATTGTTTTTTAGCAAAATAAAAATATTAATGGGAAAATTGGTTCAGGCTATATCTCGGTCCACTTGTATGGACCGCTGTCGGAAATTTTCATTTTCCATATTAAAATAATCTTATTTTGTTACCAGAACTGCTTTTAACCAAAAAAAGTTCTTTAAGTTCGCTTACGCGACATTTTCATGAAAAAACCGGTTTAAGCTATATCTCGGAAATTTTCATTTTCCATATTTTTATATAACCTGATTTAAGTACCAGAACTACTGCTAAGCAAAAAAAAAATTGATTAAGTTCGCTTCCGCGACATTTTCATGAAAACCCCGGTTTATGTTATATCTCGGGTATATATGGACAGATATCAGAAATTTCTCTTATTACCAGAGCTGTTTTTAAGCAAAAAAAAGTTGTTTCAGGTCGTTTACACTAAATTTTCATGATAAACCCGGTTTAGGCTATAACTCGGGTATATATCGACCGATATAGGAAGTTTTTATATTCCATATATATATATATATATATATATATAACCTTATTTCATTACCAAAACTGCTTTTAAGCAGAAGAAAGTTGTTTAAGTCCGCTTACGCGACATTTTAATGAAAAAATCTGCGTAGGCTATATCTCGGGTGTATATTGACCGATATGGTAATTTTGCATTTTCTGTATTTTAGTAACCTTCTTTTATAAAAAGAACTTTTTGTCATGGAAACATCGGTTCAAACTATATCTCGGGTATATATGGACCGATATTGGAAATTTTCATTTTCTGTATTTGGTATTATTATTATTGAATGGGATGTGTCCCCCATCAGTCACTTGCACTGCGACTTGTGTTGACCTATTGTGTGTCTCCTTGCCTCATTACGGGTTAAGTATTTCAAGAAAACGGGCAAGCTCCTTCATTGGGAGTGATATTAAGTCATATTCAATTAACATATAAGCTTGTAGTAGCCTATATCTTCTATTTCCCAATGCTCCACAGTGGGTTATCAAGTGCTCCAATTACTCCTCTTCCTTACCGCAGAATCTGCAAATGTCTGTGTTGGAAATTCCCATCCTGTGCGGGTGCTTAAAGCAGATATAATGAACTGTAAGTGCACGTGTCAGAGGCTTTTCCTGTCGAGTTTTAGTTCGGCCCTCTTTGTATCAAAGTTTATAAATTTCTTGGAATGTTCAAGACCAGCTGTCTCGTTCCAATGTTGCTCAACGATGGACTCCGTCCACTTTTTCATCTCCTCACTATACATATTAAAGCCAAATATTGGAGTGAGTTCAATAAAAGTCCCCTCTGCTCCTTTTTTGCCATAGATGTCACCCATCTCATTGCTGTAGTGCCCCTCATATCCTGGCGCCCAGATCAGAGCAACCTGGTTCTGGCTTGCCAGTTCATTTAGCCGTTTCAGTACTAACCTGGACGTAAAGACACAACTGCTCAGGTCCTTCAGTACTGATTGGCTATCAGAGAGTATTTTTATAAGCACTCCCTTGTGTCTACTATCGGAGAGTATTTCAACCACTTCTCTTGTTGCTAAGAGTTATATATTCGCGTGCTCTGGGTCCCACTATTCCCGCATCAACTCCTTGGAGCGTTTTGGATCCAACCGTATATCTTTTTTGTGAACCATCCTGCAACCATCTTGGGTTCATGTCCCATTCCTCCCTTATTGGAATCCTAAACTTCCTGGCAAAGGAGTTAGTTGGATCTATATATAAGGTCACTTGTTTGAGACATATCTCTTACGTCTCTGATACCCTTTAGGATTGCAAGGTGTCCAATAAGGTTACCTGTTTTAAGTGTTTCCCTTTTGTAAATTGAGATGGCCTGAACGGCCGCCTCTTTTTGTACAGCTAGGTTAAGCGCTGTTAGGTTCAAAAGAGCTCCCATTCCTATCGTTGGGGTGGATTTCATCGCCCCTGAGATACATAGGCATGCGAGTCTCTGAACCTTGCGAAGTCATAATATGACTGTTACCTGTTCGGTTTTTCTCCACCATACTACAGCCCCATATAGTATAGTGGGTCTTACCATTTGGGTATATAACCAGTACGTCATCTTAGGGCTTAGGCCCCAGGATCTACTCAGTAGTTTTTTGGCAATCCAGAGGCTTGTTGTTGCCTTTTTTATCACCGATTCGAGGTGCGGTTCCTATGTGAGTTTCTTATCCAGGACTATGCCTAGATATTTCACCTCTGTTTTGGGAGCAACCTCAATACCGTTTATCCTTAGAGTAGGGATTACTACTTCCCTTTTTTTGGTGAATGGCACAATTGTCGTCTTTCCAGGGTTCATTGAGAGCCCTTCCCTTCTGCTCCATTCCCATGTTGTGTCTAATGCATTTTGCATCAACACTCTCATCATGTTAGGATGATCGCCCCAGATTGTCACACAGATGTCATCTGCGTATCCGATGGTTTTATATCAATTTCGGTTAAGGAGCCTGATGAGGTCGTCAAAAAGTATGGGAGATAGTACTCCACCTTGAGGGCATCCTTTGACCGCAGTTACACAATGTTCAGCGGAGAAAAGTGAGGTTTTTATTGACCTTTGTTCCAGCATGTTACTAATCCATCTTACCACTGGTGAGTGAGCTCCTCTATTAGAGTGCTGTTTTCATAGCAACGGAATTAGCGTTATCGAAGGCACCCTCTATCAATCTCCTTAGAGCTCAGAGCGTTTTTGATAACCGTGACCAGTTTATGTAGGACCGTGACCATAGACTTGCCTTTTTGGTAAGCAAATTGTAGTCCATTCAGTGGACGTAAGGTGATTATCTATTCTCTGAGGTACATATCTATTAACTTCTCCATGGTTTTCAGCATGAAGGAAGATAGACTAATTGTTCTGTATGACTAGGGAGAATCTGGAGACTTATTGCCCCCTTTCGGTATGTTTATAGTCTTCACTTTCTTCCAGATTTTTAGAATATACCTCAATAGTAAGCTAGACCTAAAGATCCATGGAGCCATAGTTTGTATGACCATGGTGTTGCTTTTTGATAATAGTGCCGGAAAAATCCCGTCCGGTCCTGGTGATTTGAAGGGTTTGAAGGCATTTACTGCCCATTTCAAATATTATTACCCTGTTGATGACTGGAGTCATCATCCCGCGATTTGAGTTTGCCGTCACATTTTGCCTATCAGCATTTGTCACATTTAGTGTACAGTCTGGGAAGTGAGTCCTCAGAAGAAGCTCTAATGTCCCATAGAATGTACTTGTGCAGGTCCCATCTGGCTCCCTGAGTGTACCTATCAGGTTAGTCGGCCCCTTTGTAAGAGCTTTATGCAGCCTAGCTGTTGCTGGGACATCTCTGAGATCCTCACAGGGAGCCTTCCATGAATTTCTCCTAAGCTCCTTGTTATATATTGAACTCTGATCTGGCCAGTTTACGCAGTTTTTCAAGATTTTTATTCCACGAAGGAACCCACTTCGTGGAGGATTTTATTTTGGTGGGACAGTTATATGAAATGAAGATTTGCTTTGATTTGTCAATTCTTCCACTGAGGCATCTAGCTGTCCTGTTGATGAAGTGGGAAATATTCTACCTGTCATTCTAGACTGTAGGTTCTCCGCAAACTTCGACCAGTTTGTTGCCATTGCTTGTTATAGCGATATGCTCTTCGTCAGTTACTTTATTTTAAATAAGATGTGTTTATGATCCGACATAGAGTTCTCTTCTGAGACTTTCCAGTCACTGATTACATCAATAGATTTGTTTGAGGTTCAGATCTACAACCTCTTCCCTAATGGCGTTGCGAAATATTGGACTATTCCCCCTATTAACTATTTTCATATCAGTATATAATAAGTATTCAAAGAGTGACTCACCTCTAGTGTTGGTGTCCGTGCTTTCCCATACTGTATTGTATATTGCCGTGTTGCCTGCAGTACTCCACTAGACCGTTGATTATAGATGGTGATGCTTCGTTCTTCTACTGGCACCACTGCTGCGTCGTTATCTATAAATTCTGTAAGAGGCAAATAGTTAATATTATTGTTCCCTTGCTTTGGCTCATAAAATACCTGAGTATTTTTAATATTGAGACCTTGAATACGGCTCCTTGTTATTCAGGGCCCTATGTTGGTGGTGTCACCAGTAAATCTTCTACTAAGTTCGGCCGATGCAGCCCTTTCGTGATGAAAATTTGGTTGGATGCACTTCATTTTTCCCTTTGGTGCTTTGACTAGAAGGAGGTCTTATGCCCTCTTCCTCTAGCTTCACTTCCAACAGCTGTTGCACTAGCTCATCCGTGGTGTTTTTAGCCTCAGGGCAGTTTGATCAAAGCGGTAGTAAATCTTGCCGCTTGACTCCTTTAAGCTGGCCGCAGATTTCTGGTCCACGGATAGAACCAGCATTACCTGTAAGCGCTGTTTCCGCTCTTCGAAGTAGTCGCCATGACTCGGCGACGAGGCCTTCATTCTGCCCCAGTATGAGATCAAGGATCTTATTTGTTTCCAGTTTGTTGGAGCTGGGGTAGTATATCACCGCGACACATTTGAAGAATTTTAAACTCCTCTGTGGCCCGTATAGAGGCCACTTCCCATTCTACTGATTTGTTGTCCTTGCAATGTAGGACAATATTTCCTGCCTTATATATGCAGCTTAGAAAGACAGGTTTTGCGGTCTTGTCTTTGCCATCTATTATTTTTTCCAGTAAAAGTTTCTGGATGTAGTCCATTTGTTCTGTTGTTAGAACAGTGTTAGGGTAGTCTCTTGCGAGAACTGCCAACTTAGCTCCTGTTGGCCGCCTCCACTTGGTCGTCACTTTGTTGGTTGCTGCTGCCTTAGCTGCCCGTGGGGTGGACAGTTTTGGGTCGTGTTTCTTGCCCTTGCCCTCTTCGGTCTGCAGGGTCATAGGTTGTCTGGCCTTAAGATACGCCCTTTCCTTACTAAAGCCTTGTTTTAGGAGGCAGGCCAGCCTTTTCTTTCCCGCTCCACTGAGTCTTTTTGGCCTCATTTCAGAGCCGGTTTTGCTGGGAGTTAAGTTTTCATGGAAAATCGGTTTAGGCTATATCTCGCGTATATATGGGCTGATGGGAAAACTTGTATTTTCCGTATTTAGATAACCTTATTTTATTACCAGAATTGCCTTTAAGCAAAACAAAGTTGTTGAAGTTCGCTTATGCGACATTTTCATCAAAAATCGGCTTAGGCTATATCTCGGGTATATATGGGCCGATATCTGCAAAAAAGCACTTTTGCATTTAATTTGCCATATTTAATAATTGTGTGTAGATTGAAGCAAAACAAACAACATTTTTTTTAAATTGCAAAATATAACGGCTTTTTTCGGAATTGTGTATGTCAACCGATTTTACTGAATTTCGGTTACAAATACATGAATCGGTGGGGTAAAAGAAATTTTCTAAGTCTAATGGTTTTCTCAGAAACGGTGTTTTAACGGCAGACAGACGGACATCGCATAATCGAAATTTCTATCAATGCCGATTCAGAATATATATACTTTATAGGGTCGGAAATGAAAATTGTAGAAATTACAAGCAGAATTGCAAACTTATATATACCCATAACATTTTTGTGAGAGACAATTTTATTGTACTATTTAAAAGCTAGAATAAATAATTGAACTTCTTTTTGTCATATATCCTAACTTTCAACAAACACAAGAATGCAAGTTGTTGATATAAATTTTCTGTTGAGGCAGAACTTTTAGTTTACTGGGGCTATCCATTAGCCATGAAAATGAAATGAGCATCATGTCGAACATCGCAAATGGCAATTGTGCACCGCTCATGTCCATGTTTCGTTCATGCTCTAATATCGATGCTGGAGCATATGGCTGAGCATCGATGTTCCTCATGAAGTTGGCCATCACGAACAAAAATACATAAAATGGCGTTGAACTGAACACTTTGATAAGGTAAATCAGAACATACGTATTCACCACACACAAGAATATGAACTTATTTTTACCTTCGCGCTGCCGGGGTTATGTTCATGTCATGTTCAAGGCACGTGAAGACGAGGAGTTAGAACAGTCGACTTACATCTGTGTTACTTAGTGTCTACACCTGCGATAATGTCTAAGATGAAAACGTCGACTTCTGTTACGTGTGAACATAAAATCAGTGTTATTGCAGTCTTAAGTGCGGTCTCCACCTGACTTGAAAACACTAACTTTGACGCTAACTTCAAGTTAAAGTTACATGTGGACCGCTCATGTTGAAGTTTGGTTAAAGTTATAACTTGGTTGTTAAAACATTTCATTTGGAAACTCTGTTATAACTTAAATTGACAACAGCCTGCTATTTGTAGTTGTTTTTCGCCATTTTTATTGTTTTACTATGAAAAGTTATAACTCTAACATCACTACGTGTACGCCGACTTTAACAGATAGATATTTAAACAGCAAGTTTTAACTTCATGTTTTAACTGCGTTTCAAGTTAGGTGTAGACTGCATGTTACACCCAATTCTCACAATGATTTTAAAGTTATGTCTTTCATATTTGTGGGCATATTTGATGGAAATGAAAGAGGGGTAAACAAAAAGACACGAACTCTGTTTTTCGTGTTTTTTTCCTAATTCCTTTTTGTTATCATTTGTAATATTGTTATTATTTTTCATTTACCTTCGTTCGGCAAGATGACTACATCGATACTAACAAAAGGATAAAAACAGACAAACGATATTATTTTGCATTTACAATTGAAAAAAAGACAAATCTTAAAAAACCATGATGAAAATGTAACATGATTCTGGTAGCAGCTTTAAAATAAAATAAAAAACAAACATGTCTTTAAAAGTCGTCGTAAAAATTGGGTGTTACAATAATTTTTATAAGAGTGTTCGTATCATCATGTCTACTTAAGAATGGCAAAACTTTAACTAAAATCCATGTAAATATGTACAAGAAACAAAAATCCAATTTTAAAAGCTATAAAGTTCAACAAAAAATCAACATATTAATATTTTAAATTATATTTTCGTTCATATTTAGCATGGCGCCAAGTATTTTTGCAAATATACTCGTATTTCATAATTATTAAGCAACCATGCAGTAAACATCATTGAGTGTTGTGTTTTTTCTTAAAGAAATTTATACTCGCTACTAGAAAAAAGGACAATGAACGATTTTTCATCAATATTTGAATGATTCTACGACTTTTTCATTCAACTTTTTTCTGAATTTCTGCAAAAGCTGAGTGTATAATCCTTTCGTCCACGATTTTTGACAGTTCATATCATGATACAGTTTTCTGAATATATACTATCAAAACCATATTATGATATCTGATATAATATTGCAATAATACTAATTTTATACAAATACTTCTAAAATACTAATTTATATTTGACGTTTGCTGATAGAAATATATTTGATACACGTTTACACGTATACGCTCTATGTATGAGAAATCTCATAGCAACAATTTTATAATAAGATCTGTCAAATAGACGACTGTGTATGTGTTTGTTTACAAAAAGACTTAATTGCAATTTTACCAATTATGAGTTATGCAAAATAAGTTTTTAAAATAGTTTTAAAGGGAAAATAATTTGCTTTCATGCATAAAATACATATAAGTTATACAAAATGTGCACATAGTAAAACTTCTTATAAATTTCTACTGACCGTTTACTTCTCCGCTTTCCATGATTTATGTATTCTTATTAGATTGACAAAAATACGTATACTTCTTGCTACATATTATGATGGACTTAAATAAACTCCGGCTCTCAGTTTTCCGATGTTTTCTCATATATTATGTTAGAATAATCGCAGTTGTAGACACTAGGTTACGACAACGTGTAAACAATAAAGAGCCAAATAAACCACACAAATTGATTGCCAAACATATCAAAATTTTAGGTTCGTGCAAACATTTTGGTTTGTTTGTGGGGGTGTTTGCTAGTTTATACAAATATTTGAAACATGCTCAAAACTTTTTGATTTTCGTGCAAACATTATGAGTATGTGTAAATGTTGCAAAAATTTCATGGAAATGCAGAGTGAGGTGGTAGAAGAACAATCATACCCGCCGTCTAGATTAGCAATAAATATGTTAACATTTATTGCAGCAAACGTCAAAATTGTGTTATTGCCAGTGAAGACAGCTTATTGCTAGTGGTTGCAATTATTGCTGCAATAATTGTCAATAAATTTTCGTTAACAATTATTGCAGACACCAAACGTCAAAATTTATTGTCATTTGAGTTTAATATTAAAGTATTTTTGAAACATTCTGCTTGCGAATAATTTTAGTAAATTTTTCTTTTGCAAAAATTATTAATTTAATTTTTATTACTTAAAATAAAGTGTTTTCTTTTAATGGATTGGTGCATTGAGCGTGTTTGCAAAGTAATCACGCCGTACAAAAAGTTTTCTTGTCTGTAGGACTTTAAAAGTGCAGATAAAATAAAATTTTAAGTTATTTTGCACATTTTTTTGCAATAAAATTTTACTTTTTGCGCTGAACTTTCCTATTCGGTTTTTTTTTTGTAATTATGAGTTGTCATACATATGTGTTCCCATACCTTTGACATAAGCAAAGCAATAAGCAATTTTGTACCGTTGTTCTGCCGGCGTTATTGCTTTAGTGCGAACATATTTATTGCTAATCTAGACGGGGGGATACGGAGTGAATCAAGAAACCGTTTTCTTGTAAATATGTTTAAAATGGCGTAAAAGTTTACTTTTATTGCGGAAATTAAAAAAATATAAAGATAAAAACAGAATAATATCAAGAAATAGTGGGTAAAACAATTTGTATCTTGCAAACTTCCTACTCACATTGAAAACAAAGAAGTGATTAATTTGTATGTGTGATTAAACTACATTTGCATGTGTTGTATTTGGATGGTTTGGGTGCAAGCGGAAAGCGTGTGTTTGGCAAGCAGTTTGCGTAGTGTATTTAGTCCATAACATAACCAGTCTACACCTGACAGTAACATTATATCCCTATGTTAGTGTTTTCATGTCAGATGTGGACCGCACTAAATGATAATTTTTCCTCCCCTATGATTTCATTTTTGGTCCATGTTTGTCACGAGAAAACTTAATTTAAGTAATTATATAGATCAATGTACAACCTTCATATATGTTTGGTGGAAACGTATTTTAAATCGCTTATTTCTACAATTAATAACATATTACCACACAAACACTGTGTTTTCAAAGTTGGCCACACTGCATTTGTAAAAGACCGTATTTCTTAAAATTGAACAATCAACGCCGAAAATTAATTTGAAATCGTGAAAAAATTGCACTTAGTTGTTATTGACATATATTTTAATTGTACTATATGTAATTTGTTAATTACAAATGTAAAAAATTGTTAACAAAATTAAGTCCAATTTACCATCCCAATTCAATGATATGGCAACATCAGTCGAAAAAGCAAACAAAACTACAGCCATTTTGTAGCTTTTAGTTTATTCGAACAAGAAAGATTATATTAATGCTAGTGTTGAAAAAAAAATTAAAAAAAGCGTATAAGTATCGACTTTCTAATTTAACTAAGTGTATTTAAAATATATTGTAAATATAAAAACGTAAGTTATTGTTTAATGCGGAAAATATTACATTAAAAATGAAGAGAAAACAGAATTGTTCGTAAATAGTGTCATTTTGTGTGTATTAGTTTTTGTGTATTGAAAGAAAACCTGATTGTGTGCACCACCAATGTGCAAATACACCTTTAAATTGGAATTGGTTGCAACATAAGTGAAAAGTAAAAAATATTTTTATTAGCTTCGGAAAGTAAAGTTTTATGTACAGAATATATACTTATATATGTATGTATATATATACTTACGTGTACATATGTGTATATATGTGTATGTACGTGTATATATGTATATATGTGTATGTATATATATATGCATGCATGTATGTAAATATATGTATGTATGTATATATATATATATATATATATATATATATATATATATATATATATATATATATATATATATATATATATATATATATATATATATATATATATATATATATATATATATATATATATATATATATATATATATATATATATATATATATATATATATATATATATATATACATATATATACATATCTATATATACATATATATGTATATATGCATTTTCGTTCTGTTGAAAAAAGATTGCTCTTTGGAGTTGTAACACTATTTATACGTGCTATGTATGTACATAACACGTTAATCGTAGATGTCAAAATTAGTGTGTGTTTGTACATATGTTAATATATCTTTATATGTATTCATATGTAGCACTGCTTAAATAATACACAGTCCTTGTGAAAAATATGTTGGTGGAAGATAACATAGTAGTACTCTTATTTTAAAGGCGGATCCTATACAATCCTACCCAGATATTCTTCAAAGAGTGGATATTTAACCTAAAATGAAATTGTTGTTTAAGGCAAGAATTTTTGATAAACTTGGTAACTATGACTGTGATTATTCGTTTTTAACAGCTATATAAGTGCTTGAAGGTTCATAGAAAATGGTAATTTATGAATAAAAAATTTAGTGTATGTACAAATAAATTGCGGACGAGAAGTTAACAAACTGAGATAACAAACTATTTTTTTTCCGCTCAAAGAGAGGGAGAAAAAATGGCGCACGTTTGCAGAAAAATCAGTATTTTTTCATTATTGTGCAGAAGTGTGCAGAATAATGCTGCCGGACTAAACGTGCTACCAGACGAAAATTGAGTATTTTTGCCAAATTTCTAGTGCTGCCAAATCTAAAATGGTAAATTTTAGAACATTTACTACTATTAATACGGCAACTTCTGCAAATAATAATTCTTCTTCTTGTTTCATTACATGGGAGAAGATTTGCAAGATAACAAACTATTTTAACAAACTATATAAAATCGACATAACTGAAAAATGATGTGTAAAAAAATGCCTTATTATTAATGAAAAATTAATAATTAAAGAATAAATTACGTGCAATTATATAAGTTATGTTGTACTTGAAAGTATAGTTATATTTATATGGTTCAAAATGTTCTTTATATTTCAGCAAACCTAAAATCTTCAAACAACACAAATAGGTCTCTAGAGTCCAAACCAGAAATTCTTCCTGGACCAAACCTTTTGTAGATTAAAGAGGACCTTTCTACCTTTAATTTGACATATATTTTATATAGCCCAAAAGTTTTTGCTAGAACAAAGTTTCAATTTTAAAAAAATTTTAGTAATTGTACTTAAACACTAATGGGCCTCCCGAGTCCAAACAAGAAATTCTTCCTGGACCAAACCTTTTGTAGATTAAAGAGGACCTTTCTACCTTTAATTTGGCATATAATTTATATAGCCCAAAAGTTTTTGCTAGAACAAAGTTTCAATTTTAAAAAAATTTTAGTAATTGTACTTAAACACTAATGGGCCTCCCGAGTCCAAACAAGAAATTCTTCCTGGACCAAACCTTTTGCAAGTTAAAGAAGACCTTTTTAGCTTTAATTTGACATATATTTTATATAGCCCAAAAGTTTTTGCTAGAACAAAGTATCAATTTTAAAAAAATTTTGTCATTGCACTCAAACACTAATGGGCCTCCCGAGTCCAAACAAGAAATTCTTCCTGGACCAAACCTTTTGCAAGTTAAAGAGGACCTTTTTAGCTTTAATTTGACATATATTTTATATAGCCCAAAAGTTTTTGCTAGAACAAAGTATCAATTTTAAAAAAATTTTGTCATTGCACTCAAACACTAATGGGCCTCCCGAGTCCAAACCAGAAATTCTTCCTGGACCAAACCTTTTGTAGATTAAAGAGGACCTTTCTACCTTTAATTTGACATATATTTTATATAGCCCAAAAGTTTTTGCTAGAACAAAGTTTCAATTTTAAGAAAATTTTGTCATTAAAATTAATTTTTAAAAGAAATGTGTATTGGCTTCTATGTCACATGTGTATCTATTGATTTCTAATACTTTACATAAAAAATAAAATAATAAAATTTTACACATTTTATTTTATTTGACTAGTTTTGCTAAAATTTTAATCAAACTTTCGCTTTTACAAAAAATTTTAATATTTAATACTAACACCTAATTTTCACGTTGATTTTTTCAAACGTCTTTAAGTCATGTCTTTCATATTTGTGGGCAAATTTTGTAGAAATGAAAGAGGGGTAGACAAAAAGACACGAACTCCGCTTTTAGCAAGGCGAATTCATTTTACCAGGTGAAACTGAAAAAACAGATGTACTACTTTTTTCTATTTGTAAAACATCGAATGGCAAATGTTTCTGCCCTGTCGGATAATCAGTAACTGCCTACAAAAATAGCAAACTTTTAATTAATTTTTATGAACCAATTTTAAGCTATCACGTATACAATGCCAAAATGTTTTTCCAATGTAGCCACCTAGTAGGCGTCGTAGATTTCAGTTTTTATTATTAATACTACTGCGTGATATTGAAGTCTTTTTTTATATGTACATGTAAATTTACATGTAAAGTTAACTGTAAGTTAGTTGAATAGTGTAAAGTCGGACAATTGATTACCTCCTAGGACATCACAATGTTTAAATAGTTAGTTGCTTCCATTGAAAAGTAATCCGTGTCAGTCAGCACTAGTTGAGAAATAGTTAACTTGAAGTTTGTTTAAAGTTAACTGATTTTCCGACAGGGTGGTTTGCTCACATACAAACATATCAGTAAGTAAAGTGTGTAAGTGTGTGTATGCATGTACATCGCAGTTGGCCAAGTCTTAAAGACACTTAAACGATGGGTACAAGACAATATAAAATCATGTTGACGACACCTCAAACAAATCGTTGACAGAATTTTCGAACAAATGGCTACGAAATCACGCAAGACCACACAAGCGACATTTTCCTCACCTCATCGTCAGCGATTATATACACTACATGTTCTTCTACCACGTCGTCGACGAATATATAAGTGACAATATCCACACTACCTTGTCAACGATTGTATAGGCGACATAATCGTTGACGTTTTTTCCGACTATATTTTCACTAAACTGTCATCAGTGATATTGATATAATGAAAATTTTAATTAATTTTTTCAGCTTGCGATGTCGTTTAAAAATATTACTCTAGTTTAAATCATTAGAAATTTTTTGAGCAAAAAAAAGTTTTTTAAGTTCGCTTATGTGACATTTTCATGAAAAACCCGTTCTAGGCTATATCTCGGGTATATATGGACCGATATCGAAAATTTCCATTTTCCAGATTTATATAACCTAAGTTTATTACCAGAACTACTTTTAAGCAAAAAAAATTGTTTAGCTTCGCCTATGCGACATTTTCATTAAAAATCCGATTTGGGCTATATCTCGGGTATATATGGACCGATATCTGAAAAAAAAATTTTTTGCCTTTAAGTCACCATGCTTAATAAGGTGTGAAGTTTGAAGCAAAACAACTTTTGTTTTCAAAAATTTTCATACAAAATTACAAAAAAAATGGCTTTTTTGGAATTTTAAATATATCTCAGCTATACGTGGACCGATATTACTGAATTTCAATAGCAAACCCATGAATCGATGGGGTAAAAGAATGGTCAAAGAAAAAAGTTTCTAAGTCTAATGGTTTTCTCAGAAACGGTATTTCAACAGCGGACAGACGGACAGACGGACATCGCTTAATCGACTTTTCCATTAATTCTGATTTAGAATATATATACTTTATAGGGTCGCAGGAAAAAACTGTAGAAATTACAAACGGAATCACAAACTTATATATACCCTTTACATTTTTGTGAAGGGTATAAAAAGAATAGATTATAATTTTGATATCGATTATTAAATTATTAAATTGAGGTCAGTTTTTTTTTATATAAAAATGCTTTAATTATATTCGATATTTCGTCTTCCTTCGAAAGGAAGAATTTCTTGTTTGGACTCGGGAGGCCCATTAGTGTTTGAGTGCAATGACAAAATTTTTTTAAAATAGAAACTTTGTTCTACTAAAAACTTTTGGGCTATATAAAATATATGTCAAATTAAAGCTAAAAAGGTCCTCTTTAACTTGCAAAAGGTTTGGTCCAGGAAGAATTTCTGGTTTGGACTCGGGAGGCCCATTAGTGTTTAAGTACAATTACTAAAATTTTTTTAAAATAGAAACTTTGTTCTACTAAAAACTTTTGGGCTATATAAAATATATGTCAAATTAAAGCTAAAAAGGTCCTCTTTAACTTGCAAAAGGTTTGGTCCAGGAAGAATATCTGGTTTGGACTCGGGAGGCCCATTAGTGTTTAAATACAATTACTAAAATTTTTTTAAAATTGAAACTTTGTTCTAGCAAAAACTTTTGGGCTATATAAAATATATGTCAAATTAAAGCTAAAAAGGTCCTCTTTAACTTGCAAAAGGTTTGGTCCAGGAAGAATTTCTTGTTTAGACTCGGGAGGCCCATTAGTGTTCGAGTGCAATGACAAAATTTTTTTCAAATTGAAACTTTGTTCTAGCAAAAACTTTTGGGCTATATAAAATATATGTCAAATTAAAGCTAAAAAGGTCCTCTTTAACTTGCAAAAGGTTTGGTCCAGGAAGAATTTCTTGTTTGGACTCGGGAGGCCCATTAGTGTTTGAGTGCAATGACAAAATTTTTTTAAAATTGATACTTTGTTCTAGCAAAAACTTTTGGGCTATATAAAATATATGTCAAATTAAAGCTAAAAAGGTCCTCTTTAACTTGCAAAAGGCTTGGTCCAGGAAGAATTTCTTGTTTGGACTCGGGAGGCCCATTAGTGTTCGAGTGCAATGACAAAATTTTTTTCAAATTGAAACTTTGTTCTAGCAAAAACTTTTGGGCTATATAAAATATATGTCAAATTAAAGCTAAAAAGGTCCTCTTTAACTTGCAAAAGGTTTGGTCCAGGAAGAATTTCTTGTTTGGACTCGGGAGGCCCATTAGTGTTTGAGTGCAATGACAAAATTTTTTTAAAATTGATACTTTGTTCTAGCAAAAACTTTTGGGCTATATAAAATATATGTCAAATTAAAGCTAAAAAGGTCCTCTTTAACTTGCAAAAGGTTTGGTCCAGGAAGAATTTCTTGTTTGGACTCGGGAGGCCCATTAGTGTTTGAGTGCAATGACAAAATTTTTTTAAAATTGAAACTTTGTTCTAGCAAAAACTTTTGGGCTATATAAAATATATGTCAAATTAAAGCTAAAAAGGTCCTCTTTAACTTGCAAAAGGTTTGGTCCAGGAAGAATTTCTTGTTTGGACTCGGGAGGCCCATTAGTGTTTAAGTACAATTACTAAAATTTTTTTAAAATTGAAACTTTGTTCTAGCAAAAACTTTTGGGCTATATAAATTATATGCCAAATTAAAGGTAGAAAGGTCCTCTTTAATCTACAAAAGGTTTGGTCCAGGAAGAATTTCTTGTTTGGACTCGGGAGGCCCATTAGTGTTTAAATACAATTACTAAAATTTTTTTAAAATTGAAACTTTGTTCTAGCAAAAACTTTTGGGCTATATAAAATATATGTCAAATTAAAGGTAGAAAGGTCCTCTTTAATCTACAAAAGGTTTGGTCCAGGAAGAATTTCGGGTTTGGACTCTAGAGACCTATTTGTGTTGTTTGAAGATTTTAGGTTTGCTGAAATATAAAGAACATTTTGAACCATATAAATATAACTATACTTTCAAGTACAACATAACTTATATAATTGCACGTAATTTATTCTTTAATTATTAATTTTTCATTAATAATAAGGCATTTTTTTACACATCATTTTTCAGTTATGTCGATTTTATATAGTTTGTTAAAATAGTTTGTTATCTCTCCCATGTAAGAAAACAAGAAAAAGAGTGAGAATTTTCAGAAGTTGCCGTATTTTTTGTAGAAAATGTTCTAAAATTCTACATTTTAGACTTGGTAGCACTAGAAATTTGGTCTGCAAAGGCAAAAATACTCAATTTTTGTCTGCACACAGTCTGCAAAGAGAGAATTATGGCGTTACTCTCTTGAAATTGAGCGAAACAGAAAAAGTTTGTTATCTTAGTTTGTTAACTTCACGGAGATAAATAAATTGCTTTAAAATTTATCGTGAGTGACAGGTGAGCAAGATTTTTTATGAGATATTTTGTTTCGCTATTTTTTATGTAGAGTAACTCTATCCATTTTGAAGGAAATATTTTGCCATTACGGAAGTTTTCTTTCTCAAATTCCTACTACAAACACATATGCATATCGCACCGTAAATACAAAAGCGTCACAACTCAAAATTTTCCAAAACTGACTTTTTTCCATAAAACTCATATTCTAATGTGTCGTAAACATAATATAAAAAAAAAAAAAAAGAAAAAAGTATAGAAGAACCTTTTTCAATATTGAATTTTATTTATTTATTTATTTTATTTTATTTCAATACACAGAAAGCTTTCATGGCCAATTATACATGTAATGTTAGCAAAAATTCTATGTTTTTCTACAAAGCAATAATAAAGAAGCAATAAAAATAAAACAAAGTAATAATAAGCTATATCGTCTATAGAATTGTAAAGAATTTTTTCATAATGGAACAATATATTCTTTAAATATTACAATCATTTTTACATAAACAGTTTTTTGTCTACTGAAAATTTTAGTATTTTGAGTTGTGACGCTTTTGCATTTAGGGTGCTATATGTTTGAATATGTACATAACACATGGGCTAAAAAGTCTCGGGCGTAACAAAGAAAACAGTTTTTTTTTTTTGGTTCAAAATTTATTCATCAACGTAATCTCCATCAAGAGCAACACAATCATTCCAGCGCCGCTCTAACCACTTTTGTAGAACGATTTATATTTTTCCTCAAAATAGGCCTCAGCGATATCCCCTTCATTCGTGCGAAATATCTTACTGGCGAGCATTTTTTCAGGTCTGCGAACAGCCAGTAGTCGTTGGGAACCAAATCTGGCGAATGCGGTGGATATGAGGGCAATTCGATCTTCAATTCATGAAGTTTTTGCCATTGTTCTGATTGACTTGTAACACGGTGCACTGTCTTGATAAAACAAAATTTTTTTCTTTGCCATTTGCGGTCGTTTCTTTGCAATCTCGGCCTTCAAACGCTCTAACAACGCTAAATAATATTCACTGTTAATGGTATTTCCTATCTGAAGATAGTCGATGAATATTACACCACGCACATCCCAAAATACCGAGACCATAATCTTTCCAGCCGATTGCTGTGCTTTCGGACGAGGTTCGCCAGTTGCTGTCCACTCAGATGACGATCGCTTTGATTTCGGAGTGAAATGATGGAGCCATGTTTCATCCATTGTCACATATCAACGCAAAAATTCCGGTTTGTTACGTTTAAACATGTTCAAACACTGCACAGAATTATCAACATATTCTCGTTTTTGGTCAACAATGATCAAACGTGGCACCCACTTTATACAGAGCTTTCTCATAGTCAAATGCTCATGCAATATAAAGCCAATACATTCTTTTGCTATCTCTACGATGTCAGCTAACTCAAGCAACTTCACTTTTCGATCATTCAAAACGATTTTGTGGATTTTTTTTAATGTTTTCTGTTGTTACCGCCTCATTTGGACGTCCACTGCGTTCTGCATCATCGGTGTCTCTACGACCACGTTTGAAGTGAGCAAACCAACGTTTTATCGTTGTTTCCAATGTAGCGGAGTACCCGTAACACTTTTCAATCCGTTTTTTTTATCTTTTACCAGTACTCAGGCATGACCCCTGGTCATGTGCATTGTACTGGAACTAGGAAAATAGGTTGATGAGGAGGAAAGAGGGAGTAGTGTTTGTGGAGGTTTAACTTTGCCAACAAGAACATGAAGGACTAAAAGTAACTCTATTACAGCATTTAAAATACTTGAATAATATTAGTTAAAACTGATGAGTGATCAGTGTATATACCTTCGACTCTGCTCAGATTAGAAAAATTTGGTCCTACACCTTCCACACTACAAGGTAATGAAATGCATTGAAAAGAAATTAATAATGAATATATACATATATAGAGAAAACACGGACAACCGTGAAAAAAAAAAAAAAACATGTTCACATCTTGCTATCTATTCCGATGCACTTTGGTTTCATACGAAATTAATAGTGAACATATACAGAAAATACGGACAACGGTGAAAAATTAGAAAAAAAGAATAAACGGTATTTTTTCCCATCAAGAAGCAGTGTAAAACTAAAACACGAAATTGTTTTTGATCCATTGTTTTGAAACTAACAAAAGTAGCGTCACCCTTAGCACAATAACTCACAAACTAATGAAGAGATGAACATCTATCTTTTGAACGCTAGTATAAACTGAAAAGAAGGTGGCTGCAATAAAACTAGCACCATCTATGTGTTAGGCTCGGGACTTTTCAGCCCACGTAGTACGTCCCTGGACCATATTTGTTACAATTTAGTTAAATGAAAATAAGGTGTCTTTAGATCTAAAAAAAAATCAAATGATTTATTTTGGCAATATTACATGTGTAGTACAACTTTAGGGTGTTAGCAGGAATAATGCTACGGCTTAAATGTAGGTTACACACGCAGCTCTATATATAATAAAAAGTACTTGGGGTGATAGATAATTGAAAAATAATAAGAAATCATTAAATAGTGAAATTTGGGGAAACGCATAGTTTTCTAGATATTGGCCTTCGAAGTTTTCATATACATATGTATGTATGCAATTTTCCACTACATTTGTTTATATACGAGGGCTGATTAATATTGAAGCTACCTAAGTACGAAAAAAAAAAATTTTTTTAAAACAATTTATTTCTCAACGTAGTCTCCTTTTTATCTCAATACCCTTAGTAACACGATATTCCAACTTTTTTATACCCACTGAACAGTACAATTTTAGGGAACCCTAAAAAATATGCGTTAGTGTTGGTAATCACTACTACGTTTGAGATGAATCTCTTTCCTGCGAGCCTTTGTTTCAAGTTTGGAAACAGGGAAAAGTCACTAGTATCTAAAGCTGGATAAGGTGGATGATCAACCAATTTGAAATGTGTTTCACGTATTTTTATCATCGTATCTAATACTGTGGGAACCGGCGATTTGTCTTGAAGAAATATCACTTTTTTCTTCTTTAAATGTGGTGTCTTTTTCTTGATTGCATCAGTCAATTGATCCAATAATGCACGATAATACTTTCCTGGATCCGTTTTCAAGATAATCGATGAGCAATATTCCGTGTGCATTCCAAAATACAGTGGCCGTAACATTGCCTCCGATTTCACTTTCTTCGCTTTCTTCGGAGCACTTCCACCCATTGTTTTGATTTGTTTTTGGTTGTAGGTGTGTAGTGGTAGACCCACATTTCATCAACAGTTATTACAGTTTTACGCTTTATCATGTCCAAACACCGCTCTGAATTGTTCTGTCGAACTCGCTTTTGTTCGACACTGAGCAAACGCGGCACGTATCTTGCCGATAGCTTTTTCATATGCAAATGTTCATGCAAAATGTGTAACACGCGTTGATATGATATGTTTAACATTTCAACAATCTCACATAACTTGACTCTGTGATCATTCATAACGATATCGAGGATTTTCTTGATATTTTCTTCAGTAACCACTTCTTTTGGCCTTCCTGTTGATGGTATCGTGCTTGTTCCGCCGCGCTTAAATTCATTAATCCAATATTTTACCATGAAGGCTTTATATTACTGTACAAATGAAATAAATAACGGAGCAGCCTCACTGTAATGTTTATCGAGCTTTTCTTTTGCCTCCTTCGACGTTTTCCCTTGCAAATAATGGAGTTTAATCACTGCACGAAATTCACTTTTTTGTCATTTTTCAAGAAACAAAAAAGTTGCTCACTTCAAGCGATTACAACAAATAAACTAATCAATGAATTTAGAAGACATCTGACTTTGACAGAATTGTGTTTGAGCTGCAATCTAGCGCACCCTCGCATTTGAACAAATTGGTGTCATTTGAAAGCTTTTGAATATATATTTTCGGACATAGAAATTTTGTTCAAAAATGTCCAACTCTATAGGTGCCAATTCAGTTTTAACGAAATTTTGTATCAATTTAATACGAACATTAGTTTTAATATTGACAATTTTTGTTGATATATGTTTTCGAGTTAATTTTGTTCTTTCTTTTATTAAATAGTTCATAGTGCTATGCAGAAAATTTGTTTTTAGTGAAGTTATTGATCACGGCAATTATTGTTAAACTGAAGAGTAAAAAATCTTTGGTGAAAGCCGGATTTATACTTTAACCAGAAAAATAATATTTTCTAATATTACAAAAATTTTCAAAATTATTGTTAAAACGTCAAGAGATAAACGCTTCAATTCATGTAGCCGCGGTATATTGAAGGCAATTTTTTCACAGTAGAGGGACGATCTATATCTGATAAAAAAAAATTTTAATTCATATAAATATACGACAAATCTGGTTGATACATATACAGCATTTTATATAAACCAAAAATTGGTAAAATAGTTTTAGCTACATCTCGGTATAGGGATACAGACGAGTGCATCCTAGGAATTTCGTAAACAAGTTTGAGAGCTTTGTTTTGCAGTCTTTGAAGAGATTTTAAATCTGTTGTTTTTCTGAAAGCATATATCAAACCTGAGAATGTACCTTAAAGATATACAAGATATATACATACATCAGCAAAACTTAAATATTATTCTAAATATGTTTCTTCATACACATAATATAGTTAATATTATTATTTATTATTATACTGTTATAACATTTCCGACTATGAGAAAAAATCGTTGCCCAAATTGGATATCGATGCATTTTCATCCTATTTACTCGTCTATACAACGTTAAATATTTTAACAATAAGTGTTTCCCAGTTACGCCAAAAGTATTAGAATCGTATTAAGACTGATGGGAGGGGTTTTTTCTATAACTAGACGAGACGCCTGAGGAACGCCCGAAGTGACAGCACCAACACTAGAGTTTGAGTCATTGAAAGAAACATACTGAAAACGATAAATGAGATAGGAGTAAACCAGCTTACATGCTGTCTCAGAAAAATTGAAGTATTCCTGTAGTTTTCTTACAAGAAGTTTGCGGGTTACGCGGTCAAACGCTTCAGAAAGATCTAACGCCACCATGGTACAGACTTCATGTTTATTCAACTTTTTCCTGGCCGATTCTGTTAATGACAGTAACAAAGATGAAGTATTAAGATGTCTTTGAAAAGCATACTGAGATGGGTTTATTAACGAATAGTGTTCTAAGTGAGATAGAACTTAAACTTTCATAATGTTTTCAATTATTTTTGATAATGAAGGCAATATTGTTATTGGCCTTAAGTTACCACAATCAAAATTATTATATTTAGGGATTGGTACAACTCGGCCTAGTTTCCATGTATCTAGAAAAACAGACACTGTAAAGATTGTATTAATCAAGTGAAGAATAGATGAGGAAATAAGTGGAAAAATCATTTTAATGAACTTAATGGGAGTATTATCATAACCAACAGCATTAGATTTAAATGAGTTAAGGAAAAATACAATATCATCAAGTGTAACTGATTGAAATGAAAATAAGCTGGAACTAAAGTTGAAATCATCAAAACAAAACTCACCAAATAAGTTTGGTCGAAGATTGTTTAAAAACGAACTTGCCATATCATCAATATTTAAGTCAGAAGTGTGACTAGCAGAACAACCCAGCCTACGAAACTTGCCCCACATCCGTTTATTATCTGTATTAGCAAACAAATTTTTGCTAAACTTAAGCCTCGCTTTCCTTATGATAGATTTAGCTTTGTTCCCCTGTTTGCAGTAGCTTTTCCCATTACACCCAGCGCGATTCCGCAAATAATTACCATACGCACGGTCTCTTATCGATCTAGCTGTAACTATTTTTCTAGAGTTAAACCTTGAATCAGCAATCACACTAGTCCTTTTTGTTGAAGTAGGGACAAAATCATGAAGTCTTTCAATCAAGTATGCGAGAATAGATAATTGTAGATTAACATCACTAGTGTCATATATGCCAGGGATATCAAACTGACTACTGTAAGTGCCAAGTTCTTCATAGACCCGATTATAGTCATTAAATTGAATACAACTAGGACGTTGAGGAGAAGAAAATTTAATAGATGTGTATATAAAGCTATGATGCGACGAAAAAAAGGGAAATTGCAGCTGACCATTAAATTCAAGCATGGAGGAGAGGTCACTTAACAGAAAATAGTCCAATAACGAAGTCGTGTTATTCTGCAACAGGAAATGCGTAGATAAGCAATTATGTACACAATGAAGACCAGATTTAAAAATTAAACTATGAAAATTCAACGCTTTTACAGAATCAAACAAATTACAATTAAAATCACCCATTACAATTATATTATCATGACTGTGAAATAAATCACTATGAAGATGCAACCTCTCTAAAAAACTTTAATCACAAAAATCTAGTAACTAACCATACTATATAATTCAGTGGAAAGGTCCTAACTCGCATTTTTCTGAACTTAAGGTTTAATGGAATAAACAACGAGCTTCTACACGTAATTATACAATAAGTCGCATATTTATGAAACTAGTTTTTGCTGTCTTTTTTCTAACTCTTGCAAAGCTGCATATATGTTAACATTGTGTTATTTTTTTATTCCATTACAAAACGCATATACTAGTTTGAATTAGCACATATCCCAAATCACAAGAATTTGGTTGTATAACTAAACATATATGTACATAAATTTTTAATTAGATGAATCGTTTAAGTTATATTTTTTACACTAATTTAATTTTTAGTAAAAAGTAAATTTTTTTATTTGCATTTTAAAAAGATACTTATAACAATAATTGTTACAAAGCTTTTTATACAAGTTTACTCTTTTGACTTGTTCCGGTTTCATTTTATTACCTTGCGATCAAAAACAGACACGTCCGTTCACTATCGAAGCTAATTATATTATTTTTATTGAACATGCTAGTTCTCACCCTCCAATAATCTGAAATTAGCTAGACTACTAAAATTTTTGGTTAATATACATACCTGGCTATCAAATCAATGATTGCTTCTTCATTCTTTAGCAATACTTATTTGTTCTATATTGCTGCTGCTCATAACTCTATTGTTGGTTATAATATTAAACTTCTAGCCTCTTCAGTATGGTTACATGAATGTTTTCTCTACTCATTGATTTCACACAGTCACATAAGGATCTGGCAATCTTTTTTATTTTGTGGTTATGGTAGAATTATTATTAGAATATTGTATGTCCGAGCCGAAGTCTGTAACATGTTGTTATTTAAGTTTTGTCGACATCTGTCAGGTATAAAGGAATTATGATGTTTGGGTTAGCTCGATAATGAAGATATTAGCGGCGTATTGCTATTTTCTGGAAGTTTTACTGCAATACTTATCTGGGGAAGGGCATATGCGTAGGGTTTCGATCATTTAAACTGCATAAGTTGCAATAGATTTTCCTCGTGTGAACCTCCCATTGTTGTTTGTCGCCAAGCCCCAGATTGTGTTGCAGCAGTTGAAATCTTTATTGACTGTTATTGGTGTTATGTCGCTTAGTATTTATTTCAGGCAACACCTATGCTGCAGTATTTTTTTTGTTTTTACTTTGATTATTTCCTTCAGCTGGATTTATCGTGGCCATTTCTAGTCTGTTAATGAGTGTGAGAATAATTTTCTTTTTCTTGTTGTGTCTGGCAGGCTGCATTATGAGAACGTGGTACTCCCGTTTGTTAGTGTGCCCAAGTTTTGGACAGCTTAATACATCATGGGATTAGGGAAGTTTAAGTCTGAATTACTCGTATGCTATGACACGTCAATAACAGGAGGAAGGCGTTTGAGATTGAAAGTAACGATATTTTACCGGATGAGATAAGGCCGTGCATACCTTGATGAATTTACATACTTATCTAACAGGGTGCATATATAACGCATATTATAGAATTGAAAGAGGTGTGGTGTTTGCACGAGACTAGACGTAGACACAACAATTTTGTTTTGAGGATGCAACACGTGTGCAACGAGCAAGTATGATAGTAGGCGCTCTGGCACGCAGTTAAGAAAAAGTTGATTTCAGTGCGTATTCAATCGATATTTCTTTTTAAGTATGAATGAACTGGCGTGAGGAATTTTCAATATAGCCATTCAGTATATGAAAAATGTGTTTGTAAATCTGCCTGGCAGGTTTGGAATGAAGGCTTTTTTTGGTACGCTACTGTATTTTACTTTTGTTTTGTACGGCCTAAAAAAAATTTTTAATTTTAAAAATTTAATTTTTCGGAGTAATTCGAAAATCGATCGATCGCTGTGAAAGTTATGTATATTGTAACTGTAAATATGTATAAATTAAACTAAATTATATAAAATTATTACATATATCTTTTATTTTTTCTTTCCAGATTTTTTATTTAAACTATTTTCGATCCGTAATTAAATAAATTATGACGAAACTTACCATGGTTTTTCGTTGGAATAAATTTTATTTACAAAGCTATTTAACTTTAATTTATTCATAAAAACAGCCATGAACTCAAAATCTGTGAATCTAATATATAGCTTTAATAGAGATGCAGTATTGGAATATGAAATAAATACCATAATTGGGAAGGCAGATAGAGCATTATCTACATGTAATATTCCTAATAATAATTACTTTCTAAAATATGGAAGCAGCAATAATAGAAATTGTTTTTGTGCTCACAACTATAGATATGAAAATGAGCTAAATCAGCAGGAGCTGGAAGTAGACGGATATGAAGTTGTTGGGCCACTAAATGCTAAAAGACTGGGGATTAGCTGGAGGAGGCAAGCAAACATGCAGAAACGTAAACGTCAGTTACTGCGGAAAGAAGAAATACAAAAAGAAAGCTACAACACATCCTGCCTTTTAAGTGAAGAACAACGACTACTTGCACCACGAATTCCAATTGCTTATCGTAATGAAGAGCGACAAAACAAATACAATTGTAATATATACAAATCCAATCTTCGGTCAATTATATATGAAGGGGAGGCATCGTTGATGCATGGTAATAATATATCCGATGCTAAATATCAGTTGAAAACATCAGTTGAAAAAGAGGACATCTCTAACTTTTTTGTAAATATGTTAGCTGATGATACCAATAATGGGAAGGAGTTTTTATGTGCCAAAAGAGAGAAACGATGGCATCATCACAAACATCGCACAAGGAACCACATTTCTATTCTTAATTATGTTAGACTCATTATGTCATGCTCATATCTTCTACTACAAAATTGCAAAACTCTTCATGTCTTATTTGTGTTACTTTTAACTTCAACACAATACTTTGCACCCATACATGGCTTGTTGGTTTCCAAACCATCTCCTGCTATAGATTTGGGTTCCGTTGATTTTGAGAATGCCAGCGATGTATTAGTATATAACAGCACCAATAATGGTGTTAGAAGTAACAGCAGTATTAATAATAGGTTAATAAAAAGTTCATATAATTTGGAACATGAAGTTGGTGAAAGAGGAGACACATATCTTTCGGCAAGTAAAAATCTTATTATAACATCGTCTACGGAAAGTGGCACTTCTGGAGGTGCTTACCTTGACAAGTTAGATAATCTAGAGCGAAGTTTGGCTGCTGTTTTAATAAAAGTTGCATATGGTACAACTTCGACCACCAAGCGAAGCATACCCGAAAACAGCTATGTGCCAAGTTTAACAACAATAGCCACTCCCTTATTGACTACTTTAAGGTATTTTAATAGTATAATTTTTTCTGTTTAAATTGCTTTATTCAATACTATATATTTTGACAGGTATCAAGAAAAATCTCATCAATCTCAATTAAATATGCATCACCGTAATTATGAATTGGATTTAGAGAGAGATCATGCTTTGCCGACTTCGGCCCCAAACGCTGATATTTTAAAGAGTAATAGCAACCCAACTTACCCGAATCCCAATCGTCATCACAATCACGAACGTGATAGACATAGACACTTAATTAATTCGACGCCGAAACCATCACGTGAGTAGAAAACAAGTTTTAATAATCTTAGTATATCAAATTGAATGTGTGTTTGTATGTTTGTTTGGTTGTTTTTTGTACCTTAAGATAGGCCAGACCGCTGAACCAATCTATCTGAAATTTTCACTGTAATTAACCGGAACTCTGGAATGAACTATAGGCTACTTTTTTTTCAACCACTCCTACTTTTACGCCCTCTGTTTTAAATTGTTTTATTTTTTTCACAAAGTTTTTAACAGATTTGTTAATATTAACGAGCATACTTCTTCATTTTTGAACCAGTTTTCAAAGTTTTTCTTGCATATACAAAACGACCAAAATGACTAAGATTACTTTTGTGGCATGAAGCTATCGCAAATTGACCACCCCAATAATTTGATTGTTAAATTTTATGGAGCAATTTTCAAAATTTCTTTTGTAAAGGTTAATAATTTATTTATTTTGTATTTATTTATTTATTTTGTATTTATTTATTTATTTTGTATTTATTAATTTATTTTGAAAATTGAGCGCGTGTACCAAATTGTCCTTCCCATAATTAATTATCATATAACTTCGTTTTTTGTGGATCAATTTTGAAAGTTTTTCGCTCCATATAAGAAAATATCCACAAAGTTGTCAGTAAAACTATGTGGCATGGTATTAATACAATTCCACAATGCGTGGTCGATGGGAAGTATACGAAAAGGTATCACAGAGAATTGCTTCAAGAAATATCTCTGGTGTTGATGGCTACTCTCGCTTTATCGTGAAAGATTAATGGTGGTGGACAATCATTACATGAAATAAGCAAAACAATGAAATTGATGTTAACAATCGTTCAATAGTGCTGTATTGCCCACAGCTTTCAAAAACGTACACAATGTACATTAACGTCGAGTATTACAATTTCGTGAAATCAATTAAGTATATCTGCAAATACGTAACCAAACGATAAAATTACACAATGTCAAGTGGACCACTACGTTAGCAGCAATGAAGCTGTTTGGCGAATTTTAGAATTCCCAAATCCTTGAGCGTGCTCAAACTATGTATATATTTGTTCACCTCGAAAATATATATTTTTTGTTTAGTATTAAGAATTGAATACGTATTGTTAGTTATCTTTTTGAACATTCAATAAATAAATGCTTAAAAAAACATCGAAAATGGACAGCACGTTTATTTTATGGAAGTTAATGCACAACAAAGGCTGCAATGGCACCAGCTACAACGTAAACTGCCTTTTTCGATACATACAATTGTTGCTATATGCTCAAATTCTAACATACAAATTCATATGCAACTTGTCGAGATGCGTGCCAAAAGCTAAATTTATTAGAAAACGATTCACAACGCAAATGCATCAATATCGGATCATCTAGAGACAGAAGAGTATTAGATATACATTATTTATTCAAAGTAATATAAAAGCCACTCTTTCGTCAATTTAAAATATATTACAAGGTTCAGATCTGAGCGTTATATATGTATGTATAATCTATTATTGTATGAATATTAATTTAATAATATCAACGGTGATATATAGAAAAAATAAATAAAATATCTGCTATCATTTTGGTAACTTGCATTTCATCCGAAAGAATCCACTTTGGAAATCATATGAAGCACATATCGAAAGAGAATTGCCTGCTACGACGTAACAATTAAATTTTTACATGAAACTTATAATGAGGCGTTGATTCTAATAGAAGATAAGTGTTTGAAATAACAACATGTCACTTTAGGAAGTTTTTGTGATCAGTCCTAGCAGGCAATGATAGTCTGCGCAAGATCTACGAACAAGAGTTAGAACTATTTATGGCTAAAAACCTACCACACTCTTGGTGCAACTCTCGGTACACAATATTTTAATGAGAGCACTTACTAATGAAATGGAATTGGATTGTAGTTTGTGGACGGATCAAATGGGACAGAAAAAGTGGTTATGATTTCGTTAATATTGACTAAAGTTCAATCGCAAAACAATAATGCACTAATCCTTGCATCGTCCGCTAGAGCGGCAATACTTTTCTATGGGGGCAGAACAGCGTATTTGACACTTAAATTACCTCTAAAACTACAATTCTAAGATACTCACTTAATGCAATATTGATAAAAACACAAATTTGTAAGATCACAGTATGGGATGAATATACAATGACACAAAAAAGTCTTAAGAGGCCCTTGATCGCATGTTACAAGATTTTAGAAGCAACAAAAAATGATTTGAAGGAGCACTAAATGTGTTAGCCGGTAATTTCTTGCAATATCACTGATGATTAGCTTAGTGCGTACCTCAAATCATATCTTCTTTGGCGTATTGAAATTAACAACAAATATGCTAGCTGTAACATGATGCAGAGACTGAATTATTTTTCCATCCAGGTTTTGTAATATGACAAAGTGCATTGAAGAGTTGGTTAATTGTGTATTACCAAACGACGAATGCAATTTGAAAAATGAGCAGTGGTTACGTGAGCGGTCGTCACTTCCTGCCAAAAATACGTAGTGTTTTGTCCTTAGTCAAATGAACACCTTTTTCGTGCCGTACGCGTTTTTCTCCTGTTTTATATGTTTTTTTTTTCTACGTGCTTTATTTATTTTTGTGCAATAAAAATTTAATTTTAATTACATGCAAATTAACTACTAGGCAAAGTTCTACAAAATCAATAATCAAAAACAAAATTAAAGAAAATACGAAATACAACAACAGAACTACCACCAAAACAATCAAAAATAAAAAACAAACTAACTAACAAATAAAAACAAAATATTAAGCGTGGAAAAAACAAAATTTACCGTTTTAAATATATTCTTGCAAGTGGAGTGCCACCCAGAGAACAATTAATAGTCAACTTAAACTCCACAAAGCAAAATAAATAAATAAATACAAAAAAATGAAAAATTGGCCAGATCAGGGCTTTTATGGCCTTGGTTTAGTCATTGTTACCATTACCCTCCACCATCCTCTTTAAATAAATAATATTCTATTGCAGTGTTGACGTTGTCGGCTCTATTGTTGTTGAATTGTACAGTATCGAAGGTATGTACACTGGGTACTTTGCAAAAAAAACACAGCAACAATTAATCCCGGCCTCATCTACACTGTAATACTTTACATTTGTTACTTGATTAACCAGCATAATGATGACAGGTAAATTCAAAATTGTTCATTGCAATATACGTGGGCTGAGATCGAGTTTTTTCTCTGTCTATGCTCACACTTGTCTCCATCGGCCGGATGTTTTCGCCCTGTGTGAGACCCAGGTATCTGAGAATGCTGATCCACAGGATTTTCATATACCAGGGTATCAACTCCTAACCCTCTTTCATTTCCATCGGGGCCTTGTAATTTATATTCTCAATGAAGTTGTGTTCCAGTGCCAGCAACCATTAGGCATGCTTGATGCAGAATTTACCTGTCTGGGTTAAATTCATAATCAGGTCACACTTTTTGCATTTCGGGTTTCTATACAGAAGTCCAAATGCGGGGAGGGATATTACCCTTGCCGGTTTCGATGCCCTCTCTGACTCCATATGGAAGATCCTGGAAAGTTGTCCGAGCAGTGAAATCGTTGTTGCTGGTGATATTAATGTTTACAACTCATCCTGGCTTCGCCATTCGAGTCATACAACTTCAGAAGGCCAATATGTTGAGTTATTTGCTGCGCACAACCACCTAGTGCAATTAGTAAATGATCCAACGCATATTCCATGTGTTGAAGGGCACCATTCAAACACACTTGACCTATTCCTGACTTCACACCCTGAAAAGTATGAAGTCAGTGTAAGTGCACCTCTCGGCAATTCGGATCATTACACCATTTCTGCCTCCTTTTCGATCTCTGAACTTCGTAAAGTTTTTGAAATCAGCTACGAAACGGTCAATATCTATTTACGAAAAGGCGCGTTGGGCTGAGCTCAACCAATTTTATGAGCATTTTAATTGTAAACTCTGCTTTCTAGACAATGACATAAATACTTCTGCAAAAATGGTCGAGAACATGATATTGCTAGGGATGAAAACATTCATCCCCTCCAAGCAGATTTCGATTAAACCAAAAGCAAAATCTTGGTTTAATCAGACGTGCAAAAATGCAGTCAGATCCAGAGAGGAAGCATTCAGTAACTGGCGTTTAAACAAAACCCCAGACACTGACTTGCTGCGCAAAAAGGCAAGATCTTCGTGTGCCAAGGTACTTAGGCGTGAAAAGTTTCTTCACGAACAGCGCCTTCGTGCCAAGGTCCTTGCAGCTCCTCGGGGCAGTAAGACCTTTTGGTCTTTCGTTAAGAGAGTAAAGAACAGTGGTAGTTCATCAATCCCAACTCTCTTCAAGAATGACCAAGCATTCACCGACCCGGTTGACAAAGCTAACCTATTGGCTGAAATTTTTGCAAGCAATTCCTGCTTGCCGGAAAGCAGTCAACCACTTCCCGAGCTCGAAAGAGCATCTGTAACTATGCCAAAGATATTCTTCCGGGCGCGAGCAGTTAAAAGGGTTTTGGCAGACCTCGACATAAACAAGACTCCTGGACCGGATGGCATTCTAGCACTGGTCTTGAAGCAGTGTTCTACGCTTGCGCGTCCATTAGCACGCCTCTTCAGCATAATTTACCAAGGTGGTGAGTTTCCATCGTGCTGGAAGGTCGCTAATGTAACACCAATCCCCAAAAAGGGTGAGGCAAATAACCCCGAAAATTACCGCCCAATTGCAATCTGCTCTGCGCTTTCCAAAGTAATGGAAAGTATGGTTAATTACCATCTTATGGGATATCTAGAGTCGCACAAATTACTTTGTGATCGCCAATATGGCGATCTTATGGCATATCTTTCGGAGAAATTGTGCCACTCAATCCATCATTTCGGTGAAAGCAAGGTGGTGGCTCTAGATATTTCCAAAGCGTTTGACAGAGTGTGGCATGCTGCACTACTGGCAAAACTTACTGCTTTTGGTGTCGGTAACGATTTCTCTCGGTTTATATCGAGCTTTCTTAGAGACCGAACTATACGAGTTGTTATAGATGGGGTCTCATCAAACGAGTTCAAGATTAATTCAGGGGTACCGCAAGGCTCCGTTCTTTCTCCTACTCTATTTCTTATTTTCCTCAACGACCTTCTCATCTTCATCTTCGCAGATGACAGCGGCATTTGTCACTCGTACTCTTTTGGTCATAGGCCCTGCCTATCAGAGATCACTGCCAAGAGGCTAAATATGAACGATTCACCGAATAGTGATCTTCTATTAATCTCCGAATGGGGAGATTAATAGGGTCACCTTTATCGCTCGTAAGACCCAATGTTGCTTATTAACGCACAAACAAACGACCGCAAATGCTGCTGTACTGTACTCATGGATGGTATAAATATTGAGGAATCGGATGCTCTTGATGTTCTTGGAATGAAGATACAGTGTGATGTTCGCTGGACTCAACACATTTTTTCATGTCTAAAGAAGCACTCAAGTGTCTCGGTTTTTTGAAACGGTGTAAGATGTACTTCACTCCATCCGATCTCGTTACTATTTATACCACCTACATCGGGCCGAAAATGGAATACAACTCTCATGTTTGGGCCGGTGCCTCAAAGTCTATTTTGGGGTTACTCGACCGTGTGCAGGAGAGGGCGAAGAAGCTCATCAGTGACAGTAGGGTATCCAACTGTATTGACTCACTGGAGCATCGACGCAGTGTGGGGTGCGTTACTCTGTTCTATCGTTACTACAATGGATTTTGCTCTGACGAGATTAGGGATCTTGTTCCCTAAACTCGCACATTTTTACGTAGCACGCATTCATCGTCTAGAGCTCATCCATTTGTGGTCGATTGTCGGGGGAATCGTACTATGCATTACAGAGAGAATTCGTTTTTCAGCCGCACGCTTCGTCTGTGGAACAAGTTGCCTGCAGACGTGTTTCCTGTCTGTTATAACGTTGGAAAGTTTAAGTCAAATGTTCACAAACACTACTCCCTCTTTCCCCCTCCTCACAACCTATTTTCCTAGTTCTGGTACAATGCACCTCATATTTAGGGGTCATCCCCTGAGTACTGGTCCAATAAAAAAAAAAAAAAAAAAAAAAACTGATGTCAATTCAGTAAACAATAGAATTTTAAATAAATAGTGGATCTACAGATACACAAAAATCTATCAATACCATGATAAGAGATGAGGATGGTGTCAATTATCCTTTTGAGTTTTTAATGTGCTGTTGCCACAAATTCCAATGACTGTAACCGATTTGCAATTTGGATTGTAGTTTTCTATTAAATTAGTGTTTGCAATGACAATTATTAAAGTTCAAGGTCAATCCGTACAAGTTTGTGTCTTAAATTTGTCAAGTCCATGTTTCTCCCCCGGACTGCTTTACGTTGCATATTCTCATGTAGGAAAAACTAAAGACTTATTTGTTTATGTTTCGTTCAGACAAACTAAAAATATTGCATATCCTAGCGCGCTATAATAGTTAGCAGAATCGTATATAGCTAATAAAATATTCTTTTGAACTATATAAGCACTTTTTATCTCATTTTGTAATTATGGGGTAGCAACGTACACCGGGTTAAGCTAGTATAATATAATTTTTATTTCCTAATGTATTTCAATGACCCAAATAAAGTGCTAATGACGCTAGTCTAGTGCAGTTTTTTGCAATAAAATATTTAAATTTCTCTATTAATGTTTGTAGAAGCATTGTCGCATGGCTGACTATGCCCACCAATGCTTAGCTATATGGCTGGTTATTTTTTTAAAGGCTTGATCTGTGCTTTAGATACGAAATAGAGGGTACTCTTTATTTTACTCAGTATAAACTTATATGACAAATACCACGATAAAATAAAGAATTGTTGAATGTTGTTGGATTCCTGTAAAACCTAGTTACCTTCTTAGGGGAATTGTGGAGAAATCCAGGCTGTATAAATGTTTTAATATTAAAATCAGTAGTATCATATTACGATTTTTTTAAAATAATTTTTATTGATTTACTTTATTCAATAGTACAATTTAATGTGCAAAATAAAAATTACAGAATAATTGGCAATTATAAAAATGCAAGTGATAAATTTCAGTGTCGATCATAAATTATGGAAAAAAACATGGACGCTTAAAACATTGTTTAAACATGGAGGAGATTTAAAGCATATCAACTAGCATCGTTATAAAAGCAGTAGATAATGTAAAGGAAATGATCTAAGGCTAACATAAAACTCATTCCAAATTCTGGCAGTTCTAACTAACAACGAATGTTGAAATCTGAAATTAAGAGTCTGCGTATAATGATCTGTGGTGAAGGGAAGATCTTGAGACTGTGAAACTATTGCATAAGTAAACGGGAGTTCTTGTATATATTATTTTATAAAATATAATAAGTATTTTTAAACGAATATACGCAGTGAAAGGAATTCCAAAAAAAAAGATTTAACAAGCAATAACAAATTAAACGCAAATGCTTTTAATTTGTCTTTATTTATTATTAAATAATCAGTCTTAATATCAATAGCTGACTTATCTAGTATTCCAAAGCGTACTGCTTTTATTTTGTCTTTATTATTAATTAAATAATAGCTTTCCATCCAAGAATATAGACATTTTAAAGTATAATTGACATGGGCGTTCATAAACACAAACATATTGATGCCTAAATAAGTTAAATAAGATGACATAAGTTTACATACATCAGATTTGAATCCGAAATAAGAGTATAGCTTGTTCACGAAATTTTTATTGTTAGTCGCATCAAACGCCTTCGTAAATCCAAACCAATGATAACACCTGCTTTATGATTTTTAACGTATTTTCTTATTCTATTAGTCAAAGACAAGAAGAGCGTGGTAGCAGTGAAACCTTTACGATAGTCACGGTGACATATGCTGTGTCCCGTTCAACAATATAAGCTGTTATTTGTTTAACCACTCAGGGTTTCTTAATGGTACAATTCTAGCAATTTCCCATGTTAACGGCTAAAATAAAATCATTACGATAGTGTTGTAGATATGTAATATGTACTTCTCAATACATCATCAACTCCTATGAATTCGATTTCATACAGAAAAATGTATCTCTTAGTCTGTTAGGTTAAGTCCATGAAAAGAAAAAGTAAGTTTATATTAACTAAACTACAAAATTTATCTGACTAAAAAAGAAAAAATATATATTCAACAAATCAACTCTATGCAATGAATAATGTGGAACGCATACAGCACTGTTATCAACCCATGATTTTCCTGTGACTTTAACCATGTCTAGAAATGTCCTGCTACTATGTTAATATATTCTTTAAAGTTAGATGAATGGAAAGATGACTTTGTGTTCTGTATTCAGTGTGTTACCATCACAGAAGAGCAGCACTAGTTTTTTTTTTGTAAGAATAGATATATATTTTCTTCTATATGCCATAAGGACAAAGCTGTCATACCACAGGCTCAGTAAAATAAAAACTTACTGAATGTTACAGTTGGTTTCGAAAAGCAGGTTGTGGAGAACAGCAAGTAACCTCATGTATTTCAGCATATCTAAAATATTGTGCGGAACATAAATTATTAAAAAATTAGAACTGAAGAATTAGAGATTTAGAAATGAAGCTAATAAAAAGGTTAATACTACGGTTTGCAAAGGGATATCTGCATGTAAAAATTACTCAGGTGATTGCATAAAGCGAATTTTGTGGTGAAAGGTTTACACACTGGTATAAAAGATTTAAAAACTTAATTTCTGAGACTTTCGTCTTTGTGTGGGCTGGCTTCAGAGAACTTCACTTGTTGATTAAAAAATCGTTCAACAATACCAAAACCTCAAACAACTTGTCTTTTATTTGGAAATGATTTAACTTGCCCACACTCTCTCTTTTGTTGTCCATTTTAAAGCAACCGATATATGGCTTATTGTTGGTTCTGATGGTTTACACATCGGTTGACTCATAAAAATAATCTTCTTTAAAGTGGAAATAAATGACAATAAATGCTCGCACTTTTATACGCTGTTCGTTTTAAGGCCACCGAACCACATGCAGGTTAAACACGTGCTTATTTTTATCATAGGTATTATCAAATTTGTCGACTCGTGCGCTTGTCTTTTCCACTGAACACTCAAAATTTTGATTCACAAATCCAGGTATTCTAACAGTGCAGTGACCTGCGCAAAGTCCCGACCTAAATCCAATTGAGAATTCTTAGTCAATTCTGAAAAGACTGACTATATCGAAAGGCTCCATCAAACTTAGCCGAGGTATCGCATTAAGTGCAGCTGGCATGGCAGCACAATCCAAATGGAATTATTCAAAACTTAGTCAAAAGCATGCCAAATGCATAAATAGCGTATGAAAAAAGAATGTGTTATGTTCATAGTACTAAAAGCACAACATATTTTAGTTATTGCCTGAAAGTGTAAAATTGAGTACATAAGAGTTACTTTAATTTTATTTTGGTTTTTCTGTAAATAAAAAGTTTTTTGTTATTTATATATATTTTTGTAAGTAACTAATAAATAAAATACATAAAAAATAGTTTAAATCGCTTTATTATTAAAAATGTTATGCGCCTGCAAATCTATAAACTACAAACATGTACTCACCTCTGCTCCCCACTGTATATACTTTATAGGGTCGCAAACATGATACAAAAAACAAGGTAACCGCTTCGCTACAACAATACAACAATAAAAAAAAACAACAGGTATTTTGTTTGTGTAAAAGGCGAATTCACACTTAAGCTGTCAAAAGTATTTGATAAAGAACATGTAAAAAATTTAAATGGCGCCGAAAAAGGTAAACAAAACTTGACAACGAAAGTGCCGCCATATTAATCAAATTCGCCTGAATTCGCCGATGCATCCACCTAATAATTAATTCGCCTTGGTCGCAAATGAACATTTTAGATATTACAAACGGAATCACAAATTTACATATATATACCCTTAACATTTTTGTGAAGGGTATACAAATTTTTAAGTTCGCTTACGCGACATTTAATTAAAAAATCGGTTTAGGCTATATCTCGGATACATATGGACCGATATCTGGAAAAATTTCAATTTTTCCTGTTTTTTTTAAATTTTCATTCAAAATTGCAAAAAATAATGGCTTTTTTTCGGAATTTTGAATATATCTCAGCTACTGAATTTCAATAGCAAACTCATGAATTGATGGGGTAATAGAATGCTGAAAGAAAAAAGTTTCTAAGTCTAATGGTTTTCTCAGAAATACTGTACCCTTTACATTTTTGTTTTCGAATTCGGCAGCAGTTCTCTCTGATATTATTTCAGAGTTAATCACAGTTGTTTTTTTTTTTTTTTATCTTGGACCAGTACTTGGAACTAGGAAAATAGATTATGAGAAGGAGGAAAGGGGAAGTAATGTTTGTGAACTTAACATATGGAACGACCAAAACAAACATTATCACAGAATTTAACATGTTGAAATTAAATTATTTAAAACTGATCAATGCCCAGTGTATATACCTTCGACACTGCTCAGACTGACAAACATTAGTTCAACAATGCGCACACCGTAGGGTAATAAAATACATAGGAGGAACATGAAAGGAAATTAACAATAACAAATAGAGAAAAAACAAACGGCAGTAAAAAAATAAAATAATAGAAAAAAAAAACACGTGCACACATGATGCAAAACAAAACTCTACCTATTCCGGTATAATTTCATTTTTTAAGAATTAATAATAAACATAAGTACAGGTATAGAACGGACGACAATGAAAAACACGTGTGTACAAAACGAAAAACAAAGAAATGTGTGTTCGCGAGATATAGTCTAAACCGATTTTTACATGAACATTTTTTTTTCTTAAAAGCAGTTCTGGTTATGAAAGGAGGTTACTCAAATACAGATCGATACCGATATATACCCGAAATATAGCTTAAATCGATTTTTCTATAACACAATTTTTTTCTTTTTTTGTTTTCTGTATTAAAAAAATAATAATAATAAAATTTTGTATGGGATTTTTTATTTAAAAATCGTCTATTAATAAGTGACCTCAAACTCAAGCAGCAAACAATAATTAAATTAAAAAGGGAAAAAAACTAGCTTGAAGAAGTTTTTCAAAAATGTTGTTAGTAGTAACAGCAAACACGTTGTATAGCAATGTGAGTACAATTTTATAACGATTTCATTACAAATATGTGGTGACATATTGCTGGACCATAATCATGCTCGTATAATATTATAAACATATTATGTGCACAGTTCAGCTCTTTCGCCTACGCGATGTACGAGCAAGTATACGAGTATTTTATACAAAAGCGAATGTAATTTGCATTAGAGTCTGTCTTGTGGCTAAAACTGTTGCCGGTCAAAATCGCTATCCAATAGATGAGATATATGTCGCGTAAGTGAATTTTTTTTTTGCTTAAAGCAGTAATACAAATACCAATATCGATCCATATATATCCGAGCATATTTAGTTCACATTTGTAATATATACTATATATTTACGTGGCTATCGTGAAGGGTATTTTAGATACGGAGTTGCCGAATATACTACACTCTTGTTTATTTATTTTTTTTTTTTTGGTAATTTGCGGAGCTAGGGCAAAAAGCTATTCGCTTATTTAGTATTCCGTTTATCACCAAAAAATTGCAATTTCTTTGTTTTCATTAAAAATTCTAAGTTTAATATCCAATATCAAAATTTCACCAGATGTGTTAGGTTAGGTTTACCAGGGCGCCAGGCATTTAAAAGCCAGCTCACTTGGGTCCAATTTGGTCCCGTTGTGTTGTGTGTTGTATGTACCTCAGCAGAACTACATATCCCTGGTTTAGAACCAACCCGAGGATTGGATAAAGGAGTCCAATCCATTTACATCACGTTCCGATACCTCCGCCAAGTCGTGCAGCATCGGTCTGCTTAAGTTAACGACAAAGGAAAAGCTTAACACTCTCTACTTCCTCCTTGTCTCTGTAACTTCTACAGAAGTCATTTAATGCCAGATTGAACCTTCTCGCCTGCGCGAAGGTTAACAAGAAACAAGTCTAGCGTCAAAAAGTTGACGTTGGACTTGTTTCTTACAGCGGGATTCCGACCATCCCATCTATATCCCTTCGTTGTAGCCTTTGCCCTCGTACCCAGAAAAGTTCCAGGTTCGAATGTCTCGCTATCCCGTTTAGAGATATCCGGCATTTACGAACCAACCTGAGTGTCGTATAGACCCCAGCTAGTGCATACAGTGCAGCCTTACGAGTACTATCAGTACAAATTCGAATATCCTGTAGTACCTTAACCAGTTACCTGCCTTCATAATGGCCGTGATTTCGGCCTGCGCTAGGCTACACTCATTTTGCAGCCTAAAACTCATCCGCCTCTCATAAAGAGGGATAAAGATACCCTCACTAACTCCCGAGTCCGACTTGGATCCATCTGTAAAAATTTCAAGCACGTCCTCTTGACGATTTGTGATAATCATTTCCGAGACTGTGCCTGATAAAGTTACATCAAATCTACTGTCGGGCAGTAGAGCCGGTGAGCAGTAATCAATATTCTCCGGAAGGTTCGCTATTCTTCATATCATTGAGGTATGAGCATATGTTACCTCTTTTCACGTCCGCTTGACCACAGCCTGATAGCTGAATTCATGGCTATTTTTTCACCATGAGATCAGCCGGTAACCAGTTCAGCATAGTGAAAAGTGCTTTCGATGGCGTAGTGCCGGAAACGCCAGTCACCATCAAAGCAGAAGAATGCATTATATTTTCTACGATTTTGCAATTGGTGGGTTTTTCCAACGATTTCCACCACAAAAGCGCCCCATGAGTTTGAATAGCGTTAACAATCGTGTCGAATAGCCAGCAGGAATTCTTAGGGTTTATTTCCCAGGTCTTCCCAATGGCCCTTCCGCACAAGAATAAGGCGATAGCCGCCTTGTCTGCCCTTGACTAGACATTCCGCTGCCAGGATAGTTTGAAATCCAGATAGATACCCAGATAATTCGCGCTATCTGACAGCTTGAGCTGAACTCCCTTTACGGTTGGTAGAGCAAACGATGGAATCTTGTATCTTCGAGTGAAGAGTACAAGCTCTGTTTTCTGCGGGCTCACACTGGGACCGCTGTTTGTATACCATCCTTCTATAAGGCTTAGTGCAGATCCTAGTTGCTGCGGGATACTTACCCGACAAAACAACAGCAATATCATCAGCATATGCCACTGTCCTAAACAACATGTAATCTAATTCAATCAATAACAATTCAGGGCTAAATTCCATAGAAGAGGAGACAGAACCCTTCTCTGTGGAGTGCCGCTTCTAGCCACTCTGCAAATTGTGGTTCGCCCCATATTGGAAGTAATGGCCCTATTGGTCAGTAAATTCCTTATGAAGCTCACAATATACTGTGTTGATCGTTCAGTCATTCCAGAGCTCTCTCTATATACCCTACGAACGAATGCAACGCAGTCTCAACAGATTTGTCCTTGGTATAGGCATGTTGAGATGCTGATAAATGCCTCAGAAAAATTGACATCCGAAGATGTAATTCAATTATCCGTTTCATGGTTTTAGGCAAGAAGGATGACAATTTTATAGGCCTGAGATTGCGGAATTTAGGTCCATCTAAAGCAGGCCATGAAAATTCGTATCAACCATGGCATTGTAAGTTCCGCATTTTTCTGCAAATCAGCTGGTATGATGGTGATTTATATGGGACTAAGCTATCCGACGCCCAAAGGATTCTGCTTCGATCAAAAGATAAGTAGATATCCTCTTCGACACTGTGTATACCGTCTCCGTCATGCGGAAATGGGTTCTCCTGGCACTGCGAATATACATACATTCTAGATTGTTTTTTGACCTTAAAAATCTATAGATACTGATTTTCATTAAAATCGTTGAAGCTATTGCCACAGATTTTTTAAATAACCTCACCAAATATCTTGTGTGACTATAATTTGGACACGATTACGGATCGCCCGAATTCATTCCGTTTTGATGTGATTGGTGATTACGATATCGTAATTGCATTTAATTCCATTATATCTAGTGCTTTGGGGCATGATTTGATTCCAATATTATGTTTAAAAAGAATTTTTCTCTTAATTTCAACTTTTGTACGTCACCTATTCAAAAACGTTTTTGGTAATTCTCGTTTTCCAATTCGTTGGAAATTAGCTCGTGTTGTACTTATTGCCAAAAATAAGGCATTTGATTTAAGCAACCTTAGACCAATAGTATATTGCCGGCTTTGTCAAAATTACTGAAAATATTATGAAATTTCAAATTCTCATATTTTCCGCATTCTTCACTTCTCAATAGTAACCAGTATGCAATTCATAATCATAATATTTCCTTCTTACTTATTTTGTAAGATTCAGTAAGACATCAATAAGTACGGGTGTTCTATAATCATATATCTCTTGATTTACCGAAGGCATTTGATCGTATAAATCACAGTAAGCTAATAAACTTCATAATATCTTTAATTTTTCAAAACAATTTTTGAAGTTATTTTATTCTTATTTGAAGGATAGATCCCAGTTTGTTTCAATTGGTGGTTTAAAGTCTATTACTGGTCTGGACTGGATGAATCTCAATAATCTTGAGATAAACGTTTCAAAAACTAAAGCATTATGTTTCCATACACCTAATCGACAGTTTGTGTATTCCATAATTAATATCCGTAATCAGTCTGTTGTCAGATGTTTGGGAGTAATATTTGAAGCCAGGATTTGCTTTGAGAATCATATTGACGCTCTTTCCTTTGAAGTCTTATACACCATTACAGGTTAGGGTTCGTTGTGCTCATGCTTTACTTTTATCGAAATTCAACTATGGCTTGGAAGTCTACTCTGGGACGTTAGCCGTTAATATTGGTACTCTTGAAAAACTTTTCTGGAAGATTGTCCGTTATATCCGAGTTTACGATCATGACCTTGGTTTGCAGTTCTTAGGCTGTCGTTTTCATGATTACCTTTAATTGCGCAATCTTATACTTTTTTAAAAAACTACTAAGCTGGGACAACCTGCTATCTTAGCAGCCAGTAGTTTCTCTTTTATTAACTACCCGAAATGTTCAGTTTGAAATACCAAGAATGTAATTTTCCACTTTTGAAACTCTAATGTTAGAGTGTCGCGTTTGGAATAGACGTCCTACGTCACTCAACTGGCTCTCATATTCTCTTCCTAGTTATAGGAAAATGCTATTAAATTGGCTTAGCACTTAACTCTTTAATTATCGTAATATATCTGGTAACAGCAAGAATAAATTTATTTTTTTTTTGTATTAATTATAGTGTAGGTAGGGGGGCCAATTATAATTTTATCTTTTAAAACATTGAATTAATTTTTTGACTAGTGCTAAGATATTAATTGTACTTCAAATGCAAGAAAAATAAAAATTCAAACACTAATAATAATTTAATTTGATTATATTTCTAGTGCCTAACATATTAAAAAAAACAAATGGACAGATGCCCACGATATCTATGTTTCCCGGTGGTGGTGACTTGCCATCTTATTCTCCACCAGCTAGATCATTTTTTACACCACCATTACCGCCAGAATATCAACATCCATTTGCAGACAAACCAACATTACGAGGAACTAACAACGAAGGTGGAATTGAACTAAACACTGGGAGCTATATAAACCGAAGACCTATTCCTCCACCAAGTTTAATGCCGGGTCACGAACGCATACCTTTCAGACCTCCAGACATAGCTGGAACTTCTTCGGCGTCAGTTTTAAATCCATCACTACCTGGCAGTACAGTTTCTCCAGCTTTTTCATTGACAACAACAAGTGCTCATCACGATTCTGATGTTAAAAAAGCTTTAAACACTCCTTCAAAAGCAGGCATCAGTTCCGAAAATGTTTCAAATGTCGAAAGGATAAATACATCTTCGTCTGGTTTGTACTTAGATTCAACCCATAATTTGTATAACAGCTCAAGTAATCCCGAAGTAAGGAAGGAGGTCCTTCCTAGCATAAGACGTATTTTGAGTGGTTCAAATGGTCGCAAAGGAGATATACCTGAAGTACTCTTGAAACAGGTTACTACGCGTCCCAATAGTAATTACCACCATTTGCCATCCTCTCCCGTGGTTTTAATTGATTCTTCAATGATAGCAACAAATGAAGGCTCGATTGATAACACAGATAATAAGCAAAATATTAACAAAGTAAAAAATATGGATTCAGAAATTCCGGCGGATGATGAAAAAATTAAAATCACTACAAAGCCTCTAGGAGATAGTAATTTTTCTTCAAACAACATTACTTCAACGCCATCAGCTGCTGCTGCAATCGGAGGAAGTGAGAAGTCGAAAGCGGCAATATCAGCTGCTGCGGCAACAACAACTTCTTCCAATAATTTGGGCTTGTCGTCAGCAGTTAATAAAAATAGTGATGACGGGTCATCATTATCAGCATCTTCGTCCACTTCATCTATATCATCGTCAACATCATCTTCTACGTTGGCATCAGCTGCGGCACATGCCACTTGGTCTTTGGCATGGAATATACACGTTTATCTGTCTGTTATACTCTTCACTATTTTAGCAGTTTATTCATTTTATAAAATGATCACATATAACAAGTTGACACATCTTTTTTCTCAGTCATATTTTGTTTGTATCCACCTTATTTTAATTATCATATGTACAGCAAGAACTTTCTATTTATGTTACGATGCGTATAATATTCATTCCAGTTTTCATATTTTCATATCAGAAATTTTACTCAACTTACCAGCCACATTCCTTACTATCTCATTTGCCGTTTTAATATTGTTTTTATCTCTCAAGTCTTTAAATCACAAAAATAATCGCTACTCTGCCCTAATACGTCCTCTAACGGTAATCGTGGGATGTGGAGTGCATGTGGTTTTGTGCATTACTTTACATTATGTTGAATCGTATACGCTACAAAATCATCAGCAACATTTGTATTATCAACAGCAACAACAATTGCTTACTAAGAGACAACAAATGCAGCAGCAACAGCAGCAACAACAGCAACAGCAGCACCAAAATCTTCAATATAATTATCTTCAAAATCAATACTCATATGCAGCCAATATTATAGGTTTTGAAACCATGGCTTTCAGCTCATCAGTGGCTTCAGTTCAGGGCGCTAATTTCCATCAGCACAATTTGGGAACCGGTGTGTCCTCCTTGCCACCTCCTCCTCCTAGAGTGTTATCACTTATATGCCAAATAATTTACATATTCGTATGTTTTAGTTTGGGCCTTTTGTATCTTTATTTGTATCGTATTTTGAAACGTATTTTGCGAAGTAAATCCCAAAACTACATTCACGATTATCAGAACCTTTCATATGCCATACATATAACCATCGCTACAGCTTTGCTTTTTGTATTATTAGCATCACTACAAATCTTTGGTGCTATAAGCATTTCATCGTCAAGACCTCTGATTACACAAAAAACTTCTGAAATTGATTGGCTGCAGTGGGGTTATCAATTTTCACTGCGTCTAATAGAAATTGCAATTATAACGCTCATATCTTGGGTGACAGGCTTAAAGACGAGCAACAGCAGTAACACCGTCAATATTAATTTAACTAATAATGAAGCAAGAGTTGTTGCAGGGCAGGTGACAGGCGTTGGAAATTCTATGTTTAACACAAATCTAAGTATAAATCCTGTTCGAGAAAAACATGGTGTGCACAACAATCAATACAGTCATGGAAATATGACAAATTTTTTTCTCCCGTGTACTTCAAGTTCCAGCCAGGAACAATTTGACACTGATTATCCAGCGGTCTGCAACGCAAACACCAATCTACATACATATACCATGCGAACAGGTAAATTAATATACGATGATAGTTTTGCATTGAATTCTCTAAGTGCAAGTAATTCTGCTGCACCAACAAGTGATTTCCACCATCCACATCATCAAGTTCAACAATCCCTTCCCAAGCAGCAGCAGCAACAGTCACAGTCTACTTACCAACACCCTTATGATTCACAATCACTTCACAGCTCTGCTCAACATAATGTTTCGGAATACGGCTCGAGGATTAATTATCAGCCAGAAAATCACTTGCAGTACAACGACTACTTAACTGACAACACTACGGATCATTATGAAAATCCAAATTTTGACTTAAGAGGGTCGGGCTCTGCAACATCTGGGTCCGCTTTAGTAGTAAATTCTAATGCGGGCAATGGAACAATGCAAAAATTTGGTAAGAACTCCATTTCCAACTCAACAACAACACCTTCTTCGAGTAGCAATAACTCAAATATGGGGTCTAATTCTTCATCTGGTTCATCGGCAACTTTGCAACAGCAAATGTTATTGTTGCATAGCGGTGGGGGCGACACTTGTTATTCAGAGCCAATTCATGAAAATTATGATTTCAATAATTTCGAAAAACCGAAATTTAAACAACAGTCACATGATAACTGGCCCGACGCTCATATCCCAACTGTACTTAACAAACGTGATAAGAAAAAATCGTTAACTACGTTGGAAAGATGTGGCTATGATAAGCCTGAGAGACGAAGTTCAAATTCAACACATTCTTGTAATTCAAACAGTAACTCTGCCAACAACGGTGCCGTTGGCAACAATAGTGGCAGCTGCGGCGGTAGTTCACGTTATGCTAGTTTTAACACTTTCGAAAGAGCACCATTTAACAACGTACGAAAGAGTGATACGTTTAATAATATACCAACAAACAATGGTGTTAATATCATGCATGGGCGAAATAATTCTTCATCATCAGCTACTTCAGCTACATCAGCTAGCGGGTCTAGAAACACATCTTTAGGCATACAAACTTTAGCATCAACTGAAAGACACCATCATGTCATACCATCACGCAATTTAAGAGTGGGCGGAAGCTCAAAAATTCTTGCTAATAATGCATCTGCATTAGATGTATTTTCACGCTCAACTATAGAACGTTCAAGCCTCAGCCATACACAGCATAGACCCTTAAATCAGACACACATAAATCAATCTCAATCACAACATCCCCAGTACTCCGATGACGATGACGGTGACAAAGATGATGACATTATGCTAGCAGGTAGATATAACTTCTAATCACACTATTTTATTTAGAATACATAATTCATCCACTAAGTAGGGATAAGTATTCATGTGCATTTATGTGACAATATTTCCAAAATATTCCCAGATGTGTTCGAACATTCATTTTAGAATTTTAGGCTCAAAATTCACATCAATAGTTGTATGCGTTGTAATGTTTTAAACATCTGTCTATGTGATGTAAAGTGAAGACAATATAGTTTTATTTGACATTAAAAACATAGCTAAATTGTAGTACTGAAAAACGTTTGCATTGTAAAATATCACATGTAAACAAATTGTGTAAACTTTCAGGTTTTGAAGTAATATACCTGTTAACTGGTAACATTAATTTTAAAGACACTTATGTGAATATTCTTAATATATTTTTATTTTCAAACCACATCTTCGAAAGATAGAAATGAAATATATTCACTTATATAATTTTTAATAACTACAATTTCGATAATTAGTTCTAAGTCCGTTTTATTTTCCATTTTTACTAATACACTGCATCGATTTTATATGTTAAATGAAAAGGATTAGGTTAGTGAGGCTGCCAGCTATAGAAAAAGTTAGGTCGAATTTCACTCAGTTGTGTAAATGTCATGATAATATTTATGTCAAGAGATTACCCACCGGTACAGTTTCAAACTAATTTAAGAATCGGATGAAGGAGTACTATCCAATTATAATGCCATTCCAATATTTCTGCCAAATCATGCAGTACGGGTCTGCATAGATACAACGCTCTCAATTCAGAAAGAGTTGGATAATAACAGAGTGCTCACCACTCTCTTCTTTTTCTTCGTCACTACAACGTTTTTAAAAATCATTAAATGAAAGATTTAATATTCTCGTATGCGTCATTATGTAACAGTGTTCCGTGCGAACTGCCACCATAGTGAGCACTGCGCAGCCTGAGTCGAAGCATATCGCTCAGAATAATAGTACTCTTATTGTAACACCTGGGACATGTTGGCTACGATATCTGACTAATCTACCTGTCCTTTGTAGCCCCGAAAAGTTGACCTTGTACCTGAGCGGTATCCCGACTACATCTTATTGTTGTTACTGAACCTCGACTTTTGACAGTTCGTCCGCTACTATATTGTCGGGCACTTCACTGTGCCTCTGTACAAAACAAGCCCCAGGCTTTAATGTCTCGTCCTCTCATTAAGAGCCCATGGGAGCAGGTTTTTCCTTGGCTCCGCGTTCATTGTAGCAAAAAAATTCTGTTTGCAAGACATTCCGGCGCTGAGCTTGGTTGAGGTGCCTACAGCGTGACTTTGGTTTAAACCTGAAATTGCTGGTAGGGGTTTTCTCTCTATTTCACTAATAGCATTGTTGAATACTTCAAAACATAAAGCCGATTCAAAGAACGCCCAGTGCAGATATAAGCTTAACACTACATGAATGACTTATTTCCAGCGTTATGTTACGCTGCTCAGCTACTGTACAAATATTTTTGTCCTAACAAATTATTATTATTTAATAGAATTTTTTTATGTGCAAGTTATCATATTACAACTGAAATTGCCTCAGCATCATATGACACTATTGAGGCGAATTGACATTTATAGAGAGAAAAACAAAAATGCCATTTAAAACTTGTACATATTTACATGATGTTAAAAAAATATGTAATAACTTTAAAATAAAATTAATATACTTTGTGAGTTTTATATTAACTATGTTAGACATATTTCCAAAATTTCCAATAAGTAGTAATAAATTTGTTTTGAACGTCAAAATTGTGTTAATGCTTTTCAAAATTTCATCAAATCAAAATGGGTATGAACTTAAACTGCATGTCACGATTTTAATTAGTTTTAACATTTTTTAATGATATACATACGAATATGAAATCAAGCAGCTGTGTTCCTAATTGTAGCTGAAAAACTAATAACACAATTGAGGCAAAAACTGAACTATATTTATCTCTTTAATATTTTCTCTCCGCGCTTATGCTTTTATTTGCAAACAAAGGAACGCATGCGTTAAAGAAAGCAAAATCCTGATTTTGTTTTATTCAAATATCACTTTTTTCATATCCGTGTACTGTGGTGATAGCGTTAAAATAGCACAAACATATAAAAACTTAAAACCGCTTGAGAAATTATAAAATCATGCAGCAACAATAATATTATTAGAAAAATATTATTAAATTATTTTCTATGTAATAGATTGCCTTAACAGCTTCAGCACTTCAAATGCTGTGATAACGTTTGTTGTGTTTTTTCCGTTTTGTTATTGATAGGTTTAAGGCCCACAAACACCACTCCCTCTTCCTATTCCTTATAAGCTTTTTTCTTTGTTCCAGTACAATGCATTGCATATGTAGGGGTACTGAGTACTGGTCCAAAAAAAATGAGTTGAAAATATTCGCACTACTTAAATTAAAGTTAGTTTTAAGTTATTTGTATTCCATTATTTTGATTTAAGTATACTTCTCTATTAATATTGTTCTTTTTTTTTATCAATTTAAAATTCTTAATTTTTCAGCATCTCCCCATCAGGTGTAATACAATAACTTTAATGCCTTGCAGCTAACGCAATTAGTAAAGGAACAATGGATTTTAAAATTCGTTAACAACAAGTTTAAAACTCAGGTACTTCTCATAATGATATCACACGTAGCCACAAAACAAAAATGAGATATAATGTTCGTAGCTGAGCAGGGTTTCGCTAGAATGTGTGTGATTGAAAGTAATTGTAGTTATAAAAAGAAAAGAAAGTTGAAACTTTTCAAAACTTAAGTAAACAAATATATGAACAAAACTTAATAATTATAAAAACAAGAAAAAAAGCAACAACAACAAAAAAAAAATAATAATAATAAATAAAATAAAATCAAATAAAAGGTTTAGTGTAGTCATGCATAATTTTATTTAAAACGCCTTCTTTTTAAATTTCGACTAGAACTTTTTATGTTATAATGTAAATTTATAAAAAATAAGTATATTTTTATTGAAAGAATATGTAATGTTTAAATTTAATATTAAGTCCACTCACATTTAATTCAACATATTTCAAAATATCTCATCACGTTACATTTGACATTAATCTCCTTTTCATTGCAAACGTAAAACGACATATAGCCTTCATTAAGTAAAAATTACACCATTTAGTACATAACATCATAAACTGTAACTAGCGATAGTTAAAAAGCATCTTTTTTTTTTCATTAAGAAAGAAAATATTTATGAATAATTTGATTTTTTTTTACCTCAAACAAATATTTTTGAGAACTTGGCAATAATTATCAAGATTTAAAAAAATATATATATATGTACATACATTTATACAAATTCATAATATAAGCTCTTGAGAGTATCAATTCTTAAACGTTTTTTACAAATACATAATATAAGCCCTTGAGAGTATCAATTCTTAAAAGTTTTTTGTTTTACTGAAAACTTTACAAGCTGCTCAAAGAATACACTTGCAACTGTGAAATGAAGCGAACCTGTAATAAAACTCAACAAATACATACTTTTAAAAGTATATTAATATTTTTTTTATAACTTAGAATTAATTATCCTTCACATTACGAGTATTAAAGTCTTGCTTGCTAATAGCAACAGCATTTTGTATGCAAAAATTTTTATGTGATTTCTGTGCATGAAAAAAAAAAAAAATAAATATTTTCGAAACTTAAGGACCCCTTTTGGCAATTGCACACTACTTGTCGAATGTATCCTATCTCATACATAGTGCAATCACCAAAGTGTTAGATCTGCAACCGTAAGTTTCCGGAGATGTTCATAGATGGCTCACCAATGATGATATATTTCCCAGAAAGATGTTTCTCCTTCTTTGGGTTACAGTACTTTTCGTTTATAGCCCACTTAGTTACACAACATTTCTGGACTTCAACCGATTTTTTTTATCTATGGATTGTAGTTCAATTACGAAAAACATAACCAAATATTGACTACAAACATTTTGATATATGTATGTAAAAGTTACTAGGAATGTAAATAAATAAATAAATATAGTTTAAAAAACAAAGAAACACGCTTCGATATCAAATTTAAAATTTTTCGTTCACTATTTTTTAAGCTTCTTCTTAAGTTATCCATATAACCCGATAAGTATCCATATAACGCGTACCAAGTTTTTTTTTGGAACACCCAAAATCGGCTTCAGGAATTGTTGAAATCCCTCACGTCCCCCGATATGTCAACTTCAATTTTCACACTAAAGCAAATGACGGCTCATAGTTCAAATGCATGGCAAAAACTCGCACCCAATATAAAAATCCAGTTAAAAACCCGTTAGTGAAGTTTTTCCAAATTTTTTTGGGAATTCCCGAAATCGGCTTCGTGAATCCATAAATCCACCCCGCTTCCCCGGAAGCAATACTGCAACTCCAACGTTCCCATTAAAGCGGAAATACCGTTTTATATACCTACATATAATAATCAGTCATATGCAAGGTTCAGAAAATACACACATCGAACACACAATCTACTGTTCAAAAGCAACTAACATATTTTTATTTTCATTACAACCATAAGAGAAAAATGTAATCGTACATGTTCTTTTTTACTTTACACGAACACGAACATAATGTAAAGCTACACGCGCACTTGGCTATCGTACATGTACACTATTTTCGCTAACACACACGTGTTCGTGTACGCAACCAAGGCGACTTTATACAGGTGAGTGCAAGCGGAAAGGCGAATTCAGTACAATGTATTTTGTTATTGTAAAACTCATCGTGAATGTCATAATCTAAATTCGCCTAAGATTGCTCAGCAGAGAAAATATTTTATATAAACGTTAAATATAAGCTTTTATAATTGTTTGTAATTAAAATCACAGATTATATTAGTTTTTCACTTTTAAATTCACACAAATTTCTTGAAATTGCACTAAATCATGCAAAAAAACCTTCAGATTAAAATGGCGCGAAAAAGTTTGTAAACAAAAGAAACAAAATTTGACAGTCTCATGGGAAAAAACGCGAGAAGCAAAAAATAATCACCTGTGCTGTTAAGTTCACCTGGTAATGAATTCGCCTTGGTACGCAACTAAATATTACAACAGAACAACGTACATGTTTGTGATCGGTATTAAACAAAATTTGGATACGCACATAATTGTTATGAAAATAAAAATATGTGTTAGTTGCGTTATGTTCGTTTACATTTATGTACGAGATTTTTACAATGTGCGTATTTTTCTGAAGTCTGCTCATATGTCATGGGTTTCGAGTGTTGCAAACATTCAAACAAGCAAACAAACATACAAGTAAAACTAATATAAGCGTGTTAAAAAATGTTGCCAATTTGTTTAAAAAAATTTTTTGAAGAAAACGGATTGCAAAGTTTTTCGGTACAGTATTAGTTACGTATGAAAAGAAAATGTGGCCTTTAAATGAAAATTGACTAAAAGCGAAGTGAAATAACTGCAGTAACAGTAAATTAAATTTTTATTTGCGAATAGATAATTCTCGAAAACAATTACTGATTAAAAACTTATTTGAAAATAAGACAGAAATAGTTTCCACTTTTCTTCATAATTTCCAAGATTTCGTCGATGTGGCACACATGAAATATGGTTAAAATTACGTACAGAATCAAATATTCAAAATTTTTCATTTTTATTTATTTATTTTATTCAATTTTGTTTATCCTTATGAATACATTCTAAGAATAAAATATGATTTAGAAAAGAGCATAGCTGCTGCGGCTATCAGCTCGATGTAAATGTGAAGTGGAAGTTTTGCAAGAGTGTATGTGGAGCTATAGGGGTGTGCAGAATTGTTTGTAGTTGTATAAGTTTTTGTAGATGATATGGGTTCATATTGCGACTTTTGCTTCCTTGATGAAGTTATATATACTGTTGATATTTGTTGTTGATGGTTTTTGTAAAATATTAATGTAATTAGGGTTGATGTTAGCATAGTGGGGGTGTTGTGGTTGACTGGTTTTGAAGTTGATATAACTTGTAATTTGTCGCCGTATATCAATCTTTTCTGCCGTATCGTCTAGCAGGATGGGAGCATGAGAGACGTATCGAGCTGTAGCATCGGCTAGTTCATTGCCTTTGATACCTATATGGCTGGGGATCCAGTGAATTCTTATCACGCTTTTATTGTTTATAAGGGCGTCTCTGATATTGTTGATTTTGTTCCATTTAGTGTTAAATGGGTTACTAACTGCCTAGAGCACAGATAAACTGTCTGTGAATATTGTGATCTTAGCTTTCATTATAATTGCATGCTGAATTGCGCAGGTTTCGGCTGTAAATATAGAGGAGAATTGGTGGAGTATGTTGATTGCTACATTATTTCCCTCGTCATCAACTACAGCATATGCGGGCAGTGTGGTGTGGGTTTTGAGCCGTCCGTGTATAGGAGACTCCAACCGTTGTTTTGCAGTTCTCTTTTCTTCTCGCTCCATTGTGCTAAAAATTGCTCCTTGGGGGTTTCAGGTTTTTTGAGCTTGGATAATGATAGGTCTACAAGGTCTGTGTTGAATTTCCAGAGTGCACAGTTAATTTTTTGCTTTGTGACCTTCATTGGTATGCCAATTTCATCTGCGAGTTCTAGCGATAGGACGATTGCTGACTTTATGCGTTTTGGTCTTGTAGCAGAGATGGTGGATGAGATGTCATTATCTATTACAGAGTTTGTGCTTGTTAGGAGTTTTGGTAGAAGTCTTCTTTTAAGAACCAGGAATCTATTTTCTATGGATGGGAGGCCTGTTTCGTTAAGAATGTTGTTAATAGGTGTTAGGAGAAGCTTTGTGATATGCTGATTTTATAATATTTAAGGGGCTGTTGCCGTATAATATCATGCCGTAGTCCATTTTACTCAGAATTAAAGTTTGTGTTAAGTAAATAAGGGTGTTGATGTGTACTGAGCCAATTAGCGGATTATGTTGGTTCTGGCTAGTAGTGAGTTTTTTAAATTGATGCAGTGGTCTTTCCAGTTGTATCTGCGGGAGAATAATACTCCTAAAATTTTCAGTGTGTTGACGTTTTGCAGTGTAATCCCGTCGAATTGCACGTGATGATTGCGTGAATCGCAATTATGTTTTCTGAAAATGTGGAGTATTTTTGTTTTCTGCGTAGAAATTTTTGCGCCTGAATACACTGTCCACATGCTAATGTCCTTAAAGGCATTAGATAAGATATTTTTAGCTTCGCTGTTGTCGTTTCTTTTACGTAAAATGTAAAGGTCGTCTGCGTATATACAGTGATTGATGTAAGGAATTTTATCCATAATGGTGCTTATTTCGTTGAACGCGATTTGGAATAGGATTACAGAAAGGGGCGCTCCTTGTGTGATGCTATTTTTTTGAGAGAAAGCTCTTGACATTTGCCTGTTGATTCTTACCTTGAAGTTTCTGTTTGCCAGGAAAGATTTTATGAAATATAATATGTTGGATCCTACCTTCCAAGATTTCAGGGTGTTTAAAATCGTGTGTGAGCCAATCCTGTCGAAAGCTTTTTCAAAGTCAATAGATAGTGTGGTTACGTGGTTTTTTGCAGACAATGCTTTTGATATATAGTTTTCAAAATATAGTAGGGCATCATCACAGCCCTTATATGCCTTGAAGGCGATTTGCTCCTTACAATTAATTTTTTTCTCTCGGCGAGCAATGACAGCCTGGATGCGATGATACGTTCTATGATTTTTGAAATACAGGGGAGTAGCGATATAGGGCGGTACGCATCGGTGATGAAAGCATTTTCGCTTTTGGTGATCGGTATTATTACTGCAAGCTTCCAGTTTTGTGGGATGTTGACGCTTTTGAAAATTGTGTTGTAAAGATCAAGCAGTTTTAGTTTGGAGTTGTGGCCTAGCGCTTTGATCAATTGGTAGTTGACGCGGTCTAATCCTGGCGTTGAATCTTTGTGAAGTCAGTAGTGAAGTTCGATCATAGTTATTGGTTCTTCAAGCAGTGCAGCGAATTTGTCAATTGTGTAGTCTGCCGGTGTTAGGTTGGATAATTGTTTGCTTGACTTGAAGAGATGTGAAACGTTTTCTTCTGTCCCATACTCCGCCCACTTCTTTCCGAAAGCATTAGCGATCTGCAACGGTTCGGTTAAAGTTTCGTGCGGAGTTTTAATTGCCTTTATGGTGTGAGCTTGTGTCCTCTGTGTGATACGGCTAACTTTGTTCCAAATTACAATGGTTGGGGTGGTCCTATGAATAGGTTTTGTAGTTTTCTAGGTTTTCTCCTTTGGATTTTTTTAGTTCTTGACGAAACTTAGCGTTTATTTTTTTGTATGATATAAGATTAGCTTGAGTAGGGTTTCTTTTGAAAACTTGCCATGCTAACATATTTTTGTTCCGCAGTGGGGTGAGTCGGTTGTTCTACCATGGAACTATTAGGAGTGTAAGTTGTGTTCCTTGTTTGTGGGATGTGTTTGTTTGCTGCGGTATGTATGGCTTTGATGAAAAGAGCAGCACCTCGATTGCTTGTTTTGGAGAATGGCTTGATGGAAATTTCAGTTTCGGCCGTGTTGGCGTATTTTACCCAGTTGGCACGTTTATACAGATATCTACATTGTTTTATGGGCGTATTGTTATTCTCTGAAAATTTTACTGAAATGTTTATGGGAAAGTGATCGCTGTTATGTAAGTCGTTTATGACTGTCCAGGTAAGTAAAGGCAGTAAGGTAAGGCTGAAAATGAGATGTCAATGTGGGTAAGGGTGCCATGTATCGACAGGTGCGTTGGTGATCGGTCATTCAGAATGCACAGGTTGGAATAGTCTACAGCTTTCTCTAGTGTGAGGCCCCTAGTGTTGTTGGTCACTGAGCCCTAGATTGTATTCCAGCAGTTGAAGTCGCCATTTACTATTACAGGACTGCCAAAGGAGGAAAAATTGCAGACAGTTCGTTCTCGTCGATTGCTTTATTAGGTGGTATGTAAAAGGAAAGTATGATAAACTTGATGTTGAGGGAGATTTCGATTGCTATTGCCTGATAGCTGGTGTTAATTTGTAGCTGTCTGTGTGGAATGTTTGATTTTATTAAAACTCCGATGCCTTGTTTAGCTGTGGTGTTTTCCAGCGAGTTGAGGAAGTATCCGTTGTAATTTTTGGGAGGAGTGGGGGTGTGATTTAGGGAGCAGTGCGTTTCCTGGAGGGATATGACTTTAACTGAATGTCGATGTAGTTGTTATAAAAGCCCTTAATATTCCATTGGATAATGTCGAAGCCCATGGTGGAGGAGTTTGTATTAGTTTTTTGTGTCGTAGTTATTGGGGTGGTGGAGAGTTTGACGGTAATAGAGCCATTATGGGCAATTAGGGGGATAGTTGATCCATTGGATTGTCATTAAGAGAATCCATTGGAATAAAATATGAGTTAGTGCTGATTAATTATTGTGTTAAACAAAATATTGGGGATTGCTGGCGGGTATTTTCTTGTGAGTTTCTTGGAGGATTCATATTTGTATTATTATTTGTTAGCGTGTTGGGTGTTTTTGTGGTTGTGTATGAGGCGATTTCTGGAATTGTCGACGTTGGTGATTTGTTGAAATTGGTTGTTGTTGTGTTTGTCTTGAACTTGGGTGGGGGTAATTTGGTATTAAGGGGTTTTGTGGCAGGTTTTGGGTTAATTTGTTGGTTATAATTATTTGATTGTGGGTTGGTAGGCTCTTTATGAGCTGTTGTTGGCTCTGTGGTAATTGAAGCATATGTTGTTGTGGTTTGGGGTTTTTGAGGGGGATGAGTGGTTTGGTATTTACGCAGGGCTTCGCCTAACCAGCAGTCGTTTTTTGTTTTACTTTTGAAAACTTCTTTCATTTGGATGTATCGTCGGCATTTCTTATCTGTTGATGAGTGCTGGCCTGTTTGTTTGGCCGAGTTTTTGGCAGTTTTTGCAGAGCATGGGATTAGGAAAGTAGGAGTCTACGTTGCACTTAGGTTAGGTTAGGTAGGCAGGCCGCTGGATACCCCTGAATAATCTATATTGTCCAGCTCACTTGGGTCCTGTAGTCGTTCCCTTTGTGATTGCCTGAAAAAATAAGATAGTGGAGTGAAGAAACTACCTTCCACTTATACCATGCTACATCTATGATTGGGGGCAGGCGGCAGAGATTGAAAGTAAGAAAAATTTTTCCGGTTGGGACGCGGGTTTTGCCATCATCTCCTACCTTAGTGAAATTGTATGCTTCAATGACACCTTGGCTCTTTAGCTCTTTGATTATTTCTTCTTCGGTAACTTTGTTGAGGAAGGGTGTGTATATGACGCCTTTTACGGAGTTCACAGAGGCATGGAGTTTGCATTAAACAAGGCATGACCTCAACAGTTTTGTTTTGAGGAACTTGTCAGCGACACGTGTGTTTCGAGCAAGTATGCAGTCGCGAAGTTGAGAAACTAAGTTGATTTCAGTGCTTATTGACTCCATGTTTTTCTTAAGTATGAATGGGCTAATGCCAGAAAGCGTTTTCTTGGGGTCAGTGGATGAAATAATCACGTATTTTGGGTTGGAATTTGCATCGAGTTTTAGTGCAGGCAGTTCAGGGAAATCATTTGGTTTTTGTCTTTTTGAGGCGTTTTCGATATAATCGCCTAGTATGTGAAATCTGTTGGTGGAAAACCTATCCGGCGGTGCTGGGCCTGGAGGCATTTTATATATTTTAGTTTTTTGGCTCACTGCTGTATTTAACTTTGTTTTTACTAAAGTTTTATTCTTTTTTATAAACGCACGTGGAAGAACAAAAGAAAAAGAAAAACCAACAAATTTACGAAAACCGTTAGTAAGAAAAAATAAGAGAAAACACAACCGATCGCTTTGAGAGTTATTATTTGTCTCTTCATTTTTATTATTATTTGCTTTATTGAATTACAAAAAGCATTTAATTTTTGTAGTTTTCTTTTATTATTTCAATAATCAAAATGCTGTTTACGAGTACACTAATAGTGCTACCAATTATTTACATTTCGAACATATCGCTCCTTTATTTCAAGTTAACAATGCACAATTGTTAAAAGCACTACCTTTTATATTGTGCCAAAAATTTATTCTAATTACTTTTAAATTGTTTCCTTTTGCAGATTATTTTCTAAAAAAAAAAATCTTAAGACTTGTATGGAAAATAAAAATTTTAAATGTGGTTTTCTCTAAAGAAGTTTTTTTGTTATGACTATGTTGCAATAATTATCCCATTTCAAAAAATAGTCTAATTTATTCATGGGCAAATTGGCGCATAAACAGCGAGTTATTTATTTGCGAATAGGCTGCGCATAAACGTAATATATGAAAGTTTTGGCTTACATCTGTTAGGTTAGGTTGCACAGGCCGCCAGCTTCATAAAACCAGGCTATTTCGATCCTTTTATTCCCGTTGAGTTTACATCAGTTAACTACAAGAATCCAGAAACTGCAGTTCTCCAGACCACAATAACTGAGTATCATCTGCAAAAGCAAAAGGCTTACTAAAGCAGAGTTCGTGGAACAAGTCATTAAAAAACAAAGTAAAAAAATAGGACCTAGTACGGAGCCTTGCGGAACACCCGACCTAACTGGTTTAGTTCCAGATGTAAGCCCGCTTAAGGACACAAATTGCCTACGATCACTCAAGTAAGACCAAATTAAACGACAAGCTGATTTAGAAAACCCAAATTTGGTAGATAACTTCATAATCAGCAAGGAATGATCAACTTGATCGATCGCTTTAGAAATCAACCGACACCATTACACTGATCTTAGATTCATCAAGATCTTTTCTGATAGTATCAGTTAGCTCAGTCAGAAGAAAGCTCGCACTTCTGCAACGACGAAACCCATATTGGCCATCATTAATCAAGTTCCTGCCATCAACCCACTTCAGAATCTGGTCTTTCATAATAATTTCCAACACCTTCGATAAAGCAGGTAAAATACTAATTGGTCTCATGTTATTAAAAGTCATATGCTGGCCACATTTAGGTATCGGAATGACCTTTGATAAAAAACAACAGATGCTTTTCTAGGAGTGGATAGACTAGCTTAATTAATCTAATTGAAATCCCATCATATCCCATCGAGGCAGATTTTATTTTACATATAGCACCGAACAATTCAAATTGACTAACACTAGAAAATGAGAAGTTATCAGCAGAATTTGAAAAAAGCGAAAAATCAGGTTCCCTGTTTGTACAATTTAACTGTGTACTAATGAAATAGTCGTTAATATCATTAACGTCAACATCATTTGTATCATTCACACTCTCAGAAACACTAGCATTACGCAAAATTTTCCACATTTGCTTCGTATTACCCGTTCTAAACATGCGTCGACAGTAAGTTCTCTTCACTTTTCTAATCTTCGATTTAGTAAGGTTAGAAACCTTTATTTATTTTTGTGTCTTTTATAGACACAAAAATTCTGGTCACTCCTATCTTCATAGAAGCCTTTTAAGGCTAAATTAGTCAATGACCTATGGTAATTGTGCCTTATCGTAGACATAAGTTCGTCTAACGTCCTTTGGTATTCGTCTATGTCTATGGTATGTATAATTTTCTAGGTCCCAGTTTGAATTTTGGTCCATCCTGTACGAGTATTGCAGGTTGCCAGTTGTGAATTTGTGTAGTCAAAGATACAGAATTCGCCACTGGCGAGTGGTATTACTAGTATGAAAGTAAATTTAAAGGGTTAAGTTCTAATATTACTATTGTGTACCGTTCGTCCTTTTTCTGTTATGACTACGATAGATTTGTCCTCCTTCACTATTTTCTCTTATACCTGCCAGTAAGGTTTGAGCCTAATCTTTCGCACGTAAATAATGTCGCCTGGCAAGTATGTTTTCGTTGGAGTCCTTTTCCGATTGTATACTTCTGTCTTAGAGGTTCCCTAATATCTTCTAAAGCCCTACTTCGTATTATTCTAGCTTGGCTCTGTATTATAAATGTCAATATGTACTATTTCGCCGGGATATTGTGGAATGGGAGTTTCAAGTAATTGTGGCTTATTCGGATGACGGTCGTATTTGTTTTCTTTACAAATTTTACATTGCTTGACCAAATCTCCTATTTTGGCAGTCATTTCTGGAAAGAAAATATTTGTAATAGTTGGATTTTATTTTCCTGGGCATTTCTATGGGTTCGTTTGTGTTCTTTCAGAATTTCTGTTTCCAGTTTGTCTTTGTCTGTCAGGTCTTTGACTTGGGTTTGTGTAAAACGTATTTTGAATTTAAAAAAATATAGAGGGCATATTTGCTGCATTCTACCTATGATTGGTTCTGAGGTAAAAAGTTCGTTTATTACGGAGGGATTTAAATAACGTTTAAAAATTGAAACTAGATTTTGTTCATCATAATCTTGTTGATTAAAAATGTGTCTATGATATGTGGGGAAGGGTATTTTGAATTGGTAAATATTTTCATCGACATTTAGGAGTTAAGTTTGGCTCTTGAATGCATTTATAGGTCCTTCTACTGCTGGGATATGATTATGTGCCGAACTTTCGTCACTATGTTGCATTCCTGTCAATGACTTAATTTGTGATAACCGTGGTGTTCTTGAGAGAGCGTCAGCCACAACATTGGTTTTCCATGACTTATAGATTAGCTCGTAGTCAGACTCTTCTAGTCTAGCCTTCCATCTTTTCATTTTACTGTTATGGTTTTTATTACTTGATGGTCCGTAAAAATGTTAACCTTCGCAGAACCGTAAAGGTAGTTTCTTACAGAATTAAGCGACCATATTATCGCTAGCATTTCTCTTTTATTCGCAGCGTAATGCTCTTCAGCTTTAGACAGAGTTCTCGAAATAAAGGTTATTGGCTTATCGTTTTGTGATAACACAGCTCCGATTGCGTAATTCGAAGCATCTGTTGTTAGCACAAATTCTTTAGAGTAGTCGGGGTATGCAAGCATTATGTCTTTACCAATAAGCGATCGTTTAAGTTTCTCGAAGGAATCTATTGCGTTTTTAGCTAAGGTTATCATGACTTTTTTTTATTGATTTTTGGATACTCTTCCGTCTTCGGATATTATAAAACCCAAAAATTCGACTTCTGTTTTAAGGAATTGACATTTGTCAAGTTGTATTTTTAGATTTGCTTTTTCTAAGTATCAAAGATTTGTTGGATGTCATTAAGGCGGGTTTCCTGATCTATCCTAAATATTACGATGTCGTCGATTTCCTTAAAATGTCGTCAAGAGCTTTTGGAAAAATTGAAGGAGCGTTCTTGAGGCCAAAAGGTAGCCGGATAAATTCATATTTACCATTATTTACCGAAAAAGCTGTCTTCTCTACGTCCGATTTCTTTAGGGGAATTTGGTGGAAGCCAGTTTTCAGATGGAGGACTGAGAAATATTTGTTTCATCCTAGGGGTGCAAGTATTCCATTTATTTCGGATATGGGATATCTGTCCGATATTATTACTAGGTTTAGTTTCCTATAGTCAATTATCATCCGATGATTTTTTTCTTCAGATGCGTCTAATTTTTTTGGTACTATCCATACGGGTGAATTGTATGGAGACCGTGAAGGTCTTATTATACCATTCTGTAACAAGTCTTTGATTTGTTTTTCTACTTCCGCTTTCAATACCATTGGGTACGGATAAAATTTGATGTATATAGGTGTATCTGTGGACGTCCTTATGCTTCCTTGTACTTTCGTAGTATAGGTCAGTCTTCAGGTTCAGTAATAAGTTTGAGAAATTTTCTCACAATTGCATTAAGTTGGGTCTTTTGTCTGTCGTTTAGGTGGTCAGTCCATATGTCTATTGTGTTAATTGACTGTATGGTTTGCTGTTTAATTTTAATCCTAACTCTATCCTGGGGCCAAATCGATATCGAATTAACTATTGTATCGAATAACATTACGACACATCTATATTATGGCAAACGATGCATATCGGATCGTAATTTAAACAAAATGTAATAGATTGAAGACAATACATTTCCTAGAAATACGAATACAAAAGAAAAATTCTTTAACTTGTTTATATTATTGCAATACAATTTATCCGATATCGTATGCCATGATACCAAAATGAAAAATGTCGATAATTTTGCTCGATATCGTATGCGGTGATTTGGGCCCTGTATTGTCATATAGTTGTATTTTGTGTAAATTACTGCCAAAAGCTGCTGAAGGCTATCATTGCCTAGGATGCCGTGAAATGATTTTACGGAAGGTAACAGAAAAATAAGTTTAGATATCGGGTATACCGATTAAATTAACATTGGTGTGGTGCGTAATTTTTATTTTTCAAGCTATTGTGTTAGCAAAGAAATGTTGCGTCATTCGGGAGAGAATTGTTTACAATACAGGGTTGTATATAGTTGTTGTTCGAGAATTGTACTGTCCATTTCGTCGCGTTGATTTTCGTATTCTAGATCTTGTTGGTATGCAGCATTTTCGTATTGTTCAACTTCTATGTTAAAGTTTCGTTGTCTTTTCTCTATATTTTGTTGGGGAAGTGGTGGCCTCTTTCCTTAAAAAGCAAAATTTTGTGGTGGCCTATTCATATAATTGACTCTTTTTGACTGCATGCTCTGGTCGACGTCCATTGGTTCGGATCTTGGCATGGGCTTTGATGCAAAAGGTCTAGGTGGTGGTTGATGTCGATGTCGAGAATTGAAATCTTGTTGTTGTGGAAAAAAACTCTGTGGTTCTTGCCAATACCATTGTTGTTAAAGTGGATTATAGGGAGGTAAAGGCATTTGTCTCTGCATTGGTTGATTCCAATGAGTAAGGTGTGGGTAAAATGGGTTTAGTGCGGCGTGGTGCTGTGGGGAGAAATTCTTTCGAGGATTTATATGAGGTTTCCTATAGTTATGGTTACTGGCAATATTTGCTCGATAAGTTTGGTTTTCCAGCTTGACGCATAATTGTAGAGCCTCTGAAAGGTCTGCTGGTTCTCTTATTCCTAGGAGTCTCGGCAGGTCACCATTTAGACTCCTAACGAAGGTATCTAATGCTTTGTTTCTATATGTGTCTACTGGAAGTTTTCGGGATTCTGATCCGGCTTCTAAACAAGAAATTTTGTTTAAGATCAGAGAGAGATTTGAATAAACTTTTTATATCGCTAGGCTTTTTCCAGCTGAAAATTCTGGACTGGTAGTGAGACCTGTGACGACCTTCTGCAACGCCTGTATGTCGAGAGCATACATAGTGAAAAAGACGGAGGTGTCGTAATCCCTAAAAGGTAGATCAAGGTCGCTCTCCAGGTGCCGGACTATAAGATGCTTGTTAGGTGTTGTCAGCATGATGGCGTATTGATCGGATGCGTCCGTGTGAATAATATCAATACCGGTGTAGGGCTGCCCATCTGACACTGGACTTCTTTGGAAGATGTTGATAATACACGGGATTTTTTTGCTGAACGCTTCCGGCCCCCATCCGCTGCGGGGAGCCTCTTGACCGGGGTTTCACTAGCGGGGATAATTCCCTCAAAAGCATCGAAGAACGCTGCCGGGTCATGGCTGCCCTCAGTCGCGGCTGTGCCGCCTCCAGCTACATTCGCTACGTTGGGTAGAGTCCCAGAGTAGGAAGAGATAGCCTTCTTCTGTGCCATGATCATGCGGGGGAATCTTCCAGCATGAAGAAGGAATTGTACCAGCATGAAGTTTTATGGTGGTCGATGCCCCAGATCTGCGCCATAGCAGACATCATGGACACTATGTTCATAGTCGGCAGCCAGCTATTAAGGTAGTCAGTGTAGCTAGTACTGACATCGTTACCCCCGAGAAAGTTAATGGGTGTGAAGGCATTGGCTGGGTGTACCGCCTGGCCACGTGCCAAACCGGTAGGCCCAGCCCGTGGACGGATAACCGTGAAACTTTCCGTCTTCTCGGTAGTATGACGTCCAGGTCGCGAAGGCCCGGGATGTCTACCAAGGTATGGTTCAATCCCCATACTACCGATGACTGGCCAACAATCTCAATGTTGGCTATGGTGTCAGCCCAACTACCCCCTTCCGCGGAGGGGACCCAACCTGACGGATCTTCGGAGTGCTCCTCCACCCTATAGGTGGGCATACAGAAAGGCCAAGGAGGAAGCATTATAATAATTAGTGCTAAGGCGCGAAAAGACTCGTCCGCGTGAGCGAGCAGTCCAGCCGTAACAAAGATGGTCCGAGCTCTGCGTTCCTCAGGCACAGTCTGTAATGTTAAGTGAAATCTTAATCGATTTTCGCCAAAGGGCCATACAGTGACCGTAGAAGTAAGGTCGTCAGGAATGTCATAATTGGCAAGACGGTTCCAATCGAATGCCAGGCGGGGAATTGGGCCATATGTGCTAGTATCTGACTGATGGATAAAACAGCTAGGGGGGATGTTGTTTGGGTCCGAGTGCTGTACCAAGGAGTGTAGCAATATCAAAACAGTCAATGAGAGGCCTTTGACCAATTAAAAGCTATTTAGTTCCTCCAGATCCGACAACCGAAACCAGCTTGAGTGACATTAGTCTCACGATTCTTATAAAACCCACTATTCTGTATCTGAGCCTTTATTGTGTTAGATAGTACAGTAGACTTCAACACGTTGGCGAAATATTCATCCAACTGCTTGGTCAGGTAGCTGATGTCCTCTTTCCTCACAGCTACTGCTCTAGATGGAATGCTAGTAGCATTGACACTCTGTGCAAGCATTTTAGGCGCAGCCAGCATCTGCAATGCTGACGGCACGTACGGGGTCTTTATATCTTTACTTATGGAGCCATCCTCCATTATAGCTTCAGCGATAAACCCACTCTGGTCTATTGGAACACGTTGCTGCCTATTTGACGAGTGGACATTAGTAAAGACCAAAAGATTGCTGTTGGATGGGATGGCTACGCGGGGATACAATGCCTTACTTAGCATGGGCATAGTGCGTGGGGTCGCATCAACGTCGGCCATAGTATCGGTAAATATGTTACCATTTAAAGAGTGCATGGTTTTGTTGTGCACCCTGGCACTGGCTTCAACATAATCCAGGACTCCAAGCTCGAGGATACTTTGCTAGATGTACTCAGGTTTCTGGTTCTTAAATAGGTTCTGGTTCAAGAATATGCTGAACATCTCGTTGTTTGAGCTACAGTTAATGGCCGAGTTGCTTCGTTTTGTTTACCTTTTGATTTAGAACACAATTTTGTGCAAAATAAGAAAGTTTGTGCAAAAAGAAAATTGAGGAAGTTTTAAATACAAAATATTTTTCCAGCCATATTTGGACTCCAGTGATAAAGTAAACAAAAAGTCGTGCATTTTTAGACCGTTTTCTTCGAAAAAGTAAGGACCGACAATGAACCTTGAAGAAACTGCACACCGCACTATAATGCGAATTGGTGTAATTGCATCTGATTGAGTATCTGTGGGTTAGAATTACTCCATATTCGACAAGTTTGTTTGTTAATATTGCCGTTTAAATCAAAATGTGCCTCGTCAGACATAAAAATGCAGTTGAAGACATTTTCATCATCTGACACCATTTGAATGATCTCACAAAATTCCAAGTGAATCGGGAAGTCTCTAGGGTTCAGTTTGTTTGTTAGTTGAATGTAAATAAGTTTATAATTGTCTGCAGTGACTGTCTGCTGACACCCATTTGAGCAGATCAGCTCCTTGTCGAAACTCTAGGATTGGATTGTATAGCAGCAGCTACAGCAGCGATAGTTTCCTGCGTCCGAGTTGAGGGATCTCGATTATAAGGCATTCTTGAGATTGTGCCACGCTCGGCTTAATCCTTTACGAGCCTCATTATACTCCATCTGCTAGGACGAGAGCCACCAAACGTGCGCCTATATTCTCATTGGACGGAAGCAACGGACTCTAAAGCGTGAACACGTTGCACTATCCAAATTCTTGTTTCATTGTCCCAATTCTCCATTTTAGTTAAATTTAAAGATCAATCTATAAAACAACAAAAATGGAACAGGTTAGTTGCTCAGAAAATAAGTTATTATGTTGTTTTTTTTGGTAGCAGCGCTCATCACCCACCCTGTATAATAGAAGATAATATAACTTAAAGTACTTATACAACACGCAGGAGAGGGTAGGCACGTTACACCAAAGAGAAGCCTTCCATTGGTTATATAGAGTCTACGAAAAAGCGACTCGGATTTATTGGCCACAGATGTCTTAAACACCATCCTATGCTTGGTTTTATTTGAAATATAAATCCCCCACCCCCTCTCCTACCATTTTCACAATCATTGCGGTAAAATCTATATCACGGAATAGCCACAGCGTGCGTGGAAACTTCCTTCTTAAACCAAGTCTTACTGACCCTAAACACATCAAAAGCTGACAATAGCCAAAGAATGCAAATGTATTATCAGCAATCGAAAAATAAGCTAAGTTGGAAAAGTGGCAGTAAATAGGCTTAAATATAATTATAGAAAGCCAATTATACCGGTGCGGGCAATTATTAATGTGAACCACTATCGCAATCCTGAGTAGGTTACCCAATATAATATGAGATCATCAAATTATAAAGCCGGACATCACCCAATTCACAATTTATTTCCACTCAGCACATGTTTACACTCAGCAGCATTATGAACTTTAATCACTTTTCCGCTGGGAAACGTCAGTACAGCACGTGAGCTATCATTATTAGTAATCTTATACTTAACAATAATTTTATTTTGGTACAAACTCCTGCATTCAGCATTTAACTTGCTAGCCATCAGAGAAAAATTATCATTCAAGTATATTCTTCCTGTATCCCGCCGCCCATCGTTACCACCATCAATGACATCGCACCTCTTCAGCGTTAGTAATCTCATATCGAACCATGACATTATTAAACTTTAATGGTATATGCCGCTTATTATTTAGATAACATACATGGTTAATACCCTGAATTTCAATAGGTATATTATATGTCGCGCCAAGGGAACCAATTCAGATATGCCAGCAGGCAACTCACAAACAGTCAAATTAGCTCTGTTCAATCTTTTGTATAATACATGAGATTCGGCATCAAAAGATAAAACATTGCTACCAGACTTAAGACTCTTTGTCCGCTCATCACAAGTCGCAATCTCCATCTCACTTCGTATTGAATCAATATCAGACTTAATTTCCGAAACTGCTTTGGAAAAGGCAGATTTGATGGAGGCAATTTCACCCTTGCTTTTGCTAATAATATCATCAAATTTTCTGTTAAGAACCCGACCGACCTTCCAACGCCAATCTTAACCTCACACTTGATGCACATCGCTCCTTTATTGCAACATAGTCATTTCTCAAAAAATGAGCTTTTCGAGTTAATAATGCAGAATGGTTACCAGTATTACCTTTTATAATGTGCCAAAAATGTATCCAAATTACTTTTAAACTGTTCTAGAGATCGCCATCCGCAATGTTAGCACACGATTGGTGAATCCACAAGGCACACACGTTGCACTGGACACAGTTTTTTTTATTTACCAATAGATTCATTACAAAGCGCACACTTATAAACCTTAGGCGCCATAATATATTATTGCTTCTCCTTTTCGTTTCTATTAAAGTATTCGTAGATATATATCGTCATATTAAATGCAAACGGACGTAACCACACTTTTTTTTCAGGAGAAGCAAAAAAAACTTCTAAAATCAACAAATATTATGTTTTCTTTGCAATTTTTGTAAATTGTACTTAGATTCTGGGGATTCATTTATTGATGAAGATATTTTTAATGTTTTTTCGAACCTCTTAAGTTTTTATGTTAGTTATGTTCTTTTGACTTTCGACTTTTTTAAACAAAAAGACGTAACTATAAAAAGTCACAGTAGTGAGTGAAAGGTTTTCTTTTTGGTATGAATTCATTAACTTCTGAACGGACGAAATTTGGAGACTCGGCAGAAGAGATGTTAGACTTTCAAAGCGATGTTTCAGTAGTTGTGTATTTCTAGCACAGTGGATTTTACGGTGCAACAAAGTTGACAATCGGGTATGTAAAATCGATTGGGCCGTATAACTCTCCGATTAAAAATAATATTGAATTTTCGAAAACTTGTAGAGGAAAGGGAATTTTTCTGCGATGGCATATTTTTTTGCTTTCTGTCAATTTATATTGGCATTAAAGATTGGGTTGAGTCACACTCCATTTGAGTGGGACCAACTGTTAAAAACACAACAAAGCATTAGATAGAATAACGTTCCGATTCGGGATTTTGAAATTATAAATAATCTATAAATTATGAAATTATAAAACTATATACATAATTATAATATTATTAAATTATAAATTCTTACTTACGACTAATACATAATAATATCTGCAAAACTCCAAAAAATTGTATGATTTTCATAAATCCGAAAATGCAAGGACTATTTTTTGGCAAATCATGGGATTTCGTAAATCTCGAAAATCATAATTTTCAGGATCGATATATAAGGACTGGCATCCCTATATACAACAAATGAGTTTGTATGTAAGATATTCATATAAATGTGTAGTTACGTCTTATTGCATTTAGAAATACACGCACTTGTAGTTACGTCCGTTTGAATTTCGTTAATAAAATCGTCATTTCTTATTGTAGGAATCTAAAATTTTGCGGGAACATGTATTTTGATAAAACGAACCATAATCAATAAAAAAAACTCAATTTCGAAATTTTGTGTAGTTACGTCCGTTTGCATTTAATATGACGATATGTATGTTAGTATATATCAGCTTTTGTTTGCTTTCTTCTTTATATAGTGAAATAGTTGAACACAATGACGGTAAATTGTAAACATTTTTTAATGCTTTGTTTTGAATACGCAGCAGAGATGTAAGAAAAGTATTATTTTTATTACAAGCATTTACAATAGCTAAATAATTCGAATGATATTGAATTAAGGATGGATAAACCACCGATTTTGTTCTTTTCTCCAATTTGTTTTTTAAATTATATATTATACAAATTGCTGGACATGTTTTCTTTTTAGCTCAGCTATATCCAGGGGGGTTATTCTCTATTTCGAACTTACCTTCGATAAGAGTATAATTTGGTACTTTGTTCCGTTTGCGCAAACTTTTTCGCGAAATAGAAATGAAGTAACACTGGTACCACAAAATAAACAATAGCGAAAAATGATAAAAGGGAAAAATTAAATGTGATAGAAAAATGCGAAAACGGAATGCAGGGTACCAATTCTTCGATTACGAAACATTTTTCTTTCGCATCGCAATAGAGAGTAATCCCCCAGGTCTCAAGATAAATTGCTTTGCAAAGTTATTTTTAAATATTTGACTGGAAGGGTTTCGTGCACAATTTATCCATCTACATTAGGCTGGGTCACATATGTATGGAGAAAAACAAAATTCAATTTTCTTTATGGGCACGGCAACAAAAAGATGCCAAATTATAAGTGTTATTAGGATAAGAAGTTTGATTGCAATCGGAGTTAACGTTCTGCCTCCGGTTTAATGTTCAATCTTTCAAAAATGTACTAAATAAATAATTAAGTTTATTTATTCGGGAAAGTTGGAAATCAATTGTTATTATATTACTTTGGGAATTATATATATTTATTAAGAGTAAAAGAAAATGAAAACATATTTTTAATGTACAGTCACTCACATTTAAAGTCGGGCAGACACATGAAAAAACTTTTAGTCCCAATATTTATAAGCTGACGGAAGAAAAATTCGTTTTAATTTTGTTTATTTTATCACAAAAGTTCTTTTATTTAAAAACAACAAAAACAATTTATTCCAAGTTCTTTTATTAAATATATACGAAGGCTTAACTTAAATAAGGTCACTTTTCAGTCTCACATTTAAAGTCGGGCAATTAATAAAAAATTAGCATTATGTGAACATAACGCAAAATTAATATTTTGTAGATCCACCTTTTTGGGTTTCAACAGCTTGTAAGCGGTTAGGCAAAGATTCCACTAATTTTTTACAAACCTCAGGACTTATATTATTCCACTCTTCCTGTAAGGCATTCTTTAGTTGTGGAATTGACGTACACTGCCTGTCCTGCATCCGGCGGCCTAATTCGTCCCACAAATATTCAATAACATTGAGGTCCGGACTTTGTGCAGGGGTTTTAATAACCTTTGGACAGTTATAGAGCAGCCAATTCTTTACATCATATGCTGAATGTTTAGGATCATTGTCCTGGTAAAATTGGAAATTAGTTTCAATGCCAAGCTTTTTTACGCTTTCTTTTAAATTTTTTCTCAAAATATTTAAATAAACATTCTTATTCATAACACCGTCAATGAAATGCAAATTTCCAACTCCTGAGGCTGCCATGTATCCCCAAACCATAACCGATCCACCACCGTGCTTTACTGTTTTTCTTAAATTCTTGCCTTCCATCTCTTTGTTTTGTTTGCCTCTTCCATCGCACCCAAATAAGTTAAGTTTACTTTCGTCAGTAAACAATACCTAAATATTAATAATAAGCCTAATTAAATTTTTATGTTTGTTCCAACTTACGGTACTCCAGAAATCAAAATCTTTGGTCATATAGTGACGAGCAAAAACAAGCCGTTCGCTTTGGTTTTTCTTACTTATAAGAGGTTGTTTCCGTGCCACTCGGCCATGAAAGTCATTCTTGCGAAGAAGTCTTTTTATTGTTTCTGGGTTTACCTCCGTCCCAGAAGCTTCCTTGACCATTGCTGTCAGTTTTGGAGCAGAAATAAAAGGATTTTTCTTCACCTGTTTTAAAATCATGCTTTCATCTCTGGGTGAAAGCTTTCTTGCTCGGCCTCCGCGTTTTTTATTTACTACCAAACCACTTTCTTTATATCTAGAAATGATGTCATGCACTGTAGATTTGCTTTTTTTTTATCAAATTAGATAATTCCCTTTCAGATTTTCCATCTAAGTGCAACTCAATTATTATTTTCCGTTCTTCGAAGGTGGATTGCTTAATTTTCCGCGGCATTTTTCAAAAAACTTTTATAATCTTCACTGATCGAACGATTGTGTAAGAAGAAATAATTGTTTTGGAGACAAAAGAAGAAAAAAGTGGACATAACGGTATTTTTCACTTTTTCATTGTACAAAACCTTAAGTGCCCGACTTTCAATGTGAGACAGAGAATTTACCTTTTCTCATTTTGTTATTCTTATGTATTTTATAACGGGACTTATAATTAAATTTCTTTGGTTTTTCTATTAATAAGAGTTTTTATGATAAAACAAAAAAAAGTTAAACGCATCATCTTTCATCGAAACATAAATATTAAGATCATAAATTTTCGACAATGTTTGCCCGACTTTAAATGTGAGTGACTGTACAAGAAAAATAATGAATATGATGAGTTTAATTTGTGACAAAATCTTTTTTGCTATCGAGTTTCGGCATTTGTTTTCTTGATTCTATCTGCGCTTTGATGAAACCTTCTCTTGTTGTTTTATTGCACAAAGTTGATGATGCTTCACTTACTGCTTTAACTGCTCTTTCTACCGCTTGGATGTGACAGGGAAGGTGTAATAACTCAATTCCTCCATTGTTTTCATCTTCAATAAACAGGCGTAGATTTGCTGCACTTACAGATTTTAATATAGGTGGTTCTGTGATAGTTTTTTCCCAATTCAAAAGTTCAAAATATGATGATGCAGTGAAGTCTATCGTTGGCATCTGAAAACGCCGTGGTTGCTTTGATGTTGCTGATCTACTTTTCAAAATTCGATGGACAGCTAATTCACGAATGTGCTGCTGCGGATCTGTTAACAATGCAAGTAATAAGTTTTCACAGTGTGCAAAATAACTGTTTCTTTGAATTACTGGGCCGACAACGGCTTTCTAAGTTGTTGGTAAATATCTGCTTAGTTTTATCAGTTTAAAAAGGTGTCGTGGACCGTCTTTACAGCAGGGGAGAGTTTTTATAGAAAACCACACTGGAGCGTAAACCTTGACAATATATATTGCAAGAGTGGTAAGATTTGTAGAAGGGTTCTCAACTGAAATATATAGACGAAGAACCCTGTTAGCTCGTGTTAGTCATCGAGCATGCGACATTTTGCCCGGTGATTTATTTGCCAAATTATTTGCAACTATGCCTGTTGAAACTGTTTTAACTATTTTGTACAAATACTTCTGATCTGCACTTATATCTTCAACACAAAGCTCTGGTAAGTTCGTGGGAATTGGTTGAAACTTCACTATATCTCTTTTTTCGCAGTCTTCAAGTGCCTTGCCAATTTTTCCCAAAAATGACTGCGGTCCTGATGTACCACCATCAACATACTGAAACAGGTGTCTGAATGGCAGTTCATTCATATGCAACATACAAATGATCCACTGTAAGGGTCTACCCAATCTTTCTTCTAGTATACGTATAATACCTCCAGATTTTCCAACATTAACATTTGTGCCATCACAACCAATTGCAATTAAAAAATCCATCGGTATATCCGCATTCAAGAAGAAGTCGAATATTTCTTGTTCTATGCACTTTGCAGTACCTGAAGAAGGTGAAACATATCCTAAAAACTCGGACGGTTAGGTTAGGTTCTTTTATTAATGAAATATGCTCCTCTAATATACATTGTCTGTACTTATTTCCACCCTTCTCAGATATAATTGTAGTTCGGTCTTTCCTTCCATCAAAATATAAAGCAGATATTTGTGAAATTCTTTGTTTTAAAGTTATATTTTCTCTGTTTTTTTTTCTTTCTCGACGAAGCTTATTTTTTTCTATAACTACTAAGCTCGAAGTGTGCAAAGCCGCAGATGCGATAGCAGCTCCTGCCCTGTCTGATGCTCCAAATCTGTCGCATGTTTTTGATAGTAAACTAAAATCAATTGTCGCTTGTTTTGTTTCAGTTTTTGAAGAACGCAATTGAAATTTTCGTGTTTCGTACTACTCAATATATCCGTAGATGTACTACTCAATATATCCGTAGGTATTTTATCCATTTGTTATTGCTTTAGAGTAGATTTTTTCGTAACAGCTTTCTTTTTAATGTTTTTCTTATCTGCTTTGTTGTTCCAACATCGACACTACCTACAGCCATTTGTCGTACCGTTCTTTGATCTATTATAAAACTTCGCTCTCCTGCAGGTATTTTCTTGTTTTTAATGCAAGCACATTTAAGAAAATCTCTACACTTACATGCCGAAATATCAAACAAAATCTTGTTTTCACAAAGAAACTTTTCCAACTTGTTTTTAGGTATTTTTGGGTGAGACTTCAAAAGATTTTTACGTTTTAAATGATATGTTTGTAGCATTACTTTTATTCGTTTAACCTCTACTGTAGGTATAGATGATTTCTGCCATATTTCCATCAATTTTGGAACTACAATGGCTTCTACTTCTTTTAGTTTCCCGCTCATATTTTAAGCTATACCGGGTCCACTCATAAGATTTCATCACATCTTCATAGGTTGGTAATATATTATCTTTCAAATCACATAAAACGCCAAATAAAGGACACTTCCAACTATTTCTAGTACGCTCCATTTCTCAAATGATAAAATAAATAAACGACAGAACTCCACAACGCAACACCAATTACTTTAACTATCGCTGCGCACCTGTCGCATCTAACTCCGTCTTGTAAGAAATCAACATTGTACGGGGATTTCCTTATTTTGTTTTTATCTTGAACCGTTTAGTTTACATATACAAAAGCAGAACGTTGTTATAATATCCATATAAAAAAGCAGAAAAATTGTATAAAGAAAACTCGAATAAAAGAAGAAAGTACTATCGATAATTCACGGTCATCACCAACACTGGCCGATACGGCTGCGATATTTTCTTCAGTTCGCACTCTACGTAAGCGTGTTGGTGGTTTAATGTCCAACAATGTAAATTTGGTGCGAAATTTTTTTACAATAGCCCGAATAGAAGCCTCAGTAGGTCGATTAAACTGACCATAAAATGGAAGAAGCGCGCGATGAACTTTCTTAACAGAGCACGCATTTTGGTAATAAAATTCAATAATTTGCAAGCGTTGTTCGTTTGTAAGACGATTCATGATTAAATTATAAGCCAAACTGAAGATGTTTGACAGTGACACAAGATACAAAACGTGCGTGAGCTGTCAAAACTAGTGTTGCCAAAAAGATAATAGCAAAAAAATCACTAGTTATTAAAGTGACGTCAAAAGTCTAATTTTTCTGAAATTTCTATCTCTATCCGGAGGCAGTAAAACTTAATATAATGCAATAAAATTTTATATGCAGATTAACTGTGCCATTTAGCACCTTTTTATCACTGAGCCTCTCAAGAAATGAAAAAAAAATTTTTTTTGACACATAAATGTTGTTGGTACTTAAAGAAGATTACTGTCTGAATTAGGTGTATTTTTTCTGGATTGAGCAATAATCGATTTAACGTCGCTAATTCAAAAATCAGAGAAGCATAGGCAACATTAGCTTCAGTGATTCGACTATGCACGCCGTAAGTTCCTCGAATTGCATGGAAAACAACACAGAAAAATTTGCAGACGCTGTGTGAATCTTTCCATGATGACTTGTATAAGCAATAATTTAAACCCAAAAATAATTCGTTAAACAGTTCCTTTTAAAATTAATTCATGTCTTTATTTTGGTCAATTATTACTTAAATAAATTCAACAATCCGTTTTCTGTTTATGTTAATATGTTCACGTACGCGTTGGCACAACTTGCTCTTTCGGCTTTACTTCAACGACTGCCAAGTCTCGTTGCTTTCATTCAGCTTTGTTCCTCACACTTGTCAAAAAAGCCTAATGAAAATCAAACCTAGCTAAGAACCACCAAATACCAAAAAATTCAGTTCTGTGAATACTTAGGTCCAAACAGAATTGTCATTTCAATTACTAAATTACTTCCTTGTAGTAATGTACCATACTTAAGATTATTGTTTCCACATATTCAAATAGTTAAATAGACGGGTTTGATGAACATTGTATTGCGCCAATTGTTTCCAGTTAAAAATATGTATTTGCAAAAGATTTTATATAAAATTAGAGTACTTTTTACCTGTAGTCCACAGCTATATGTAGATGCGTATAAGTATGTAGATGTGGTCTATAACTGGGGTTCTCCATTAGCCATGAACATGGTATGAGCATCATGTCGAACATCGCAAATGGCTAATGTGGACTGCATGTCGAGCATATGGCTGAGCACCGATGTTCGCCATGAAGTTGGCCATCACGAACAAAAATACACAAAATGGCGCTGAACTGAACACTTTGATAAGGTAAATCCGAACACACGTATACGACACATGAACTTATTTTTACCTTCGCTCTACCGACGTTATGCTCATGACATGTTCAAGTTGATGGCACGTGAAGACGAGGAGTAAGTGAATTTGGGCTTAAATGCGAATATGTTTTATAAGCCAACTTATGTATTGTAAGTCGATCTGTGGCTGTGTTCTGTAACTTTGGCGAGAAGTTCTCGCGTCGAAAACTTGTGAAACAAATTATTCCATTGTTTCTCGAAAAGTGAGAAAAAACTGCGTCTGTAAGTCATGTCGAAAACTATTCAAAGTGATTACGTCGTTACGTTAGAAATGTCTGCAAATATAAAAAGAAGCCGAAATGCAATTTTAAAAATGAAAGAGCCAGCCACAATTAGTACCGCCGCCGACCAAAAATTACTAAAGATAAGAAATTTTATTCGACGGCATCGTATTATAACCGCCGGCTATTCTAGAAAATGTATAGTATGGCTCTAATGTTTACATTTTATTTACAAATGCATACTTACATACATATGTATGCACTAAATTTTGTAAAATTAAAAAACAATTGCATTTTGTGAATTCTGAAAATAAAACATTATAAAAGTATTACAATATACTTTGTTGGGTCGGAAATTGAAATTGTAGAAATTACGAACTTATATAAGTATTCCCTTAAAAAAAAACAACCATTCTGAACTGTATAAATATATATATTAAACTTAATTTAACAACAAAATACTTATTTTTTCAGTATTGTTATTCATTTCATGCTGATAATTGTTATTTGAAATACCATCTCACAGCCTTTTTATTTGCGAGAAATAATGACAGTTGAAAGCGGGAAATTTTTTCGCAAAAGTTTTACAGACACAGTTTTTCTATGAAATGGCGAGTAATTTCCTTACGTGACAGCTGTTACTCGCCAAAAAAAAATTATAGCTACAGTTTAGTGAGAAAAGCAGCTGTTTGTTTCAACTTATGAAAACTTTGTTTAATTTTACACGTTTCAGTCGAAAAGTTTCTCGTGGCGAGAGTTACAGAACACAGCCCCTGGATATATTCCATCTTTTAGACTATATAAAAATTGTTTTCTCCAATAAAATCACTCTTTAATTGTGAAAAAAAAATTAATATTTAAAACATAACCAAATAATGCAACGACTAAACATTTTGACCAGGTAAAAGTTGCCAGAAATGTAAGTAAAAAAAGGTTGCCATATGTGAAATATTTTCTCACAATATTAATTACGTATGGAAAAAAATGTGGCCTTTAAACTAAAATTGACGAAAAACGAAGTACAGTTTAGTACAGGGTTCAGAATTGCGCACTGGTTTGCTCTTTCAGTACTCCTTACAATGCGTACGCAATTTAATGCTCCACACAAAGAGCGGAGCATTATGTAATATTTCAATTCAAAAGCAGTTGCAATGTTGTTTTCACTTTTAAGCCTGATAATTATTGCTAATTTAATTAAGAAGAATAAATTATCGTCAACACAAACTACATTAGAATAAATACATTTAGAAGTTTAAAATAAATTTAATAATTTTTTGTAAATACTGCCTAGATTTGATTTTAAGTTATCCTAATGAATTAATTTTATTATGTACCATTTATTACTAAAAAAATTATTTATTATTTTTTAATGAAGTAATTACATACAATTGTAAATCATTTAGATATACAGTATCAACTGCGTATTGGTAATTATTGTCCAGCAGTTTTAAGGCTTTTCTATTCCATGAAATTTTGTTATAAAGTTATTTAGGTATTTTTAATTATTAATAACAAAAATGCAACTAAAAATCACTCCTCTCCATTTTAAAATTTACACAAATAAATATGAATTCAAACATTTGAGGTATTTAAGTAAACAAATGATTTTATTTTTTTCCACAATACTTTTTACGTGGGACTTCTTTACTATAGATACTAATAGGATGTATGAACAAATTAATTTCTTCACGAAGGGTGTTGCAAATCTAACGCAAGATTTGTATTTATCACCATTTGTACAGCAAAGCGTTGGCATACCTGAAACCAACAATTGGACAATTGGAGGTAGCAGTTTATTATTAATAAAATGGAGCGTTATATGATAGAAAAATGTGTCTTCATTATTGAACAACATTTCAACAAATACATGCTGATTTTTCGAGCAAAATCTTTTTAAGCAATGAAGATCATTATCATCCTGATGGAATTGTTAATTGCTGAGAACCTTCAAAAGATTGTAGAAAAACAAATGCATCCGCAACGTGTCACTGCTTGGTGTGCAGTTCGGACTGGAGGCATATTTGGGCCATACTATTTTGAAACTGAGGATGGTCAAGCAGAGACTAGTACTGGTGCTTAGATTGGATGATATTGAAGTGGTCAATGTGTGGTTTCAATAAAATATACAAATAATAACTCAATTACTGCATGAGATATATTCGTGCCATGTACTCGCTCGTTTCAGTGATCAAAATACGCTCCCTAGATCATGTGATTTAGCTCTATTATATATTATTATTATTTTAAATTAAAAATCTGTGTCAACAAGCCAACTACTACCAGTACATTTAGGGAAGGAGATTCAACGGCGCATCAATAAAACTCAGCAACATCAAGGCAAAATTGTTATGGAAATTTTAGACATACGGGGCCATTTGCCCGATGTGCTGTTCTATATATCACCTTATTTTATATACTTTGCGATTTAATAATAAAATAACGATCAAAGAACTAAAAACTTTGTTTTCTATTTAATTGAACTCTCGTGCTAATTCTGAAACATCCTTTATGTGTAGTCCTCGCCCATACTATGAAACATTTGCTGCAAAATATTTTTGGAACCGAAGTTTGCTTGAAGTACCTCCTTCTTCTTTTCTATTTATTTTAATAGTTTTTGGCAGAAAGAAAATATTTTTGTAAATTAATTTCATTTATATGTTTTAAAAAAGAAGAATATAGCTGAAACAAAATAAATCTATTGGTAATGATTAACAAAGCAGTCGAATGTGAATCTATTAAAGTAAGAAAGAGGGTATACTAAGACAGACCTCCACTAACATTTCTCCCTCTTGTGAATATATTTATCCCCTAAGGCGAGCATTAAGAGGTACCCCATGCAAAATATTAGTTTTTAAAATTTTAGGGTCAACCACTCCAACTATACCCAGAAGTAACCTAGAGGTGCCGAACTTATGATGGACTTCCACTATTATTATAAACTCAACATTTTTGTGGAACATACCTAGCTTCTATCTTAATCATTAGGGTGTCCCTATACAAAAAAAAAAAAAAAAATATATATATATATATATATATATATATATATATATATATATATATATATATATATATATATATATATATATATATATATATATATATATATATATATATATATATATATATATATATATATATATATATATATATATATATATATATATATATATATATATATATATATATATATATATATATATATATATATATATATATATATATATATATATATATATATATATATATACATATATATACAGTGCTGTTCCTACGCTAAGCAACTCACACTGTATTTTACAAAAATGTTACTTTTCTCTCAAATAAGAAGATAATGATTTTAATCAAAATAAGTATCTAGGAGTTTTTAAGGTCGAAAAAGCAATCTAGAGTATTCGCGATCCAAGGAAAACCCATATTGTCCCTTTTTTACCCATTTGTAAAACGTTTTTTGGTTCTTGAAAACGGCTTTAATGTTTTTAATGAAAATCATTATCTAGAGATTTTTAAGGTTAAAAAAGAGTTCTAGAGAATGTCGTCTGTCCCGGGAAGACCCAATTTGTCAGGGTTTTTACCCATTTGTAAAACTTTGGATTGTTATCGTAAACGGCTCTAACCATTTTAAGGAAAATCAGTATCTAGGGGGTTTTAAGGTTATAAAAGCCATTTAGAATGTCCCCGGTCCAGAGAAGACTCATTTTGTCCCGGTTTCTACCCTTTTGTAAAACTTTTACAGGTTCTCGAAAACGGCTCTAACGATTTTAATGAAAATCAGTATCTAGCGGGTTTTAAGGTAAAAAAAGTCGGCATATAGGAGTTTCTAAGATCGATAAAGGTAGTAGGAAAACGACGAAACTGAGTTTGAGTTTTTTAGCGATCAAGATTTCATCACCATTTTTTACAGGGTTTTTTAACATTCGACGTTATGGCATATTAAATGTTTTCGAAAACGGCTTCAAAGAGTCAGGAAGTGTCTGGAAGTTTTTTTTTTTGCTCGGTTTTTACATCTGGGGTAATTTTGATATTGATATCAAGCTAAGAAATTTTAATGAGAACAGAGAGGTTGATATTTTTTGGTGAGAAACGGAAATTGAAATAAGCGAATTATATTCTGCCCTCACTCCACAAAATATACTTATAAGTAAAAATAAAAAGGGTAGTTGTTCAAGTTTGAATGGTGGATATTTCCGAACCCTGGCTACTGTACTGACATCTAAGGGGCGCTGCTGAAGTTCGTGCTTTAAGAAGTCTGGTTGAATTTTGTGCTAAAAGGAGTTCTCCGCTAACATTCAGAAAACTCATTCTTATAGTATCTTGCTTTGTGTATGTATATCAATATTCTGAAATAAACTGTGCAAGGAATGTGTGAATTGTGCACTTTCTTTATCGTTTTTTTTGAAAATTACAGTGTTTTATTTTTCTTTCTCTTTTTGATTATCGTATTTGGAGCTTTGCGTTCCATTTTGGCTGCCTGGCTGTTTCGAAGCTTAAGGGCATACATTTCTAGTAGTCAAAGCACAATTTTATCGTGACTTTTTTAAACAGCGTAAAAATGGAAAAATCTTTTGAATTAAGTTGCATTAAAGTAAATATTTTTCAGATGTATAAAATTTGAAAGCTCAGAGTGGGGCTCGGAGCCCCAGGTACTTATATTTAATTTCATTAAATCCTAATTATATATTATTAACAACTAAGAGCTTTAAACTAATTTAATGGTGTGGATGTCACCATCCCCGGTTGATTTTAAAAGTTAATTATTACAGGAAACTTCATTCATAAAGTATTAATTCAACATCAGCGTAAAAATCGGGTTATCAACATGATCAGCAACATTCTATAACAAAGTATTTCTTTAGTGTCTTCAATTATTTTTTCCTGTCTTCTTTGATCAAGAGTTATTGATCGCGGCAATTATTGTTATAATTATAAATAAAAATATTTCTTGGCTTTAGCCAGGATTGCACTCGAGCTAGACGAATGATACCAACCCATCATCGTATAATAAAGGGTGGTTAAATTTCAAGGGCCGATGTTGATTTTGAATAAAACACAAACTTTTTAGGAAATTATTGTAATTTTATTTTATTATGATATATTGGTATTACTCAATTATGTATGGAACAAAATATCGGCCAAATGGGCGCCGCGACTACGGCGGCACACCTCCATCCGATGGTCCAAATTTTCGATGACCCTGAGGCATAATGGAGGTTCTATGCCGTTAATGTGCTGAATTATCTCATCCTTTAGCTGTTGAATTGTTGCTGGCTTATCGACGTACACATTTTCTTTCAAATAACCCCAAAGAAAAAAGTCCAACGGTGTCAAATCACATGATCTTGGCGGCCAATTGACATCGCCATTACGTGAGATAACACGGCCATTGAATTTGTTGCACAAAAGAGCAATTGTTTCGTTAGCTGTGTGGCAAGTGGCACCGTCCTGCTGAAACCACATATCGTCTACATCCATATCTTCCAATTCGCGCCATAAGAAGGTCGTTATCATCTCACGATAGCGAACACCATTCACAGTAACTACCTGACCGGCCTCATTTTGGAAAAAATACGGCCCGATGATGCCGCCAGCACATAAACCGCAACAAACAGTCACTCTTTGTGGGTGCATTGGTTTTTCGACAGTCACTCTTGGATTCTCATTCGCCCAAATGCGGCAATTCTGTTTATTGACGAATCCACTGAGGTGAAAATGTGCCTCATCACTGAAGATGATTTTCTTCGAAAATTTATCATCATTTTCATAAGTCTGGATAACTTTAACACGTTGTTGGATTATGTATCTCTCCATGGTTCAAATTGAATAAGTCTAAAATAGAGAAATGTCAAGTAAAATTCGGGAAAAAACTTGGCGTTTAGGTGTGGTTCACATTCAACATCGGCCCTTGAAATTTAACCACCCGATATTAGAAATATTAAAAAGTTTACTTTAGAACACCTCCAAAAAAGTAACAAACTGCACGGTCGTGGCTAAAATATGAAGACCAACAAAATTAATATGAATGTTTCACTTGCATTGTATTAATGCCAAAGTGCTTTTAACGTTTTTGGTATTAACATTCAACATTCTAAAATTTATTACACATTATTGTTGGGCACAATTTGTTTGAAAGAAAGTTTTTTTTTTAAATTTACTTGATTATTGTTGAGGATTTTTTTTTTAATTATTTGCCATTGGATGTGTGGAAAAGTTTAGAAATAAATTACTGACAATTTTTTCGGCTTGATCGTTTGCTTTTCTCCAGAATTGAAAAGTGGTGTGCTTGCTTCAACATCTACACTGGAAAAGAACTTTTTTGTATAGCGATATCGTAGTGATACCCCAGTTGAAAGAAACAAAAAACGTGGTCAACCTATCAAGCATAAACTGTTTAATTAAGCAAGCATGACTTTTATTAATGTTTTATTTTTCTAGGTGAATTCATATCAGTATTCAACGCAGCTCATAAACGATCTGGTGTTATAACAAAAAGATATTTTTATATTGGTGATCAAATAAGACCACGAAATGATCCTGGAAATAATATTAAATAATAATCTTTCGGGTATTTTGTGATATTTGGGTAAACAACCGTATTTAGTTTATGAAAATCACAGATATAACCAGATATGGCAACATTGACGTATGTCAAAATGGGCAAAACATTTGTTAGCCCAAGAGGCGTGCAAGCAGTACAGAAAATCAAAATCAATGTGTTAATGAAAACAGCTAGTCTATACAAATAAAAATGTAAACAAAGAAAAAAAGGTGGTTGAAAGAAATTTGTTTTATTCAATGTTTTAATAAAAAAGTGAAAACATGAATGAAAAGTGAAATAAATAATGCTAAAAATATATAAAGTACTAGATACTATAAAACAATGTAAACAAGAAGTAAAACAATATATTAAGTTTTGTTTCTTCGTTAAAATGTCTTGTTTGTATTGTTGGTGACGAGTGTCCATTTGCCTGTTGGAAGCGTTTATTATTTTAATAAAATTACATAAAACATGAGTGAAAAGTAAAAAAAAGAGTGTTAAAAATATAAGCAATAGTACTAGCTATTAAAAAGAATGCAAATAGGAAATATAAACAACATTTTAAGTTTTACATCTTTATTAAAATTACTTGTTTACACTGTTACTGACGGAGTGCCATTTGCTTGTTGGATTTCCAATTGTAGATCTGCTAAGATTTCCAAATACCGCTTAGTACTTTCTATAAACTAAAAAAATAAGGAAGAAAACAAAATTTTTTAAAATTTGGCATTTTTCGTTCTATTTTAATTACAAAATAGAAATTTTAAGGGTGGGTTTGCAAGTATCCTAAAGTGAAAATTGAAACAGTGTATCAACCTGTTGATTTTCCAGCCAATGACCAGAATTTGGTCCCATCTAGCGCTCCGGACCCTTGGTAAACTGAAAATAAAAAAAATACAGTAAAAATGTTTAATAACCTTGATTTTTTTATTTGTTTTAAGGGCCAGTATATGAAAACACCCTTGATCGACAATTGGTCGTTGTTTGACAATTGGTACCGGTTGTTTTTCCAGCTAATGACCAGAATTTGGTCCCATCTAGCGCTCCGAACCCTTGGTAAACTGAAAATAAAAAAAAAATGCATAAAATAAAATTTTTATTAATTTTGACTTTTTTAATTTGTTTTAAGGGACAGTATATGAAAAATCACTTGAACGACAATTGGAACAGTGGACTAACCGGTTGTTTTCCTATCTAATGACCAGAATTTGGGCTTATCTAGCACTCTGGACCCTTGGTAAGCTGAAAATGAAAAAAACTACTATAAAGTTTTTATTAATTTTGACTTTTTTAATTTGTTTTAAGGGGCAGTATATGAAAACACCCTTGAACGAAAATTGGAACAGTGAACTAACCTGTTGCTTTTCCAGCTAATGACCACAATTAGGTCCCATCTAGTGCTCCGGACCCTTGGTAAACTGAGAATACGGAAAATAAAGTAACCTTTTTATTAATTTTGCCTTTTTTAATACATTTTAAAGGGTAGTATCTTTTTCTTTTTTTCATCAAGCCTCAATTAACACTGCAATCTATTGCTGCAACTTCCACGCAGCACCAATAAATTTATATCACAACAGTCCATTTCCAGTTAATTATTTTAGCTGATGAATAAAGAGTTTTTAATAAACTATACTTACATTTTTATAATAAACTATAGGTACTTACATTTTTATTTCTTCCGGCAGAACACAGCATAAACACTTTTTTACTAACTTAATTTTTTTTTTTGCACACCGTTGGTATTTCTTCATAAATTAGCGCAAAAAAAAAGGAAAATCGCGCCAAAAAGAAAAATTTCCACTTTTCTTGCGCCAATTTATTGAAAATTGTAAAACATTTCTATCGCAAATTTTCACAAACAAAATGTAAACAAAGCAATTATTACACAACAGAGAAAGTGATACATATATATTATATTGTCCTTCACACACGCCTGTTGGGATTTAGCGTTACCACTGTGATGGGAATTGTCTTGAAACGACCACACTTTGCAACTTTTTTCCCCGCGTGTCCATTCTGTGGTATTTAGTTTATGAAAATTAAAGATCCCAGTCTTTAGGAGTAAAAAAAATAAATAGTCTGGCATCCACGCGCGGACTGAAATTTGCTAATATCAGAGTTTAGTAAGTACGAGGTTCAGACAAGATCCCAGTATTATTTGTAAATTTTTTCAAGTGTTTATTTCAGAAAGCACCCCACTATAATTTTTATTTTACTGTACTATCGGCAAAAGCTAAACTTTATTTTCGAAAAAAATCAACTTAAATATCAATTAAAGAAGAAAAAACTACAGCATATCATAAGGCTTATTATAATTCTGGCGGCCGAAAGATTTAAGGAGTAAACAGCAGCTTGGGAAAAACAAAGGTATACGACCGGAATTTACTCAATCAGATAATAAGAAATTGCGACCTCGGTCCATAATTCCGATACCGGTCCATATATACCCGAGATATACAGGCCTGTTCTAAAAATCACATGATTTCAAAGCACATGCCGTTTCAAAAACACAAATGTGATTTGTGCCTGTTCTGCAAATCACAATTTTTCGTGACTTTCCATGTGATTTCTACTCTTCTGAAACACAAAAAAACAGCTGTTTTTTTATTCAATTTATTGATATTCTTACTTTCAGGTTGAATTTTTTTATTCGCGGTATTATTTGCAAAATAAGGTTAATTTCTTCTAACGAGTATAGAAGTTAAAATAAAATAAACCAATAAACCAAATCACAAAATAATACAACAAATCTTGCAACAAAATAAGTGTATCTAGTTTTTTCTTAATTTAGTGAATTATTTCGCATAAAATAAATGATTTTACTTAAATAATCAATAGAAAACACATTAAGTTATTTATTAATGTAATAAATTATAAAAGTCATAATAAAGTACGTGCAAAAATTGGGATGTGATTTCAAATTGATTGCAAGTTAGCTAACCGATTTAAAATCACAAAAATCAAAAATATTTTGTGTGCAGAACACCTTTTTTGTGATTTCAAATCACTTTCACAAAAAGTGATTTGCAGAACAGCCCTGATAGTCTAAATCGGGTTTTTCATGAAAATGTCGCGTAATCGAACAAACAACTTGTTTTGCTTTAACGAATTCTGGTAATATAAAATTATCATCTTTATATAAAATTAATATCTTTTTATTTGATTTCTTAATCTTCTTTTCTTTTTTTAAATACATACAAAGTATTTTTCTAATTTAAATTCCTTTAATTTGTATATAAATAAATTTAATTCAAAATCGTTTAATATTTTATCATTAAATGCAAGAAGTATTTCGTCAATTGATAAATTTAACAAATTTCGTTCATCTTTGTCTCAAATGTTGGTAATTCCGGAAATTTTAGCCATTCAAGAAACCTGGTTTGGCAAAAAGCTTGTTAACCTATACTCAATTGATGGTTTTAATGTTGTGCATTGTTGCAGACAAGATGGATACGGAGGAACTTCTATATATATCAGTAAGCTGCTCAAATATAATGTGATAACTGTTAGAAGTATACATTTTTTGGATACAGTATCGATATCCTTACCAGACATAAGAATCAACAATAAACCGCTTATGATAACATCACTTTATAGGTCTCAAAAATGTATTCTATGAAAGTTTCTAACCAGTCTTGAAAACTTGCTTCTTGCTTGTTGGTGATTTTAATGTTGACTTGATGTGTCCGAATACCTCTTCTGAATATCTGATGAATATTTTTGCTGAATCTGGGTATAAATCTAATCATACTTTAGTGACTAGACCAGGAAGCAATTCTTGTATTGATTGTGTTTTTTTTTTTTTTTATTTTATTTATTTATTTAAGTCTATAGACCATAAGTCCTTACAGACTAAAGAAAAAAATATACAGGAGTACAATTACGTATTTAAGTACAAAATTATTTTTCGTTTTAGAACATCATTAGATTCAGAGATATCGATAATATGATAAAATTTGTTGAATATTTCACATATGCGACGAAAGGGATCATTGTTAGCATAGACGGTCCTGTGATAATCTAGACTTATTAGTTGATAGTTACGGGTTGCTCTTGTTGGTACACAGAAATTTATTTTGCTCAGCAGAAACTTTGAATCAACTTCACCGCGAATCAATCCAAGAAGGAAAGAGATACTAAGCATGGTTCGACGACTTTTCAAAGTTGGTAATTTAATCAGTCCAAGCCTACTTTCATATGATGGCAGCACATACGAGTTCCATCCAAGACCCCGTAGACAGAAAATAAGAAATTGTTTTTGGATAGATTCAATACTATTTATGTAAATGGTGAAGTAAGGATCCCATATAATTAATCCATATTCAAGAATAGGGCGAATCAAGGAAATATAAAGTTGCTTTGTAATGTAAGGGTCTGAAAATTCTTTAGACCATCGTTTCATAAATCCAAGAACTCCACAAGGCTTGTTAACAGTTAGCGCAATGTGATCTCGAAAATCCAGCTTATGATCAAGGATGAATCCCAAATCGGTAATAGTGTTAACTTTTTCAAGCATTATTCCATTAATGTGATAAGAATAATTTGAGTAGTTGCTTCGATAAAATGACATTTGTTTACATTTTTTTATGTTAAGGTACATAAAATTAAGTTTGCACCATTCCACAAGTTTATTGATATCGGCTTGAAGTAGAAGTTGGTCTTTGGGGTTATTTAGGTGTTTAAATAGTTTAACATCATCAGCATACAATAAAATTCTTGAGTGCAAGACAACAGAGGGCAGATCATTAATAAAAAGGGTAAATAACAACGGGCCAAGATGGCTTCCTTGGGGAACACCAGAAGGAACATCCAAATTTATCGATAAAACGTTTCTAAACTTGACTTGTTGGGTTCTGTTGGACAGATATGAACGACTCCATTTAAGGGTTGAACTGCTAAATCCCATTAACGAAAGCTTGTGTAACAACAGGTCGTGGTTTACTTTGTCAAATGCTTTACTAAAATCCGTGTAAATTACATCCGTTTGCTTGCTATTTAAAAATCCATCATTTACGATAGTAGTAAACTCCAAAATGTGAGTAGTGGTGGAACGTGACTTACAAAAGCCATGTTGATACGTTGATATCAATGAAGATATTTGGTGAGATAGACAACTAGTAAAAATTTTTTCCAGCAGTTTTGGAATAGCATTTAGCTTAGCAATTCCTCTGTAGTTTGATATGTATGTCAAACTTGCTTCCATATTTAAACAAAGGGATAATGAACGATTTTTTCCATTCAGGAGGAAGGTAACATAGATCAAAAGACTTGTTATAGATTATCATAAGTGGATTATACAAGGACTCTGCACAATATTTGAGAATACAGCTAGGAACTCCATCCGGACCAGGATAATAAGAAGATTTAAGTGATCTTAAATTTGAAAGAACGGTTTCACTGTCAATGAATGGAAAAGTTATGCCAGATGAATTTTTTAAATTAAACTGATAAGTAGAATTGTAATCGAATGTGCTCTTCGAGTATGTTGTTGCGAAGAAATCTAAAAACATATTGCTGATGAGTGTATCATCATCACTACTACAGGAACCATATTTCAAGTATTTGGGATAGTCACAAGAACGGCGTTTTGAATTCACAAATTTATAAAACGATTTAGGGTTAGTTTTCAACTGTAATCTCATGCGAGCTAAATAGTTATTGTATGCTAATTTGTTTGAAATATTATACTCAGAACACGCAATGGAGTAATTACGGAAATCTATTAAGGATCCAGATTTTTTGTATCTTTTATAAAATTTGTTTTTCTTATTCTTTGCTCGAATCAAATAGCAGTTATTCCATGGTGGACCTATATTATTCAAACTAAATATCTGTGGGACTGATTCTGAGATGCAGTGGTGTAATACAGTGTAAAAGTTAGATAATATGTAATCAAAATTACTTCCAGAAATTATAGAGCTCCAATTAACATTGTGTAGCATGTCATTAAGTTTTGAATAATTTGTGCGAGCAAAACAGTAGCAAAATAACTGTAAGTTCTATTGGAAATCAAATATCTGATCATAATCTAGTACATTGTGAAATAAAATTAAATTATGTGCGCAGTGAGTATATCGTGGAAAGGATTGAAAAAATTTATTACAATAAACTTGGGTCCTATGTTGACCAAAACCTCTGCTTCGCGGAAACTGGCGATTCATCAGATGATTGCAGGAGACTTGTAGATATTCTTTCCTTGGCTTTAGCATGTAGTACAAATACCAAAGAAGTAAAAATTGATATCAGACAAAAAGCAAATCCGTGGATGAATCAGAGTTTGGTTTGCTTAATAAATTTGAAAAAAAGAATACTGAAAAATAAAAGGCGAAACAAGAATAATGCGAGTGTTGCAGATCGATTGAAACGAATCAGTAAAATAATAAAAAATTGTAGCAAAATTTTAATGAACGATTATTATGAATACAACATAAATAAAATAAAAATTCAACTGATTCCAGGAAAATGTGGAAGTTCATTAACAAACAACTTGGAAAAAGTCCATCAGCCTGCAATGATTTGGTTTTGTGTAACAGTAACGTTATTTCAAACGACCTAGAAAAAGCAAGAGCGTTTAATACATATTTTTGTGGTTCGGTTCTGAAAATGAAAGATTCGATTCCCCGGTATCCGAATGACAGTATAAACTCATTTGGAACGTTAGTTCAAATAAACAACCGCTTTACTTTTAAAAATGTTGGCAAAATGTATATTGATAGAATAATGGAAAAGTTAGAATTGAATAAATAACCTGGACCTGACAGTATTACTGTGAAAATGCTTTTAGTGCGCAAAAATACTAAAAATTTTCAAAAAAATGATTGTTGAAGGAAAATACCCTGACGTACTGAAAACTCATAAGATAGTTCCAATACCGAAATCTTCGGGAATGAATAATATTGAGAATTTTCGTCCTATATCTATACTTTCCACAGTTGATAAAATCTTAGAAAAAATTATTTCTGAGCAACTCACTACTTATCTGGAAGAAAATAATATTTTATTTTGTCGGCAATATGGTTTTAAAAAAGGATCTGGAACAGAAGAAGCAGTTGTAAATGTGATTGAATATGTTTCTAATAGACTGGATGCTCGTTATAAAGGGGTTGCGGGTGTTTTCTTTGATCTGTCAAAAGCATTTGATTTTATGCCAAAAACTTCGGTTTACTGGATTGCAACATAATTCTCTTGCTTTGATTAAGGATTATTTGAGAGGTAGGAATCAATTTGTGACAATAAATAATGCAAGTAGTGAAAAGGTAGCTGTACTGTCAGGGGTTCCACAAGGAAGTGTGTTAGGACCACTTTTATTTAAAATTTATATCGATGATTTGAAAAATATAACATTTGATGGAAAATTATTTATGTACGCAGATGATATATGCATCTTTATATAGGGTGTTTTTTTAAGCCCGATAGAACTTGAAATTGTAAAAAATAACACAAAAAATTAAATTGTAATCAAAATTTTTTTTTATTCGAAAGATCAATACGTGACATTAACATTTGAAAATGATTTCGGGCATATGGGCACCGCGGCTGTTCTTGACGAAGCGCATTCTGGACGTCCAATTTTGGGCCACTTTTTCGAGCACTGCTGGCCGTATGTCACGAACAACACGAACAATGCTGGCCTCCAAGGCGTCAATTGTTGCTGGTTTATCAGCATAAACCAGTGACTTCACGTAGCCCCACAGGAAATAATCGAGAGGTGTCAAATCGCACGACCTTGGAGGCCAATTGACAGGTCCATTTCTCGAAATCAACTTATCGCCAAATTTTGATTTCAGTAAGTCGATGGTTGCGTTCGCCGTATGGCACGTAGCGCCATCCTGTTGAAACCACATCTCCTCCGGATCAATGTCATCCATATTTTCAAACAAAAAATCATTGATCATGGTGCGGTAACGGTCTCCATTGACCGTAACGCGAGCTCCGGCCTCATTTTTGAAGAAATAAGGTCCGATGATGCCACCAGCATGAAAACCGCACCAAACAGTGCATTTTTCTGGATGTAATGGAGTCTGTAGGGTCTCTTGTGGATTGGTCTCACTCCATATGCGGCAATTTTGCTTATTAACAAACCCGTTAAGCCAAAAATGCGCCTCATCGCTGAACACAATTTTGCGATAAAACAACGGGTCTGACTTTCAAAGTAAATTTGGATAATTTCGTAGCGTTGTTCAAGCGTGAGTCTATTCATGATGATTTGTCAGAGTATACTGAAACAAATAAAAAAAATGTTTCATCAAAATTTAATTTTTTGTGTTACTTTTTACAATTTAAAGTTCTATCTAGCTTAAAAAAACACCCTATAAATATAAATATGAAAGAGTTCTACAAACGCAAATTGAACATGATGCTGTTGCGGTCTTGTCAGGGTTTCTAACGCTAAACAAATTGATGTTGAATGCTAAAAATAAACAAACTTTATCACATTTAAGCCGTATGTTAATAGAAGAGAAGAATTTATGGAAATACACATTGATGGAAACACAATTTGCGAATCTGAAAATGTCAAATATCTTGGCATTAAATTAAGTCATAATCTTCTGTGGGATAATCATATAACTGGCTTGAAGGCAAAAATTTCTTCCGGGATTGGTGTTCTTTATAAATTTAGAAACAAATTGCCTACTAGAACAAAACTGCTACTGTATCAGTCATTAGGTCACTCGCATCTTACATATCTTCCAATAATTTATGCATCAAAATCACGTTCGCAATCACTAGAGTTAATTGGCTAAAATATAAGAAATATTTGAGTACTCATTGTACAGAAAATATTGCCTTGAGAACCCCTGAGGATGTTGATATATCAATAAAAGATTTTTCTGAAGACCTTAAACTGGCCGTGCAACATGCTACCACTACCCATACGACGTTCAGAAATGAGAACAATAGAACTTATTCGTCTGAAATTGAGCAACTTTTGTCAGAAAAAAGAAGAGTTAGAAGAGAATGGCAACTTCGCAGGTCTCCCCAGCTTAAAAGCAGGCTACGGGAGTGCATAACTCAGTTAAGAAATCTGCTTCAAATCCAAAGAATGGCTTCCCTTAAAAATTATCTAGAAGGTCTTGATGGTAGCCAGCAAAGCGACTATTCGCTATGGAAAGCGACAAAAGGTCTGAAAAGACCCGTAATAGGTAAGCCACCTTTGCGAACTTCATCTGGCGACTGGGCAAGAAGTGATTCTGAAAAAGGGATGGTGTATGTTAATCATTTGAAAAACGTTTTTACTGCAAATGATACAGTGGACGATGTTGCTGAATTTCCGCCATATGCTGTTAGACCGCCTGTGCCTTTGAGACTTGGTTTTCAAGATGTCGAAAACGTTAAACTCAAAAAAAGCTCCAGGTTTTGACAAAATTACTGGCAAAATGCTTGTACAGTTACCTCGTGTTGCTAGAAGAATTCTTCTTTTCATTTTTAACGCTATTTTGCGCCTAGAATACTATCCTGCAGAGTGGAAGGTGTCTATGGTTACTATGATACCCAAGCCAGGGAAGGATCCCACTAAAGTAGGGTCATATAGACCAATAAGTCTACTGCCAACAATTTCAAAACTTTTCGAAAAATTGTTAATTTTTTCGTGCGTTTCAAACTTTGAATTTAAGCGTTTGTTGTTAGGAATTGCACCTTTGCACTTTATTTTGTCCAACAGTGTATATATTTTTTTACAATCTGTGTTTCAACAAAATTAAAATTGAAGTTTAATTTGTTGTACTCTGTTTTTTTTATTAAGAGGTTTAATGAAAAATCGTACGATTAGCCCTCAATACCGTATTCATAAAGTAAATGAATTTCAAATATATGTATGTATGTATGTATTCTATACTAATTTTTTAATATATCTTTTTTTTATTTCTAAAACCAATATTAAACAGGTTTGCTTTTGATTTTGTTTAATAGCAATATCCTTTATGAACGTCAGCTTTAACGTACGAGTATACATACATATGTTAGAATTCGATACTATCGAAAATATCGATAGTTAAAAACAAAACTATCGAAAATATCGAATGGGCCGACTATCGATAGTTTTGCAGCTCTAGTGTGTATAAACTACTATTTTTAAAGAGAACGGTGTCCATTACCACCGATATCAACATATATAAATCTACTGTGAGCATCAACAACAGCTAAAAGCACATCGCTATGGTACCCCTTATAATTGTAAAAATCAGAACCAGCATGGGGTGGATGTTTAATTCTTATATGTTTACCGTCAATAGCACCCAAAGTATGAGGAAATTGCCACAGCTTATTAAAATCATCTGCTATGGCCTTCCATTCGATTTGGTTGGCCGGCATCTAAAAATGAATTCCATTAAACTCACTACGATCTAATGTGGAAACGTCAAACTTTAATAATATTTTCATTTATTTTTACCTTTAAAAATCTGTCAGATAAATTAATAACAATTGCTTTTAGATCTTCAGGTATAAATTTACTGATTGTTTTTCGAGACACAAGAGTGAGAAATTCCAAAGATCTATAAGAGTCCCCTGTTATTGCTAACGGCGCCCGTGCTGGTATCGCATCTCTCATGACGGTATTTTCTTTCCTTATATCATGCTGCACCTAATAATTCCGTATGTATTTGTATTGCGATTTATCGAGGTAATTTAAAATTTATAAAGTTCTTACTCACCATGGATAATAGCATTTCAAAGTCATCCACTCTCAAACGACAAAAGTTTTTATAATCATTGGTGTCGCAAAATATATCATTTAGAATATGAGCTTCTAAGCTATGAAGCTGTCTCTTCTCTAAAAACGGTTTTAACCAATATTGCCGCTCCATACAGATTTTGTCGTCTTCTTCAAGCAGATCCATTAAATCTTTAAGATTTTTTAAAGCCATTAATAGGACAAAACTTTTTTTGGTGTCCATACTCCTATTTTTCTTTGTATGCAAAAAATTCACGAACAAAAACTTTCAACAATTGTTAAGCTATGTACACACTGTTGTCAGATGTTACAATATTGTGAGATCTGGCAATATGCTGACAATGTAGTGACAGTGAAAATTGTAAGAAATTCTTACAATTTCATTGTCAGACTATGGTCTGACAAATAATTCATATCACAACAAAAATTGTCAGTTCACACGGTTGTCAGATTGTTAGATAAAAAAAATTGCCAGACATGTTGTAAGGCATTGCCACTTATGTATATCAACAACGATCTGTTTGGCAGTGTTGCCCATCAAACTTTTTTCTGACAATGATGCCATTGTCAGGTGCATTAATTTTAAACATCTGACAATTATAACTGAGCTTACAATACCAGCCAATTATCTGGCAATGCCGACTAAGAGTGTTTTCATGATTGCCAGATGCCTGACAACATTGTCGTCTTACAATTGATTGACAATGGTTTTTCTGACAACGTTGTAAGTTAAAAATTGCCAGTTCACACGATTGTAATAAATTTTCAGACAATTTTACTGGCAATATTGTAAGATCTGACAACCGTGTGTACGTAGTAAACGTCTGCATTTTTAAGCTGAAACGGCATTTCAACATATTCATTTGCTTTTTGAATGAATAAATGATGAAACAGAATACGTCCGCAACTTCAAGCAAAAACGACTCTCAGAGAAAACAGGCACATAATTGAAACGACGGCTGCAACTTCACAAACTGTCATTTAATCATCTTTTTTGTTAGGTAAAAAAAGCTTTTTCTTTTATTTTTATTTTTCCTCGCAGCAAAGCTTTTGAAGCTTTGGTTTTGTTTACAAAATGTATGAAATTTACTAAAAGTGTGGTAATATTGTTGAAAGCTTTTCTGCTTCAAAGTGAGAGCATAAGAAAAATCGCTGCCAAAATAAAATAGATTCTATTTTACGACCGCATTCTCTGGCGTTATTTTATGCCAAATTGTATGGAGAAAAACGTCATGCCCTAGTTCTGTTTCATCATTAAAGCTTCGTATCACACACAACTGATTATAAAGTGACTCATATTTTTTTATTATTTTAATAAAAACAAATAAATGAATACACAAACCGAACGAATAATGATAATAACTCGACTTGTGGAGAAACAAATACAACCACATTCAAATAAAACGAAAACAAGAAGAAAAAGTTTCAAATATAATATCATTCGAATGAATCGAAGTAGCATTCGATTTTATTTATACATATGTATCTACATATATATGTATACATATTTCGATGAGACATGTAAAAATGTATAAAAAAATAAATAAATATTTTTGTACGTATGTATGTATGTGTGTACAATAACATACCATTAAAGTTCTTTTATCAACTCCAATTTAAAATTTTCAGACTTTCTAACGCACATTTCTTAAAAGCAAATTACGTCATAAAAATTTGTTTCTTTGTAATACAACAAATGTAATGTGCATTCGAATTATAATCGTTTTATTCATTCATTCATTCGATATTTCGTGCACTCTATCAAACAGTTATGTTGTATTTACGTGCTTTTGCTCTTACCAATAAGAGAAAATATACATTTAAATTACGAAGATTATACGACAGAATCTATTTATTACGACCAACTATAAAACGCAATTCATTCTCTTTTCTGTTTTTTCTCGGTTTACTTTGTTAATCTCTCTTAAAGTATTCGATATTTGAATGAATATTGTATTTTTAGTGTGCATACTAAAGAATTGCATGGGCATGCTTGACATTTGAGTATGCTCATATGCTCGAACATTGAACAGAGTAACGATAATACCCAAATATCAAGAAGCAGAAACGAACACTGTTGATTTAAACAAAATGCTTACTTGAAAAAACACGCAGTGCTCAATATCAAAACGAACAGTGTCCGGTTATTGTTTGGTTATGGTCGATTAATGTCCGTAGTAAAAAAAAGCCAAACTATTAAACGTTGCCACTTTCTTTAAACCTCTCAAATTTTTTGTGCATACTGTCTGGAGATTTTTTGTGTATTTTAAAATGAATGTAAGTAAATTGTTCGGTTTGAACTAAATTAATAACATATACATATGTATATATTTTATTGAATTTTTGTGAACTCAATTTTTAATATCTAAAATATTTATTTTTGGCGCCCGAGCAGGGAATGTTGAATAATAGTTTTTATTCAAGATGCAAGAAAGATTTTGTTCCAAACTGGAATTTTATCTAAACGTTTTAAATGCAAGAAAAACGCAACCGCACAAGTTGACGGTTCAATTGATACAATACTTCATTTTTATTTAAAGAAACTTATAAGTAAAATTTGCTCATTAGCTCTACTCTCACAAAATTATAATAAATTTAACGAAAGTTAGTACACTGTGGAAAAAATTACGTATAATTAAGCAATATAAAAATTTATGTTTAAATAAATATTTTAGATATTAAAAATTGAGTTCACAAAAATTCAATGAAATATATATGTACATATATGTTATTAATTTAGTTCAGACCGAACATGCCGGCCAGTTTGAATGCCTGCGATAGGCTTCAATTTTCTTTAGGAAGCAATGCCAACTTATGAATTGCTCGCTTCAGCAATCCTGATTTGGTCTGTACGTCTGCAATGCGCACCTTTCCATCAGTGCCGGTAGTGACCTTCGTAATGCGACCTAACATCCACTTCAAAGGTGGAAGATTGTCGTCGTGGACTAATACTAACCCGCCTGCTTGCAAATTATTTGAAGGTGTTGACCATTTCGACCGCTGCTGCAATCCAAGCACGTAATCGCTTTAAAACCAAAGTGCCATTAAATGTTATTGTTGCTGCTGATGACGGTGATGATGCTTTTATATTCGACTGTTGTTTTAAATTATTATAAGTTATATTATTGGCGAATGTTAGTCCACCAATGCCCGGACCCAACTTAATTGTACTTGATGAGCTGTTAATGTTATTATTATTATTACAGCTATTGATATTGGAGCTTTGAGAAGCAGAAGGACTATTGCTCGCAAATGAGGAAATTGTTGTTTTCCCACAAGTAGTCTTAACGTCACTTTGCCTATAATGTGGCGTTGAATTTGCCGTTTTAAACATAATCTTTTCGGTAGGCGATGACATGGACACAACTTTTCTTAAATCTGCTCCCAAATCCTTTCTAATAGACTCAACAGCCGAACTTTTGCGCTGCAGAGCTGAATTTGTTGCAAGAGTTGCCGGAGCCGTTGTAGCTGATGTAACTGCTGATGAAATGGGTACTATCTGCTTTGGTATATGAGAAGTTATTAGCTCGTTTCGTATCGAATTTGCACTAATCTTTATATGAGCAGGCGAAAAAGTCAGGTGCGACTTAGTATCATTTACATTAGGAGACGGCGGAGGCGGGGAATTATTGCGCAGATTATTCGCATTGAGATTAGTTTTAGGAGACATATGCAGTAAAGATGAGGATATTAATGGCATAACAGAAATTGGATTAACACATGCGCCCACATCTGCTAAAAAATCGTTGTTTGCGCCAAACCACGAAGACGAAGAATTCGATGAAACTAATCCAAATGCCGAAGAATTCCAACTGTTGCCAATATCTTTCCCAACATAGCTACTGTTGTTACTATTTAATAGTGGTATTGAATAAGTGACATGTTCAAGCGAAGATTGCGCATCTCCGAGGCAACTTTCATATTCGTTGGCACTCCCCACCACATTCGCAACTTCACTACGTATATCTATATCTAACATATCTTGCAGAGAGTCCGATATATAAAAATCCAACGTTGGACCCTAAGAATCCGTGTATTTATTAAGGAATCCATCATGAAATCCACCTGTATATTCTTCCAACTCGAACATAATCCTCCCTTGAATTTGGTTATGACTATCTTTCAGCTGTCCACCTCTTGTCTATCAATAGTCAGTTACTCTTTTTGTGCTTAAAAATTGCCGGTTAAAACACAAATGTAAAACCGAAGCAACAAATGCTTGCTTTTATGCTCTTCTATTTTACATTGCTTTTTATGTATTCGAACACACGTTTATATATTTGTATGTAATACTTTGCGCGCAACCTTTTATCTTCACCAATAGAAAGAGGCCGGTAAGTGAGCCTTTTTTCCGTATCAAGTGCAACAAATTAATAAAACTAATATGAATCATGATCGCCAAATCGAACGCACATCATTAAAGTGAAACACAAAAGAATTGTTAAAATAAATGTTGAATTAGAACTAAAAAAGGACAATGTGTTTTCTTAATTAATGAAAAGCGTTAGGGTTCAACAACTACAAAATCAACGTATTAGAAAAAGATTAATGTTTCAAATTTTTGGTGGTTTCATCTGCATGAGTTGCTAGTCTTTTTCATCTACCTGGGCTCGCCAATTGTACCTCTCGGCCAATTCGACACGTCCTGGATTAATAGGAGCAGATAACCAGGTAGACACAGAATTGATAAAATCATCAAGGTACTGTACATATCGTTGAAAGTGCAGTCGATAGCTGAACATTTCTGAAGTTCTTAAATTTATTACGATAAAAGCAAAAATAAAAATCTGCCATACCAAAAAAAAATTTATTAGAAAAAAAAAACGCATAGTCGACTGTACTCGCAATCAAACATACATAAATACGCACATGTATAGACATATGTATGTATGTGTTTAAATATATGCTAATAATATACGACGAAACTGGCAAAGCACACTAAAAAAAAGTTAAGTAATATAATAACACGTGAAAAAGAACCGCTACGATTTCGTTGTTGTTGTTGATGAGAAGAGCATTCGTTGTTGTTTTCTTAATAAGCTGTTCCATTAAAACATAAGTATGTGCTCTAACTTAAAAGGTGAATCATCGCTTCGCTGTAATTTACTTTTATCACTTCTTAATGCACTTAATTATGTACCGTGAGCGTCAAAAGAAACTGTACACCATTGATTTTCATGTTTAAAACTTTAATTTATTACTTTTTTTTATAATGTGACTTAAATTTTTTTAGTTTTTATTTAAAATACTTATATCCTATAATTTTTTATTAAAAGACAAAAACAAAACCTCAACAACAGTAAAAAATATAGAACAAAAACAAGTAAATCTTTATATTTGAAGCGTCAAAAGAAACTGTACATATTAAAGTAATAATGTTACTTAAATACCTATAATTAGTATTTAGTTTGATTGCCATTTGATTTTATTACAGCTTGGAGTCTTCTGGGCATCGATTCCACAAGTTTTCTAGTAACTTCGGGGGAAATGTTCAGCCATTCCTCCATTATTACTGATTTGAGAGAATCTTTGCTTGTTATTTCCCTCTTTCTTATTTGGCGATCCAGATGTTCCCACAAATGTTCGATGGGGTTGAGATCAGGCGACTGAGAGGGATGATCCAGTTGCTTTGGAGTATGATAAAGTAGCCATTCCTTTACTATATTGGCAGTATGCCTGAGATCGTTATCTTGCTGAAAGACCCAAGTTCGATCCAAGCTCAGTTTTTCAACGCTCTGTGCCAAGTTTATCTTTTAAAATGTTTAGATAATCTGTTTTATTCATAGTATTTTCTATGAATACCAAATTTGCTACATCATTGGCTGCCATACATCCCCACACCATCACCGAGCCACCACCATGCTTCACTGTGGACATTACATTTTGCTGAGCGAATTCAGAATTTTTCGTTCTTCTAATTTTAACCGGCTTTTTCTTACCGAATATTTCAAACTTGCTCTCGTCGGTAAAAAGTACGTTGCTCCAAAATATATTGGACTGATTTTCGTACTTTTTGGCAAATTTTCGACGCCGGCGTTGATTGATTGGTGAAATGTAAGGTTTTCTTCTTGGAATTCGGCCATATAGTCCATTTGCATGTAAGGCTCTGCGAATTGTGCTGGCGCTAACACTAACACCGGAACATTCTGAAATATTTTCGGATATTTTGAGTGCACTTTCTGTTGGATTTTGCTTCACCTTTCGCCTAATGGACCGTATTTGAGTACTGTTTAGTTTGACTGTTCTTCCAGATATGGGGCGGTTTTCTAAATATGAAAACTTTTTGTGCTTGTCAAATATATACTTCACAGTGTTGTGACTTTTTTCAACCATGGCACCAATCTCTCTTAAAGATTTTCCTTCTTCGTGAAATTTTATCACAAGTTCACGAATATCAAGAGAAGTTTGTTTGCCCATTTTTAAAAAATGCAAAAGCTAGCTTATTTGAACTGCTTGTGGCAAAACCAAATCTTTCAATAACCTTAATAATTAGCTACTATTGTATAACTGGTCGTACTGAAACAAATCAAAAAAATATATATAACGGGACTTTTTACTGTAAAATTACTTATTACTTGTTATACATAAAAATTGTACAATTTCTTTTGACGCCTGAAATGTAAAGAATTTTTGTTTTTGTTCTATATTTTTTGTTGTTGTTGGAGTTTTATTTTATTTTTGATCAAATTTGAAGTAAGGCTATATATAATAAAAAAAGATAATAAAGAAGGTTTTAAACATGAAAACCAGTGGTGTACAGGTTCTTTTGACGCTCACAGTATATAAACCTACAGCTGTATGTATATAAATCAACTACTTAATTGGAAAAAAAACTTATTTTTTGTTGCTGAAATCTCATAAAATTGGATCAAACATAAGTATGCATTACAAAATACCGACCAACTTACAAACATAGGTTTACAATAAACACCTTTTCAGGTTGCGAATACATTTGTTGCTCAACACGCATATAAACTTGCGTACCATAATTTTTATCAACACATTGGATAAACATCTTGTATCTACATATGTATATTTAAAAGAACATTGCCTAAAACATTCGAGCTGAAACATTGTAAAAGTATTGGCATGCTTATTTAAGCCTAGTATTGAGATTGAATGTGCGAAAATTTCTCAGCAACATTACTTATTTCGTACTGAAAAACTGAGATGTGCTCAGTGTTGTAAACTTTTTCACTTGCTCATGTTTCTATTTAATTTTAAGTATACATGTATGCTTATGTTATTTCGCAGCTGAAAAAACAAATAGTTCCAGAAACAATTTTAAATTAAAACATGTTGCGGATACATTTTGTGTGTTTTTCGCTTTAAAAACTCAGTACTACATTTCTAAACCTAATTCGCAAATATTTCATACGAAACACTTTTGTATGCAATATGAAAGAATTTCGCACGAAATAATGAACTCAATATTAGCCTTTAGGCACAACTCATTAAACATAGAGTTAAAAATAAAATTGAAATAAAAGCGATCAACTTTTGCTAGTTTAAGTGTTCAATTTATGAAGCAGTACGATTGTAGTTTTTGATATTATAAGTCACAATGTCTACAGAGTCTGAACAAATTGAAGCTGCTGTTACAGCTTCAGATACCTTTGCTACACTACGCCAGCAAAGAAGCAATGCAAAAGGTAATATCACACGAATTAAAAATAGCATAGGAACTGAAAGGTCGGTTATTGAGCTGCAGTGTAGGCTTGCTATTTTAAACTCTTACATCAGACAAATAATGATATATCAAACCGAAATAGAAAAAATTAATCCACAAGATGATCGTCGCCCAGAGATTGAAGAATTATGCATTAGCGCCAAATCGAAGGTAATGTCGTTGCTTGGTCCTCATGTACCTAATGAAAGCTCACTTTACGACAATACGTTGTCACTGCGTCCGCCAAACCGGTTACCAAAGTTGAAATTGCCTAATTTTGATGGCAGATATTCGAAATGTTGAATATATCTCAGCTATATGTGAACCGATTTTACTGAATTTCAATAGCAAACCCTTGAAAAGAAAAAAGTTTCTAAGTCTAATGGTTTTCTCAGAAACGGTATTTCAACAGCGGACAGACGGAAATCGCTTAATCGACTTTTCCATTAATTCTGATTCAGAATATATATACTTTATAGGGTCGCAAAAAAAAAACTGTAGAAATTACAAACGGAATCACAAACTTATAAATACCCTTTACATTTTTGTGAAGGGTATAAAAATAATAAAAAAAAAATTAAATAATAATAATAGAAAATTGAAATTAAAAGAAAAATGATTTGTAAAGCAAAAAATAATTTTTATATACATTCCACATCACAATCCACATTTGAAAAACATTCGAGAATTACATTTGGAATAAATGAATATCTAAATCTGAAAATAATTTCCCCTTTTGGTTGACAATACTAGGTTTTTTAATTTGAACTCAAATCAGTATTAAATGTTTGTCGTTTGAGAAAACGTTTGATTTCAAATCATTCTCAATTAGTGTTTGCTGGGTAGGATGTACCTATGTATATATATTTATATTCATAAAACCCAAATTTGTTTTAATAAACTTTTGCATAAAATATTCGAATTAAAGTTTATTTAAAATTCATTTTTATTTTTGTGTACATGCCCATAAATCTTTTATTAGTAGTTAAATTTTTTCCAAAAACATATGTTACGTTTTTACGTTCTATAATCGCACTTACGTCTTAAGTTTACTTTACGTTACTACCACATTCCATTTACATTACATTCCAGTTGTCTAACTGAGCCTTTAGCCTAGGCCGTAAGATGCATCCAACACTGTATACATTGTAAGCGAAGATTGGATGAGTTTAAAACTTTATTGCTAGCATTTGTTTTCTTCTTTGCTTCTTATGTACAATTTATTTAACAATATCAGTAGAAAAATACTAATCTGAATCGAATGCTAGTTGTTTGTTGTGCTTAACATGCTTATTTTGATTTTTTCTGTTGACACAATCGCTTACAATCGGATGCTTTGCAAATTGTAACAACTTGTGGACTGTAGTGCGATTCACTATGCTTTTTAAGCCCCAATTATTTCGGTTAAAATTATTAACCACAAAATTAACCTTTTTCCTATTCACAAGTACTTTAAGCACCATATGCTGGTGTTTAAAATCAGCTGTTTCAGGCAGCTGTTATATTTAACCACATAAATAGGTGTTAATTAACACCCGCATTTTTTGTAGGTTTAACCAAAAAAAAGTGTTGATTTATGTTGTTTACATATTTATTTCATTAAATTTATCTAATATTATTTTCTATCACAAAAATTTTTTCGATTTTATAATTAGTCGACAAATACATTCCTTAAGAAGTTTTCTAAAGAAATTTTTAAAGAATAAAAAATTTTTAAAGAATAAAAAGCTTTCAATTATTGTTTTTTATAGAAAGAACCTCGAGCTCATATATTATTTTTAAGATTTTTATACATAAAAAATGGTCAAAGATACAAAAGGTGAAGAAAACATATAAACAAAAAGAGACTCAGTACAATAGCTAATAAAAATGAAATGGAGAGTTGCCACGTTATAACAATCTGAACGTGAAGAAAAATAAAACCCTCTACGGTGGCTAAATATAGTTAGTGAATAACGTAGGGGTTAGTGCAAACAACAAAATGTGTGGCTAAAGTTAACACTTCCAATTGGGGTGAAAAGTTAGTGAATTGCACTACTGATGGGAATGTAAATGTAGTCGGAACAGCTGATCGATTTTGTTATACGAGAAACAATGAAAATGCTTATCTGACTGTAATGAAATGTAACCGTAACGTCTGAACCTGTAGAAAATAGAATTTCATTACGTGTTTACGTGACAAATGTTGTCAGTAATGGTATATATTATTGTGAATGCCAGGACGGCACAAAAACCCTGTTTTAGTACTTTTTGTTTATTTGATAACTGAACTGTTTAAGTAGTTAAATTTGTATGCACACATAATATATTTTAACAAATTTTGGAATTTTCTGTAAAATACGCAAGATGGATATACATACATTGGTAGCATAATTTATACACTGCGCACAATTTTTGCATCTTTCACATTATTTGTAACCTCAACATTTATTAGCCCGATTTCCAAAATATATTCCTCAAACACAATCTTCCAACGATAAAATGAATTTTAAAAATTGGTTTATAATATATAGTTATGCTGATATAAATGTAAGAAAGCAATACAGTATAAATTTAGGTCTGTGATGAAATGAAAATGTAAAAATAAAAAAAAATTTAATACTTTTTAAGTATAATAAGCTAATAATTATATATAACTGGAATTTTAGTACTCTTATACACAAAAATGTAAAGGGTATATATAAGTTTGTGATTCCGTTTATAATTTCTGCAATTTTTATTTGCGGCCGTATAAAGTACATATATTCTCAAGAATCAGAATTAATAGAAAAGTCGATTAAGCGATGTGCGTCTGTCCATCCGTCGGTCGTTGAAATACCGTTTCTGAGAAAACCATTAGACTTGAAAAGTTTTTCTTTCACCATTCTATTACCCCATCGAGTCATGGGATTGCTATTGAAATTCGAAATTCCGAAAAAGATATAGCCTAAACCGATTTTTCTATAAATGTTTGTTTTTGCTTAAAATAACTTTTGATAATATATGGAGGTTACCAAATAGAGAAAATGAAAATTTCCGATATCGGTCCATATATACCCGAGATATAGTCTAAGCCGATGTTTTAGTGAAAAATTTGTTTTGCTTGAAATCAGTTCTGATTATAAAACGAGGTAATTAATTACTCGTAAAATGGAAAATTCCGTTATCGGTTCACATTTAACCGAGATATAGCCTAAACCAATTTTTGCATGATAATTTCCATGAAAGATTTCCTTTTTGGAATGGTGATTACAAGGCAAACATATTTTTTCCCCGATGTCGGTCATATATCCGAGCATATTTAGTGACTATCGTGAAGGGTGTTTTAGACTCGGCCTAGCCGAATGTACTACGCTCCTGTTATATATTAATATTATTAAATATTATAAGCAATTAAATTTGTTTTTTTAGATGTACTAAAGAGCAGAGAACAAAAATTTAAACATTTGAGATTTATTCGCTATATTAGCTTCCAAAATTGGTACCAATCAAAAAATTATAAAAAGCTTTTTTTTATATTTTCCAGCTGTAGTTCATATGAAATGTCGACAATAGACAGAAAAAGAAATATTAGAAATTTTAGGTACCATTTAAACAATTTTCGTACTTTTTGTTTATGTACTGAGTACTATGAACTCTCATCACAGCTGTATTGCTTTTATTTTATTTTTGTAAATTATTTGATATAAAGATATGGGCAGGGTTGCCAGAATTTAAAGAGGTAAAATCTTCAAAACTCAAGAATTTCTCATGAAAAAATCTGCAAAATCTGCACTTTATTTTCCAAATCTTCAAACTCTTATTAATATGCCCTTTTCATAAATAATTTCAAAAATACTAACAATATATTGAAAGAAATTATGCATTTCAGAATATTAAAATGCAAATAGATTATTTAATGAGAAAACAAATATATATGAAAGTTGTTAAAATTGATGAATGTGGTAAAAATGCTGATGAATGTGGTAAAAACATTATATGTATATTTAATAAACTCGGTTAGAATTTGAACATTATGTTAGAATTAGGTGACTTTATTTTAGATACAGCTCTGTGCTGGGGAACAGTTCTCGCGTTAATGTAATTATTTCTTAAGTGCGGTCAGGCTTGTCGTTGTTGTTCGGCAATTTCTTATGTGAAGGCATAAGTCGTTATAGTTAGTCACAGCGCCGCTGCAAATTACTGTTATTACTATCATGGGCAGAAGGTCTTCGTTACTCCCCCCATACTTTACAAATTTCTTCGCAACTGTACGAGTATTGTTTTTTTATTTTCATTTCACTGACATCGATATTAGCAAAAGGATGTAACAAGGCAGCTTTATACAGGTAGTGGCAGAATTACAATAAATACAACACCAACAAACATCAACATGTATTTTGTTGGTAGAATTTACGAATAGTTGTCAAAATTTTGTTTAAAAAAGCAAGGAAGTCTATAATGTGTTTTTGACAAATTTATGCAAAGGAACTGAAAACCAGTTGCGCTTATACCACTACCATATTAAAGCTGCCTTGGGATGTAATTGTCGAAAATTAAAGACATGACTTAAAAATCGTCGTAAAAATGTAACATGATTTTGGTAACAACTTTAAAAGAGTATTATAAAAAATACTAAATTATCGTATGCATAAGCTCATATTACTTTCTAGAAACTTGCCAAAGTTGCTTTAACAAAGTTATTTGTTAAACTTCGAATGCAAAAACAATCAATTGCATGTAGCTTTCAACCTTTATAATTTTTTCAAAATTTTGCTTAATTTTCTTATATAACATTCAAAAACATGTGCAAGATGTTATACCATTTTGTCTACTTTATAACATGAACGATTGATATTTTCGTTCTAACTTCGCTCTTGTAGAAAAAGTGCAAAAAGTTACTTTATTATTAAAAATTTTTAAAATCTGCGTTTTTAGGCCAAAAATCTTCACATCTTCATTTAGTGTTTTAAGAGAGGAAAAATCTGCAGAATGAAGATAAATCTGCATTTCTGGCAACCTTGGATATGGGTGATGAAAAATTAATTATTTTCTTTAACATACAATAATATAAAAATGAAAAGCAGAACACTTTTTCTGTAAATCATTAATAAGTGAACACTTTTTCTTCACATGCACTTTTGTTTTTTTTTTTTTTGTTTGTATCAAAAACACATGATACGGTTTTACGTGTTCTATAAGTGCTACTACCATGGTGCAATTAACCAGGTGGCATCACTAGCGCAGGTGATAATTTTTTGTTTCATAAAATTGTGGGAGTCAAAAATTGTGGGTGAAAAAATAAAAATATTTTAAACAGTTTGAAAAAGGGCAAGAACACAATAAAAAAGTTTTCAAAAATATTTTAATTGTTTAAAATGTGTTGAAAACAATTTATAAAATAAAATATATTAATTTTCTTTGTTCGTTTTTTTTTTATATAAACGTTTCTTTTTCATTTTCTTCTGTTTTGTAAACATGTTTTCGATAGCGTCCGGAAATTTTACACAAACAAAATATTACGTATGTAGTACAACAACTCTTATGCTGCCACCTAATAATTGCACCATGGCTACTACATTTACATTTACGTTACAGTTACAATTTCTACGGTCGGCTAGATAGGCCTTTAATCGCAGTTGTAGGTTCTGTTAGAGATTTTTGTTTCAAATCTACTAGATTTTTGGTAAATGTAAATTTTCTATTAAATTGAGCTTAATGGCCTATTTCTGTATTGCAAATTACTCAAAAGTTTTGTTCAATTGGGTGGAAAAAACTACTTTGCGATTCTATAAGACGTATTTCAAGTTTCTTGAGTAAAAACGTAATTTTAGTACTTTTTTTTGCATTTCTGTAGTTTCCATATTGCAGTTACAATCGCCATAAATGTCAAAAGTCAAAAAGTCGGTCAAAAAAAAGTGCTCGTATTGAAATTAAAAATTTATTTCCACAAAAAATTTAACATAACATAGATAAAATAAACATAATAAATAATAAACATAAAGTGAAATAAACATAAAAGTGTCAAAAAACATTGAAAACAAAAATTATTCAAAAAAATGGATGTAAATATGTAATAAAAAATTGTGAGTGCACACACAAATGTACATGGGCTTAATAATCTAAAAACAAAATTAACAAAAATATTTATTATTTATATTCAGCATAAAAAAACAAGCATTATCCAGTTTCAAAAACTCGTGGATTTAATGGAAATGTTCCCACAGCTTGCAACAGGCAGTCCTACAAAACTGCGGTTGAAGAGATGTGGGAAAATGTGGCCGAACAAATAAATGTCTTAGGACCTCCAATAAGAAGTGGTTCGGAGTGGAAAAAGGTAATTTTTAAATGTTATTTGATCGAACTTATGTTCAATTTTTTACATATTATGAATGCATAGGTGTGGCAAGATCAAAAGTGTCGCGTTAAGAAAAAAATAGGCGACAACAATAAAAGTCTTCACGGAACAGGTGGAGGTCCGTGCAATGTAAGCAACTTGAACCAAATGGTGCAACAAATTGATCGCATATGCCACCTTTCTTCTGCAGCAGCACCTAGTGGCACAATTTTGGGTGTATATAGTGCTACTAAAACAGTGAAAATGACGCCACCCAGAAAAATAACTAAAATAGCAGCTGTGACACCTACTACTTCGAAGGAAAAGTGCCATTCGGACAATATGTTTTCACCACATATCGCAACTATGGAACTTGTTCACCCATACCCATCAGAAAGATTAATTGAACCCACTTTTTCACAACTATCCTCACAGAAAATAATGACATCAACCCCAGAATCAACTAAAAAAAGTAAGAAAAGAAAAAACACCGACAGCAATTCAGAGAGACTGCAACTGGTACAACAGCAAACAGACATACAAAGAAAAACATTACAAATAATGGAAAAACATGCCGAAGCAGCTAAAACACAAGCTGAAACTTCAAAAGTACAATCTGAAGCAACAAAACTATGTTTAAATTAATTTTTACTGAATTGTTTTTGTTTTTCGTTATTAAATACATATATCTTAAAAATATATCATAAAATGTAATAAAACATGAATTTATAGCTAGCTAAAACCTTTTTTTTATTTCATTTTTCATTTGTAATAAATTAATATAAATATATGAATATAAAATAAATAAAAAGAAAAAAAAACTTTTTTTAAAGTATAAAAATGTTCACGTTTGTAAATTTCTTGCAATTTCAGTTCTTAACACTCTGGGAACGTCCTCTTCGTCTAATATTTCGATATCTTCGATATCATCTTCATTATTTGTGGGTTCCCAAACTTCCCTGTTATAAGGCTCCCAGTTGCTTTTAAAAAAAATGCAAATGTTGTGCAAAATACAACAGGAATTTATAATCCTTGTTGCTTTTTCAGGGCTATAGTGCAATCCCCTTGATCCTATTATGCACCTGAAACGATTTTTTAATAGACCATTGCATCTTTCAATAACATTTCTAGCTTTGCGGTGTTTATCATTATATTTTTCCTCATAGGTGGTAGATGGATTTCTGAAAGGTGTCATTAAATATGGCTGTAATTTATAGCCACAGTCACCTAATAGAGGAACAAACAAAACATACAAACGAAAACTCAATATTAAATATTTATGTATATACAAATGTATGTTTTTTACCAAGTAACCATGTGTTTCGCTTTCCGTTCAAATAATTTGTTTTAAAAAAATGATTTGCAGCGCTCTGGTCCCAAACATAAGCATCGTGGTTTGCCCCTGGGTGTCTTGCATCCACATAGGTTATGACCATATTTTGATCGCAAATCTAATGAAAAAAATAAATACTTGTAAAATAAAATTGGAGATTCAGTTTACTTATATGCATGTCTGTAAATACGTAAGTATGCTTAAATAGGTACATACATTATTTGTATATTATATAGAATAACTCACCAACATAACGTTTATATTATTATTTCCTATTATAGTAAAGATGATTTTTATCATTGCGAGGTGCTTTAATTCCATCCACACACCCGACAATACCAGGAATGCCATATAATTGGTAAAAAAACTCTTTTGATTTATGTTCTTCTTCCGCACTTCTTTCCAATTTGATCCATTTGCGTCCCAAATGTTCTTCAAATATAACCAAGAGTTCACTAATTATTTTTGAGACTTGGGACTTTGACATTGAAGAAACATATTCATTTCCCACCGACGCTTGGTAACCACCAGTAGCCAGAAAAGACAAAAATGTAGTTAGCTTTATAGGAGCTGGAATGTGGGTGTTCCGGTATGCTGGTTTCAGTTTCGGCGCTATTTCGGCTAGTAACATAGCAAATACCTCTTTGTTGATACGAAATGTAGCAATAAAGCTAAATACTTATATTCACAAACATAGATAGAGGTTCCACTATTACTTGTATATCAATTTCCACGTACCGCTCCTCTGGAAGATCTAACACATTAAAGGCATCTCTGATGTTTCTGCGATATAAGCGAGCATCCACGCCATCGTTATCACTTGAGTCACTGTCGAAATGAGCTTCAACTGATGGAAACATCATGATATTTATTTACTTTTAATTTATTTCACACTTAAGAAAAACTTTTTAATATTTACAAAATATAAAAGCGCGCGGAAAAATAAAATTTACTATGTAAATAAAAAACAGCTGTTTCTGTATTTTTTGTTTTCCAAGAGTTGCCATTTTTTGAAAGAAAAATGGTATTTTTATATGAAAAAAATGTACTAAAAATCCTTATTTTATACTTTGGCAATAATGTTCTTTGACAGTTGAACAATTACTACGTAACAAAACTACAGGCAGACGAGTGCAATATAGATACTCATTTTCTTACGTACTCGTCCGTCTGCTGCTCGTCTGCCTAAAATATACATGCAATATGGAAACTGGTCATAAGTTTAAACTTTGGCCATTTAAGTTGCAATCAAATAAGATCTGAAAAACTCAACTTTGAGTTTAAATAGAATTTAATTGATAAATGGTATTTAAATTCGAAGTCAAAAACTGGGCCGTAGTCGCTTTTTTGATTTTTGTCGAACAAAGATAAAATTTTTGACAGGGGTTGTACATTCACACATATTTATATAATTGTTTCAACAAATGCGTAATGCCGTCCGTCCAGCATTTGGTTGTTAATGGTGGAAGGAGTGAGCGCTTACGAAATTGTTTGTTTAACTTATTTACTGTATTCAACAAATAGACAAAACAAAAAAAAAAAAAACATTTGGTGGAAAGTAACGACCTGCACGCGTTTGAATTAATTTTTTATGGTACGAATATTTTAATAAGGAATTAATATTATTAAATTGTCGCTGAGGTAATAAACAAACAGATTTCACAAGGGTAAACCATAAAAAGATTATGATTGATGAGAAAGCATTTTGAGAAGCAATTATAGGAAAGCCGGCAAATATTTATTTTGCCATTACGAGTATACATAAGTATGTCCACAGAGGCACATACACGCGTTCATATGTATCTGTGTATATTGCGTCGTGTTCAGCGGCTTATTGCTAAAACTTAAATTCAACACAAATAAATTGGAAAAAGAATTTTGTTTTATTTGAAAGATAGTTCTCTCTCATATTGATGAAAGTTCAATTTCCCTCAAATAGCTGGCCGGGAGAAAATTCTTTATTCGATCACCTTTTCTATACGTATAGCCAGGGCTGGGCAGTATTTGAAATAGAAATATGTATTCTGCATCTGTATTTCAAATACACGACCTGGAAGTAATTATTTGTGTCCAAGCTAGTTTGGACAATAATTATCTGTTGGAACTAATTTCTGTGAAGTACCACACTGAATTTGTATGTTGACTTTCGCAATATAAAGAGTGATTTTTTTGCTATTATCTTTTTGGTAACACTAGTTTTGACAGCTCACGCACGTTTTGTATCTTGTGTCACTGTCAAACATCTTCAGTTTGGTCTATAATTTAATCATGAATCGTCTTACAAACGAACAACGCTTGCAAATTATTGAGTTTTATTACCAAAATGCGTGCTCTGTTAAGAAAGTTCATCGCGCGCTTCTTCCATTTTATGGTCAGTTTAATCGACCTACTGAGGCTTCTATTCGGGCTATTGTAAAAAAATTTCGCACCAAATTTACATTGTTGGACATTAAACCACCAACACGCGTACGTAGAGTGCAAACTGAAGAAAATATCGCAGCCGTATAGGCCAGTGTTGGTGATGACCGTGAATTATCGATTCGGCGCCGTTCGCAGCAATTGGGCCTCTGTTACTCCACTACGTGGAAAATTTTGCGGAAGGATTTGGGTGTGAAGCCTTATAAGATACAGCTGGTGCAAGAATTGAAGCCAAACCACCTACCACAACGCCAAATTTTTGGTGAATGGGCTCTTGAGAAGTTAGATGAAGATCCACTTTTTTTTATCGAAGAATTGTGTTCAGCGACGAGGCTCATTTCTGGTTGAATGGATACGTGAACAAGCAAAACTGCCGTATTTGGAGTGAATAGCAGCCAGAAGCATTGCAAGAGCTACCAATGCATCCACAAAAAACAACCGTTTGGTGCGGATTATGGGCTGGCGGCATCATTGGGCCGTATTTCTTCAAAAATGGTGCGAATCACAACGTTACTATGAATGGTGAGCGCTACCGTGCGATGATAACAAACTTTTTTTTGCCCAAAATGGAAGAGCTTGACTTGCATGACATGTGGTTTCAACAAGACAGTGCCACATGCCACATGCCACACAGCACGCGAAACAATGGACCAATTGAGAGGCGAGTTCGGTGAACAGTTTATTTCACGCTTGGAACCAGTCAATTGGCCGCCCAGATCGTGCGATTTAACGCCTCTAGATTTTTTGTGGGGCTATGTTAATGCTATATATATTTTGTGGGGCTATGTTAATGCTATATATATGTCTATAGCGACAAGCCCGTTTCGATTGCCAACATTATTCGTGAGATACCGGCCGAAATGTTGGAAAGAGTATGCCAAAATTGGACTAAGCGGATGGACCATTTGAGGCGCAGCCGCGGCCAACATTTGCATAAAATAATCTTCAAACATTAAATTATATCGACCCAACTATCGATCCAAATAAATATTTCATGCATTTTTCTGAATTTTATGTGTTTTTTTTTTAAATTTCCGATAGTTCTTATAAAATCACCCATTATTAATTTATATTTCAAGAGTATTTTTAGTGGTATAACTATCTGAATATATGTACTTACCTAATTATTTTTTATACTTACCTACTATATTATACTTACCTATTATATTATACTGACCTATAATTTTTATACTTAGCTACCTGGTAAGGTAAGTAAAAATAAAAAAGGTAAGTAACCTTTTTTATTTTTACTTACCTTTTTATGAACACTTACATTTCTCTCCTATTTAATGTTACCAACCTTGTTAAATATTGTAAATCTGGCCACCCCAGCGGCTGGAAGTTTTCCATATGTCCAGGCCGATTTTCTCAAGGCCGAAGTTTGTTCTGATGGAGGTCGTGGGAAAAACGGCACTTGGAAAACATCAGCCGTGTGGTAAACTACTAACGAAGTAACCTGTATAAGTGTGAATCTACCAGGTAAACTTGAAAAAATAAAAAGTTCTAAGTGTATTAAAGGAAATTCTAACTCCCTCAATTTTTTATTTATCTGTTTTCCTAACTCACATTGTGATTTTCTCAATCATCGAGAAAATTGCAATTACCTATTCCTGGAGATTGCGCATCAACAACCCCTTCGTTATCTCCACGGAAAGGTTTATCACAAAGTGATCCCTTCTCTTTGTCAGCTCACAGGCAGCAGAATTGGCATCACTTTGTTCAATTTGAAATACAAAATACCAGGATACACTTAATAAGGTAACCTCGTCAGTCGAACCGTTACTCATCTGATGTGGCCAACTTGTCAAAAACTGTTTATATTCTTGTTTGTTTACATTTTTGTTTTCTTTACAATTTTGCACGCGCCAAAATTATTAATTGCGAAAGAAAAGTCTTTTTGTGGTAAAAAAATTGTAAAAAGTTTAATTAATATTTGTAAAAAGTTTTTCTTTGTGTTTTTTTCAAAACAATAATAAAAATGTCCATTTGTGCTGTGTGCAAAAGGAGAGACGGAACTATGTTTCGTATCCCAAAAGATGTGGCGATGAAAAAAAAGTGGAGTGAAATTTGTGGGGTTGAATTTACAACTTCTGCAAGGATTTGCTCAAATCATTTTTTGCCTTCCAACAGTAAACATCTTGGAGGACGCTTCCACATTCTTCCAAATGCTGAACCATTTATTGAAAAGTTGCCACAAATGTGTTCTTTTGCACAGTAAGTAACCTTTTTTATAGTGACAAATATACAAATCTAGTTTACCAACGCAGCTGCAAATTAAATAAAAAGTTCATAGGGCGATAGAAAATAGAAAAATATGTAATAAGAAAATGTTAAATGACAATATTGGCGAAAACGCTTAGTTTCCAGTTATGGAGCGAAGAAGTTTTCATACATACATGCAATTTTCTACTACATTTTTCAATCCATATGGTTAATATTGGTATCATTTGAAAGCTTATTAACAAATCTCTTATACCATACAGGAGAAAATCCTATGCATATAACCATTATATACTTTTGATTTCATTTGGAGCTGCGTTGGCAAACTAGATTTAGGCCAAAATTTTTTTGTTTCACAAAATTGTTTTTTTTTTTTTTTGGAAACTAATATAGTTTTATTATCATGTCATGTATACTTTAAAAAATAGGGCAGAGGAGCAACCCTAATGACCAGAAAAAGATTAAAAAAGACAACCACTTAAGTTGTTAACAGCCACCGCCACTTAAGTTGTTGAGATGGAAGTTCCCATTCATGAGAAGTCCAAAGATAAGTATAAAATAATTGACTATTTAAATGCAGCTTTTAACTTTTCTTATTTCCTATTCATATTTCTTATTTCAAAAAACGAGCAGAGGAACAACCCCGATGATCGAAAAGGACAGCCACTTAAGTTGTTGAGACAAAAGTTCCCATTCATGAGAAGTCCAAAGATAAGTATAAAATAATTAACTATTTAAATACAGCTTTTAACTTCTTTCTTATTTCTTTATAGTTTGAAGACAAGTACATTTCAAAAGACTGCATTTGGCTGAATGTAGTGGTTGCATAAATGACTGAATGTAGTGGTTACGCTTTTTCTTCATGATTATATATACATATTAATTATAAAAAAAAACTTTTAGATTTAAATGTTCTAACTTGTTTCTTGTTATTGTTTTCTTTCTTAATAATAATACATATTAATTATAAAAAAAAACTTTCATATTTAAATTTCCGAACTAATATCGTAGTATTTCCCTTTACTATTTTTATTATTTTATTTATTTTCCGTTTTCTAAACTAAACTAAGTATAATGGAGATGTCTATAACCAAAATTGCAAAAAATTAATAGTTTCGTAACCTAAAAAAGTTTCAGTAAAATAAATGTTTTTAAAACTGTTAAATTTAAAAAAAATATATTTTTTCAATAAACTATTTTATTTCATTATCTAGTAGTATTATTGTTTCATTAGTTTGTAAACCCTATTTTTAATCATATACGGCTCTATTGGCCCGATTGATAATAATAAATAAAAAAATTAATATATAAAAAAAAAAAACATTGAATAACAAGTTATTATTAAAATCATATTAAAATTTATTTAGACGCTTCTTTTTATTTGAAGTTATGGAACATATGTAGGTACCTATTTATGTTTGAAAATATTTTTCAGTTTCCAAATAATAATCAATAAACTCAAACAAGTACATTTATTTCCTTTTCATTTTGTTTATTATGCTGAATAGATATAATTTATTTTGATAAAAATGCAAAAGTTGATGTTGCTCATATTTGATTATCGAATTCAATAATAAACTTCATAACAGATTTATATATATGCAGACAATTGATAAACTATAAATTATAATTTAATTGCATTATTCAAACCCATCTCACTGAGTATTTATAAGCCATTTTTAGCAGCATCTGAGTATATTTCGATTGATCAGATGGAAACACACCAGGTGGGGGAATGACTTCAATGACTTTATTTAAAACTTCACAAACCGCAATTCCAAGTTTCGTGGATATCTGAAAGGTTATAACAGTAAACTCGGTAAAGAGTTGGTTACTACTTTAATGTCATACTAACCTTCAAAATGCGTTCTGATTCGATATCGAATGATAATTATGTAAAAGAACGTGTCTTATAATAAAGATTCTTTGCTTATCTCTTTTACATTCAACTTAGCGTTAGATCCGTTTCATCTTTAAATGATTATCTAAAATAAACATAATTTCTTACCTTCTTTAAAATCCTTTTCAATTTTCCTCTTAATATGTGCTCGGAATTTTGTAGCTCTTGATGAAGTAAAGAAAAATGCGGCCAAACTAAAGAAAAAAGCATGACTTGCTATGGACAAAAGTAAAGCCACAATAAGACCCAGTGCAGCACCCGATTTATTAACAGATTTGCGCTTTAAGGCGACTATCATAAAGGCCAAAGATACCAGAACGGAAAAAAGCCATCGTGTAGGTGATATAATATTTGGTTCTGTAAGCGTAAAGAAATTCATAATTAAATTAAAATTTGCGCTAAAAGATAAAAGAAAAATCAGCCTAGTTAAGTAGATATTACCTTCATATTCGTGTGTTATTAACCTGGAAATTGTTGCATTTCCCAACCACATAAATAAAGACAAGGGTATTGAGAGTCCACAAAATAAAGTCAACTAAAGTACTCTTTCCATGATCGACATGGGCAATAATACTAAAATTTCTTATATGCTCTACGGGTATCTTGCTTAATATCTCATCAGGCTTCTCCTTACTAGAATTTTCATTTATCCTGGAACTAAAGTGGTAGAAGAATGTTACGAATATTCATTTGCATGTGCTGATGTTTCGAACTTACTTTAATTTGTTATATTTATTGCAATAACACTGTGACAAATTTGTGGTGGTGTGGTGGAAAGCATAACAATGTTAAGAAATTCGTTGTGATTTCCTTTAGGATAATCCAAAAACTCAACATCAAATCCTAAAAATTTGGCCAGATACAGCAGTTGATCCTTCATATGCAGATTTACACTTTTGGCTGATTTTGTAGTTGTAGTAGATTCTTTAATGGTTGCTGGAGCCAGGATACACTTAATTATTAATAAATATACTTTGGCTGGAGCTAAAGAATTACAGAATGAAATGTTTATAGCTGGTTCATTTTTCACATTTTCACCCACTATAGATGCACTAACAAATGTATCACTTTAAAGTCTACAGGCATATTTCTTTCAATCTCAATTACAAAAACTATTGATATAGGAGATTTATTATCATTTTTTAACAATTAAGTTCTTTTAATTTAACTTTTAATTCATAAAATTAAACTAACTTTAAAGTACGTGATGTACTTTTGTTTTCCTTTTTTCCACTTTTTCTTCTTTTTTCTGTCGCTTACTTTTGACATTCCGGTTTAATTGCAAAAACAAAATACACGCAAAATTTTTTCGACGTTGTTGTTATCGTAGCGAAGCGGTGCGAACCAAACTACTAAGTCCCCTTTTACAGTTGAGAAATTGATGGGCAGACAGACGAAGGTTGTAGGCGAGGTATTTAAGAGGAAGAGTGTGCGGTAAACCTCTATTGTACTGGACATTTTAAGACATTTTTCGTTTGAAGTTGCCTCTTTTCGCATTTTTTCATGTTGTTGCTTCATATTATTATTCTCATATTAACATCAACTTCATATAAACACACCAGCTGTGCTTAAACAACAACAACAGAAGAGAGAAACGAAAAATTTCTGTCTGTCTATTAATTTCACAACTCTAAAAGGTTTCGGCAAGTTCAAAGCAGAATGAGAAAAATGTATGTCTTTCAATTTCCAAACCCTAAAAGCGGACTAAAGCATTAAACACATTCGAGACAGCAGGCTACCGACTACAAAAGCTCAAAATTAAAATACACGTGTTATTATGAGAATGATTATTTTGAAAACAGCAAGGCAGCACGGCTGCAGGTTGTTGTATTTTGTCTAATTAAACTAATTTCTATTTTTGTTGGCTACAAAAGCTTTGTTAGTGATGTCAATGTATCAAGCAAAGCCAAATAAATTAGCGCTTTGAGAACAAATTCACAAAATTTATTCATAAAAATGTTAAACAGTTATTTAAATCATTTTTAGAAAAAAATACGATAAAACTGTATTCGTAAAAAAATTTTAAGTTAAAATTTTCTGTTTAGCACTCTCTTCAGTCAACCGTTTTTAAAAATGATTGCACCCTTTTCTAAGACAATTTTAGTGATTTTAGATATTGTTTTATTTAAATCTAAATGAAAGAATAAAATTATTTTAGACACAGTTTTCAATTTCTTGTTCAGTTTTAAATAAAGTTTTTTTTCATAAATATGTATGTATATATGAACTTATCTTGTTCACACTTATATATATGAAAAAATAGGATTTTTTCCTGAAAAATTATATTGGGGACAAAAGCCAATAAGAAGAATTATGACTAAAAGTAGGTTTAAAAATGGGCAGAAGTTTTATTAAAATTTCAGCATTTGACACTGAGTTAATATTAGTGTATTGAACAAATATTGGTTTTTGAATAATAATTTAGGGAATTTTGCTTAATAACGATAAGTAAACGTTTAGTAAGTTTTTTTTTTGAATAAGTCTGTTATTGTTTAAGGCACCCACAGACGATATCTTTTTACGTCTAATAATATGTAATTCCTCATGTATTTTTTCATTTCTGTCAAAATTTTTCATTTTTACAGACGGTTTTTAACATTTGCTCACAAACGTGCATGTACATTTACGTCTGACATTCTCTGTGCTTTTTATTAATACAAAAAAATAATTATTTAAAGCATATTAAAATATTAATGCATAGTAATAATAGTCTTGAAATAGTTCATTGCATTTTCTTGGATTTTTCTTACTCTTTAACTAGATGATAGCTTTAGAAACAGCTAAAAAAATTATAAGTGGCACCACTGAAATGTAAAAAGGCAGATATTTATATTTCAGAAGTTTTAATTTTAATTGTGGATTTTGATTGTAATTTACAAATATTTAATTTTTTAATATTTATATATATTATTACATCGAATACAAAGTAGCTGAAACTATTTTAGCAATAGCTACTATAGAATTATCTAAATTTCCCTTAGCCATTTTATAAGCACAAAAAGCTTTTTAATATTTGTAAGGAGATAAAGAAAACAATATCAGCTGTTTATTATGTAGCTGCCGCTTTCAATATAATTATGTAGTTGGCTACGGGCTACATTTGTAGCCAGCGGCATTTGTATTCGTGTGTTCGTGTAGCCTGCTGTCTCGAATGTGTTTAATGCTTAACTGTTGATTAAATAGAGCCTATTAAGCAAACTGGCAATTAATTTTAGATTGTGAAAATGGCCCTTAAACAATTGATAAAGCTACCGGTTGCATATCTCTGAATAGCAGTCTTTAAACTATTCATATACATGCCTCGTATACTAGATTTGCTGACTGCTAACAAAAATAATTTTTGTCAAATTTGCAAAAAAAAAAAAAATATTTTACAACACACTCAAACCAGCTTTTAAAGTGAAAAATATTTTGTAGAATTAATAAGCGTTCAAATGGAATAAATTATGTTTTGCTTAAAATTTTTATTATTAATAAATTGCATTGCGGCAACGTATGCAAATCTGATGCAAATCAACCATAAAATTGAATATGAAAACTTTGATGAATTCAAGGTATGTACATATGTACAATATGAATGTATGTATGTGTTAAAAGCATGCTACAAGTGATTTATAATATTGCAATCATGGTGCAATTATTAGGTGGCAGCATAAGAGTTATTGTACTACATAGATAATATTTTGTTTGTGTAAAAATTCCGGACGCTGTCAAAAACATGTTTAAAAACCAGAAGAAAATGAAGAATATATAAAAAAAATGAACAAAGAAAATTAATACAAGTGTTTTTATAAATTGTTTTGAATGCATTTTAAGCAATTAAAATATTTTTTAAAACTTTTTTATTGTGTTTCTTGCCCTTTTTCCAACTGTTTAAAATATTTTTATTTTTTCGCTTCAGTTTGTGTAAACATAAACAATTTTTGACACCCACAATTTTATGAAACAAAAAATTATCACCTGCGCTAGTGATGCCACCTGATTAATTGTACCATGATTGCAATGATTAAACGTTATGTTGATATACATACATATGCATGTATTTAAATGAATATGTACATATGTATGTGCACAACTATTGCAGAGTAATGTAAATAAAAGTTATGTGCATGCATATGATGAGCTCCGCAGTCGATCGGCGTTTGAAGAGAATCGTGCTGCAGTACTACAACATAACGCTCGTTTTGAGCAGGGAAAAAGTTCATTTCGCTTGGGAACTAATATAATGGCTGATATGGTGAGTGAATACTGGCAAAAATAGGAGACAGTCTATTAATTTAAATCGCAGCACTTCTTCGTAATAATAGATACATATGTATGTTTGTACAGTTGTTTTTAGCTAATTACTTAAGCTGGATTCACCCATTGTTTCCGGACAAAATTTTTTTTATATATAGTTTGACGTCTCTCTTCTTAAGAGAGAGAAAGTATTTTTTACGAACAACTCCCAACTTAAATTGGTTTAATTTTATATTTTGTCCGGACAAAATTGAAATGAGATGCCAATAGGATACATTTTTTCATACAAAATTGTATTGAGCTGCCCCATCGAATAAAAAATTTACATTGTAATTAAATATTCGTATTATTTAATCTTGTTTATATATTTTTTTTCCTAAATTTTCCAGCTAAGGATCTTTATAGTAATTTTATTCTGATGAAATTTCAATGGTGGCTGCCATTTGATAAATGTACATAGTTTTAATAGTTATTAAAAATAAGAAATACGGAAATAAATGAATTGATTGCCCAAAAACTTATTGAAGAAATGAAAACCAAGGAAGAGAGTGTATGTACGATATAATGTGTAAAAAAACCCATTGCTCTTCTTTGCTTTAAAAGTCTTTTCACTGCAACTCTTTTTAATTTTTTTATATACAGCTATGGACATATAAATGGCACATCTTACAGAGAGTTCATTCGTATGCTACTATTGGGTAAAAACAATTAACAAGCAACAAGTTTTTAGTTTTTTTCTAAGAGTTATTAAGTATATTTATTATTGATAAGAACTAAAATAAAAATTCATTAGTTAAAAAAAATTTTATTATTAAAAGAAAAAAACACCAGTGAAAAAACTGGACACATAAATGGCACAATATCTAAATATAAGAAAAAAATGATTTTAGTATTGAATTATTTTGGTTTTTGGTATGTAAAAGTATTTTACCGTTAATATTTGGTACTGTAACCTTTATTTCCGATGACCGCTTCGCACCTACGACCCATACTTTCCACAAGTCTTTGGCACTTTGCTTTAGGTGTGGCATACCAAGCTTCTTGCGCGGCTGACCACAAATCGTCCATATTTTTATAATTTTTTTTTTCGCGATTTCAACCTTGACTTCGTTCCAAAGGTTTTCTATTGGATTTAAGTCAGGACTCTGCGCTGGCCAATCCAAAACGTCGATCTGCTCTGCACTAAACCAATTTTTTATTAGTTTGGAGGAGTGTTTGGGGTCATTGTCTTGCATGATTTTCCACTTAATTGGCATCGAATCGAAAGCGTATGGTTCCATATGGTTTTTTAAAATGTCTAGGTACTGAAACTTGTCCATTTTCCCATTAATTTTTACAAGAGGACCTACGCCATGCCAAGAAAATGCACCCCATACCATAATGCTACCTCCGTCGTATTTTACCGTCCTCTGAGTGAACCGATGATTGTATTCTTGTCCTTTAGGACGATTTACAAAGGTTCTGCCATCTGGTCCTATTCTATTTATTTTAGTTTTATCACTCCATAATACGTTTTTCCAAAAACTAATAGGTTTTTCTTTGTGCGTTCTGGCGAAGACTAATCGTTTGGAAATATTCTTTTTTGAGAGGAGTTGCTTTTTTCTAGAAATTCGCCCAAAGAGATTTGCCTCATTTAATCTTCTTCTAACAAGTCTGCTAGATATTTCCGCGCCCAAATATTCGTTAATTTCAGATGCTATCTGTCGTGAGGACTTAAATGGATCAATTTTCGCCATTCTGACAATAGCTCCATCCGTACGCAATTTGTTTTTCGAGGCCTTGGCTTTCGAGTTTTACCCTTAATCAATACATCGGGGTTCTCAACACATGATTTGATTGAGTTATACACTTTTTTTCTAGAAACTTCCATTACTTCAGCAATTTCTGACACTTTTTTTCCGTCTTCATGCAGTTTCCATATTATTCGCCTTTCCTCAGTTGTTGTATGTTTGCCTGAACCCATTTTTAAAAAATTTTCACACTTTACAATTATTTTTTAACTAGGAAAAATAAGAAGTGGTTTGAAATAAATTTTCGCGAGAACTGCCTTCTTTAAGTAAATTGTGCCATTTATATGTCCACTTAAAATTAGCACTTTTTATAAAAAAAATATAACGGTGAACTATTAACGAAATATAACGGAACATTTGAGTGTTGTTGAGATAATTAATCTTACAACGAATAATAAGAAAACAAAAAACCTTGTATTTTTGAAATTTTTTTGTTGTAAAGCGCGTTAATTTATGCTCAATTGGAGTTTGTGCCATTTATATGTCCATAGCTGTATGTATATATGATGGCCATAACTCAGCTTTTACATTTAGACAGACGATGGGCAGACATTTTTTCATTTCTCTTTTGGTCTTGCCAAAACCTTTTACATTTAAGAAATTAATAGACAGACAGAAATTTTCGTTTCTCTTTTCTTTCTTTTTTGTTGTTGTTGTTTTTTTAAGCACAGCTAGTGTGTTTATATGAAGTTAATGTTGATATGAGAATAATGATATGAAGCAACAACATAAAAAATGCGAAAAGTTAAAAAGAGAAAGAAAAAATGTCCACAAATGTCTAGTACAGAGAGTCGTGTACTACACACTCTCCCCCACCTACAATTTTCGTTACAGCACCCTCAAATTTCGTCTGTCTGCCCATCGTCTGTCCAAATGTAAAAGCGCTCTAAGCAAAAACAGTTTTCTTTTTTCCATTATTATCACACAATGTTTACTAATAATTGAGAATATGTAAAATACGCCAGAAAATAAACCAAAATAATAACAAGCAGTACTGCCACCAAGGCGAATTCATTACCAGGTGAACTTAACAGCACAGGTGATTATTTTTTGCTTCTCGCGTTTTTTCCAATGAGACTGTCAAATTTTGTTTCTTTTGTTTACAAACTTTTTCGCGCCATTTTAATCTGAAGGTTTTTTTGCATGATTTAGTGCAATTTCAAGAAATTTGTGTGAATTTACAAGTGAAAAACTAATATAATCTGTGATTTTAATTACAAACAATTATAAAAGCTTATACTTAACGTTTATATAAAATATTTTCTCTGCTGAGCAATCTTAGGCGAATTTAGATTATGACATTCACGATGTGTTTTACAATAACAAAATACATTGTACTGAATTCGCCTTTCCGCTTGCACTCACCTGTATAAAGACGCCTTGACTGCCACCTTGTAAAACTAATAGATTTTGTTTATATATGGCAGCTCTGATTTTCCGGAACATTTTTTGCAATGGGTGAATCGTGCTGCAGAAAACTCTCAGTAAAAAAATTTTTGTCCGGACAAAAATTTTGTTCGGAAACAATGGGTGAATCCAGCTTTAGTGTCCACACCTGCGATAATATCTGAGATGAGAACGTCAAATTCAATCGCATAGAGAATTCTGTTACGTGTAGACTTCAAATCAGTATTATCGCAGTCTTATAAAAAGTTTTATGAGAGCGTTCTTATGAGAAATCTCATGGCAACGATCTTATAAGAAGAGCTGTCAAAAAAACGATTGTGTATGTTCTGTGTACAAAAAGACGCCATTACAATTTTACCGATTATTAGTTTTGCTAATTTTCTTTTAAAACCCCCCTTTTAAATGGAAAATAATTTGTTTTTATGCAATAAATGTATACTATACGTGATTAATTTTGTACAAAATGTGCGCATAAACAAAATTCATATAATATTCTATTCACCGCAAAGAAGTGTTTTCTTCTTGGCTTTCAGTGATTTATGAATTGTTATAAGATTAACAAAACTACGTATACTCCTTGCTAAATATTAAGATGGACAGAAAGAAATTTGTTCTCTCATTCTGCCGACGTTTTCTCAGATATTATGTCAGAGTTAATCGCAGTTGTAGACACTAGGTTAGAAACGATTTAAAATAGTATACATAGGTAGTCGTTGAAAAATACAAAAACTTGATACTGTAATATTACATTTTTTCGTCAGATATCATCTGAAGTGATTGGTTCTGCTTAGGACAACCTTCTCATTATTAGTCGACATGTTTTGAAGTTTCGTTTGGCCTTAGCTTCGTGGAAAATTATATAGGTACTTATGTACATAGCTGTGGTATTACGCTTCTTAAGGTTGTATGACGCTTAATTTTTCCAGTATTGGAAACCAGTAGGAACATATTGTAATAGAACAATTTAATAAGTTCGAAGAGTTCAGATATATTGATAAAAATGATATTATGTCAAAAATTGTATGCTTGTTATCGGTAAAAAGTAGGCAAGTGCCAAAAATGATCTTAAAATGTTCACATTAAAATTGACATATACATATATCTTGAATAGTTAACAGTGCTGCTAACGCAGCAGTTTATGTTCAAAGAAAGCGCTTTTACGTGATTTTTTTTAACTTACACGTTTTTTTTTAATAAATAAGAAATTAATGAAACTTGGGCACATCAAAATATTACTGTTGTGTAAAAACTAAAATAAATCAAATATTTCTATAGAAAACTCAATAAATTAAAACTAAAAAAGTTTTCAAAATTGTATTTATTTTATTTAGTAGTATTTAAAGGGTGGATAAATTTCAAGGGCCGATGTTGATTTTGAATAAAACACAAACTATTTAGGAAATTATTGTAATTTTATTTTACTATGATATATTGGTATTACTCAATTATGTATGAAACAAAATATCGGCCAAATGGGCGCCGCGACCACGGCGGCACACCTCCATCCGATGGTCCAAATTTTCGATGACCCTGAGGCATAATGGAGGTTCTATGCCGTTAATGTGCCGAATTATCTCATCCTTTAGCTGTTGAATTGTTGCTGGCTTATCAACGTACACCTTTTCTTTCAAATAACCCCAAAGAAAAAAGTCCAGCGGTGTCAAATCACATGATCTTGGCGGCCAATTGACATCGCCATTACGTGAGATAACACGGCCATTGAATTTGTTGCGCAAGAGTAATTGTTTTATTAGCTGTGTGGCAAGTGGCACCGTCCTGCTGAAACCACATATCGTCTACATCCATATCTTCCAATTCGCGCCATAAGAAGGTCGTTATCATCTCACGATAGCGAACACCATTCACAGTAACTGCCTGACCGGCCTCATTTTGGAAAAAATACGACCCGATGATGCCGCCAGCACATAAACCGCACCAAACAGTCACTCTTTGTGGGTGCATTGGTTTTTCGACAGTCACTCTTGGATTCTCATTCGCCCAAATGCGGCAATTCTGTTTATTGACGAATCCACTGAGGTGAAAATGTGCCTCATCACTGAAGATGATTTTCTTCGAAAATTGATCATCATTTTCATAAGAAGTCTGGATAACTTTAACACGTTGTTGGATTGTGTATCTCTCCATGGTTCAAATTGAGTAAGTCTGAAATAGAGGAATGTCAAATAAAATTCGGAAAAAAAACTTGGCGTTTAGGTGTGGTTCACATTCAACATCGGCCCTTGAAATTTAACCACCCGATATAATACTTTAAATTTGTCTATTAATAAATTAAAATTTTCTATAGATTTAATTATTTATAATTTAGCTCTGTATAATACTATATCTAATGTAATTGCCAATATTTTTGTTGAATATTGTTGATATCTTCGACAAAATAATGATCTCTGCTATTAACTTACTGAGTTCTAAAATCTGTTGCATTGCTTAGGTTGTATGGCTGCACATCACCAATGTATCTGAGTTGTTCTGATAGATATTCCGGCGTTTCCCCAATTTTCATCCTTTGTATGAGCATAATTGTCAATGTTGTCAACTGGGTGCGCTTCGCGCCGTTTTTGGTGCTTCTTCAAATTATGTGTGCGAAAAATTCTTTAGTCGGTGCGGGGTGCGCTTTTTTTTAAATTTTCGGTGCGTTTTTTAAATTTTAATGGCACAAAATCAAATTCAACTCAACTTATTGTTTTAATGTAAGAAAAAAAGTCCACACATTTTACGTTTCATTTTGCGTGGAAAACGTATCATGTTATATGCACAAAGTAAGACAATCTTGCGGTTGTATATTATATACACTCTCGAAAGAAAACGAAACAATACGTTTTATAAAATAACGCAGGAAGGGGGTGTTAGTATCCTTGATGATTGTTTGGTTTGTGACTTTTTTCGGGGACTAACAGCCTCCTGAGGGTCTGTTGCCTATACAACAGATACCTGTACTTTAAGGAACCAGTGGTAATGGTTGACGAGTGGGTTGGTTTAAGGGCACTTGACTACAAACATATGGCAAAAATTGCTACCGGTGTGAGCCTAGTCAGCCACATGGGGGCGCTGGTGAATCGCAGTAAATAATTCACTCCGTGCAACTGGTCCATCATCAGATAAGGCCGCAAGGCAGGTGCTGATGTAAATCTTTTTCACAACTGGTCATACTACTGCTCTCGGGAAACAGGTTTTAGCTTTGGCGTAGACCAAACTAGGGCAATCTGTTTGCTGGGGCATAGAGGGTAAGGAGTACCCAGCTTGTTCTAGCAAAGAAAACTGTTATGTTGTGCTGGACTTCCAAAGCCCATATCAAGGATCAAATTGATAGTATGGGGATCAGCAAAACCTTTGGAAGATTCTGCTTTGCAGATGTCTCGGTGCTGATCATGGTTGACGTGCCTGTCTTGGCTAAAACGTTTTGGCTATGGTTTAACCCCTCAACCCCAGGAGGGGAATCAGTTTCCCTGATAACTATGGTGCACGTCGGGTTGCGGGGAATAACAACCCTTTTAGGTGCTGTTGTCTTGCAACATATACCTGTACTGTAAGGAACCAGGGGTGATTTTGGACAGGTGCGTTGGGCTGATGCTCTTAATAGGCTTCGGCCCACCAACTTATTGAGCCTTATGTTCCGTTAACTGTTGGGATATTGCATACAAGAGGGATTAAAAAGCCGAAATCTTAAACAAGGTGTTTGTCTATAGGGCTAGAAATTTATAGCAAAAAGTTGCCACCTATGTGATCCTAGCCAGCCATACGGAGGAGTTGGTAAATCGTGAATAATTCACCTCCTAGATTTAGCCCATCATAAGATTAGGCCGTAATGGCATATGCTGATGTAAATCGATTTCCCAACTGGTCATACTACGCTCACTTACGTTATCGGCTTCAGTCGACTGAATCCGACGTTTCCTCCGACGCTGGGTTAAGAACATGATGTCTGGCAGGGCACTTACATATGTAGTTTAAAATAAACCTTCTTTACTGTTTTATTACGAAGAAGTTTACGGTCATTCGAATTTTCATTTACAGCTGTCTTTGTTTCAACTCTTACATATTTTATCAAATATATTCCCGTTATTTGTGTACTTATAGAGCAACGATTCTTATTTAAAAACTTTCTTGCGTCTTTTACGTACTAAACGATTCGAGGATTTGGATAACAAATCTGAAATTGTTGGCTCATATTTGCTAACTGATAAACCTGATTCAATTGATTGGCGTGAAAAGGGCTTCAAAACAAGTCCGGATAATCAAAAAACATGTGGTTCGTGTTACGCTTTTTCCATTACCGAAAGTATAGAGGGCCAGGTTTATAAAAGAACCGGTCGCATTTTAAACCTTAGCCCGCAACAGATTGTTGACTGCAGTACGTCCCATGGTAACAAAGGTTGCCACGGAGGCTCCTTACGAAACACATTAAAGTATCTTCAAGATACAGGTGGATTAATGCGTGCCCAAGACTACAAGTATGTTTCAAAGGTAAGCACTAGTGCTTTAATTAATTTTTCGCAAGGCATAATAGTTTTATTTGGTATTTTAGAAAGGAAAGTGTCAATTCGTTTCAGAACTTGCCGTTGTTAACGTTACGTCATGGGCCATTTTACCAGCCAAGGATGAAGAGGCAATTGAAGCGGCGGTCGCTCATATAGGACCGGTGGCTATTTCCATTAATGCCTCACCAAAAACTTTTCAACTTTATAGTGATGGTATCTACGACGATGACTCTTGCGCGTCAACGTCAGTTAATCACGCAATGATGGTTGTCGGTTATACAAAACAGTATTGGATTTTGAAAAATTGGTGGGGTAAATATTGGGGTGAAAATGGCTATATGAGAATTGCAAAAGGAAAGAATTTATGCGGGATTGCTAACTATGCTGCATATGCAGTAGTTTAGATTTTTCTTTCTTCTTCAAAGTATATTGCGCAACTTCAGAAAAGCAATTTAATACCATGTAGCCACATACTAAGTTGTGATAAAAAACGTAAAGTAGTTGCTTACATAAAAGTAATTACATTAGGTTATAATGACAGGTTGAAATACATTGTGGCTGTTTTTATGCCTCTGAAGCCTCAAAAAGGTTTCTAGTTTGTAAGTTCTTAAAAATGTAAATTAATAAATAAAATCAAAACAATTGAGTTTTATTCGCTATATTACCTTCTAACATTGATACCAATAAAAAAAAAAATTATAAACAGCTTGTTTTCTATGTTTTCCAACTGTCTATGTCGACATTTCATAGGAGCCACCCTAATCATCAGTAGACTTTGGAAATTTTTGAAAGATATTCCCAAACATTCAACTTTATATCCCAACAATCTAAATAAATTATTGAGTGTATATAATTTTTTGATTTGTAAAAATGAAATAAAAATAAATAAAAGTTTTTTTTTTAAGTTTGGAACGCATTATATTAATCCAATACGAATTCTAGCGAATTTCTTATAAATTCCCCATTTCTCTTGTCAAATTTTATTTAAATTTGTTCACGTATCCCACATTTTTTCTGTATTATTGAAATTTTTTTTTTTTACTGCTTTAAGAATGTTTGTAAAATATAGTTTCGTCTGGGCCGAATCTAAAATACCCTTCACGATAGTCACGAATATGTATAGTATATTAAAAATGTGACCAGAATATGCTCGATTATATATGAACCGATATCGGAATTTTCTATTTTCTGTATTTTAGTAACCTTCTTTTATAACGAGAATTGCTTTTCAGCAAAAACAAATAATAATTTTTAATGGAAAAATCGGTTCAGGGTATATATGGACCGATATGGAAAATTTTAATTTTCCATATTTATATAACCTTATATCATTACCAGAACTGCTTTTGAGCACAAAAAAATTGTTTAAATTCGCTTACGCGATATTTTCAATAAAAACCCGGTTTAGGCTATATCTCGGGCATATATGGACCGATATCAGAAATTTTAATTTTCTCTATTTTCGTAACCTTCTTTTATAACAAGAACTGCTTTTCAGCAAAAAAAATGTTATTGGAAAAATCGGTTCAGGCTCTATCTCGAGTATATATGGACCGATATCGGATATTTTCTTTTTCCATATTTATATAACCTTATTTCATTACCTGAACTGCTTTTGAGCACGAAAAAGTTGTTTAAATTCGCTTACTCGGCATTTTCATCAAAAAACCGGTTAGGCTATATATCGTGTATATATGGACCGATATCGGAAATTTTCATTTTCCATATTTATATAACCTTATTTAATTACCAGAACTGCTTTAAGGAGAAAAAAGTTGTTTAAGTTCGCTTACGCGGCATTTTCATGAAAACCCCGTTCCAGACTATATCTGCGGTATATATGGACCGATATCGGAAATTTTCATTTTTCATATTTATATAACCTTATTTTATTACCAGAACCGCTTTTAAGCAAAAAAAGTTGTTTAATTTCGCTGACGCGGCATTTTCACGAAAAACCCGTTCTAGGCTATATCTCGGGTATATATGGACCGATATCGGAAATTTTCATTTTCCATATTTATGTAACCTTATATAATTACCAGAACTGCTTTTGAGCAAAAAAAAGGTATTTAGCTTCGCCTATGCGACATTTTCATTAAAAATCCGATTTGGGCTATATCTCGAGTATATATGGACCGATATCTGCAAAAAAAAATTTTTGTCTTTTAGTCACCATGCTTAATAAGTGTGTGAAGTTTGAAGCAAAACGAACAACTTTTGTTTTCAAAAATTTTCATACAAAACTGCAAAAAAAAAATGGCTTTTTTCGGAATTTTGAATATATCTCAGCTATGCGTGGACCGATATTACTGAATTTCAATAGCAAACCCATGAATCGATGGGGTAAAAGAATGGTGAAAGAAAAAAGTTTCTAGGTCTAATGGTTTTCTCAGAAACGGTATTTCAACAGCGGACAGACGGACATCGCTTAATCGACTTTTCCATTAATTCTGATTCAGAATATATATACTTTATAGGGTCTCAAAAAAAACTGTAGAAATTACAAACGGAATCACAAACTTATAAATACCCTTTACATTTTTGTGAAGGGTATAAAAAACAAAATAATTTCCAGTTATTTTGCCAACTATGAGTGTACATGAGCAACATTAATTACAAACATCAGCTTGATCGCATCGGTAGCGCAGCATAACTGAAATCTCTTTTCCCGCGTACCGTTTATTTTTTTTTATTTTTGAATCAAACCCTGTTTTACGATGTTACTTTGCATTCGCAACAACACAATTTTAGTCCTACAGATTTTAACGAACCGAATTTAGATATTCGAATTGAATCAAGATTTGTTTTGTACATAACTGAATTACAGAATTTCTTGTTTCATTTATCATTTCTAGTATTAACTTTAATCGCATATAGAAATAATTTTATATAGCGTTATATCCTAGAAGATTATTTTATATTTTTGTATGATTATAAAGGTGTAAAGAAATGTTAGAGAGGTGAATAAATGAAAAGGCTTGTTTTTTTGTGTTTTGACAGGTATTATTAGAGCATTTTTCTTTTAAATTCTCAACAATTTATATTGCTGGGATATAAAGTTGAATGTTTGAGAATATCTTTCAAAAATTTCCAAAGTCTGCTGATGATTAGGGTAGTTCCTATGAAATGTCGACATATAGATAGCTGGGAAACATAGAAAACAAGCTATTTATAATTTTTATTTGTATGATTATATTATAAGTTAATAAAATGATTTGTACGCTTAATATGGCTTGATAAGTGTAGTTGTCGGTTGAAATGTAGCTGTGTTAAGTAACTCAAGAGGTGAGTTTGCATTAGGGGCATTACTTAACAATTAATTTAAATCATACAGGCCAGAGTAATGCCACGGATGACTAAAACAAGTCATAAGGGGTGGGCAGCCTGTCAAGGGCAACAACATCTTGTCTAGCAACCGGTAATGTTATATCTGCGTCACGTCAAGTAGGCAGTGCTAAAATTCTCTTAAAAAACTCATTCTCACCAGCTTCTTCGTTCGTCTTGCAATTTACATATAAGGTACCAATCTTCTTTTTTATGTGAACCAATACGGAAAAGAACCCCCCCATCCGGCGAGCTACAACCGCAGCTTACACCAGCGTGCCGTTTCCGTTCCGTTTAATATCTCAACATAATGCCAGCATCAGATTACATCATGCAAATTCTTAACCTCGTTCACAATCCGGTGACTGCTCCCCTGCAGCCTTCCAAACCCCGTACCTCTGTCTTCACGGAACACTATAGTGGCGAAAAGTTAGATTGCCGTTTGTATATCATTGCAAATGGTTGTCTTATTCGCATAAATTGCGCCCAACGTGGGGCCACGCTAGATCAGTCAGTAGAAAACAAGACTATTAATTCCAACGTAGTGGGGCTCAAACGAAGTTCTGATTTTGCGATGGTTACTGATCACAGTAAATAATGCCCACCATGAGGCCAGAAAAAACATGATTTTTAAATGGTAGAAATCTTCACAAAAAAAAAAAAATCCATTGAAAGCCGAGCGTTTTCAATATATTAAAAATTATTCCTAAATATAGTGGCATTACCATATTCTTCTGCAACGTGGACATATGAATCTTATCTTATTTTAACTAACTGGCTGAATATTACATTCAGCCCAGTTAAAATTAAGTAATGCAGTAATTAAAATGAAATCCTTAAAACTTCGTTGATACTGCAGAGAAATCCAATTTATTAGAATCATCAAATTTATATACTTGTACTTGAATTTTTTGGAAAATTCAATGTATCAAGATTATTAAGACCATGCGTACACACATACATATGTACGTAAGTGTAATTGATTAAAAACCAAGTTCTTTAATAAATTTATCTATCTTTTGCTAATGTAGAAATTTGTGGTCTTTTGTTTGCATTTAAAATCTACTGTATTTTTAAATAAAAATTTTAATTATACTAAAAATTTGGTATACTTATAAGTCCGATTTTTTTTTACTATATTTCAAAACTAAAATAACGATATTTTCAAAAGTTATCGGGATTTTGACGATTTTTTCCATAATTTTTCTGGCAGCTCTGCTTATAGCTGTTTTATTTTATTTGTGTACGTATAAAAAGTATGCATATGTATATGTGTGTGTTTTTATGGAATTTTAGTAATTACCCTGTTGGAATGTGCATAATTTGCGCATTCAATTTACAAATAACAGCTGTAAATATATTAACAATTCCTCAGTTTCTTGTGCAAGCGTCTTGTCAATAAGAATTTATATTATTGTTGAGAACTTAACAAACTCATAATTAATTAAAACCTGATGCAGAATGAGTTTTATTTAATCAGCTCTAATTAATTTCTGACTACAGATTTTCTATTGATATTTCCTGCAGGGTAGTTAAAATTATCATTTAGGCAACCTTCAAAACAAAAACAACTCTAATCATGCTCAGTTATACGAGTATGTTTTAAAGAATTTTTCTTTCTTTGTTCTTCTTGTTCGTAAAGTTGTGCTGACGAACTTTATTTTTATATTCGTGAACTTTATTTTTCAATTCACGAGCTTTGTATTAGTATTATCCACATTGCTCGCTTCTTCTTATAGTTTCACTGTAATGATAAGAAAACGATAATCTTATACGATAGTTTCGCACGTCTGCTGTTTTTATTCCCTAGCGATGCCCACCACGGTTGCCAGAATTGCAGATTTATCTTCATTTTGCAGATTTTTCCTCTCTATAAACACTAAATGAAGATTTGAAGATTTTTGGCCTAAAAATGCAGATTTTAAACATTTTTAATAATAAAGTAACTTTTTGTACTTTTCCCCTTATATTTCTACTACCATTTGTTTACGTTATGTTAGAATGAAAATATCAATTGTTCATTTTATAAAATAGACAAAATGGAATAACATCTTGCACATGTTTTTGAATGTTATGTAAGAAAATTAAGCGAAATTTCAAAAATTATAAAGGTTGCAATCTACCTGCAATCGATTGTTTTTTTTTGCACTCAAAGTTTAAAAAAATTACTTTGTTAAAGAAACTTTAGCAAGTTTCTAGAAAGCTTAATGATACGATAATTTAAAGTCTTTTTCATAATACCAAAATCCATGTTACGTTTTTACGAAGATTTTTAAGTTGTGATGACTTTTTTTTAATTTTAATTTTTTTTAATTGTCGATTAAAACTTCGTTTGTCTCTTTTATATTTTGGGTAATATCGATGTCAGTCAAATGAAATAAAAAAATTTTAAAAACATAACAAATGAGTCAAAAGGAAACTAGAAAAAAAACATGGAAAATGGTTTTCGTTGTGACAATTATTTTTACTATAATTTTTTCTGTGTGCTTAGGCATTAAATAATTTGAACAACTTGCATAATTTTTTCTCATTAAATCTATTTGCATTTAAATATTCTGAAATGCATAATTTCTTTCAATATGTTGTTAATATTTTTAAAATTATTTATAAATAAAAAAGGCATGTTAATAAGAGTTTGAAGATTTTTTGAAGATTTTGAAAATAAAGTGCAGATTTTTTCATGAGAAATTCTTGAGTTTTGCAGATTTTACCTCTTTAAATTCTGGCAACCGTGATGCCCACCCATGGTATTAAAGTGGTAAGCAAAAGCAAACATAATCAGTGTTGTCAACTTTGAAATTTCAAAACGCACCGAAATCGGGAAAAAGCGCGTTATTAAAAACGTACCGAATTTTGAATTTTTCTTTTTATTTTAAAAAACCCAATTTATATTATAATAAATAAAAAGTATAAAATTTTTAATAAAAAAAAAAAATACGACAATGAAACAGCCTTTTCGTTCAATAGTTAGAATTCGTGTTTGTTAAACTTGACCTCCAGTGCGATTCTGTTACCACTATTAAGACAATATTATCTTTCAAATAATTATAACGATATTTTTCAGGTTTATTATTTAGAAATCAGATGCTAGTTTTGCTGCCTATTATCCGGTACACAAAAATAGAGCTGCGCGTCTACCGTATATTCCAGGAGCATACAATCGTTACTGCAGGGGATGAAATATGTCAAAAAATTTAAAATTATCGGTTATCACTAAAAGTTACAGAACGGCACTACAAGCCATCAAACTTCATCAACAACAATTGTATCAAACCCAATGGAAATTTCATTCGTGTTTTTGTAAGAGAACAGTAAAAATCAGTTGCCTATAGTGAGCGTCTTTAATAGAATTTATTGAAATATACAAAAATTTGCCAGAACTAGAACAAATAAAAGATGAAGTTTACCATAATCAATATGCAAACGTTTTGAAAAAATGTTAATTTTGTTAAAAATTTTGGAATTTAGCAATTACTAAAACAGTAACGAATTCACGAATTCATTTCTGTGCTTACATTTATTGTAACATTTGACAAACCTGGCTTAATCGTCTGATATCAAAACACACGCTAGAAGCAGCAAATTTTATAAAACGAAATGGTTCTTTTTCTTTCGACAATTCGTATAGCACAGCAAGATTGCCTTACTTTGTGCATATAATAGGGTGTGTTTTTCACATTATAACTCCGTATTCTGATTGTGCTCTGCAAAATGACGCATAAAAATGTTGGGCACTTGAATAAAATGTTTTCTTATATAAAAACAAAAATTTGGTTGGGTGCCACCGAAATTTAAAAAGCGCACCGAAAATGTAAAAAAAGCGCACCACGCACCCACAAAAAAATTTTTCGCACAAATTTTTTTAAAAGCACCAAAAACAGTGCGAAACGCACCGAGTTGACAACGCTGAACATAATCTTGCGCTCATTAGTTTAGTCCTCAATGAGACAGCGACGAATGAACATGCGGGTGGGTGTATGAATTTATTCCTTGTTTCTTCTTTGTATTTTGCGTATTTTTTACTTTGTTTAATGTAAAATTTATTAGAAATACTAAAAACATAAATTTATATATTTATTCTTTACTTTGACTTCAATTTGAAATAAATTGTAGCTAATACAATTTTTTTTTTGATTTGCGTACTTTTTCTCCCAGTGCAAATTTATTTACACTCAGAGCGTAACTATGGATTTCTCTTTGGGCTTCACTAATTTATATATATCCCCAGCAGTCCACAAGTTATTACAATTTGCAAAGCATCTGATTGTAAGCAATTGTGTCAACAGAAAAAATTAAAATAAATATGTTAAGCACAACAAACAACTAGCATCCGATTCACATTAGTCTTTTTCTACTCATATTGCTAAATTAAATGTACATAAGAAGCAAAGAAGAAAAGAAATGCTAATAATATAGTTTTGAACTCATCCAATCTTCGCTTACAATGTATACAGTGTTGGATGCATCTTACGGCCTAGGCCATCGCTGTGTAAATGTAAGTAGGAATTGTATACAGACTTCGGATGAGTCGCGCTTACATTGTCAATGGTCTTAGATCGAAGATGTATGTAACAAAAAGTTCACTGGGTGTCTGTGAACAAGTAACTACTTTTCATTGTGAATACTTTTTACTAACACTAAACAGTTTTGATTGGTCGTTCAGCCACCAATCAGCAACCCCAATTAACCACCTCTTTTAAATACACATGTGTAGGTTGAGTGCTACCAAACAAAGTTGCCATTATTGTCCAAATTTCAACACATGTATGTTCATATCAGTGATCATCAAAAATCATGTTTTTGCTTGATTAACTCATACACTAAAATTTGTAATCAGCAAAAATTAAGCAACAAAGTTCAACGTTGAGTGAAATCAACTCGCCTTGTAAACAATCTGAATTTGTAATCAACAAAAATCTAGCAACAAAGCTCAATGTTGAGTAAAATCAACTCGCCATGTAAATATTACGCTTTCGTTTTAGTACTGAATAAAAGAGGCTAAACGTTAGATGTTGCTTCGATTGTCTGTTGTACAAACAAATTTGAAACATATTTTCGTACATATTTTGTATGTTAGTTTAAAGGGCAAAATTAATTTAAAAGTGCAGTGAAACATGTGTAGTTTTTGTTATATGTATACCAATGGGTTTTTTAACAAATGTTCAAAAATAAATACATATATACATATGCAGATTTGTTTTTTTTCCTATGAAAATCTTTTGTTTTATGGATGTGCATTTTACTTTGATTTTTTTCAACAGAGGCATACAGAAAAACTTTTGAATACGTCACTGCATTGATTTTTGTTAATTTTTTTTTCTTCCAAAACAAAATTCAAAAACAAGAAATGAATGCCAAACTATATGCGCATTCATTCATATTCAAGCACGAACCTTAACGATGATTTCACTCACGTCGCTCATTGTGTTTACTGATTAAAAATCAACTGGTGCGGCTGAATACAAAATCATATTTGAACGAAATGAAATGGTTTTCATGTTGTTGAGCAATTATGATTTTTTTGCAATCACTAAAAGTTGTTCTCTGGTTCACTCTTCAAATCGGTTGTCTTGACAAAGTGATGTTCAATAAGTTTTTGTAAATCTTTATTTTATAAAGGTACTAACTTTATGAAGGTGTAATGTAAAATTGCAACTAAAATTAGAGACAAAAATAAAAATATTGACTTAAAGTGATACGTATGATGTCTAAGGCCCAGTTTTTCACTGCGTATTGAAATACAAAATTAGTTAATTTTCATTTAAATTAAAGTTATATTTAAATGCAAGTTCAGTTTATCAGTTTTAAATAATTCATCTTATGTATATGCGATGAAAGTATGGCAGCTTTACTTAAATTCTAAATATTATAGAAAGTAAAACTTAAAGAAAAATATTAAATTTATTAACAGCACAGAAAAACTTAATAATCGTATTTCATGTAATGTTATTTTTAATTAAATATCATTTTGTGATATTCTACAGGCAATAGCTCATATGTGTGTTTTGCTTACCTTTCTTGCACTAACACAAAACTATATGATAAATTAAATAAACTAAAATACATCTTAAATGAAGAAGATTGGACATTTAAGTTTGATTAAATTTTGTAGTGATTTAAATGGAACTCAAACACTGCGCTGTAAAAACTTTTTTGAAATACAGCTGTACTTCTTAAGATTTATTATTAAAACAAATCACATTTATATTTGCAATCTTGGTATAAATTATTCGACTATTTTGTTTTCAGATACACACATATGAATAAAAATATATACATACATACTTTTTAGAAAAAAAAGATTTCATTATTAAATATATATTAATATACATATACCTACATAAGGGCAGTTTAATATAAATCCTTGCTCAAATATAAATGAGAACTGAGTATTTCTTCATACAGTTGTTCGATCGCTCTCAACAAAAAGGGTCAAAAAGGGCATTTTAAAAAAAGTGTCATAAAAAGTCTCATAGACACAAAAAGGGTAAAGTTGAGACTTTAGTATCATGAAAGGCAACACTTTTCAATTATTTTTAAGAGCAAAAGCACGCAAATACAATATAACTGTATGATAGAGTGCAAGAAATATCGAATGAAAGAATAAATAAAACGATTATTATTCGAATGCACATTAGTGCCAGGCACACACAGCAACTTTAGTTGGGCAATTCTTGACTTTATAGAAGCTTTCGGTGAGGGGAATAAGAAGGGAAAAAGAATTGCCAGTACTCGGCAATTCTTAGCAATTCCTTACTTTTCTCTCATGTGTGTATGTGTGTGTACATATACAATGTAAATTGTATGAAATAAAAGGTAGAGAAAGCTCAAGAATTGCCGAAAAAATATTTGTGTGTGGACAAGAAAGCAATTCCAAAAGAAAATTGCTAAAAAGTTCGGCAATTAAAATCGCTGTCTGACCTTAGACTTACATTCGTTATACTACAAGAAAAACATTTTGTCAAGACGTAAATTGCTTTTAAGAAATGTGCACAATTTTAAATTGGAGCTTTGATGGTATGTTATTGTACACACTTGCATACATTCATAGGTAAGTACATATTTATTTATTTTATTATATATTTTTGCATTTCTCATAGAAATATGTAAACATATCTATAGAGATATGTATAAATATAATCGAATGCTACACCGATTTATTGGAATGATAATATATTTGAAAGTTTTTCTTCTTGTTTTCATTTTATTTGAATGTGGTTGTATTTGTTTCTCCACGAGTCGAGTTATCAACATCATTCATTCGGTTTTGTGTATTCATATATTTGTTTTTATTCATATAGAATATGAGTCACTTCGTATCACACACTTCGTTGTGTGTAATACGAAGCTTTATATATTCCAAAAACAAATGAATATGTTCAAATGCCGTTTCAGCGTAATAATGCAGACGTTTAGTATCATATCATTTCTTGTAAACTTTCTCTGAGATGTTATCATGCCCATAACTTTTATTGGGCAGCAAGTTTGTAGTCATATTTTGAATTTCAATAAAATTTATTATATATTTTGGTAAGCACAAAATTATTGCCACTACCAAGGCGAATTTATACAGGTGAATGCAAGCGGAAAGGCGAATTCAGTACTATGTATTTTGTTATTGTAAAACATATCGTGAATGTCAAAACATAAATTCGCCTAAGATTGTTCGGCTGGGAAAAAATTTTATATAAACGTTAAATATAAACTTTTATAATTGTTTGTAATTAAAATCACAGATTATATTAGTTTTTCACTTTTAAATTCACACAAATTTCTTAAAATTGCACTAAATCATACCAAAAAATCTGCAGATTAATATGGCGCGAAAAAATTTGTAAACAAATAAAAAAAAATTTGACAGTCTCATTGGAAAAATCACGGGAAGCAAAAAATAATCACCTGTGCTGTTAAGTTCACCTAGTAATGAATCCGCCTTGGCCACTACGATATATAGCTTGGAAAAAATTACAAATAGTTCCCTTGGCATTAATTCTGTCTTGATCACCGTTCTTTTCATTTTATGTGACAATATGGCAACACTTTTTAGACGAGATTTCCCTACTTCCCAAGAAACACAAACAAACAAACACAGAGAGTGATTTGATTCGCTGTTTGTCCATTGCGACGGTAGCAACCACAATACTTGCAAGCGTACACATATATATGTGTGTATGTGTAGCTTGTTAAGGTGTTATATATAATGACCACCAATAAAATCTGTTACGTGCTCTTTTTAAATAGAAGAAATAACTATTTTTTAATGATTTTAAGGAGCTCACAAACATGACTAACATGCTTGACGAACAATTATAGTAACTCTTCCATAGTATCTGGATATGTACAGTGCTGTTCCTACGCTAAGCAACTCACACTGTATTTTAGAAAAATGTTACTTTTCTCTCAAATAAGAAGACCTTAAGAACTCATTATAATACTTATTTATGACTTGTATGATAGCAAAAAAAAAAAAAATGTATAAAAAAATAACAACAAAAACCTTTTTGGATATTTCAATAACAAACAAAAACAAAACTAACTCTATGAGAGGCTGTGCCTATGCTAAGCAACAAATTTTCTTATTCTCTTTCCCTTAAATATAACGGTTCTTTTGCGATGCATTTGAGTTCATTAATTGCAAATTACTTAAATCAATGCAGTTTAGTCCTACTAAGACTTTCTTCGTCTTTAAACTATAAATTTTCAACATGAAGCGCGTTCAATACGATAATAGCTTCAAATCTTCCGTTATATCATTGTGGAAGGCAGGGCAAAGTCAAATTGATATAGCTAATAATTTAAAAATTAACAAATCAATGGTTTCACGGTGGATTCAAAATTATAAAACGATAGGCACTGTCGTAAAACCCAATACAGGCGCACCTCCACGTAAAATTTCCGACCGTGACGACAGACAAATTAAAATATTAATAAAAAAAAAACCATTTATAACTTCAAAAGAGGTAATGAAATCACTTAATTTGAATGTGGATTCCAGCACAGTCAGAAAACATATCATCAAGCTGGGCTTAAAAAGTTATAGGGCTGTCAAAAAACCAATGCTGACAAAAAAACACATGAAAAAACGGTAAGTGAATTTTAATTTACTTTAACAACAAATTCTATAGGACTTTTGTAATTTTTAGTCTTGAATTTGCAAAGCAACACATTAATTGGACTATCACAAAGTGGAACAGTGTGCTCTTTAGCGATGAAGTCAAAGTAAACCTCTTCAATTCAGACGGCATATGCACTGTGCGGCATATGAAAGGAAATCGGCTCGATCCACGCTATTGTAAGCAAACAATGAAACATGGAGGGGGAAACATTATGGTGTGGGCATGTTTCTCTGGCAAACGCCTTGGTCCTGTGCACAAAATAAACGATAAAATGGATCGATTCGTGTATAAGGACATCTTAGAAACGAAAATGCTCCCATATGCAGAATGGAATATGCCACTTCGATGGGTGTTTCAACATGATAACGACCCGAAACACACATCGAAGTTGGTCAAGGAATGGTTTCAGACGAAAAGGATTCAAGTGCTTGATTGGCCGGCACAATCACCCGACTTGAATCCTATCGAAAATTTGTTCGCCATTGTGAAACGACGCCTCGGATCGAGTCGATTTACAAATAAAGAAAATTTGTTAAACGGTTTTCAAAATGAATGGAAAAACATCCCCAAAAGCACATTGCAAAATTTAATTGCCTCAATGCCCAAGAGATGTGCTGCAGTCATAAAAAACAAAGGGTCATATACGAAATATTAATAAGTTGCTTAGCGTAGGCACAGCCTCTCATAGAGTTAGTTTTGTTTTTGTTCGTTATTGAAATATCAAAAAAGGTTTTTGTTGTTATTTTTTTATAAACTGTTTTGTTATCATATAAGTGATAAATATAAGTATATTAAAATGAGTTCGTAAGGTCTTCTTATTTGAGAGAAAAATAACATTTTTGTAAAATACAGTGTGAGTTGCTTAGCGTAGGAACAGCACTGTATATACATTAGTGAAGTCCACACATGATATTTAAGTGGTAAACAGAAGGAAACATAATAATACCCTGATTAATTTAGTCGTCAATCAATAATGATCAAACTAAAGACTACGCCATGCACATGATTTACCGTTAGATGACGTAGTTTAATCTATGCAAGAGTTTGTATTCTTCTATGGCTGTGGTTGCATTGTTTCGTGACATCATTTGACCCACATGCGCAGAAGATTTCAGTTTTCTGTGAGTGCTGTAGTAATCATGTATTCTATATTTCTTGGTCGTCGATGATACAGCGGCGAATGAACATGTGCATGGCTGCATGCATTTACTAACTGTTTTCTCTCTGTTTTTTTGGTATAGTTTACTTTTCTATACCCTTCACATATGTATACATACATATGTATGTTAAGTTTGTGATGCCGTTTGTAATTTCTACAATTTTAATTTCCAAACCTATAAAGTATTCTGAATCACCATTGATAGAAAATTTGATTAAGCATTGTCCGTCTGTCTGCCATTGAAACACCGTTTCTGAGATAACCATTAGAGCTAGACACTTTTTTCTTTTACCATTCTAGGTATAACTTCATCAATTCATGGGTTTACTATTATTCAGCAAAATCGTTTCACATATAGCTGAGGTACATCCAAAATCCCGAAAAAGCAATTTTTTGCAATTTTGTACGAAAATTAAAGCAAATACATATATATTTATTGTTTGTTATACCCTTCACTAAAATGTCTAGGGTATATATAAGTTTTTGATTCCGTTTGTAATTTCTACAGTTTTTATTTGCGACCCTATATATATTCTGAATCAGAATTAATTGAAAAGTCGATTAAGCGATGTCAGTTTGTCTGCTGTTGAAAACCCGTTTCTGAGAAAACCATTAGACTTAGAAACCTTTTTCTTTCACCATTCTTTTACCCCATCAACTCATGGGTTAGCTATTGAAATTCAGTAATATCGGTTCACATATAGCTGAGATATGTCGAAAATTCCGAAAAAATCCAATTTTTTTACAATTTTGTAGGGACATTTTTGAAAAAAAAAAATGTTTGTTTTGCTTCTAACTTCATACAATTATTAAACATGGTGACTAAAAGGCAAAACAAAATTTTTTTCAGATATCGGTCCATATATATCCGAGACATAGCCCAAATCGGGTTTTTCATGAAAATGTCGCGTAAGCGAACTTAAACAACTTTTTTTGCTCAAAAGCTGTTCTGGTAATGAAATAAGGTTATATAAATATGGAAAATGAAAATTTCTGAAATCGGTCCACATATACCCGAGATACAGCCTAGACCGGGTTTTTCATGAAAATGCTTAAACAATTTTTTTGTGCTCAAAAGCAGTTTTGGTAAGGAAATAATTTTATATAATTATGGAAAATAAAAATTTCTGATACGGTCCATATATACCCGAGATATAGCCTAGACCGGGGTTTTCATTAAAATGCCGCTTAAACGAACGTAAACAACTTTTTTTTTGCTCAAAAGCAGTTTGGGTAGTGAGATAAGGTTATATAAATATGGAAAATGAAAATTTCCGATATCGGTCCATATATACCCGAGCCATAGCCCAAACCGGGTTTTTCATGAAAATGTCGCGTAAGCGAACTTAAACAACTTTTTTGTGCTCAAAATCAGTTCTGGTAATGAAATAGGGTCATACAAATATGAAAAATAAAAATTTTCGATATCGGGCCATATATACCCGAGATATAGCCTAGACCGGGGTTTTCACGAAAATGCCGCGTAAGCGAACTTAAACAACTTTTTTGTGCTCAAAAGCAGTTCTGGTAATGAAATTAGGTGACATAAATATGGAAAATGAAAATTTCCGATATCGGTCCATATGTACCCGGTCCATATGTAGCCCAAATCAGGTTTTTCATGAAAATGTCGCGTAAGCGAACTTAAACAACTTTTTTTTGCTCAAAAGCAGTTCTGGTAATGAAATAAGATTACATAAATATGGAAAATGAAAATTTCCGATATCGGTCCATATATACCCGAGATATAGCCTGAACCGATTTTTCCATTAAAAATTTTTTTTTTTTTTTTGCTGAAAAGCAATTCTCGTTATTAAAGAAGGTTACTAAAATACAGAAAATAGAAAATTCCGATATCGGTTCATATATAACCGAGCATATTTAGGTCACATATTTAATATACTATACATATTCGTGACTATCGTGAAGGGTATTTTAGATTCGGCCCAGCCGAATATACTACACTCTTACTTGTTTTTATTTAAATTTTTATCAATAACAAATTTTTATTTTAGAATAAAAAGACATTCATATAATAATAATACAACTTCAAAAAACAAAAAAGTATTCACGTTTAAAATAATCAACAACAAAAAAAAAAAAAAACAATATTAAAAGGCAACTTAAAACAATTCACATTTTAAATTAACTTATAAAAAATTAATTATTAACTTATAAAAAATTAAAAATTAACTTATAAAAAAATAATTTTTCAATTCAATAAGTTACGTATGTATATAAGTACATGTTTTTTTGAGCGTTTTTTATTTTTTGAATCTTCCAAATGAACTAACAATAATTATTCAAGTCTTAATACTAAATATTAAAATAAAGAAATACGAAAAGAAAATAAAAATGTGCTTTTTTACTAAGTCCAGCCAATGCTAGACAAAAAGTTTTATTCTGCGGGAGCAATATCGGTAAAATCACCTATTGAACGTTCTGATAGCGGCAATCCTCCTTCGGTATCCCTCCTTCTCAATCGAGTGTGACCGCCAAAATTAAGTGTATTACGTGCAAGAGGATTTGGATGAAGTTCCAGTTTACTGACATACCTTGTCACCTACTTAGAAAATTCCTCTTTTACCAGTGGAGCACTCAGATCTTTATGAATTCGGGAATTTTTTACGTACCATGGAGCTGCAGTAATCCTTCGAAGAATTTTGTTTTGTCGCCTTTGGATTTTTTCAATGTTTGACGATAAGTTGGAGCCCCATAACTGAATTCCGTAGCACCATATAGGCTTTAGTATTGCGTTGTATAACAAAAGTTTGCAATCTAATTTTAATGTAGAATTTCTGTCCATAAGCCAATTTAGCTGCGCTGCTTTTAGTTTTAACTGAGTGACCTTTGCTGCAATGTGAGACTTCCACGTTAGCCTACGGTCTAGGTGAATACCAAGGGACTTGACTTCATTGTGCTGCGGAATAGGTGAGTTGTTAATTTGGATATGCGCACATGTTTGTTTACAGTGCGAATATGACATGAGTACATTTCAGCTCATCAGCCATTTTTTCAATATTGAAATATATTCCTGTAAATTTCGTTTTTTTTTATATTGAACCAGTACATATGCAGTGCATTGTACCAGAACTAGGAAAATATGTTGTGAGGAGGGGGAAAGAGGGAATTTCGTGAAGCTAATCGGTGGTTTTCATGAACGCTCAAAACCGCTGTGTCGTCTGCAAAAGTTGAAGTGTGGATTCCAGATGTCGTTGGCATGTCAGAGGCATAAATCAAATATAAAGTAGGCCTCAGCATGCTGCATTGGGCAACTCCTGCCTCGATTGGCTGAGTTGGGCTTATAAAATCACCTTCTCTGATAACAAATTTCCGCCCACATAAGTAGCCTTCCAGAAGCTTGTGAGTATTTGCAGGCAAGTTCAACTTTATTTTGTGCATCAAGCCGTCGCGCCACACTTTATCAAAAGCTTGAGAAATGTCAATGAATACATGTATGATAAAGGAGATTTCAAGAACAAAAATTAAAATCTCATACATATGTATGTAAAAATATGCAGTTCATGTTTATTTCATTACGCAAATGTTTGCTTTTTTTAAATATATATGTATGTAAATAAAAAGAAGTAGAAACAAAAAATAACAAAATTAAATAAAAATATGTGTAGATGTGAGTACTTACAAATATACGCACAAATATCAAAAACAAATTGGTCCATTTTATAAACATACATATATATGTATATGTATGTGTGTATACAAATTCAAGAATTCAAACTTATGGGTTTCAAGTATGTATGTACATATATACACAAACTTCCGGTTTTAAATTTATACGAAATGAATTCGATATTTTTCATAAAGAAAAATATCGAATTAATAAGATTTTAATAAGGTTTCAATATTAAATACAGAAACTAGTTATAGAAAACGGTATACATATGTTGGAGATGTTGCAGATAATTGATGTACCAATAGCTAATAGAATTAATTTTAGAAAAGATACAGAAAGTTTAGCTCAGAACTATAGGCATTTAATTAATAAGAATAGGGTAGTAAATTAGCTAATTAAAATATCGATAATTATGTGTAAAACATTATGTTAATAATCTTTTTATGTACTTTAACTTTTTGTTACAATGTATGTTGAATGTTTTTATGTATGTTAAAATTGTTTTCAATATGTTTTCAAATATTTTTGATTTTGTAAACAAAATTAAAAAAAAATTTCCTGAAGAAGTCTTCCGAAGGAAGACGAAATATCGAATATAATTAAAACATTTTTATATAAAAAACAAAACTGACCTCAAGCTTAAAACACATTTCAATTTAATTCATAAAGAAGAAAAAAAAAAAAAAAAAGTTTGTTTACTTTAACTTTCTTTATTGACTCCTGGAATAGGAATGCTTTCTTTTTCAAATTTCTTAATATTAAATACAAAAAATGAGTTTACAAATTTTATAAACAAATATGCAATCGTAAGTGTTTAACTACGCAATTAATGCAGTTATAAATTCTTAAGAATTGATTTTCTACTTTCTTGTTTTAGGGGTTCATTGGCCACACTTTAGTATAAAATTTCGCATAAGGAAGCATTCTTAAAATTAATAGTTTTTTGTCAAACGGCAAAAGAATTTATGTAAATTGTTTATGAAAATGCATTATGAATGTTTGTGTTTGTTTTAACTTTATGTCCAGGTTTACTTAAAGTATTTTATATTTGTTAACAAAAAAGGAAGAACAGAAAGTGAATTTATTTAAGTGTAAGTATGTATATATACTTATATACTTCGCTTGTTTATATTATTGTTGATATCGTAATTTTTTATATTGAAAACACCAATTAACTATATAGCAATTTGTTTATAATATATGTGTATACACATATATGTATGTACATAAGTACAGGAGTGAAAATGTTTGCGATATTATTATACATACATATATGTATATGCTTTTACATACATGAGAACCAATTAAACTACAATAGTTAATTTTTTAAGCTGCTAACACAAATAATAACAATATTTTGTACTATAAATATCAGGCTATCGATTCTTTTTATAATAAGATCAAACCATTTTCACTCCTGAATTTACAAAGAAATTATCAGATTACATTGATGTTTTCAATACAAATTCAAGAACGAAATACTACTCACCAAGTGCACATTTCACAAAAAACTAGTTTTAAGCTGTAAATATATGTAGGTAGGTATGTACAGTATGGTTTTACCTTTTACTCCTTAGAATTTCAAAAAGTTTTGACTGGAAGTCGGCATTTTGAGCGGAAGTGGTATCCAGTCACTTTACCACTTCACAAATTTGTTGGTTTCTTTCATATTTCTGTTCTTTCAGAACTTCGAAATTTTATCAGCTGCGAATTGGTATCAGTTTTTCTTTGCTTTGGTGGAGGCTGTTGACTCCCTTCAAGATCGCTAGGGGCATAGCTGCTGCAAGAAGCGTTTAATTGTCGATCAAAGTTGAAATATCTGCAAGTAAAGCATTAACACTTATAACAATGGGAGTGGGATTAAGTGCAAGAAAAATATTTACTTACTGTTTGTATTTTTATTTACTTGCTGTTTGAATGCCCCTTAAATGCTATCAGCCATATTCATAAAAAACGCTTATAGTGTACTTCAAGAGTGCAATTGTTATGACACAATTTGTCTTCTATAAACCTCTCATAAAAAATTGTATTCATAAATGAACAATAACACCTCTGTAACTATTAAAGCTGTTTAATGATTTTATGATTACGTCCGGCAACTCTATTCTTATTTGGTTGCCATTTTGTTAATAGTGATGTTCTATGTTACTGTTCGATTAACCCGGTAATCGAAAAAAATATATTTTTAAGTATATTTTAATATTCAAAAATGTATTAAAATATAATATTCTTTAAAAATTTCTGTACAAATAGTTGTTCGCAACAAATATTTTATAAAATATTTTAATTTAGCTATTTTTAATAATAGATGGCAGAAAAATAATTCGATTACCGAGTTTGTTTACAATTGTTTTGCAACACTAACATACTCTGCTAACTATTTTAATATTTGTGTATTCTTTTTTCATCAAAAGTGTTGTAGTATTTAAAAAAAACCAGAGATAAAAGGCTGAACATCAATATCTTTAATATAAAATGGAAAACAAGGTATGTATACATAAATATTGTATGTAAATAAGGTTCCACAAAGTGCACTACTTTCCCAAAACATGTATATGTACATATGTGAATAACATTTTTCCTATTTTCAGCAAAACAAAAGTGAATGTAAAAGGCAGCGATCCGAAAACTGGACTGAGGGTGATAAGGTATACATTTCATATACAGTTCAATTTAGTTGTTGGTTGTTAATTTGAATGTTTTTGCAGGAGCTATTAAAGGAATTAATAAAAAAGAGGGTGAGAGACGTTGAAAACAAAAATACCGACACAAATACAAATCACGCAAAGAAAAAAGCATGGATCGATATTGAGAAAGAGTAAGTATTAGTTTCTTTCAAAATATTTATGTACGATTCTATGTACTTACATATAGATATGTATTATATTTTGTTCCTTTTGTAGCTTCAACAGTTTATGCACTGGTAAACAAAGGACAACAACTCAACTCAGGTCACAGTGGACAACAATAAAAATGACAGCGAAGAAGGAAGTTTCGGAGTTCAGGAATAAAATTAGAATGACAGGAGGAGGCCAGGCACCCACAGAGGTGCCATTATCAGCTAATGACATAAGTGTTTGGCTTCCAAACGAATTTGTTACTGATTCAAATCAGTTTGATTGTGATGCTATTTTTAGCCAAGTGCGTAATGTTTCTCTTTCAATGAAATCTTGCTTAGTTAATTATATTCTTTTTTCCAGACCGAAGAAAACTTATCTGATAAGTTAATTGCTATTGAGGATGAAAATGTTGATCCAAATAGCAACATAACCAATGATCCCTGCCCAACATCTTCAACAAACAGCGAAAGTTATAAAAAGGAAGAATATGGAAAACATAGTCCACAAAAAACAAGAAAACATAGTCCACAAAAAAGAAAGGTTTGTATATGTATGTATATAAAGCTAAGAATGCCTTTAATCCTAACAGTTTTCTATTTTAATTAAAGATCAGTCATCATAAAAACAGTGCCAGTGACGAAAGTATTTTAAAACTGGCACAAACAGACATAGATTGCCGTAAAGAATTACACCTTCTCCAGATAGAAGCGGAGAAGAAAAGAATCCGAAATTTAGACTTGGAGTATGAAATACTTCAAGCTAAATTAAATTTTTATAAAAAAAAGCCATTTTGTAAGTGTTCATTTAAATTAATCAAACATACATATATGTATATATAATTGATATTTTTCTTGCAGATGATCGGGAACTCTAAGCAATATACAAAACTACAAATTTGATCTCAATTGAATTGTACCTTTTTTGTTTTTTTATGAAATGTTCATATACATATGTATATGTTATTGTTAATTTATTTATTTTTTTTAATTTGAAGTTGTTTATGTTTTGTGTTTTTATACTATTTTATGTTTTTTATACTATTAAAAGAACCAAGTGCATTAAAAAAATGTTATATAAAAAATGAAATATATTATATAAGTACATATGAATAAATGAATATTATTGTTTTTTATCTGAAGCGTTATTTGTTATTAAATATTTTCATATTTAAGTTCAGCGTAAGTATATTTTGAATTAATAGTGCGTTTTATTAATAATAGATTTTGTTAAAAAATTAAAAATTTCTTTGAATAAAATTTTTTAAAATAGTCTTGGCTCGTGTTTCGGGCGCTGAGGAAAAATTATTTTCCATTGTTTCCATTTCTGCTTGTGCGTCATCATCAAAGTCATCTGAAATTATTGTAATTATAAATAAATGTTTAATATAAATATGCATGTATGTGTGCATAAAGAAATTTATGTACACATGTATAATTAAAATTTCTTACTGGGAACTGAATCATTTTCATCTATTGCAATGTTATGTAGTACTGCAAGAGCAACAATTAAAACTTTTGCATTTTCCAAACTAACAGTCATTCCACGCAATAGACATCGGAATCGCTGTTTCCACACTCCAAAACATCTCTCTATGGAATTTCTAGTGGCGATGTGTGCAATATTATATTTAGATTCCTTTTCATTTTGCGGCTGATGTAAGGGGGTAAACAAATAAGTTGTTAATTTGTAGCCCGAATCACCAAGTAATCTGCCTTTAAATTCCCCTTTTTCAAATCGCTGTTTAATAGCTGACTCATTGAAAATCCTGCAGTCATGTGTGCTACCTCTCCATCTTGCCACAATGTCTCGGATTTTTAATTTTGCGTCACATATAACCTGCAACCCAGTAAGAAAAATAATTTTTAAACTTTTAGCCATATACGTACATATGTTTTTAAACTCCTTTATTACTTGCACATTTAGGGAGTAATATCCTTTCCTATTGATGTAGTATTGGGCAAGATCACCACCAGTCTTTTTTATTCTTATGTGGGTCCCATCAATAGCCCCAATTATTCCCGGGAAATTTCGTATGGCTTTGAATTCTCGTGCTATTGATGCCTCCTCTTCCAAAGACGTGGGCATTTTTATCTTGCTTCTGCCATGACGTGCTAGAGCGCGAGCAACCATATCACAAATTCGTGACACGGTTGCTTGTGTTAAGCCATGAAGATCGGCAGCATCGTCTTGATACTGAAACATATATGTGAATATTTCACCACGATTGTCATGGAATTACATCTTACCTCTCCACGCCCCCAACAACGCAAGGCAATCATCACCTGCAGTTCAGCAGACGTTCAGCAGACATTCCACAGCCTCTCTTATCCAAACTGATGTTTTCTTTGACCAAATCTATAATTTTGCGCACGGTAGATTTTTTAAAACGATATTTGACCTTAAATTGGTCCTCCGGAATTGAAAATGGATTACTTCTTTCCTTGTATACCTTAGGTTGCCGGTTATTTGAAAGCAGCACTAAAGTATCTGAAAATATTTGCAATTACTAGTTTTTTCACAATGATATTAACTACACTTACCTATTAATCGAATTCTATTTATTGAGTCCATTTTATTATTTAAATCAGTGTTTTTTTTCACAACTTATAAAAATATTGCAAACAAAACCTCTCGTTGTCACTTTATTGCACGCTTAAAGAAGGGTAAATCCAACAATAAAATTTCTTATTTTATGGATGCTTAATAACACGTACATAAGGCTATTAATCATTTATGAATACAACTTTAGAGAATTTTGCTTATAAACGGTTAATAAGCCCAATATAAATTTTTATGAATACGGCTGTATGAATTTTATCATAGTGGACCCAACTGGACGGTGTACCACCTGCTAGACGAAATTTGTTGTTTTTTTCATCCTTGAAAAGCACACATTCATTATAAAATTTTTGTATCACATTAGTTTACTTACTTATATCTTCGCGTTAAATGATCAATTTTTGTTCGAATATCGGGCCAAGTACATCGAAACCCTGATTCATGCATGGCTTCCGCCATTTCTTTTTTTTTATCTGGTACTCAGGGGATGAACTCTACATATGCAGCGCATTGTACTGGAACTAGGAAAACAGGTTATGATGAGGTAGGAAAGAGGGAGTAGTGTTCGCGGGGTGTTAACAATAACAACACGAAACACTAAAACAAAATCTATTGCAGCATTTCAAATGTTGGAATTAAATTAGTTAAAATTGATCAGTGCCCAGTGTATTTACCTTCGACACTGTTCAGATTATCAAAATTTAGTCCAACACCTTCCACACTACAAGGTAATGAAATACATAGAAAATAAATTAAAAATGAACATATATGAATAGAGAAAACACGGACAACGGTGAAAAACGAGAAAAAACACATGTACACATCTTGCTATCTATTCCGGTGCATTTTGGATTCATACGAAGTTAATAATGGACTTATATGTAAGTATACACAGTCAATATGGACAACGGTGAAAAAAAGAGCAAAAAAAAAACACGTGTACACAACTTGCTACCTATTCCGGTGCAATTTGGTTTCATACCCATTTATTCTATGTTAAATTGCAAGCAAAATAGGTTAAATAAACTTCCGCAATTGATTTAATGGTAAATACAATTTATGTTAATAGATTACAATGTCCTTTTATAGAAAAAATGCACACTATTAATATAGGGTGTTTTTTTAAGCCCGATAGAACTTGAAATTGTAAAAAATAACACAAAAAATTAAATTGTAATCAAAATTTTTTTTTATTCGAAAGATCAATACGTGACATTAACATTTGAAAATGATTTTGGGCATATGGGCACCGCGGCTGTTCTTGACGAAGCGCATTCTGGACGTCCAATTTTGGGCCACTTTTTCGAGCACTGCTGGCCGTATGTCACGAACAACACGAACAATGCTGGCCTCCAAGGCGTCAATTGTTGCTGGTTTATCAGCATAAACCAGTGACTTCACGTAGCCCCACAGGAAATAATCGAGAGGTGTCAAATCGCACGACCTTGGAGGCCAATTGACAGGTCCATTTCTCGAAAACAACTTATCGCCAAATTTTGATTTCAGTAAGTCGATGGTTGCGTTCGCCGTATGGCACGTAGCGCCATCCTGTTGAAACCACATCTCCTCCGGATCAATGTCATCCATATTTTCAAACAAAAAATCATTGATCATGGTGCGGTAACGATCTCCATTGACCGTAACGCGAGCTCCGGCCTCATTTTTGAAGAAATAAGGTCCGATGATGCCACCAGCATGAAAACCGCACCAAACAGTGCATTTTTCTGGATGTAATGGAGTCTGTAGGGTCTCTTGTGGATTGGTCTCACTCCATATGCGGCAATTTTGCTTATTAACAAACCCGTTAAGCCAAAAATGCGCCTCATTCAAGTCGTCTATAAGTTGCGCGAATCGACGACTGATTTTCAAAGTAAATTTGGATAATTTCGTAGCGTTGTTCAAGCGTGAGTCTATTCATGATGATTTGTCAGAGTATACTGAAACAAATAAAAAAAATGTTTCATCAAAATTTAATTTTTTGTGTTACTTTTTACAATTTAAAATTCTATCTAGCTTAAAAAAACACCCTATATAATATTTAACTAATACTATAAGTCATAATAATGAATTTACTATATGGGATGTGGGCAAGTGTAAAAAGGCTATTAGTCTGAAAACATACTGTTAAAATAGCGGAAGATATCACAAAAAGTTCTGGAAAATCTGTTAGTGCCAGCACCGTTAGAAGAGCACTACATCGAAATGGTATACATGGCAGAATACCACGCAAAAAGCCGTACATTTCAAAGATTAACCAGTGTAAGCGCATGAGCTTTGCAAAGAAATATTTAAGTATATGAATGTCAATCCTTTTAGAAAAACATACTTTTCACCGATGAAAGTAAATTTGAAATTTTTGGTGTCAAAAACCTTCAAAGATATGGCGTAATAAAAACGAAGCCTTTAATGACAAATGCGTTATTAAAACTGTGAAGCATGGTGGAGGTTCGGTGATGGTCTGGGGATGTATGGCGGCATCGGGGGTTGGTAATATAGTATTTATTGAGTCTACCATGAAAAAGGAAGACCACCTTCACATTTTGCAACAGAATGTAGCCCCCAGCGTAGAGAAGTTGGGCTTAACACACAGCTGGACATTTCAACAGGATAATGATCCTAAGCATACTTCGAAAGTTGTGAAAGAATGGTTGCTCTACCGTACGCCCAAAACTCTTGATCACCCTCCTCAGTCCCCAGACCTTAACCCAATAGAGCACCTGTGGGAATACCTGGACAAAAAAATCAGGGAAAGGAGAATTTCATCGCAAAACGAATTAAAAGCGGCACTAAGGGAGGAATGGTGTAAAATTTCACCAGACTTTACACAAAAACTTGTTGAATCAATGCCTAGAAGGTTAGCAGCTGTTATTAAGTCAAAAGGAAAACAGACTAAATATTAATAATAAAATTATCTATTCAAATAAGAAATCTGTTTACTTTATTTTGACGCTGGAAAACTGTAATATATAGATAGAACTTTAAATTGTAAAAAGTAACACAAAAAATTAAATTTTGATGAAACATTTTTTTTTATTTGTTTCAGTATACTCTGACAAATCATCATGAATAGACTCACGCTTGAACAACGCTACAAAATTATCCAAATTTACTTTGAAAATTAGTCGTCGATTCGCGCAACTTATAGACGACAAAATTGTGTTCAGCGATGAGGCGCATTTTTGGCTTAACGGGTTTGTTAATAAGCAAAATTGCCACATATGGAGTGAGACCAATCCACAAGAGACCCTACAGACTCCATTACATCCAGAAAAATGCACTGTTTGGTGCGGTTTTCATGCTGGTGGCATCATCGGACCTTATTTCTTCAAAAATGAGGCCGGAGCTCGCGTTACGGTCAATGGAGATCGTTACCGCACCATGATCAATGATTTTTTGTTTGAAAATATGGATGACATTGATCCGGAGGAGATGTGGTTTCAACAGGATGGCGCTACGTGCCATACGGCGAACGCAACCATCGACTTACTGAAATCAAAATTTGGCGATAAGTTGATTTCGAGAAATGGACCTGTCAATTGGCCTCCAAGGTCGTGCGATTTGACACCTCTCGATTATTTGCTGTGGGGCTACGTGAAGTCACTGGTTTATGCTGATAAACCAGCAACAATTGACGCCTTGGAGGCCAGCATTGTTCGTGACATACGGCCAGCAGTGCTCGAAAAAGTGGCCCAAAATTGGACGTCCAGAATGCGCTTCGTCAAGAACAGCCGCGGTGCCCATATGCCCGAAATCATTTTCAAATGTTAATGTCACGTATTGATCTTTCGAATAAAAAAAAATTTTGATTACAATTTAATTTTTTGTGTTATTTTTTACAATTTCAAGTTCTATCGGGCTTAAAAAAACACCCTATACATGGAACAACTGAAATATCTTTATGTATAATTTTTTTCCCCTTTTGTTTTATGCCATTAAATTAAGCTTTATCTACCAATGAATTATGAAAAAAATATTTTTATAAAACTTTTTTTATTTCTCTTTAATAAACGTTTTCTTTAAATAATATGAGGTGTTTATTTTATATTGACGCTAACAGTATATTAAACCAAACTGTCATATATTGTTTCAACTTTTAATTAAATAAAAAAATAAAAATCGAACGAAACCCAAAATCTCACTATTTCAAAATGGAACAACATCGGGATGGTCTTAATTATGTGCCAATGCCAAGGCGAATTTATAAGGTGAATGCAAGCGGGAAGGCGAATTCAGTACCATATATTTTGTTATTGTGAAACATATCGTGAATGTCAAAATCTAAATTCGTCTAAGATTGTTCAGCTGGGAAAAATGGCGACAATCTAAACAAAAGAATACAGCCATTATACAAACCAAGTGCTATTGGAATATATACAGAAAAATAGGTAAACTTTAAAAAATTTTTATATACATACATTGTACATTTTATTTCATATTTTTTTATTTATAGGCAAAAACAAATATTAAGCATAAGTTTTGTTTAAATGCTACAAGCAATCTGCAGCAAATGACTCAACAGATAAATACACATATGTACATGCAATTCGACATTGTTTACGATACTAAATTATCTGCTTTAGAAGCATGATGAAACAGATTTCAAAGTCTGTATCTGGTATACGAGCTCATGGATCAGCAACATCTACCAAATAAGCTGGATTAATGCGGCCATCATCCGGGTACTATAGTCTTTAAGCCATCGACAAAGTACTAACTCCCGCCTCATCAGAAGCTAATTACGAAGCAGGAAGACATTCTCCGACAGACGCATGTTATACCAGGTAATGTTTGTGGTACTTTATAAGGAAGTTTTATATTGTTTTATATTCATGGGATGTCATCAGTATCTTCTAAAGGAAGCGATCAAAGTCTTACCAATCCGGTATTATGAAAATGAAATGGCTCCTCAAATAAGAGTATTACTAATTCCACAGCAGCGCTACAAAATATAAATATCAGTTCTACAGGTATTCCAAAACCGTCTTGCCTTAGGCCACCTTCGAACATAAAACGTAGTGGACTTCCAAGACCATCAAGTTTTATTAAAACTGATCAGATATTTTTTGATTGAAAAAAGAAAACATATTTAAGTTACTCTCTTTATATCAAACCATATTTTAATTTATAAATGTGCTGCTTTCAGAATGTACATATGCATTAATATTCTGTTTATATGAACTGATTTATATTTTTTAACACATTCGCATTTATCAAAGAAAAAGGATGAAAGTAAAATAATAAATCCCACTTACTCTGAATTTCGAGTGAATTTAAAACGCGTTGATTTGTGAGGGAAATGTTTACATAAATTTATATAGCAGCAGAAGAATGCCAAATTGAACTAACATTGGCAATGGGCTCTGCATTTGGCAAAAGCACCAACCTTTTACCCATAGTCGCTATATGTCTTTTCTCGAAGTGGCCGGAACACATAAAGGAAGATGCCTTTAGTCCCACACCACAAATCTGGCTCCATTTATCCCTTCTTTCGTTATCGTTTGGAACCTTAAACATGGTACCACCTCCAGTTGAAACTTTGTTTTTACATAATGCACAAAATAACGCATTTCGGTTTTTATTTTTCTTGATTTACATTTTTTTATATATAATGATAAATGTATATGTATTAGTGTATTTAAAATACGTAATTATCACTTCAAAGTATATTTGTATTTAAAACAGGAAAGAAAAATTTTATTTCGAAAATAAAAGATGGCGGAATTCAAAACAATAAAAAAAAATTTGACAGTCTCGTTGAAAAAAACGTGGCAAGCAAAAAAAAAATCACCTGTGCTGTCAAGTTCACCTATTATTGAATTCGCCTTGAATAAGTCTTAATGGCCGCTACAAAAAAGAAAAAGACTTCACTTGCTTACTGAGTGTAACAGGGCGAACACCTCCAACCTACATTATAAAACTAAATATAAATAAAAGTGAATTTAATTGAATTTACTGTTTGTTTTTCCTAGAGTTTTATTCTTCAACCAGTTTGGAAGCTTTCTGGCTGCTAACTTTGACTTTCTCTAAAAGCCAGCACACCTGTCTTCCATCCATATAGTGCCTGGCTACACTCATCAATAAGGAAGAGGCGGTAGTGGTAATAGATCACCACAATAGGATACATCCACACTCCAACACATAACCATATTACCGACCACTCAAACAACATTTATTTTAATTTTCCTTAAACTGTAAAATAAAATACATATGTACCTATATAAATTTATAAATGTAAATATATAAATTTTATTTTGTTTATAGCGGCTGCGCGGATACGGCTTGCCGCCCAGCAGCAAATTTATTTTTTTTAATATATAATTGGTTCAAAATTTAAAGAATAAAAATCCTTCATTTGCAAATCCCACAGATCCAGTTATTTATTATAATGGAAACTATGAAGGCGATAGCAGCATGTTTCAGGAAAAAGGATATGAATTGGAGACCTTAAATTTGGTGGACAGCCAAAGCGACTCAGAAGACATAGCAGTTATTGCTGCAGCCAAAGCCAAAGGGAATCCATTAATTTGGCCTCTAATGGAATTTTTGCTGGTCACATTCGTAATCCCTTATTGCCATTTGAACACTTTAGACCAGTGATTCCCAGCCACTGTGCCGCGGCACTTTTGTGTGCTGCTAAATTTCAAAAGTGTGCCGCCAAATTTTGGGAATATATAATAATTAAGTAGTATTTCGTTGAGTTTAAGGTCCTTTTTAGCTTATTTATTTCAATATCTCTGCCAATATTTCGCTTTCCTTCGGATAGCTTCTTCAGGGCAATAATATTTGTTATTGTTTAAAAAATTTTTGAAACAATGTTTAAAAATACTCAAACAAACATACATACATGTGAATGAAAAAATACAAATACATACATACATACAATTTTGAAAAATATATAAAAACAATAATAACTACAATAATCAAACAAACAAAAACATACAATGAGTGAAAATTCATACATACATACATAACAATACATACAATTTTTAAAAATGTAAAAAACCAATAAAAACAATAACAATTTTTGAACAACTTTTTTTTTTAAAACCAATCAAACAAACAAACATACATATTTATAAATGAAAAAATACAAATACATACATATATACATACATACATACATACATACATACATACATACATACATACAAATATTGAAAAATATACAAGGCAATAAAAACAACAATCATCAGGAAGGATTATAAACTATTTTTCGAAACATCCCAGAAGAATAATTTTCAATACAGCAAAGAATTTAATAAATAGAGTTCTAACAATTAGTGATAATCAGTTTCATTACAAAAATAAGGAGATTATTAAAAAAATTTTGATAGAAAATAGTTTTCCTATCGGAATTGCGAATAAATTAATAGCAAGACATAGAATGGAAGAGAGACATGGCAGACATAACAACGTAAACATAACAGAACCTAAAGTGTATAAATCACTTACATATATCCCAGAGATATCAGAAAAGTTAGAAAGATCTAACATGTTTAATAAGGAAAAGTATTTGATGGCCCATAAAGCTTATAAAACAATAGATACATTATATAGTAAAATGAAAGATAAAGTGGACAAATTTGAAATATCAAATGTAGTTTATAGTATCCCATGTGGTGGAAATGATGTAGAAAATTGTAGTGACGTGTACATAGGCACAACTAAGAATAAGCTTAAAACTAGATTAGCTGGACATAAATCAGATCAGAAGTATAGGTCAACTAATTTGACGCATAAGACTGCATTGACTGCACATTGTGCAAGACTAGATCATTTTCCAAAGTTTAAAGACACAAAGATATTGAATAGGGAAAGTAATTATAAACGTAGATTTACATTAGAAATGTTGCAGATTATTAGTACACCAGCTGATAGAAGGATTAATTATAAGGCAGATATAGATAATATAGCTCAGATATATAAGTATTTAGTTAAGAATTAGAATGTTATCTTGTTATTTTTTGTGTTCACCGTTAATGTTAATAATGTTTTATAATAATTGTATTGTATGTTAATTTAAGTGGGAGGGAAATATTTTTTAATTTTTATTTGTTATTTTTAGAAATTTCAATTTGTATACGTTCTTGTTGTTACTTTTTCAAAAATTGTTGTAAAATTATGTGAAAATATGTATTTCAGAAGTGATTTTCTTTCATTCGTATGTATAGTGGCTTTGTTTGGTTGTTGTTATTTTTTATTGTTTTTTACATTTTTAACATTTTTTCAAAATTGTATATATTGTATGTATGTATGAATTTTCATTCATTGTAGGGTTTTGTATGTTTGGTTATTGTGGTTATTATTGATTTTATATATTTTTCAAAATTGTATTTATATATGTATTTGTATTTTTTCATTCATAAGTATGTATGTTTGTTTGGTTTAATAATTTTTAAAAATTTTTTATTGTTGTTTTTATTGCCTTGTATATTTTTCAATATTTGTATGTATGTATGTATGTATGTATGTATGTATGTATGTATGTATGTATGTATGTATGTATGTATGTATGTATGTATATATGTATGTATTTGTATTTTTTCATTTATAAATATGTATGTTTGTTTGTTTGATTGGTTTTAAAAAAAAAGTTGTTCAAAAATTGTTATTGTTTTTATTGGTTTTTTACATTTTTAAAAATTGTATGTATTGTTATGTATGTATGTATGAATTTTCACTCATTGTATGTTTTTGTTTGTTTGATTATTGTAGTTATTATTGTTTTTATATATTTTTCAAAATTGTATGTATGTATGTATTTGTATTTTTTCATTCACATGTATGTATGTTTGTTTGAGTATTTTTAAACATTGTTTCAAAAATTTTTTAAACAATAACAAATATTATTGCCCTGAAGAAGCTATCCGAAGGAAAGCGAAATATTGGCAGAGATATTGAAATAAATAAGCTAAAAAGGACCTTAAACTCAACGAAATACTACTTAATTAAGAAATAGAGGTCGAATAAAAACCAAATACTCAATATATAATAATGTTAATATTATTAAATTATATCATATTGGCAACATTTTACACAGATCGAGATTACGAAGAGCACTCTTTGGTGTCGGCTACAATGGAGTGATGTTGCCAAATACGACACCTTGTTACTCCATACAGAAGTAAGATGGTTGCCCAGAGGAAAAGTAATATCTCGTATGCGAAATGATAATATTTTTTGAACAAAATATAAATTATGAATTTGTTCATTGTTGGAAGATAAACTGGCTTACTTATCAGACATTTTCGTTATTTTTAATAACATCAATTTAAGTATGCAAGGGCCTAATGAAAATATCTTAAACTCAACAGATAAGCTGGTGGGATTCAAAAAACAAACAACTTTATGGAAAAATAAATGGTCAGGAAGGCAATCCAGAGAACTGACAGTTGTTGCTGCAGCCAAAGGGAACATACTATAATCTAATCCATTAATTTGGCCTCTAATGGAGTTTTTGCGGGACACATTCGTAAAACCTAATATGGGTGAAAAATCCCTTATTGCGATTCGAACACTTTAGACAAGCTGCTTTATGCCACCACAAGCTACGAAAATGCATAAACATGTTGACATGTTGACATTAGTTTTGGCATAGTGTTTTGATTTTGCTCTGGTTCTATGCAAATATTTCGCTGCTTTGGGTAGATTTTGTGGAATAGTTTGCCACAATCCTGTAAGGCGTTTGTTATGGCGTTTAACGTTTGCCAAATGTACTCGTAGTGATCAGCTTTTATTCTTCTACGTTTTGTTAAGTCTGCCCTTGTTGTTTGCTGTGTCGCTGATTGGTTTTATCGTATCGATTTGTGGTGGCCTCAAAGATGTTTTTATTATGGCACACACACACAAAATTAAATTGAAGTGACATATCCCTGCCGTCAAATGAGTAGCTAACTACAAAAAAAACCAACTTTAAGTTAGCTTGTATAGACTAACTTAAAGCTAACTACTACGCAATGCAAAATTTACATTAATCAAAGTGTATACAAACACTGCAGAGTTTCTTTTAAATGACGTTTGGAAGTATTGAGAGAACTAAGTCGATTGGCACAGAAACGGCTCCAAACCCCATAAAAAGATTTAATTTATTTGGGGTCATTACGAGTATTACAACTTATGGAGTAGAAATTGGTAATCGGTTAGCGTCACCTTATAGTATAATTAAAAAATAAATAAATAAAATTTTTCGATTATGTTGGACTTACTTATAATTTTGCATTTGTAACAATCGCCCTTAGTATCGTTTTTATATATGTATTAACATATGAATGTATACAGCAATTAACATATGAAGAGTATTTTGTTTTTATTAGTACCTTTTGTATTCTTTTAATAAAATTATTTTTATTAATATCGCTAAATATCGGCTTCATTCAGACTAAATCAACTAACAGCCACTGACGCCGTCCAATTTTAATGGCCGTCGATTTTAGTTAACGTTTTAGATATTTGATTAGTAAACAAACCCGAGCGTCATCTTTTCGACTAAAAAGTTTTTGTTAAAATTATATTGCTTCCGTAAAATAATCAAAAAAATACACGATTTGTGATATTCGAAAGGTATAGTGTTTTTAAAAGTAAAATTAATTTAATATTATGGTGTGTGGTTGGATGTTTATTCTCTACAGATAAATACAATGAAATCAATGTTGAAGGGCCGTGGAAAACATAAGTATGCACCAAGTCTAAAAATGTGTACGAATTTACAAATCTTTTAAACAGATGCCTGTCGATCTCTCGGCCCTCAGGATATAGAAACTGAGTTACGCAACGCCTTAAAAATAATAAAGAAACGTTATATTTACGTTCAGTGCATGAAAACTAAAAACATAAAATCACAAAATTAAAATATTTTAAATGTATATATTGTAAAATGTATTATATGCAAAAAACTGGTTTTTATCTCTTTAGAAATCAACAAATGTGCAAAATATGTGTTTAAAATGAATTTTTTAAGTTATTAATTCAGGGCCTTATTGTATGTTTACTAAACTGTTATTTGACAAATATCTATAGGAAATTTGTCAAATAAGTGTTTAATAAACATACAATATTTTTTATGAATACGGCTGTTAATATTTATATAAATAAATTTTTGTTTTCTATTAAAATATAAATTTTTAAAAACTGTTTTATTAGGAATAATTAATATGACTTTACTGACTGAAATGTAGATAACTTATAGTCAGTTTAAAAAAACCAACTTAAAGCTAATTGAAAGTAGTGAGTTTATAGCTAGCTACAATAAGTTAACTTTAAGTTAACGGCTTGGTAACTAACTTTAAGTTAATTAAAAGTAATGCAGAGTTGGACAATTAACTACTTCCTAGGACATCGTAATGTTAAAATAGTTAGTTAATTCCATATAAAGGTAATCCAAGTGTCAACCACCACTGCTTGAGAAATAGTTAGCTTTAAGTTAATTTAAAGTTAACTGAATGTACGACAGGGATTGTACTCAGAGATGCGAGCCGTGGGTATTTTGTCGGCGGCGGCTGAAAAAGCAAAATTTATCGGCAGCGGCGGCTTGGCCATGTGCGCCGCGATTTTCTCGGCTAGCCGTTGTTTTGTCAGCTGTGCCAAAAATATTGTTAAAAATACATCGGATATATAAAGCAAATTTATTATGTTTTTATTTTAAACTGTACCCCTTTCCATTTTCTTCCTCCCATTCACCTAGATGTCATTTGTTTACCGCTTCAACATATATGTATAATCAAGGCACAAAAGGAAATAAGTGAATTAATTTCATATGATTTTTAAAATATTGTTTTAAAAAAGTTTGTTTTATTTTTTGTCTTTTAACTAGTAGTGGAAAATTAGGTTTTTTATTTACATATTTATATATAAAAATACTTAGAAAAATAAAATACATCAAAAAGTTAAAAAAGAAAGTTTGTTTTATTTTTTGGTTTTTTATTTACATATTTACATATATATAAAAATATTTGGTTTTTTTTTGCTTTTTAACTATTTAATAATTGAACATTAGAGGCCATATCCAAAAAAAAAATCTTACTTGAGTTTTAACGCATACATTAGTTACCAAACACATTAACACTACCATACATTTGTTAAAAAACTTTGTGCAAAAACAGTACGTTAACTTTTAAATATAGTAAGAATTTTTTTTGTTTTAGTCTGGCAGTGATGTATGAAAACTAATATTAGAAAACTGAAAAACAAATTTAGAAAATAAAAAATTATTATTATTACATAAAATAATAAATTTTTGATAAACATTTCGTGAATTTATCTTTTATTTAATTTTTTTTTTACTTTATTATTTTATTTATTGAATCTACATAAGAAATGTAATGGCAATAAGTGTTCAAGTCTTAATACAAAAAAAAAAAAATTGTGATTAAAGTCCTGCCAGTGTTGGACAAAATCTGGCACATCAGTGGCAAAGGATGTTCCGGCAAATTTACTTGCTTGAATGTGTTTAAAGCTTCTAGGGAAGCAATTAAATTCACACTTGGATCCTTCCATTTATAATTATATTAACATTTATCTAATTTTAACCTCTAAAATATTTCTGTTTTTTGTTTCTTTATTTTTTACAAACCAGATGTTATTTTTAGTATTGTAAATAACTATTATGAGTACCTAGCTACTCGGTACTTTACACTTTGAAATTATGCTATGCTAGGCAGGCAGTTATAACGTATATATACACGTTTCAATTCAATTGTGAATTGAGTCTTTCAATTGAATTGGTTCTTGGCAACACACTTCATAAACTGAATTGAAAGATTTTCATCCAACTATCAGATTCAATGAAATTAAAAACAATTTTAAAATTATTTAACATTTTCTTTACAAAAAATTACAAATATAAATTTGGACAATAATTTATTGAATTTTTGTTGAACTTTATAATTTTTAAATTAAATTTTTGGTTTGTACATTTGCAAGCTTTTTCCTTTCTTAAGTTTTTTGGACAACTGATCAGGAGACTCGAACATACAAAGCACAATCGAATTGAGAGACTTACTAGCCAACTTGAAAAAAAAAATCAAAATGGTTTGATTTTTCTTCAACCAACTCGACAACTTTCAAACGAATCAATCCACGTACTTTTTTGAGAATCCAGCGGCCTGCCTACCTAACCAATTGAATTGAAACGTGTATGGGGTAAGCGCCCCTAATTAAAAATATATATTTTATTCAAAAGTATCTAATCACCCCTGTATTTAGCGTATTTCGACTACGTCTAGTACTAGATTAAATAAAATTGTAAAACTTTTCTTTATTCTGTTACAAGCTGTACTCAAAAAACGCCAGCCACGACAATGCTGAATATAAATGACCACAACCACGCTCTTTTTATAACAATATACATATACATATGTATAATTTGTCCAAAAAATATAAGAGTAGTTATTAAGTACTCATATATACCTATACATAACAACACTACTCTAACTTGCAAATTTTAGCTAGAAAAGTGTTCATTTACTTTTTCACATTTTTGAGAGTAATTTTGCAAAATTTCTTGTTACTCTCTCGTTACTAGTTTTTACTAGTAACACTGCGTTTAGACATACAAGTAACTTGTTACAAGTTGTGTGTACATATTAACAACCAATACATCGAAAAAAATAATAAAAACACTTGCAATTTGCACGATTGTTTACACACTCAAGTGCAAGTTCATTTTCAAAATGTCGTCGAAGACAAACGTTATACGCCTTTGTACTACATGCGCTTTTAATGTCTGTGCTGCCAAAGTTTTAGCATAGCAATATTACAGGGGAATTATATTATGTACACAATTTTTTCACAATTTAAATAATAAATTTGTATTCCAAATAAAAAATAAGTTATAGATGTTTATTTATTTTCGTGTTTTTATATTATGTTTTCGGCATACAATTAAAAATTTTAATATTTTAAAAAAATTTCCTTGAAAAATACCCATTAAGGTTAAAATGAAATATCTATTGGCAACACTGTTTGTTTCTGCTTGCATGCAAGTGAAAAAATCACTGCCAACCAAAATCAGTTGCAAGTGAGGCTACTACTTGCAGGTGTGTGAATGTATTAGTAAAAATATGGGTATGTATTGGGTTTTTTGCACTTGCACTTGCGTGTGTAAACATTGAGTAAAGTAGATGAACACACCTAAAATATTCGTCATCTTTACTGCAACTACTACTTCTTTCTCTGCATCCATGCATGGTTTCACGTTTTTTGTTAAATGAATTTTTTGCCTCTCTCGTACTGAGATGCTTTCTAGTAATCAGAGTATTTTGAAACTAGGATGGAAACATGACGCCAATATGGCTCCATTTGCTTCAGGTGTCAGCATGCGATACTCATTAAATCTTCTTTCCAAGCTCTCCATTAATTTTGTTAAAATACAACTGAAAAGTATTATATTGCAGTCCATCCAATCTGGTTCTCACAGTGTAACGTTTTCTATAATAAAAATTAGTTCTCTTCATATAATCCAAAGCGTTGGTAAAAAAAAAGCTATGGAAATTCTTATTGATATCACCTGATTAGAGTAATCTGAATTTGCTCTGGACAAAACAATTGAAAGCTGAATTGCAGTACAGCAAAATGATAAATATTTTAATGGTGGTAGTTTCAAGTGAGTTTAGCTTTTGTATGAAACAACTTATTATCAATTTATTATAATAAATAAATGTATTTTGTAAAAATGTACTTCTGAGCCACATGTATTTGAAATACAGATACAAAATACGTATGTATTTGTATTTCAAATGCAAGAATTTCAAATACTGCCCAGCCCTGGCCACATACAAATTTTTATTTCCTTAAATAATTTTTTATTAATATGTATACTGTTTATTGTTATATGTTTTTTAAGGAAAAAAAGATTTGTATTTTTTTATTAAAGCGGGAAATTTAAAATTTGCCCAGTCGTAAAGCAGCTCTGGGCTGAAGAACAGCTCTCGCGTCACCATAATTATTTCTTAAGCTGAAAATCCATAACACGCGCTCTACGCGGCAACGCGTTCTAAGCGGCTGTCAAAAAAGTAGAATCAGTGCAATTATATGAGACAAGTTACACAGCACAAAGCGTAGGACGCATTAAACGCGTACGACGCCAAAAGTAGATTTACTTTCTACTTTTGTAAGCAACATAAGCAGCGTATAAAGCCGTCAGCTGTTTTTGATAGTTTGTCTGTGAATTTTCGGTAAAAATATTAAAAACATAAAAACTTTTTTCTACAGGTAAGTACGTTTTTAAGCATAAAATTTAATGAATGTTATTCTTAAAATCAAGTTTGTTATGGATTAAATTTACATTTGTATATACAAAATTTCATCTGTAATTTACATTTGTTTATTTTTTTTTTTAAGAAAGCATCATGGAAGAAAAATTAATTGAAGAGGTGAAGCAGCATGAAGTGTTATACAAAAAAAGTTCTCTTGCTTACAGAAATAAAATAAAGCGAGCAGCTGCTTGGAAATCCATAGCTGAGAAATTAAATGTATCAGGTAAGAGAATTTTCAATGCGAAATATTTTGTGGCTTAGTCATCATGTTCTATTCTTTTACAGAGAACGTTTGCCAGGCTCGTTGGAAAACTTTGGGAGATCGGTATGTTAAAAAACATGCGGAGACTCATCACGCCTCTGGAAGTGGTGCAGACTTCAATGAGAATCCATGGCAGTACTACTAGCAAATGGAATTCCTGCGGGAGCACATCAAACCACGAAAGTAAGTTTGAATGCAACATATGTACATACATACATAAGTATGTATGTACATATGTATGTATGAAATCGCTTACAAATTTTCTATTCTATTCCAGGACAGTAACAAGTCTATTCTCATCGCAACAACCGGCCCACAATGAAGAATCCAGCACAGATGATCTGTTTACTTCTTGTATAGAAGAAGACTGCTGTGAGAGTGTTGAAAGTTTAGTGGAGGTATGTAAATATGTAAACAAAGTGTTCTTATATATACATATATGAAAGTTAAAAACCAACTGATTTTAATATTTAGGTGTTAGATGAATCATGCTCTACCCAATCGGAAATGCCAAGTAGCAGCCGAAAAAGGTCGAGAAGGGGGAGTGATGGCGAAGCTTTTAAAGAATTTTTATCAAAAATCACAAAAGTAGCTGAAAACAGATTTGGAGCGTCATCTACTTCGAAAGAAAATGTTGCCCATGAAGGTACGAGAAATTTTTCAAAGTTTGCCCAATGAGGTTGTGAGCAATGCAACATTTTTTTTTTTATTAATTATTTACGGGAGCAAGTAGCAGCAAACCAAAACAACTAAATGTTTACATACTTATTTATTACACAATGGTGTAGTTTTTAAAAAGTAATCATCAAAACATTGCATACAAAAAATGTTCAAAATCTATCAGTTTCAATCACACTTTCTGACAACGATATTTTTCAAAACGATTGGTTTCTATCACGTACCTGAATTTCAGATTTAATTTTTTTTTTAAAAAGATTGAATTTTTATTATTTTTTTAATTTTATCGTAAACGCCTTCCAAGCTCTGAATAAGTCAGTACTCCACCGTCGCTCTGACTACCATATGCACCAATGTCAACTGCAGTAAAAGTATAATTTGCATCACATACTCCCAGTAGAACAATGCTATATGTTCCTAAAAAATTAAGGGGAATGTTTAGTGTAAATTAACCATTGAAACACATCTTTAAACATAATTAAAATAGTTTGAACCTGAACGAGGTGGGCATGTTATAGCAACGTGCTTTCCATCGATTGCTCCGACACAATTTGGTAAATCCCACATTGTATTAAAATCTTGTGATATTCGCTTCCATTCGCATGTGTTTGGAAAAGACAAGTAAATGTCACTTAGCTGACTCCATATAATCTGGCACGTTTCCAAAACGATTCGCCTTACTACGGTAACAGACATTTTGAATGAAAGCGACAGATATTGCCCACTGGTACCATGCGCCAAATAACTGAAAAAAATAAAATTTAAGTTGCATTTTATATTGTACGTATATAATTTTCAGCTTACATTAATGTTAAAAAGAGTCGACAGTCTGCTGGAACAGCTCTCGCTGAACTCTTCTCGAGGTTGTACCTAAGAAGGGTAAACAAGCAGTCGAATACCTCTGGGGACATTCTTGTTGCTATACGAAATTGTTCCGGGTCACTTATTTTTAATTTTTGGAACGTTGTAGCAAAAAATCCACTTATATCTCGTTCCAAAAATAAGGAACGTACCCAAAATCGTCGCTTTTTATTTCGTTGCCTTTTGTAAGCACTGTATGCACACAAAATTATATGCACGAATTCAATAAAATCTATGAACTCTTTAAATTCCGCAATTTCACTATCCATTTCAATACTTTTACTTTTGTTTAATTTAACAAATTTGCACAACAGCTGATTATTGTTTTGCAGCGAAAAGCGTGGCATGTAACTTGAAAATAATAAAATCGTAGAATGCATAGAATGATTGTAACGCGTAGAACGCGTTGATGCATAGAAGCGTGTTATGGACTTTCAGCTTAAGATATTGATAATTCATTACAACTTAAACCGAACAACTGGAATCGGACTGACAACAATTATATGCAAATGAAAGGAATAAAATAAAAAAGAAAGAGTAATTATGACTTACAAAAATTGAAGAGAATACTCGTGTTCCACTTGTACAATGATGGGCCCAGCATTCGTATGGATTACGTATTGTTGTTGTTGCCGCATCTTCTCTAACTCTCCTGTTTTGAAAATCATATTACTTTACAATGATTATGAGTAAATAGTTTTATTTAAGTTAGATACAAAAGGGGAAAAAATTAATTGAGAAGAATTAAAAATATGCAAAAGATAGGAGTTCACACTTTTGTGGAAGGATTTAGTTAAGGCACTGAATAGTTTAGGTCCGCCAATACATTATTTAACTGGATGGAAAAAGGTAACTTTAAAAATATTGTTGTTCATAGATATGTACATATAAAACTAAATTTAATGCTTTGAAGATATGGACATGTTGGAAAGCAGCTGTAAAAAAGAAAATTTCAATTATCAAGAAAGAAGTTGTGGCAACAGGTGGTGGTCCGTATAACCAAATTTATATCTCAAAAAAGGAGGAAACAGTGGGCCAAAAATGTGGTTTGTATGCATTTGTTGAAGGAATTGCAAATGCAAAATCTGCAGGATCTGACAGCGAAGAAAGTTCTTCATCATGCCTTGAAGATGATAAAAATACAAAATTAAGCAAATCGGACACCTGTGGAAAAAGAAGCAGAGAAGAATCCGGAGGTATAAATGGAAATCCTAGTACGTCTAAAAGGTATAAACCGAAGTTTAAAATACGTCAGATAACATAAAAGACCAATTAAATCAGTATATTAAAAATGATACGAAGAGAGGGCAAGATTTCTCCGAATCATTAAAAAAGTTTTCCGAAATTTTAGAGAAAACTAGTGAAAATGTAAATTTAATAGGGAGCAACGTTAGACGTGTCTACAAATACATAGAAAGTTTGTCCACGAACCTCACCAGCGAGTTTAAGCGCCACCACAAACAAATGGAAAACGCAGCAATAGAGAAAAACAAGCTCAAAAAAATAGACATTCAAATTAGACAAAAGCAATTAGAACTAGACCAATTAAAAGATAGGTTTTAAAACTCATTACACAATTATAAAATTGTGGATCTATTTTATTTTACCTTTTTTTACATTATTATAAATGAATTAATTTTTTTTGTTACTATTATACCATTAATAAGAGTGAATTGTTTTAAAATAGTGTTTTAAATAGTGTTTTATATTTTTATTACAAAGATAAACAGTTCACAATATTATTTCTTACTGCAACGATATTTCCTTGAATAGCTTCATCGCCCTGTTTATTATTTTCCTCATATCCTGCGGTGTTATCATCATCTATTTCTTGCACAATTTCAGCATCATTTTCAAGTTTTAAGAAGATACACAGATTATGCAAGGCACAACAGATATTAATAATTTGAACAACCTTTGATGGTGAATACCAAAGAGTGCAAGACAAGCATCTAAACCTACTCTTTAATATTCCAATGGTCCTTTCCACAACATTTCTTGCTGAGGCATGCTTTCTATTAAAAGTTTGCTGGTTAATTGTATTTGGGGACCTGTAAGGCGTCATAACAAATGCTTCGAGCGCATATCCGGAATCAGCTAATAACCACGATCCGATTTCACCATTTTCATATTTAGATTCATAATAATTTCGAGCTTTGCTCATATTCCATACAAATGAATCGTGGCTTGATCCAGGCCTTGTGGCATCAATACTCTTAATATTTGTTTTGTAATCACATATCTAAATATAAATATTTTAATCGAAATGTTATACACTTAATAAAACCAAATACTTACAATCATAGCATTTATGCTGTAATAGCCCTTTCTATTAAAGTAAAGGTATTCCTCATTGGTTGGCCTTTTAATTGAAATATGTGTTCCGTCTATGCATCCAACAATTCCTGGTATACCATGCTTTTCATAAAAATATTTTTTTGATGTTTTCAAATCTTCATCAGTTGATTTTATTTTAATCAGTTTTTTACAAAGTTTTCTTTCTAAACAAGGTAGTAGTGTTGTCACAAGTTTTGAAACTGTTGTTCGATGCATTGAAATATGCGAATCATTTCCAACAGATCTCTGGAAGGAGCCTTCTGCAAAAAATCTTAAAACAGCTGCCAATTGCAGTGTAAGTGGTATTGATGTCTTCACATAGTTCTGCCCAATTAAATTCAAAATAATTATAAAGCCTTCTTTATTTAGTCGGTAGCATTGAATAAATCTGTATAAAAATAATGTAAGAAAATATGTATTTAAAATAACAAAAACTTTACTTACATATCTTCGGGAAGGTCCAACGGGTTCGATCTATCCCGCAGTTGTTTTCTTTGTATGTTTTCAATTCTGTGTTCTTCATCCATTACAACTAAAGCTGCTGCTACAACAAACGCCATTTTAACTTTTTAATATTTATTTTAAGCACTTTTATTTAAAAATAATTACAAAACGTAAATTTTTATGTCTTTTTCAATTTGTATGCAGAGTTGTATTTCTTAGGTATTGTTGTAGCACTTTAAAAAAAATAAAATGGATTGAAACAAAAATTGGAATACGAAACCAATCAAAATTCATCACATCTATATCGTTTTCAGAATTGATTTGCGTTTTCAAAGCGATCGTATTTCATCACATACCTGAATAATTAGGTTTTAGGTTATTACAAAAAAAAAAAAAAAATGCAGAAAGCAAGGCAAAAATTAAACTCCATTTTTTTTTTGTTTAAACTCCATTTTCTTTAAATAATCAAGATAATTTTGAATAATTTTAATTTCATATTATTAACCAAATTATAAAATTTTGTGTTTATCACTATAAAACATTATTTAATACTGCTTATTTTATTGTAGCGATGCCCACTCATGGTATTAAAGTGGTAAACAAAAGCAAACACAATCTTACGTTCATTAGTTTAGTCAATGAGACAGCGGCGAATGAACATGCGCGCGGGTGTATGAATTTATTCCTTGTTTTTTCTCTGTATTTTGCGTATTTTTTACTTTTTGTGATATAAAATTTGTTAAAAATACTAAAAACATAAATTCATATGTTTATTCTTTACTTTTACTTCAATTTTAATTAAATTGTGAGTAAAACCGTTTTTTTTTTAATTACGCATTTTTTCTCCCAGTGCAAATTTATTTACACTCAGAGCGTAACTATGGATTTCTCTTTGGGCATCATCATTTTATTGGTTTGTGAGATAAACGCACTTTAACTTCCCAATAGAATTCTGAGCAGCTCTTGAAGGGTGTCGTAGAGGGCTTGCAAATTTGTTGTTCCTTCTTATGCTGACAACAATTGTGTTATCTATTTTTGTTTAAGTATATTTTGGTTTATCCTTTTGGGATCAAATTATGAATTCCTTTTTCTTTTAAAGTTTTGAAACTTTATTTTGAAATTTTATGAAAAACAAATTGTATTTAATTTAACAAAATTTTAAGAATTATATTGTGTTCTTCTCAGCTTTCACAAGACAAGTGATCAATAATTACCAAAAAACAATGTCAGCGGTTGTAGCCAGAAAAAATTATTAAATAACTGCGTTATAGGATGTTCTCGAAGGTGAACCTAAAGTCATTGGAAGTATTATTTCAATAAAAAAAGATGTAATGAGACAAGGTACAGGCTCTTTGAGCGTGAAACTTTATTTACAGCTTAAGCCTGATTAAAACTCAATGTGAGTATTACTCATATTAATTACCTTTTGTTTTTTTTTTTTGTTTATGCATTGATAACTTCTCAATAAAAAAAAATTATATAGCATGAGAGAAAGATTCATGTAATACAAAAAAAAATGAGAATCTTTTTGTCTTTAAGAACATTACCCAGCAGAAATTGTCAACTCGATTTAACAATAAAAAAAAAAACCTTGATAAAAATTAAATCGCAACAAACCAAGACTAATGACAAAATATGTAGATGATTTATTTTGTATTATTCCGGACTTAGCAATTGATAATATGTTTTCAACTTTGAATAGTTTTAACTCAAGCATCAAGTTTACTATTCAAAAGGAATATAGTTCAAGATTACCATATTTGGATACTTTGATAATTAGCAGAGATAACAAACTTGTTATTGATTGGTACCAAAAACCAACTGCATCAGGGAGAATAACTAACTATTTTTCTAAAGCTAAAAATTTTGTGGAAAGGGTTCTTACAATAACTGATGAAGAGTTACATAGAAAGAACATTATAAGAACTAAAAACATATTAGAAGATAACAGTTTTCCAGCTGAAGTTGCTTCTAGATTTGTAAATCAGTCTAAAAATAGAAATGTACAGAATTTAGTTAACTCATCAGAACCCAAAATGTATAAATCTTTAACATATATACCAGGTTTATCAGAAAGATTAACAAGGTCTAATATATATAATAAAAAAGGATATAGAAAGGCTCATAATGCCTTTATTTATTATGATTTTATAAGAACTATCGGAAATTTAAAAAAAAACACATAAAATTCAGAAAAATGCATGAAATATTTATTTGGATCGATAGTTGGGTCGATATAATTTAATGTTTGAAGATTATTTCATGCAAATGTTGGCCGCAGCTGCGCCTCAAATGGTCCATCAGCTTAGTCCAATTTTGGCATACTCTTTCCAACATTTCGGCCGGTATCTCCCGAATAATGTTGGCAATGTTGGCTTCCAGTGCGTCAATCGAAGCGGGCTTGTTGCTATAGACATTAGCCTTAACATAGCCCCACGAAAAATAGTCTAGAGGCGTTAAATCGCACGATCTGGGCGGCCAATTGACTGGTCCCAAGCGTGAAATAAACTGTTCACCGAACTCACCTCTCAATTGGTCCATTGTTTCGCGTGCTGTGTGGCATGTGGCACCGTCTTGTTGAAACCACATGTCATGCAAGTCAAGCTCTTCCATTTTGGGCAAAAAAAAGTTTGTTATCATCGTACGGTAGCGCTCACCATTCACAGTAACGTTGTGATTCGCATCATCTTTGAAGAAATACGGCCCAATGATGCCGCCAGCCCATAATCCGCACCAAACGGTTGTTTTTTGTGGATGCATTGATAGCTCTTGCAATGCTTCTGGCTGCTCTTCACTCCACATGCGGCAGTTTTGCTTGTTCATGTATCCATTCAACCAGAAATGAGCCTCGTCGCTGAACACAATTCTTCGATAAAAAAGTGGATCTTCATCTAACTTTTCAAGAGCCCATACACCAAAAATTTGGCATTGTGGTAGGTCGTTTGGCTTCAATTCTTGCACCAGCTGTATCTTATAAGGCTTCACACCCAAATCCTTCCGCAAAATTTTCCACGTAGTGGAGTAACAGAGGCCCAATTGCTGCGAACGGCGCCGAATCGATAATTCACGGTCATCACCAACACTGGCCGATACGGCTGCTATATTTTCTTCAGTTCGCACTCTACGTAAGCGTGTTGGTGGTTTAATGTCCAACAATGTAAATTTGGTGTGAAATTTTTTTACAATAGCCCGAATAGAAGCCTCAGTAGGTCGATTAAACTGACCATAAAATGGAAGAAGCGCGCGATGAACTTTCTTAACAGAGCACGCATTTTGGTAATAAAATTCAATAATTTGCAAGCGTTGTTCGTTTGTAAGACAATTCATGATTAAATTATAGACCAAACTGAAGGTGTTTGACAGTGACACAAGATACAAAACGTGCGTGAGCTGTCAAAACTAGTGTTGCCAAAAAGATAATAGCAAAAAAATCACTCGTTAGAAGCTATAATAAGTTAGGTAAATTATTTAGTAAGAATAAAGGTAGACTTAATAAATGGGACATTTTAAATTCGGTTTATAGACTTCCTTGTCAGGGTAATGACCAAGAAAATTGTAGCAAAGTTTACATAGAAACTACAAAAAAAAAAACAACATAAGTCAGATCAAAGATAAAGGAATATTAATTCACAAAAAACAGCTTTATCTTTTCATTGTTCAAAATTTAATCACTCTTCAAACTTTGAAAATGTTCCAATTTTAAGAACAGAATATAATTATAAGAAGCGTTACATATTAGAAACGTTAGAGATTATAAAAACACCAACAACACAGAGAATTAACTTGAGGGTAGATACAGAAAAATTAGCACAGAATTATAGATATTTAGTTAATAAGAAATTCTAGATTTGAATTGTTTAAGAATGAATGTTATAGTACGTTTCCATTATACGCAAATTAAGTTGATTTGAGGAAATCATTTCGAATTGTTTCCACTATATTGTAAGTAATTTTCTTTTCGAAATCAGTTTGACGTTTGTATCGTTTGATTAAATTTTATCAAGATAAATAATTTATCAAAAAAAACATTTTTTTTTCAATAAAAATTATGCAACAAACTGTGGCATTCGGAAATGAACACCAATGATACTCTCGGTTATGTGTTTTCTTTTTGCTGCGGGATATTGGAAATTGTGCCAGGACACCTTTTATCGGAGTGTAATGCCCAATTTTCTTTTAGAATGGAAAAAGCGTAAAGAAAGTCGATTTTCTTATACGTTTACTCAAGCCATACACATATCTAATGATGTTGTTATATGTAACTAATACTTTTCTTTTACTTACATAATCACAAGAGGCAAAAAGTTCACAGCCATACAACAAAATGGGCATTAGAAAAGTTTTAGCCAAGAGCATTCTAATCCTTAACGGAGTATAATATTGGGTCTGCCAAATTGTTCTCAGCATAGAGAATACTCGCCCACAGGCATGATTTACCCAGCCTACCACATTACTTCTCTTCAATGATGTGTGCAATACTTTGTAATCGATGAATGCTAACTTACAAAGTATATAACTTAAAAAGTATATAACTTGTAAGTCAGTAATGCACACCATCTCATATACGAATCTAGTGTACATTTTCATACACATTGCCGCATTTGTAGAGTGAACGCCTACCACCTGCACACAAAGTAAGCGAGCTAGTGTGGTGTTCATCCAACAAAAGCTCATTACTTCCTAATATACATTGCAAGCTATCAGTAGGCAGCTCGAATACAATCTCGCATACTTTCTAAGTCGGAAGTAGGCAGCTCGAATACAATCTCGCATACTTTGTAAGTTGGAAGTAGGCAGCTCGAATACAATCTCGCATACATTGTAAGCCGACAGGGCCAATTATTGAACCCTGTGGGTCACCTCTTATTACTGGGAGAACACTTGATAGTCCTAGGTCAGTCTCAACATATTGGTATCTGCTAAAAAGATATGATGACATTAATCGTATGGCGGTTGAGGAAAAATTGAAAAAGTTGCGTAATTTGTGACACAGGATATTATGGTCTACAGTGTCGAAAGCCTTCGAATAAAATAAGGAACGCAGTTTTACCTTAATCGACCTCCCTGCGTATATCCTCAGCAACGTCAATTAAGGCCGTTAAACAGCTATTATTTTTTCTGAACCCGGAGTGCTGGTTTGTAAGAGCTTTATTTTTTTCAAGCAATTGACTTATTTGGCAATGCGCAATTTTTTCAAAAGCCTCGGATAAGAATGGCAAAATTGCTATGGGTCTGTATTCACTATTATTTTTCGGTATAGGTACTATTTTCGCTATTTTCCAAATATTTAGAAGGATACTGACTAGATGTTATTATTTTATTAAAAATGAAAGTAATGAATGGAAGTAGCGGAGGTAAGAGAATTTTTAAGAATTTAGGGCAAATGAAATCAGAACCTACTGAGTTAGACTTGATTGATAAGATGCTGGATAAAACTTCACACTGGGTAATCGTTTTAAAAGAAAAAGAAACTGCATCAGTTGAGAAAGAATTTACAGGCAGTTTACCAATTTCGAATGAAAATGAATGCGAAAGAAAATCACTCACATTCAAATCAATTCGGGTTTGTCCATCTCACTATTATTCGTTCGCGTATTCTTATCTATTTTGACAGATCATTCGCATAAAAAAAGTTAGACGAACCCAAATCAATTTTCTTTCACTTAAATTGCGAACGCAAGCATGCTGTCGAGATTGGTAAACTGGCTGTTAGTAAAGAATTTCTACTTGCATAGTAGTTCTTATTTGCATCCACCATGGGAATGTTTAGAAACTTGCAGTTCAAAGAATCAGCATCTTCCAAGCATTGCTCATGTGTAGACGATTTATCAATACCAATTTCACGAATGGTCTGCCATGTTTTTTTGGTACTAATCACAGATGAAAATCTTTCTGCGTAAAATTCCGATTTGGCGCTTTTTATCAATTTATTTACTCTTCTTTACGCAGTACGATAAATCTCATGTTTGTAAACAAAAGAAAAAATAATTTGACAGTATTATTGAAAAATAATCACCTGAGCTGTCAAGTTCCCCTAGTAATGAATTCGCCTTGGTCTGCATAGATTAAAATCCTCAACGACCTTCTCTATCAAACTTCCAACCCTATCCACTCTTTCAAGGATGATAGCAGCATTTTTCACTCGTACTCTTTTGGTCATAGGCCCAGGCTATCAGAGATCGCTGCCAAGAGGCTAAATATGAATGATTCACTGAATAGTGATCTTCTATTAATCTCCAAATGCGGTCGTAAAAACAGGGTCGCCTTTAATGCTCGTAAGACCCAGTGTTGCTTATTGACGCACAAACAAACGACCGCAAATGCTGCTTCATCTGTACGCATGGATGCTATAAATATTGAGGAATCGGATGCTCTTGATGTTCTTGGAATGAAGATACAGTGTGATGTTCGCTGGACTGAACACATTTTCAATGTCTCTAAAGAAGCATGCAAGTGTCTTGGTTTTTTGAAACGGTGTAAGATGTACTTCACTCCGACCGAAAATGGAATACAACTCTCATGTTTGGGCCGGTGCCTCAAAGTCTATTTTGGGGTTACTCGACCGTATGCAGGAGAGGGCAAAGAAGCTCATCGGTGACAGTAGGGTATCCAGCTCTATTGACTCACTGGAGCATCGACGCAGTGTGAGGAGGTGCGTTACTCTGTTTTATCGTTACTACAATGGATTTTGCTCTGACGAGATTAGGGATCTTCTTCCCGAAACGCGCACATTTTTACGCAGCACACGTTCATCGTTCAGAGCTCATCCATTTGTGGTTGTTTGCCCGGGGAATCGTACTACGCATTACAGAGAGAATTCGTTTTTCAGCCGTACGCTTCGCCTGTGGAATATGTTGCCTTCAGACGTGTTTGCTGTCTGTTATAACGTTGGAAGGTTCAAGTTAAATGTTCACAAACACTACTCCCTTTTTCCCCCTTACTAGTTCCGGTACAATGCACTGCATATGTAGGGGTCATCCCCTAAGTACTGGTCCAATAAAAAAAAAAATATATAAAAAATATTGAAAAATTTTATGATAGATTGCTAGATCATTGATGAACAATATAAAAAGAATTGGTTGTAGATGACTTCCCTGCAGTACTCCAGAGCTTACAGGTTACATATTTATTGAAACGTACACATTGTTGACGACCAACTATCGGGTGGTTAAATTTCAAGGGCCGATGTTGAGTGTGAACCACACCTAAACGCCAAGTTATTTTCCGAATTTTATTTGACATTTCTCTATTTCAGACTTATTCAATTTGAACCATGGAGAGATACACAATCCAACAACGTGTTAAAGTTAGCCAGACTTATTATGAAAATGATGATGAATTTTCGAAGAAAATCATCTTCAGTGATGAGGCACATTTTCACCTCAGTGGATTCGTCAATAAACAGAATTGCCGCATTTGGGCGAATGAGAATCCAAGAGTGACTGTCGAAAAACCAATGCAGCCACAAAGAGTGACTGTTTGGTGCGGTTTATGTGCTGGCGGCATCATTGGGCCGTATTTTTTTCCAAAATGAGGCCGGTCAGGCAGTTACTGTGAATGGTGTTCGCTATCGTGAGATGATAACAAACTTTTTATGGCCCGAATTGGAAGATATGGATGTAGACGATATGTGGTTTCAGCAGGACGGTGCCACTTGCCACACAGCTAACGAAACAATTGCTCTTTTGCGCAACAAATTCAATGGCCGTGTTATCTCACGTAATGGCGATGGCAATTGGCCGCCAAGATCATGTGATTTGACACCGTTGGACTTTTTTCTTTGCAGTTATTTGAAAGAAAAGGTGTACGTCGCTAAGCCAGCAACAATTCAACAGCTAAAGGCTGAGATAATTCGACACATTAACGGCATAGAACCTCCATTATGCCTCAGGGTCATCGAAAATTTGGACCATCGGATGGAGGTGTGCCGCCGTGGTCGCGGCGCCTTTTTGGCCGATATTTTGTTCCATGCATAATTGAGTAATAACAATATACCATAATAAAATAAAATTACAATAATTTCCTAAATAGTTTGTGTTTTATTCAAAATCAACATCGGCCTTTGAAATTTAACCACCCTTTAGATATGATTTGAGCCAATCTTAGTTATTTGAGTTTAAATAAAAAGATTGCCGACTACTGGCACATGCCGAGCTTAGGTACACTTACCCTACTTATTGTAGTGACTCACGGTATATCTTCTTCATCCGGATATATAAATTTTTTTTTTTATTCATAAAAACAATATTTTTAATTTTAGAAATTTTTTTAGTCTTCAATTTTTTCAACTTAAATTGAGTTGAAATCAAACAAGTCCTAAAAAACTCAACTTTGTGTTTAAACAGAACTTAAGGCTAAATGGCAATTAAATGCGAAATCAAATAACTGGGCCTAAATCGTTTCTCCACGCCTTTCAGATGTTTTTAAAAAGAACGAGAAACAAGTCATTTATTATTTGTGGCAAATTCAAAAACCTCCTTCACCCAATATGGGGCGCTCCGTTACACTGTTCCAATAAAATTGTTTTTTGGGAGTTATTTTCTCTTACAGAAAAAATTGACGTATTATAATAATCAAAGTGGGCTAAACAAACACTGAGCCATAAGCACACATACATGCTTATGTATACATACGTATACATTACACTTACCCTCAAAAGTATGGTTTTAGTGCGCCGCCGCTAATTTAATTCAAAGTGTCGCGTTTACCTTAAATAAAAACAAACATGCCCCATCCTTTTTCAAACAGCATTATTGGTGTTTTTGTCTGTTTCATGTAACATTTTCAGTTATTGTTTGTCATTACCAGATTATGTGTCGTAACAACACGTTAATTGTATTTAAAAATTAACGCACTTTTAAATAAATGTAATTAAAATATTAAAAAAAAATATATATATAATAAAAAAAAAGAAAAGAAAACTCAAAATATTGTGATAAAAAGTAAAAAAAAAAAAAAATTCTTACTACATATGTATGTATGTAGTAAATACATACAATATGTATGTCGGTATTTAAGAAAAGTGTTTAAAAATGTTTCCAAATGTGTGAAAATATGTGTTAAAACAATTGTTTTAAACTAAACGGAATTAAGCGGAATAAAGTCATAACTGCTGTTTTCGAAACAAGTAAAAATTTCGTTTTTATATTTTCCAAAAATGAATTGATAAAAAACGTAATATAAATAAAATTGTAACGTTTTTATGTGCTAGGCAAAAGGATTAATATAAAATAAAAATTTAAATATATTATTTACATGCTGGTGTATGTAAATGTAAAATATAATAGGCTTTTAGATTATTTGAAATATTTTCATTCAGACCTGTTCCGGTAATCACTTTTTGTGAAAATGGTTTGAAATCGCAAAAAAAGCGGACAAAATAGCTCAAATCATTTTGAAATAACCTTTCAGTTTTTCCAAATACTTTATAATGAAGTTCAAAATTTATTACATCAATAAATAATTATGTTTTTTTAATTTATTTAAACGAAATAAAACAACAAATTACAAAAACTAGCAACTCGAAATTTATTATAAAAATTGTTATATTCTTTTCCGATTTAGCTTGTGGTTTTCTTTTATTTTCTTACTTTAATTTTTATATATTTATTAAAAATATACAGGCCTGTTCTAAAAATCACGTGATTTCAAAGCACATGCTGTTTCAAAAGCACAAATGAGATTTGTGCCTGTTCTGTAAATCACAATTTTTTATGACTTTCGATGTGATTTACACTCTTCTAAAGCACAAAAAACTACTGTTTTTTGGTTCAATTTACTGATATTTTTATTTTCAGGTTGAATTTTTTTATTCGCGGTATTATTTGCAAAATAAGGTTGATTCTTTCTAATAAATATAAAAGGTAAAATAAAATAAACCAATAAAGCAAATCACAAAATAGTACAACAAACTTTGCAACAAAATGAGCGTATCTAGTTATTTCTTAATTTAATGAATTATTTCGTATAAAATAAATAATTTTACGTAAATAATCAATAGAAAACACATTAAGTTATTTATTAATGTAATAAATTATGAAATTCATAATAAAGTGCGTGCAAAAATTAGAATGTGATTTCAAATTGATTGCAAGTTAGCTAACCGATTTAAAATCACAAAAATCAAAAATATTTTGTGTGCAGAACACCTTTTTTGTGATTTCATATCACTTCCACAAAAAGTGATTTGCAGAACAGCCCTGATAGTCATGTTCTGTAAATCACTTTAAACGAAAGTTATTTGAATAAAAATTTTTCGTGTTTTAAAACCGGCTGCCTCATTTACTTTTGCTGCTATCCCAGCGGCAAAAGTTTTGCTTACAGAAGCGATGATCCCATGCACACTTGTAAGTCAGTAATGCATACCATCTCTTATACGAACCTAGTATACTTTTTCATATACATTGCCGCATTTGTAGAGTGAACGGCTACCGCCAGCACACAAAGTAAGCCAGTTAGTAAGGTGTTCATTCAACAAAAGCTCATTACTTCCTAACATACATTGTAAGTTATCAGTAGGCAGCTCGAATACAATCTCACATACTTTGTAAGTCGGCAGTAGGCAGCTCGAATACAATCTCGCATACTTTGTAAGCGGGCAGTAGGCAGCTCGTACGTACTGCGCATTTAAGTTTTTTGAGAATATTCCATTAAATAAATTTGTTCCGTTTTTTGTCTACTGCATTCTTTTATTTCTTCACTAAATGTTTTATCTTTCTTGTACCTTTTTTAAATTGCTTTCTAGGTACTTTTACCTAATTTTGTTAATTAAAATTTTTGTTACGTAGTCTGACAAAGACGGTGAACGTTTGATTTGCAACTAAAAAATAAAATACATAAATATAAATGTGATACAACAGATGAATGTAATTCATTTTTGGGAAATCCATATACTACTTTCATACACTTTGTAAGTTATCATTCATTGATTACAAAGTGTTGCACACATCATCGAAGAGAAGTAATGTATTAGGCAATGTTCGCCGCTGGGATGAGTCCAATAAAAATTGATTGATGAAACGCTGAATTTATGTAATCCAGCGTGTGATAGCAGTTCATTTTAAAGAAAGACAAAAGCTTTCATGAACGTATTTTATTCGTATTGAAATTATTTAAAAATTCGCCCTGACGCATAGCGAATCAACTTTTTCTATATAAATGCACTAAAATTTGATTTATTAAGGAAAATATTCAAAGCAACAAATTTAGTAAAGGGTGGTTAAATTTCAAGGGCCGATGTTGATTTTGAATAAAACACAAACTATTTAGGAAATTATTGTAATTTTATTTTATTATGATATATGTATTGTTATTACTCAATTATGCATGGAACAAAATATCGGCCAAAAAGGCGCCGCGACCACGGCGGCACACCTCCATCCGATGGTCCAAATTTTCGATGACCCTGAGGCATAATGGAGGTTCTATGCCGTTAATGTGTCGAATTATCTCAGCCTTTAGCTATTGAATTGTTGCTGGCTTATCGACGTACACCTTTTCTTTCAAATAACCCCAAAGAAAAAAGTCCAACGGTGTCAAATCACATGATCTTGGCGGCCAATTGACATCGCCATTACGTGAGATAACACGGCCATTGAATTTGTTGCGCAAAAGAGCAATTGTTTCGTTAGCTGTGTGGCAAGTGGCACCGTCCTGCTAAAACCACATATCGTCTACATCCATATCTTCCAATTCGGGCCATAAAAAGTTCGTTATCATCTCACGATAGCGAACACCATTCACAGTAACTGCCTGACCGGCCTCATTTTGGAAAAAATACGGCCCGATGATGCAGCCAGCATATAAACCGCACCAAACAGTCACTCTTTGTAGGTGAATTGGTTTTTCAACAGTCACTCTTGGGTTCTCATTCGCCCAAATGCGGCAATTCTGTTTATTGACGTATCCACTGAGGTGAAAATGTGCCTCATCACTGAAGATGATTTTCTTCGAAAATTGATCATCATTTTCATAATAAGTCTGGATAACTTTAACACGTTGTTGGATTGTGTATCTCTCCATGGTTCAAATTGAGTAAGTCTGAAATAGAGAAATGTCAAATAAAATTCGAAAAAAAACTTGGCGTTTAGGTGTGGTTCACATTCAACATCGGCCCTTAAAATTTAACCACCCGATATAAAGCAAAGAAAAACTTAATATCACCTTTCTCCATTCCATTAAATTCTGCTTCTCTAGCTAAATTAGCCAGTCTATTACTAACGTTTGGCACATCATTACTACCATCTTCGTCTCCATTAATAAGTTCAGGCCTTAATTGCCGCTAACTCCTTTTCATAGAGGATGCCTTAACTTCTTCCCAACATAAATGTCTATTTTCAATAGGTTTTCCAGAAGTCTTTCATACAGAGTTTATTATTTATGTCTGTTGAATTAAGAACTTGCCGAAAAGTTCGGTGTAAGTAGCACATTTTAAAGTTTGCAAATACTCCCTGGGTCCTATTCCACAAAACCACTTAAACCCACTTCAGACTATTATACTGTGTAATAATACTTGTCAAAAATTCAAATAATACGTGCAAGTCTGATAGTCTGAATGTAATCCGATAAAAATGTGACATCCCTTACGACTTTGTTTTTTGAAACTTTTCAAAACGATAATACAGGGCAAAAATAGCCTTCCGATGTTTTTTGGCTGTAATTTAAAAAAAAAATTAAAAGCTTTGGATTATTTTTATATGTGGATTATTTTTATTTGGTCTTTTAAATTTTTTACATCAAGTCGAGAACATGATGTCGTGTAAATGGCCGCCGCCACAGTTGATTGTCATTTGAGCCCTTTTTATAGCATTTTCCATCACATTGGCCCAAGCTTCCGGCGATAGGTCCTCACATTCTTGACGGATATTGTCTTTAAGAGCTGCAAGAGTCTGAGGCTTGTTGACGAAAACCCGCGACTTCAAAAAGCCCCACAAAAAGAAGTCTGCAGCGGTCAAATCAGGCGATCTTGTTGGCCAGTGCGAATCGCCAACACGGCAGATTAGGCGCCCGGAACATGCATCCTTCAGCATATCGGTTGTGGCACGTGCCGTGTGTGCCGTAGCACCGTACTGTTAGAACTACATGTTTTCCAATTCCAAAAAAGAACTCGTTGATCATTGCTCTGTAGCGCTCACCATTCACAGTAACCGTTTTTCTTCTTCGAAGAAAAAAGGTCCGATGACTCCTCCGGCGAAAACAGCACACCATACAGTGATTTTGAGCGGGTGTAATGGCTCTTCGTAGGTTACACGCGGATTTTCAGTGCCCCAGAAGCTTAAATCTTGCTTATTTACGTACCCGCTAAGATGGAAATGGGCCTCATCACTCATGATTATTTTTGATGAAAAATCATCTTCCTCTTGGGATCAAATAATAGTCACCAATATTCCGCGTTCTGGAGCAGTGCAGCATAACATTGTTTATTAACGTAAATTTCTCAAGTGTTTACTGCACAAATGTCAAAACAGAACTGACATTAGGGGCCAATCGCAAAATTTATAGCATTTTCTGATAGGAGGATTACTTTTGCGCCACCTTGTACTTTCCATTGAATCAGAGTTGTGTCTTTTAGCAAACCAGCTGTTTAAAGATTTAGTAGCCGATAGCGTGCCGTCACCGATAGTATTTTTTGTCGTTATAAGAAAACTCGAAATTTGGGATTTAGCTGTCGTATATAAATGAATTTTGCTCATGCTACATGTGGAAGATAAAATATTTTGGTGCTAATAAATTTGGATCCGTTTTACATAATTATTATTTAATTATGTAAAGTTTTAAGCAATAAACACATTCGAGACAGCAGGCTACACGAACACATGACTACAAATGCCGCTGGCTACAAGTGTAGCCTGTAGCCAGCTACATAATTATATTGAAGGCGGCAGCTATATAATAAACAGCTGATATTGTTTTCTTTATCTCCTTACAAATATTAAAAAGCTTTTTGTGCATATAAAATGGCTGAGGGAAATTTACAAAATTCTATGTTAGCTATTGCTAAATTAGTGCGAGCTACTTAGTATTCGATGTAATAATATACATAAATTATAAAAAATTAAATGTTTGCAAATCACAATCAAAATCCACAATTAAAATTAAAACTTCTGAAACATAAACTGCTGCTTTTTGCATTTCAATGGTGCCACTTATAATTTTTTAAGCTGTTTCTAAAGCTATCGCCAAGTTGAAGAGTAAAAAAACCAAGAAAATGCAATGAACTATTTAAAAACTGAAGTTATTTAAATATAACTCCATCATTTATAAACCTATATACGAAAGTATTTTTTCCAAAGAACTATTATTAAACATTTTCAATTTTGAATAATACACTTCATACATAAAAGAAGTTTAAAGTTTGGGTGTATCCAAAAATTATTGTTGTTTCGATAATAATAACAAAAAGATATAAATAACTCACTAACAAACTAAAAAGAATATAAGTTTTTGTTTCGGCTTGTGGAAAAATGCAAATACAGCTCAGTGTGAAACTCTATACGAAATTTCAGGTTACAAAAATCAGTTTTTATAAACGGAAAACTATCATGATTTTGCAGACATGAAAATTTGTTTTTATGTATTTTAGTTATTTAAAAACTAAAAGTTCTCAAAGCTCAGGGAAAAAGCATTCGATTTGCTATTTTAACCTCCCAGTGATTAGGAAAAACAAGAATGAACCAAACTGAATTATTAGCGTTTCGTAGTTATAATTATTAAAAGACACTTCACATGTTGTATTAAGACTTGTAAAAAATTCACATAAAACGTGCAAGTGTGAATTTTAAGCGTTGTAAAGTGACAAATAGTATAGCAAGAGATTTGACATCATAACACTTTGAGAAATTTATGTAAACAAGAAGAAGGGTTGCATTTTTTACAAAAGCAATTAATAATAATATAGTTATAATTTACAATTCTCATGATTCTATCAGGGCTGTTCTGCAAATCACTTTTTGTGAAAGTGATTTGAAATATTAAAATATTTTTGTGATTTTAAATCGGTTAGCTAACTTGCAATCAATTTGAAATCACATCCCAATTTTTGCACGCACTTTATTTTTTTGTGCTTTAGAAGAGTGTAAATCACAAAAAATTGTGATTTACAGAACAGGCATATGCATGTGAAAATCACATTTGTGCTTTTGAAACGGCATGTGCTTTGAAATCGCGTGATTTTTAGAACAGGCCTGTATGATTCAGCATAGTGTTACACTAAAAATGGTTACTATTATGTGCATACATATATTTCGTATTGTTTTATATGAAAACCAATGCTAAAACAAATAAATAAATGTTAACTTCATCTTGTCTTTCAATTAAATAATAAAAATTATTGATAATGAATTTTTCATCAATTGTGTTCGCTTGCGCCTGGAAGAAAATATGAAAACGAGCTTTTTTATTTTTTTTTTTTTAACATCAGTAATATACATTACATTTTTTACGAATTAATAAACAAAATCTTAGTAATAATAAAATGAAAAAAGGGTATAGTAAATAAAGCGTAAATGCTTATCAGGAATCTACAATTGATTACTTCTTCTCTTAGGACACATTTTCTTTTAATAAATGCACAAAACTAAAATGATCAGGCATTCAAAAAATACTTTTTAACAATTATTTTTATCAAAAACATCGTATATATGATTAATAAAAAAGTTTAGATTTAAATAAGAATTTTCACAATATATAAAAATAAAAGAAACAATATCTAAAAACACTAATATCACCTTAAAATTGTCTTAAAAATGGTTTCGATCAGTTTTAAAAACGGTTGAATGAAAAGAGTGCTCTACAGAACATTTTAACTTAAATTCTTTTATGAATACAGATTTATCGTGTTTCCTCTAAAAATGATTTGAATAACTGTTTAACATTTTTATGAATATATTTTGTGAATTTGTTCTCAAAGCGCTAATTTATTTGACTTTGCTTGATACATTGACATCACTAACAATGTTTTTGTAGCCAACAAAAATAGAAATTAGTTTAATTAGACTACAACGACAAAACCAGCATGGACAACAACCTGCAGCCGCGTTGCCTTGCTGTTTTCAAAATAATCATTCTCATAAGAACACTTGTATTTTAATTTTGAGCTTTTGTAGTCGGTAGTTTGCTGTCTCGAATGTGTTTAATGCTTTATGTTAGCACATCTATTTGCTGAGTAAATAAAACAAAGTTAAAAGCTTTTACATATTTAGCTGCGTGTTATAGTAATTAAAATTCCGGATATGAGCGAATACATATGCATGTATTGCAGAAAATCTAGTGCTGCCACAACTCCTAAAAACATATTTTTTCTCGGCTCATCATTTTCCAAATTTGTTTGTTTTATAATTTGATTTCTTCTTTAAAACTGTTCATCACTACATTTTTTCAAACTTTTAGGTTAAATCAAACTTAAACACGATAAAATAATTAAACTTTATTGTTTTGTAAAAAAATATGAACAGCTGTTTTCTTTTCTACTCAATTTGTTGGTTTATATCAAGTGTGATGGTGTGAATGCAAAATCTAATTTACGTTAGACTTTTTGGCAGTTGCAAGAAATCTGTTTAGACTTTTATCTCACAAAGTCGAATGAAAGTATTTATACTTGTATAATAGTAAAAAATTATAAATAGCTTGTTTTCTATGTTTCCCAGCTATCTATATGTCGACATTTCATAGGAACTACCCTAATCATCAGTATAAAATAAAAAACTTAATTGTTTGAATTTTTGTTCTCTGCTTTTCGATACTTTCAAAAAGCAAATCGTAGCAGCCAACGGTTGTTCATTTGTTTGAAAGGTGTAAAGAAATGTTAGAGACGTTTATTAATAGAAAAGCTTATTTTTGTGTTTTGACGGATATTATTAGAGCATTTTTCTTTTTAAATTCTCAGCAATTTGTTTGCTTTGTTGGAATATAAAGTTGAATGTTTAAGAATATCTTTCAAAAATTTCCAAAGTCTACTGATGATTAGGGTAGTTCCTATGAAATGTCGACATATAGATAGCTGGGAAACATAGCAAACAAGCTATTTATAATTTTTTACTGGTATAAATGTTAGAAGCTTAAATAGCGAATAAAAAACTTAATTGCTTGTATAATAGTCTGATCGGGCCTTTAACAACTTTTTATTTTGCTCTTATTCAATTTTTCATTAATTTGCAAAACTTTCTGTTCCTCAAAACTACAAAATTTGATAAGTTGAAATTGATAAGTGTAATTTGCAAAGCTTTTGCGATTTTTATTCACTCCTTCCAATTTCTGTTCCAAGTACATTCTCTTCTGCAAAGAGCAAAATTAATAAAGAAAAGTGTATTTTTCAAATAATTGTGCTGTTTCGTTCCATGAAAAATTTAAATATATTTCTTGCAAAGTAAATTTTGATAAGTTTGTCTAAAATTTGCTATGTAAACGAACTCTTTACAAATTGATATTGGAATAACTAGTGAAGCTTTAGAAATGTTAAGACGTGCGTTTTTGTTAGACAATAGTGAAGACACGTTTGTAACTAGAAACTAAAGAGACCGAATTAATTTCTTACATTTTTCGGACTACAAAGCTTCAATTTTAAAGAGTGCTTCAGTTTAAATCAAACCTAGAGGAAAATTGAAGCGCAATACACAGCGCAGTCATGCTTTGTCGGCTGAAAATCAACTTCTGCTGTGCTTGCATTGGCTCTGAAATGGTTGTCAATATCATGGAGTTGCACCTATGCGTGGTGTTGCAAAATCAACAGTTGTCAGACCCGTCTATAGAGTGGTCGACGTTATAGCACAATTAGGTGGCCCCCGCTGGCGTCAGTGGTATTGCCGAAAGTTTTTTTATGATGGGTGGATTCCCTAGTGTGTGTGGTTTTGTGGATGGCATAGTCATTAAAATTGATGCACCTACATTGCACGAGGAAGAATATGTAGACCAACATGGAAACCACACATTGAATGCAATGATGAGATGCGGCCCAGACTATTCATTTTACAGCATAAATGCAAGGGTGTTACGGAATTCAGCCGTAAAGGCTAATCTTGAGTTCATTATTTCGTGTGAAATTCTTTCAAATTGCATACAAAAGTGTTTCCTATGAAATATTTGCGAAATAAGTTTAGAAATGTAGTACTGAGTTTTTAAAGCGAAAAACACACAAAATGTATCCGCAACATGTTTCAATTTAAAATTGTTTCTGGGACTATTTGTTTTTTCAGCTGCGAAATAACATAAGCAAAGCTTTTTTCGCACAAAGTACAAACATGTATACTTAAAATTAAAAAAAAGAAACATGAATAAGAGAAAAAATAAATAACGCTGAGTACATCTCAATTTTTTTCGTACGAAATAAGTAATGTTGCTGAAAGATTTGCGCACATTCAATCTCAATACTAGGCTTAAGTCAAAGATTTGACAGTGGATGGAGACTATTTGTGGATGCTGTTGTTTTGGATGATAGTGCTTACGGACTGAAAAACTGGTTGATACCATCATTATGCCGAAATTCCGATAGCTCTGTTGAAGAGACTTTCAAGCGAAGGGGTCCAATCAAACGATTCAAGATTAATTCAGAGGTACCGCAAGGCTCCGTTCTTTCTCCTACCCTATATCTTATATTCCTCAACGACCTTCTATATCAAACTTCCAACCCTATCCACTCTTTCGCGGATGACAGCAGCATTTGCCATTCGTACTCTTTCAGTTATAGGCCCACCCCATCTGAAATCATTGCCAAAAAGGCAAAATACGAATGAATCACTGAATAGTGATCCTCTATTAATCTCCAATTGGGGTCACAAAAACAGGGTCGCCTTTAACGCTCATAAGACCCCGTGCTGTTTATTAACACATAAACAAACGACCGCTAATGCTGCTTCATCTGTACTCATGGATGGTACAAATATTGAGGAATCGGGTGCTCTTGATGTTTCTGGAATGAAAGTACACACATTTTTCATGTCTCCAAAGAAGCATTTAAGTGTCTCGGTTTTTTTGGAACGGTGTAAGATGTACTTTACTCCAACCGACCTCCTTACCATTTATACCGCCTACATCCGACCGAAAATAGAATAAAACTCTCATGTTTGGGCTGGTACCTCAAAGTTTGTTTTGGGGTTACTCGAACGTGTGCAGGAGAGGGCAAAGGAGCTCATCGGTGACAGTAGGGTATCCAACTCTATTGACTCACTGGAGCATCGACGCAGTGTGGGGTGCGTTACTCTGTTCTATCGTTACTTCAATGGATTTTGCTCTGACGAGATTGGGGATCTTGTTCCCGAAACGCGCACATTTTTACGCAGCACGCGTTCATCGTTCAGAGCTCATCCATTTGTGGTTGTTTGCCCGGGGAATCGTACTACGCATTACAGAGGGAATTCGTTTTTCAGCCGTACGCTTCGCCTGTGAAATGTGTTGCCTTCAGACGTGTTTCCTGTCTGTTATAACGTTGGAAAGTTTAAGTCAAATGTTCACAAACACTACTCCCTCTTTCTTCCTTCTCACAACATATTTTCCTAGGTCTGGTACAATGCACTGTATATGTAGGGGTCATCTCCTGAGTACTGGTCCAAGGTAAAAAAAAAAAATATTAAAAAAAAACACGGCGCATAATTGAAAATAGTTTCGGCATTATTAAAGAAAGAATCCCGTGTCTAAACTATTTGCGACTGCGGCCTGAGTTTACAGGAAAAGTAGTTACTGCTTGTGCCATTTTACATAATATCGCCTGTAACGTTGCAAAGAGTAATGAAAATATGCAATCTTCTGAAGGCTTAGTGCGGTAAAATCCAGGAATTGGATTTGGAAAATGCTGAGGAAGAAAATTATTTCCTTAATAATATGAATCAGGCGCATGCAATGGAAAGGCTTACTTCTCTGCTGCAAAAATTTTCCTAATGCCAACTAATATAGTATTATTTAGTCATAAAATGGTTTTTTGGCTATAAACTTTTTTCACTGCTAAAGCATTGTTTATTTTGGAAAAAATTTTTTTTGGGTTTAAGATTTAAATCTCAGAGAATATATAAGAAGCAAAAGTATGACTTCATTTGTTGTTTACTTAACAATAAAAATAACAAAAAAAAAAAAGTTAAAAATTGTGCTGCATATCGCTCCTTTATTGCAACATAGTCATATCGTAAAAAAGCTTGTTTCGAGAAAAACGCATTTAAAATTTTTAGTTTCCATAGTTTTGAGAAAATATCTCCTAAAGGAAACAGGTTAAAAGAAATTTGAATAAATTTTAGGCACATTATAAATGTTAGTACTACGAACAATTCTTCATTGTTAACTCGAAAAGCTCATTTTTTGAGATATGACTATGTTGCAATAAAGGAGCGATATGTACAAGGAAAGAAATCAAATTTAATTAATTTAATTTAAACTCTTCATATGGCAGAATTCTTGACATTTGAAAATTATTTGCAATTTCTGCCGACGAAATTTCTCAAGTTCTTGCAGAAGCTGGAAGTTGAAGTTCTCTCTTCAATTTCAGGGGGCTAATTCTGTCATTCGTGATCGAAATTACTATCGAGTAGAAAATAATTTCGATATCGTGTAAATTTCTAATGATATGACTCGTTACGTAACGAATCGAGTTATCACTTCAGTGTTGCAAAATACTGACAAAATGTGTTTTACAACACTGCCGAAAATTGTATGTATTTGCATACTTGTTGTACAATAGAAAATAAATGAACACACATAAGTACGTTCACAATAACAATTCATTTAAATTTGTCATGTATGCGTGTTTGGACAACAAAAAGTAAGTAAATAGAAATAACAATAAATATGTATGTAAAAACAACCATTTAACTATCTATAAGCATATGTATATATGCATTTCTAAAAACAAAAATAAATTCTTGGATATAATAACATGTGACTTCAAATATAAGTACTTGTGTTCTTAGCAAATACTCATCTTTATACACATACGTATATCTGTATATATAAGTCATGAATTAAAAAAAAGCCTTAAGAACCAAAAATTCTCAACTTAATTTAACTATTATTGCTATTCAAAACAAATTTTTAATTTACATTTCTTTTGTGTTATTCTGTTTGGCTGGATTTCGATAGTACTTTTGCTTACGAGTAAAAAGTCGCACGGTTGCATTCGAATGGTTACTCGCTATCGAATGCCATCATTAGAAATTTCGAAACCTTTTACTCGATATCGAATGAGATAATCCCAAAAGTGTAAAAACTCGCACATTCGAGTAAAAACTCGCTCGTAAGCGAATGACAGAATTAGCCCCCAGATATTGAAGTTTTCTGTAATAAACTTCAATTTGCAGGAGTTCCAGCCAGACCTTCTTTCTCTATCCAAAGTTTCGCTTGTAAACTTGGTAGATTGTTTTCTTTTCCTTCGTCAATATCAACCTTTGTCAGTGCTTTACTACCGTCAGAATTATGCGAATGCAAATCCCTTCCGTAGATTATGTTGTTGTTTTAATTAACTGTACCACGTTATTGACTTTTCGAGGAACTCAAATTTTGTTAAGCGTAGTGTAATCTTTGAATTAAATTCCAGTAATTAACAATTTTTTCTATTGTTTATAAGTTTTTGTAATTCCAGTAATTATCTATTTTCAATAAATTTTTGTAATTTTTTTAAAACTCATATGCTTGTACATATGTATATAGTATCTGCCTGTAAAGAGTTACAGTCTAATTTATAAAAATTTTTGACTGCTTTATTAAGAGTTACTGTGAAAATGATTTACATCAGTACCTGCCTTGACGGCCTAACCTGATGGTGGACCAATTTCATGGAGTGAATTTTTCACGATTCACCACCGCCCCCGTGTGGCTTGCTAGGCTCACACAGGTAGCAATTCTTGTCATATGATTGCGGTCATATGAATAACTTCTTGTTGAGGAGTTCGGGCTTTCTAATCCCTCATGTATGCAATTTCCCAGCAATCAATGGAGGACAAGGCTTAATGAGTTGGTAGGCCGGAGCCCATTAAGAGCATCAGCCCTTAAACCAACTCACCCGTCAATCATCACCACTGGTTCCTTACAGTACACGTATCTGTTGTATAGGCAACAGATCCTCGGGAGATTGTTAGCCCTCGAAAAAAGCCATCACCAAACAATTATCAAGGATACTAACACTCCCTTCCTGCGTTTTAGGTTTCAACCACAGCCAGAACGTTTCAGCCAAGGTAGGCACCTCAACCATGATCAGCCCAGGTCGAACCGCAAGCAGAACTTCCCGCGGGCCATGCTGATCCCCGTTCTGGCAATTTATACCCTTGGTAATGGTTTCGGAAGCCAACACAACATAAGTCATGTGGCTTCCTAGAGTTTTGTTTGCCGCACCAAACAAGGGACCCCTTCCCCTCTTTTCGCCGAAAAACAGAGCGCCTAAGTTAGGAATACGCCAAGGCAAAACCTGTTCCCCGGGGGGTTATTAAGAGTTAATAAGAAGAAATCGAAAAAACATAAACACTTAATAGCACTATTCAGCTGTTATTAACGATTAATAATTTCCAAAAATTTATTGTAGCCTCTACCCTTCTCTAAACCTTTAATAAGTTGAAATTTATAATTATAAAAACATTTTGTGCGCAAATTTAGAGAATTTTTGAGATGAATATAAAATAAAACGAACTTTATAAATTCAATTGATGCTATCGGCAAGTGTGTAACAAATATACACATAAATATATACATGTAGTTGCATTTCCAGCAAAAATTGTGTAGATATATCACTATGCAATAGGCGCCGCAAAACTTATAGCGAGAGAATCGATCTATTCGCTCTTTCAGGCAATGTATATAAAGCGAGCTATCGTTTTTATATATCGCGCTGTCATAGAAATGGTGCTATTTCTTTCGAGTGGTTAAACGTCAAGTTTCTTTCTTCATTTCAATTTGTGTGTTACTCAATTTTATTGTCTTATTGCCTTGGTTTTTGCAGAAATTCTTTAAGGCTTCAAATATTATATCAGAAACAGTAAATTCACCGTTTTTTCTATGAAAATCTATAAGAAATAACACCTCCGGTATGCAGCGCCATCTGGTGGTGGTTTTAGGTACAAACAAGTAAGAGTGTAGTATATTCGGCTGGGTCGAATCTAAAATACCCTTCACGATAGTCACGTATATGTATAGTATATTTAAAAATGTGACTTAAATATGCTCGGTTATATATGCACCGATATCGAAATTTTCTATTTCCTGTATTTCAGTAACCTTTTTTTATGACGCGAATTGTTAAATGTTAATGGAAAAAGTGGTTCAGGCTATATCTCGGGTATATATGGACCGATATCGCGCATTTTCATTTTCCATATTTATCTAACCTTATTTCATTACCAGAACTGTTTTTAAGGAAAAAACGTTGTTTAAGTTCGCTTACGCGACATTTTCATGAAAAACATGGTTTAGGCTATATCTCAGGTATATATGGACCGATATCGGAAATGTTCATTTTCCATATTTATATAAAATTAGTTCATTACCAAAACTGCTTTTGACCACAAAAAAGTTGTTTAAGTTCGCTTACGCGACATTTTCATGAAAAACCCGGTTCAGGCTATATCTCGGGTATATATGGACCGATATCGGAAATTTTCATTTTCCATATTTATATAACCTTATTTCATTACCAGAACTACTTTTGAGCGCAAAACAGTTGTTTAAGAAAAATCGGTTCATGCTATATCTCGGGTATATCAGTATCATTAAACAATTTTGAGTAGTAGGATCGCCCCACCATACAAAAGTATTGCTGCTCTGCCGGGCAATGCAAGGGATAGTGCAATATCATTTTGTGATTGAACTTTAGCCAATATTAACAAAATCATACATTTTTTTTTCTGTCCCATCTGATCCATCCACAAACTACAATCCAATACTTTCAGTAGTAAGTGCTCTCATTAATATATTGTATGCCAAGAGTTGCACCTGCTGTTACTGTGGTAGATTTGCAGCCATAAAGAGTTCGAAGTCGCGTGGGACCATCATTGATTAGGACTAATCATAACAACTTCCGAGAGTGTCTTGTTGTTTATTTGCAAACATTTATCTTCTATTAGAATCAATAAGTTCCATGTGAAAATTCAATTGTTATGTTGTTGTAGGTAATTCTCTTTCGATAGGTGTTTCATATGTATTTCAAAGTTGACTTATTTCGGGTGGAAAGCAAGTTACCAATATGATAGCAAATAATACTCTTTTGGCTCTAGATTATTAGATATAGTTGCGTTGTGAATCATTTTCTAATAAATTAAAAAAATTCTAATGAATTTGTATGTCAAAATTTGAGCATATAGCAAAGTTTGAGCAAAAGAAACATTTGTGCATGTATCGAAAAAGGAAGTTTATGTTGTAGCTGGTATCATTTATTGAATCTTCAAAAAGTATTCAAATCTTAATACTAAACAAAACATATATATTTTTTAGAGGTGAACAGATAAATGCGCAGCAGTTGGATGACGCTCAAAGATTTGGGTATTCTAAAATTCTCCAAGCAGATTCATTGCTGCTAATGTATCGGGCCATTGGATATTGTGTAATTTCATCGTTTGGTTACGTATTTGCAGATATACTTAATTGATTTGACGAAATTATACTACTGGACATTAATAAAGGGTGTTTTTTTAAGCCCGATAGAACTTGAAATTGTAAAAAATAACACAAAAAATTAAATTGTAATCAAAATTTTTTTTTATTCGAAAGATCAATACGTGACATTAACATTTGAAAATGATTTCGGGCATATGGGCACCGCGGCTGTTCTTGACGAAGCGCATTCTGGACGTCCAATTTTGGGCCACTTTTTCGAGCACTGCTGGCCGTATGTCACGAACAACACGAACAATGCTGGCCTCCAAGGCGTCAATTGTTGCTGGTTTATCAGCATAAACCAGTGACTTCACGTAGCCCCACAGGAAATAATCGAGAGGTGTCAAATCGCACGACCTTGGAGGCCAATTGACAGGTCCATTTCTCGAAATCAACTTATCGCCAAATTTTGATTTCAGTAAGTCGATGGTTGCGTTCGCCGTATGGCACGTAGCGCCATCCTGTTGAAACCACATCTCCTCCGGATCAATGTCATCCATATTTTCAAACAAAAAATCATTGATCATGGTGCGGTAACGATCTCCATTGACCGTAACGCGAGCTCCGGCCTCATTTTTGAAGAAATAAGGTCCGATGATGCCACCAGCATGAAAACCGCACCAAACAGTGCATTTTTCTGGATGTAATGGAGTCTGTAGGGTCTCTTGTGGATTGGTCTCACTCCATATGCGGCAATTTTGCTTATTAACAAACCCGTTAAGCCAAAAATGCGCCTCATCGCTGAACACAATTTTGCGATAAAACAACGGGTCAGTTGCCAACTGCTCTAGAGCCCAATCGGCGAAAGAACGACGCATACAATGGTCTCGTGGCTTCAATTCCTGCACCAGCTGGATCTTATACGGGTGTAGGCCGAGATCTTTGCGCAAAATTTTCCACGTAGTGGACGGACAGAGCCCCAATTCATGCGACCGACGACGAATCGATAAATTTGGATCTTCTTCCACACTTTCGTTTACAGCGGCGATATTCTCTTCAGTACGCACATTCCTTCGACGTGCTGGTGTTATTGCATCCTCTAGAGAGTATGTGGTACGAAATCTATCCACAGTTCGACGAATAACTTGTTCAGATGGACGATTATGTACGCCATACAAATGACGAAGTCGTCTATAAGTTGCGCGAATCGACGACTGATTTTCAAAGTAAATTTGGATAATTTCGTAGCGTTGTTCAAGCGTGAGTCTATTCATGATGATTTGTCAGAGTATACTGAAACAAATAAAAAAAATGTTTCATCAAAATTTAATTTTTTGTGTTACTTTTTACAATTTAAAGTTCTATCTAGCTTAAAAAAGCACCCTTTATGTGTTTTGTACGTTTTTGCAAGCACTGGGCAATATAGCGCTATCGAACGATTTTCAACATCCATTTCATTGTTTTGCAAATTTAATGTAGTTGAGTGTTCACCACAGGTGATCTATGACCAGAGATTATTTCTTGAAGCAATTCTCTAGGATGCCTTTTCGTACATTTCCCATCGACTCCTAATGGCGGATTTGAATTAATACCATAAAGCATGTTTTTATCTACAACTTCATGTAAATTCAGATCAATGTTAGTATCAGGTATTTCTGCTGAAGTAATTTCATTTACTTTATCGGACGTAATTTTGTCAACCAACCATATCCGAATGTGGAAATGGGGCATTCCACGTTTCTGCCTTTTAATAAAATATATCCAGTAACACGTTCTCCGAAAACACGTAACTTAAAATCCATTAACGATTCTATCCTAGTTCCGACCAGCCGACGAGCTGGCAATTTGCTTCCCTTCCCCTCTTTTACAAAAAAAAAAAATAAAAAAAGTACAGCTTTTCTGCATTCAAAAAGAATTTTAAGAATTGTTCCACAAATGCCGAAGTTCTTTAATAATAAATTTTTGAGACGGGCATATTGCGACAATCTCCGTCACCTTCAGTTTTAAAAAAACACAATTTTGTGGATTTTTTTTTATAAGAAAAAAAACTTTGAAAATTGGTCCACAAATGACAAAGTTATTTGATAATTAATTATGGGAAGGGCAATCACGCCACCAATTTTCCAAAACAAAAAAAAAAATTATTGACCTTTTCCGTATACAAAAGGAGTTTTGAAAATTGCTCCATAAACAATGTAGTTATTTCACAATCACTTATTGGGGTGGTCAATTTGCGATAACTTCATCGTTTTATATATTCAAGAAAAACTTTGAACATCGGTTCAAAAATGAAGTTGCTTGATAATCAATTATTGGAGCTAGCAATTTTCTTCCCCTCCCTCATTTTGCTAAAAATTTAAACTTAGTAGAGCATTCTTGTATCCAAAAAGAGTTTTAAAATTTGGTCCACAAATTGCAAAGTTATGTGAAAATGAATTTTTGGGGCGTGTTCAAATTTGATGAGACATGTTTTATTTTAAAAAGGAATTTTGAAAATTGATATACAAATAACGAAGTTATTAATCAATTATGGGTAGGACAATTTGGTACACGCCTCCAATTTTCCAAAAAAAAAGTAAATAAAAAAATGATTGAACTCTTCTAACGAGTGATTTTTTTGCTATTATCTTTTTGGCAACACTAGTTTTGACAGCTCACGCACGTTTTGTATCTTGTGTCACTGTTAAACATCTTCAGTTTGGTCTATAATTTAATCATGAATCGTCTTACAAACGAACAACGCTTGCAAATTATTGAATTTTATTACCAAAATGCGTGCTCTGTTAAGAAAGTTCATCGCGCATTTCTTCCATTTTATGGTCAGTTTAATCGACCTACTGAGGCTTCTATTCGGGCTATTGTAAAAAAATTTCGCACCAAATTTACATTGTTGGACATTAAACCACCAACACGCTTACGTAGAGTGCGAACTGAAGAAAATATCGCAGCCGTATCGGCCAGTGTTGGTGATGACCGTGAATTATCGATTCGGCGCCGTTCGCAGCAATTGGGCCTCTGTTACTCCACTTCGTGGAAAATTTTGCGGAAGGATTTGGGTGTGAAGCCTTATAAGATACAGCTGGTGCAAGAACTGAAGCCAAACGACCTACCACAACGCCAAATTTTTGGTGAATGGGCTCTTGAAAAGTTAGATGAAGATCCACTTTTTTATCGAAGAATTGTGTTCAGCTGCGAGGCTCATTTCTGGTTGAATGGCTACGTGAACAAGCAAAACTGCCGTATTTGGAGTGAAGAGTAGCCAGAAGCATTGCAAGAGCTACCAATGCATCCACAAAAAACAACCGTTTGGTGCGGATTATGGGCTGGCGGCATCATTGGGCCGTATTTCTTCAAAGATGATGCGAATCACAACGTTACTGTGAATGGTGAGCGCTACCGTGCGATGATAACAAACTTTTTTTTGCCCAAAATGGAAGAGCTTGACTTGCATGACATGTGGTTTCAACAAGACGGTGCCACATGCCACACAGCACGCGAAACAATGGACAAATTGAGAGGCGAGTTCGGTGAACAGTTTATTTCACGCTTGGGACCAGTCAATTGGCCGCCCAGATCGTGCGATTTAACGCCTCTAGACTATTTTTTGTGGGGCTATGTTAAGGCTAATGTCTATAGCGACAAGCCTGCTTCGATTGACGCACTGGAAGCCAACATTGCCAACATTATTCGTGAGATACCGGCCGAAATGTTGGAAAGAGTATGCCAAAACTGGACTAAGCGGATGGACCATTTGAGGTACAGCCGCGGCAAAAATATGCATGAAATAATCTTCAAACATTAAATTATATCGACCCAACTATCGATCCAAATAAATATTTCATGCATTTTTCTGAATTTTATGTGTTTTTTTTTTCTTTTTTTAATTTCCAATAGTTCTTATAAAATCACCCATTATTATAGATTTAGAAATAATGAAATAGTTTATATATATATATATATATATATATATATATATATATATATATATATATATATATATATATATATATATATATATATATATATATATATATATATATATATATATATATATATATATATATATATATATATATACATATATTATACTAGAGTGCTCAAAATGATGGGACAGTGTATACAAATGAAATATAATTATCTCACAGTATTTGTTTATTTTTAGTTAAGCCAATATTAATTTTCAATAAATAAACATTAAAAAAAATAAAAAAAAAATATATATAATTATAAGGTAAGTATGTTGTCCAGCCCTGTTTATAAGATACATACGAGTATATATCTTATTGCGCTATGTTACAATTATGTAAATAAATATATACATATATACATACCTGCATACATACATACATACATACATATATACATACATACCTGCATACATATGTATGTATATCTTAAGCCTGTAGTGGCAAATGGGAAATGATTACGCATTGTGACAAACATTGTGTTATTTTAGCACTCAGCAATTAATTGGGCCAACAGCTCTATGGTCTATTAACTTTTTGTATGTAAACATAATTGTTTGTTCAGCGAATGAAAAGGTGAATTCAATTAAACGTTCTTATTTGTTTTGCCATTATTACACCAGCTTACGTTAACTAATTAAAAATTTATTAATTCAATTTTCAAATGCTCATGGAATACGGTCATATGATACACAAGCAGCCAAGCAGCAAGCCAGACACAAAACCCACCAACTCTGTGCACATTTCTCTGAAAAACTGATTAACGTTGTTGTAAATGAACTCGAATTCGGCCTGAGGGTAAACTATATAGGCCCTAAAAGTGTGTGCCTTTTGAAAAATGAATTCATTTATCCATGTCAATTAAGCTGAAACTCTTTCATTTGTTAAATCTACTTTTAGTTATTATTTGAAACAAATTCGCAAAGTATGGAATAGTCAGCATGGGCGGAGTAAGGAAGACCTTATGCCCTCGATGGTATTAACAATAATTTATTTATTTATTTTATTTTATTTATTTTATGAAAAAGGTATATCACATACAACAAGATATAAATCTTTTGAATTACAGTATGTGATTTTATAATAGCACAATATATATTTTAAAGTTATTTTACGCAGAAGTTATAATAGATAAAATATAAATTTTGATACATTAAGTTCTTCAACAAGGAATTTGCGATATTAAAGTATATTACTTGAAAAGCAAGCAAAACAAAAGTATTGTTATAAGACAAATTGTTGAATAATATATAAAGGTTCAAACTTAACTAAAATATAAAAACAGTTGTTGTTTGAATTGTATAGCGTTGCCAGTACATTACAAAGTGTTGGGTAGTGAATTCCACAGCCGTATGGTATTTATAAAGAACTGCCACTCAGATACCTGAATTGTATAATTCGATACCTGAATTGTATAATGTTTTTTCCTCTGGTAGAACGTGCAAACTGAAGGCGTTCAAATAAGTAAATAGGCTCTTTTATATAAATAATTTTGTGCAGTAAAATTAATGATCTTATCTTTAGCAACTCGAGAATATTGTGATGTTCCTTGATATCTCTTAATATTATAAACATATCGGTGCCGTGACTGACTATAGCGACGTGGTTACCAAAGATATATATAGGAGAGCTTAACAGTTAACCAATGAGATGCAAAACTTTCGAAGGCCAAACAACAAGCTTGACCGCAATAATTACGACGATGCTAGAGCTGTTCTTCAGCCCAGACATGGTTTACGATTCCTATAGCTATTTTCAAAAAAAGATTGTTTGGAAGTAACTGATGAAACAGAATACGTCCGCAACTTCAAGTTAAAACGACTCTCAGAGAAAACAGGCACGCAGTTAAAATGACGGCTGCAGCTTCACAAACTGTCATTTAATGTTCTTTTTTGTTAGGTAAAAAGAAGGGTTTTCTATTATTTTTACTTATCTTCGCACTAAAGGTTTTGAAGCTTTGATTTTGTTTACAATATTTACTAAAAGTGTAGTAATATTGTTGAAAGCTTTTCTGCTTCAAAGTGACAGCATAAGAAAAATCGCTGCCAAAATAAAATAAATTCTATTTTACGACCGCATTCTCTGACGTTATTTTAAGCCAAATTGTATGGCGAAAATCGTCCTGCCCTAGTTCCCAATCAGGGCGAATTCATTACTAGGTGAACTTAACAGAACAGGTGATTATTTTTTGCTTCTCGCGTTTTTTCCAATGAGACTGTCAAATTTTTTTTCTTCTGTTTACAAACTTTTTCGCGCCATTTTAATTTGAAGATTTTTTTGTATGATTTAGTACAATTTCAAGAAAATTGTGTGAATGTAAGAGTGAAAAACTAATAGAATCTAAAACAATTATAAAAGTTTATATTTAACAATTATATAAATTTTTTTCCCAGCTGAACAATCTTAGGCGAATTTAAATTTTGACATTCACGATATGTTTTACAATAACAAAAAACATTGTACTGAATTCGCGTTTCCGCTTGCATTCACCTGTATAAATTCGCCTTGTTCCCAATTAAATTTAATTTTTAGATATACAGGGCTGCATTTTGGTGAACTTTCGCAGTCGTGAAGTAGACACGTAGCAAGTTCATTGTGGAAAAATATTCAGTTATCGGTTGTCACGAAAAAGTCATAGTGAGTGGCGAGGAACATTTTCATTTGAATGGATGTGAATAAACAGAATCAAACTATTCATCAGTCACCTATACATCCATTAAAACTGACAGTCTGGTGTGCAATTTGGTCAGCAGGAATCATTGGACGTTACTTTTTTTTAAAACAAAAGCGGCGTAGCGGTAACTGTCAATGAGGAGCGATATCGTGATATGATTGAAAACTTTTTAACGCCATAACTGCATGCTTTGGGCTTTGTTTAACATGTGGTAGCAACAAGACGGTGCCAGAACGCATACAGCCAGGATAACATTGGAATTACTACGAGTAGTATAGCTTCCCGCAGGACACCCTGTTTAGGGTAGTTAGATTTCAAGGGCCGATGTTGATTTTGAATAAAACACAAACTATTTAGGAAATTATTGTAATTTTATTTTATTATGATATATTGGTATTATTCAATTATATATGGAACAAAATATCGGCCAAATGGGCGCCGCGACCATGGCGGCACACCTCCATCCGATGGTCCAAATTTTCGATGACCCTGAGGCATAATGGAGGTTCTATGCCGTTAATGTGCCGAATTATCTCATCCTTTAGCTGTTGAATTGTTGCTGGCTTATCGACGTACACCTTTTCTTTCAAATAACCCCAAAGAAAAAAGTCCAACGGTGTCAAATCACATGATCTTGGCGGCCAATTGACATCGCCATTACGTGAGATAACACGGCCATTGAATTTGTTGCGCAAAAGAACAATTGTTTCGTTAGCTGTGTGGCAAGTGGCACCGTCCTGCTGAAACCACATATCGTCTACATCCATATCTTCCAATTCGGGCCATAAAAAGTTCGTTATCATCTCACGATAGCGAACACCATTCACAGTAACTGCCTGACCGGCCTCATTTTGGAAAAATTACGGCCCGATGATGCCGCCAGCACATAAACCGCACCAAACAGTCACTCTTTGTGGGTGCATTGGTTGTTCGACAGTCACTCTTGGATTCTCATTCGCCCAAATGCGGCAATTCTGTTTATTGACGAATCCACTGAGGTGAAAATGTGCCTCATCACTGAAGATGATTTTCTTCGAAAATTGATCATCATTTTCATAATAAGTCTGGATAACTTTAACACGTTGTTGGATTGTGTATCTCTCCATGGTTCAAATTGAATAAGTCTAAAATAAAGAAATGTCAAATAAAATTCGGAAAAAAACTTGGCGTTTAGGTGTGGTTCACATTCTACATCGGCCCTTGAAATTTAACCACCCATTATTAGCTCTATCTTCTTATAAATATATATTAAAAGTTTATCAGCGGCGTCGGTTTTATCATTATGGTTTCAAGATATCGAAATTTGATATAAAGTTATGTTAGAGAATAAGTTCGTAAAATAAAATCTATTTTATTTTGACACCGATATTTCTTATGCCGTCACTTTAAAACACATATGCTCTCAACAATGTTACCATACTTTTAGTAAATTTTATACTTTTTGTAAAGGAAGCCAAAACTTCAAAAGCTTTGGCGCGAAGAAAATTAAGAACAAAGGAAAATTGAGATAACCATTTTACAAATTTCAAAAAAAATTCTGATATAATAGAAAAATTCACCAAATGTATTAATTTTGAGATTCGGAGTCTAGATTCGATAGTGAACGGACGTGTTTGTTTTTGATCGGAGTGAAAGAGTGAATTTATACAAAAGAAAAACTTTTTATAATTATGTTTATATACTTTTAAAATAAAATAAAAAATTAAATTGCATAAGTATACCTAGTAGATGCAATTCTCAGAAAAAGCTTGGCTCCACTAGAAAAAGCCACTGGATTTCTGAGGAGGAGCCTTTAAAAAAATCATTGGATAATCTCCTCTAAGATATAAGAAACGAACGCGTTCGTGTTTGCCAAACCTTCTTCCAGTGTAGTTATTCCAGATAAGCCGGAAACAAAAGTAGGCATGGTTAAACGTTAGCGAAGCGCTAAATACGCGAAAATATCATCAAAATCAAAAATGTCTAAAGACGATAATACCACTGCGACAACGGATAGTAATAGGTTTATCCTCCAGACATATGAGCCAACAACATCCCAAAATATATATAAGCCACCACCAATATATTTGAGAGAGCCGACTTCTAGTGAACTGGTAAGCAAACTTATTACGGCAATCGGCAAAAATACTTTCAACGTCACATCAGTTAAGCACAGCAGCATTAGTGAAACCAAAATCCAGATAAACCATGAAAATGATTACAGAAAATTGTCTGATGTTTTAGAAAAAGATAAAAAAAAATTATTTTACACTAACCATTGCGTTTGCAGTTTTGACATCATCAGTCAATCTCGATTGGAAGATAAAGGTTTTAAAATAAAAAACGTAGTAAGCATCAGGAACCGTGAAAAGATCCCTCAACCCATGTTTAGGGTTGAATTAGAATCAGTTGATGTTGTGCTAAAAAAGAATGAAATTCATCCATTATATAACTTCAAATTTCTTTTGCATCGTAAGATTACCGTTGAGGAGCCACATAAGCGGTCAAGACCCGTTGAGTGCCTAAACTGCCAAGAATTTGGCCACACTAAGGCCTACTGTAAGTTGCCTGCTGTTTGTGTTGTATGTGGCGAACTTCACGGCACATCGCAGTGCAACAAGTCAAAGACCGATGCGAGTGTTAAAAAATGCCGTAACTGTGGTTAAAACTTTGGCAAATCAAAGTTAATGAACAAAAATGTGCTCATGTCACATTCACACTGTATAAGCAAGCACTGCGTAAATTAACAACTCATCTATTCCGCAGCAAAATGAAGTCAAGTACGTTGGTATACACCTTGACCGTAGGCTAACGTGGCAGCCTCACATTGATATAAAAGTCACACAACTGTGAAAATGATTTACATCAGTACCTGCCGTGACGGCCTAACCTGATGGTGGACCAATTCCACGGAGTGAATTTTTCACGATTCACCACCGCCCTCGTGTGGCTTGCTAGGCTCACACAGGTAGCAATTCTTGTCATATGATTGCGGTCATATGAACAACTTCTTGTTGAGGAGTTCGGGCTTTCTAATCCCTCATGTATGCAATTTCCCAGCAATCAATGGAGGACAAGGCTTAATGAGTTGGTAGGCCGAAGCCCACTAAGAGCATCAGCCCTTAAACCAACTCACCCGTCAACCATCACCACTGGTTCCATACAGTACACGTATCTGTTGTATAGGCAACAGATCCTCGGGAGATTGTTAGCCCTCGAAAAAAGCCATCACCAAACAATTATCAAGGATACTAACACTCCCTTCCTGCGGTTTAGGTTTCAACCACAGCCAGAACGTTTCAGCCAAGGTAGGCACCTCAACCATGATCAGCCCGGGTCGAACCGCAAGCAGAACTTCCCGGGGGCCATGCTGATCCCTGTTCTGCCAATTTATACCCTTGGTAAGGGTTTCGGAAGCCAACACAGCATAAGTCATGTGGCTTCCTAGAGTTTTGTTTGCTGCACCAAACGAGGGACCCCTTCCCCTCTTTTCCCCGAAAAACAGAGCGCCTAAGTTAGGAATACGCCAAGGCAAAACCTGTTCCCCGGGGGGACAAAAGTCACACAGTTGACATTGAAGTTGGATTGCAAACTTTTGTTATACAACGCAATTCTAAAGACTATATGGTGCTACGGAATTAAATTAAGGGGCGCCGCCTCAGCGTCCAATATTGAAAAAATTCAAAGGCGACAAAACTAAATTATTTGTTAAAAATTCTCAAATTCTGAGTGTTCCGCTGGTAAAAGAGGAATTTTCTAAATACGCGACAAGGTATGTCAGTAAACTGGAACTTCATCCAAATCGTCTTGCGCGTAATATACTTAATATTGGCGGTCACACTCCGATATTGCTACCGCATAATAAAACTTTTTGTCTAGCATTGGCTGGACTTAAATAAAAATCATATTTTTATATTTATACTAAATAGATTATAGAAATATTATACAGAATAGATAATATTTGAATACTTATTGTTAATTCATTTTCAAGATTCAATAAATAAAAGACGCCTTAAAAAAATTATTAATTTTGAATAATAGAAGAATGGAAGTTTAATTTTTAATAGATTTTTTTATCCAACGTTTCAATTATGCGCCTATTTTCTATGAGAGTAATTTCTGACTGAAGAAGCGGTCATGAGCTAGGTGGCATCACTAGCGCAGGTGATAATTTTTTTGTTTCATGTACTTGAAAGTGTCAAAAGTTGTTTATGTTTTTGTAAACATAAACAACTTTTGAAGTGAAAAAATAATAAGATTTTAAACAGTTTGAAAGAGTGCAAAAGAAACACAATAAAACAGTTTTCAAAAATATTTTAAATGCTTAAAATGCAATGAAAACAGTTATACTAATTTTCATGTATAAATGATTATAAAGGCCCTGATTCACTATCCTACACGATCGTACGATTCATTTACAGGAATCTGTTTCAAAAGTCTGGCCGACTGGAAAATATCGCTTCACCACACTATTATACAAGTATGATTGAAATAATTTATATACACAATACAGGTTAGGTTAGGTTAGGTAGGCAGGCCGCTGGGTACCCCGGAATAATCTAGGTTGTCCAGCTCACTTGGGTCCTGTAGTCGTTCCCTTTGTGATTGCCTGAAAAAATAGGATAGTGGAGTGAAGAAAAGAAGTTATAGGAATATAGTGAGAGGAAAGGATGGGCGGTGGTGGAACGGAGAGGCGGGAACCTTTTAGTGTAGCGTTACATGCTGCTATACTAGCCATCCGCAGCTTCTTATGAAAGAGGCTAGCGCGGTCGGTTTGATCGAGGCCAGACAAGATAGGCTATTGAAGCTCCGCTCGCCTAAGTGTATTAGACGCTGATGCTCCAATGCCGGGCATGTGCCGAGGAGGTGAAGGATCGTCTCCTCCTCCTCCTCGTCTTTGCAGCTTCTACAGAAGTCGTTATGGGGTAGTCCTAGTCTCCTAGCATGGTTCCCAAACGGGCAATGGCCAGTGATGACTGCTACAGTCACTCTTAGTTGAGATCTGGGCAGTTTTAGTAGCTCCCACGTTCTCTTAGAGTTAATATGCGGCCACAAGTTCCTTGATATAAGGCATGTGGGCTCTGTGAGCCACTTTTCTTGTGCACGTTCCAGTATGTGGAGTTTTATTCTTTTCCAGCACGCTGTTAATGGTTGTCCGCAAAAGGGGTCTATATCCCTATTTTCTATGTCCACGTACCCATTTTAGGGTTATGTTAGAATGTCTCGCCATCTTGTTTAAAGATGTCCGGCATTCCTGGACTAGACTAGAATTGGTGTATATTCCAATCAGGGATTTGATGGCGGCTTTGCTGTCCGTTACTATCATGATATCCCTACCGAATATCTTGTAAAACGTCTGGCCGCTTTATTTATGGCCGATATTTCAGCCTGAAGAACACTGCATCCATCTGATAATCTGAAGGATATTTTAGTGTTAAATTCTTCTATGATGATACACAATACAACAATTAAAAACTTTTATTAACAGCTGTTTTCTGGTCGCTACACTACTCATCGAGTTTGAATCCCAGTGGGTGCTAATGAGTAATGTAGCGACTACGAAACAGCTAGTTTATACGCTTTTTTTTCTTGGACCAATACTCAGGGGATGACCCCTACATATGCAGTGCATTGTACCAGAACTAGGAAAATAGGTTGTGAGGAGGAGGAAAGAGGGAGTAGTGTTTGTGAACATTTGACTTGAACTTTCCAACGCTATAACAGACAGGAAACACGTCTGCAGGCGACTTGTTCCACAGATGAAGCGTGCGGCTGAAAAACGTATTCTCTCTGTAATGCGTAGTACGATTCTGTGGGCAATCGACCAGAAATGGATGAGCTCTGAACGATGAACGCGTGCTGCGTAAAAATGTGCGCGTTTCGGGAACAAGATCCCTAATCTCGTCAGAGCAAAATCCATTGAAGTAACGATAGAACAGAGTAATGCACCGCACACTGCGTCGATGCTCCAGTGAGTCAATAGAGTTGGATACCCTACTGTCACCGATGAGCTTCTTTGCTCTCTCCTGCACACGGTCGAGTAACCCCAAAATAGACTTTGAGGCACCGGCCCAAACATGAGAGTTGTATTCCATTTTTGGTCGGATGTAGGTGGTATAAATAGTAAGGAGGTCGAATGGAGTGAAGTATATCTCACACCATTTCAAAAACCCGAGGCACTTGAATGATTCTTTAGAGGCATGAAAGATGTGATTAGACCAGCGAACATCACACTGTATCTTCATTCCAAGAACATCAAGAGTATTCAATTCCTTAATATTTATACCATCCATGAGTACAGGTGAAGCAGCATTTGCGTCGTTTGTTTGTGCGTTAATAAGCAACATTCGGTCTTACGAGCGTTAAAGGCGACTCTGTTTTTACGACCCCATTCGCAGATTAATAGAAGATCACTATTCAGTGAATCATTCATATTTAGCCTCTTGGCAGCGATCTCACATAGGCTGGGCCTATAACTAAAAGAGTACGAATGGCAAATGCTGCTGTCATCCGCGAAAGAGTGGATAGGGTTGGAAGTTTGATAGAGAAGGTCGTTGAGGAAAATAAGAAATAGGGTAGGAGAAAGAACGGAGCCTTGCGGTACCCCTGAATTAATCTTGAACTCGTTTGATGAGACCCCATCTGTAACAACTCGTATAGTGCGGTCTCTGAGAAAGCTCGATATAAACCAAGAGAAGCCATCACCGACACCAAAAGCTTTAAGTTTTGCCAGTAGTGCAGCATGCCACACTCTGTCAAATGCTTTGGAAATATCCAGAGCCACCACCTTACTTTCACCGAAATGATGGAGTGAGTGGCACCATTTCTCCAAAAGATATGCCATAAGATCGCCAGTAGAGCGACCCTTACGAAATCCATATTGGCAATATTTTTTAATATTTCATAAGTTCATTTGTCAAAAAAATTGTGGAGTATGGAGAAAGCAGATTAGTAAGTTTGAAGTATATACATATGTACATATGTAGGCAATCAATGATTAATTTTCAGCAAGCGAAAAAGAAAAGAGACAGAGAGGCAAATTGGAGTGCCGCTGTGTTGTTAAATGAGCTAAACACAGGTTCAGCTGGTTTTAAATTTAGAGTTGGTTGTAACGTCAAAACTATACTTTAAGTTGTATATGAATGAGTTAGAGGCGACTCTTAGAAAAGCTGACTTTAGTTGTCTTAAAGTATACTTTATTTTCAACTATGAATACAACCCAATTTTTATATACAAAACTTAACATCATTTGAAACTGATATCAAGAAACCATGGCATTTTTTAAACAAAGAACCTGGTCGTTGTAATAACAATACACTCAAAGAACTGATTGGAGATGATGGCGGACATATTTTTGATGAGGTAACTAAAGCAAATACTCTGACTAAATTCTTCTAAAACTTAAAATTAAGCATAATAAGTTATTCTAGTGATGACATAAAATGTCATGTCAAATGTTTGGAACCTTAATACCTGAGAGAAGTTTATGTGAATTGTCTTGCTTATGTTGTTGTTTGTCAGAATGATGTTGTTGACATAATTGAAAACTTAAAAATAGTACTGGCACAAAAATGTTGTTTGCTAGAAAAACTCTAATTTCGTATGCACTTGCAAAAATTTTTAATAATATCGAAGTTGGAAAAATCCAGACATTTTATAGGTGCACAAAATTGCTGCAATACCAAAAAAGATTGCTGCCCAATATATGATTCACTATCGACCTGTGTCAGTACTCTCAAATGTTGATAAAGTTTTAGAAAAAATTATTTCTAGTCAACTCAGTACATACCTTGAATCAAAATGCATTATACATGATTCACAGTATGGTTTTACAAAAGGTGCAGAAGTTGAGGAAGGTTTGGTGAATGTAATGGAATACATATGTTCTGGAATTGATGCTGGTTTTAAAGGTGTTGCTGGGGTATTTTTAGATTTTTCGAAAGCTTTTGAGGATCAGGAAAAGTAGAGGATCCGAAAATTTTTGTAAACAAAAGAAAAGAAATTTGACAGTCTCATTGGAAAAAACGCGGCAAGCAAAAAATAATCACCTGAGCTGTCAAGTTCACTTAGTACTGAATTTCATAAATTTTCTATGTAATGGGTGATTTTATAAGAACTATCGGAAATTAACACAAAAAAAACCCATAAAATTCAGAAAAATGCATGAAATATTTATTTGGATCGATAGTTGGGTCGATATAATTTAATGTTTGAAGATTATTTCATGCAAATGTTGGCCGCGGCTGCGCCTCAAATGGTCCATCCGCTTAGTCCAATTTTGGCATACTCGTTCCAACATTTCGGCCGGTATCTCACGAAAAATGTTGGCAATGTTGGCTTTCAGTGCGTCAATCGAAGCGGGCTTGTCGCTATAGACATTAGCCTTAACATAGCCCCACAAAAAATAGTCTAGAGGCGTTAAATCGCACGATCTGGGCGGCCAATTGACTGGTCCCAAGCGTGAAATAAACTGTTCACCGAACTCGCCTCTCAATTGGTCCATTGTTTCGCGTGCTGTGTGGCATGTGGCACCGTCTTGTTGAAACCACATGTCATGCAAGTCAAGCTCTTCCATTTTGGGCAAAAAAAAGTTTGTTATCATCGCACGGTAGCGCTCACCATTCACAGTAACGTTGTGATTCGCATCATCTTTGAAGAAATACGGCCCAATGATGCCGCCAGCCCATAATCCGCACCAAACGGTTGTTTTTTGTGGATGCATTGGTAGCTCTTGCAATGCTTCTGGCTGCTCTTCACTCCAAATACGGCAGTTTTGCTTGTTCACGTATCCATTCAACCAGAAATGAGCCTCGTCGCTGAACACAATTCTTCGATAAAAAAGTGGATCTTCATCTAACTTTTCAGGAGCCCATTCACCAAAAATTTGGCGTTGTGGTAGATCGTTTGGCTTCAATTCTTGCACCAGCTGTATCTTATAAGGCTTCACACCCAAATCCTTCCGCAAAATTTTCCACGTAGTGGAGTAACAGAGGCCCAATTGCTGCGAACGGCGCCGAATCGATAATTCACGGTCATCACCAACACTGGCCGATACGGCTGCGATATTTTCTTCAGTTCGCACTCTACGTAAGCGTGTTGGTGGTTTAATGTCCAACAATGTAAATTTGGTGCGAAATTGTTTTACAATAGCCCGAATAGAAGCCTCAGTATGTCGATCAAACTGACCATAAAATGGAAGAAGCGCGCGATGAACTTTCTTAACAGAGCACGCATTTTGGTAATAAAATTCAATAATTTGCAAGCGTTGTTCGTTTGTAAGACGATTCATGATTAAATTATAGACCAAACTGAAGATGTTTGACAGTGACACAAGATACAAAACGTGCGTGAGCTGTCAAAACTAGTGTTACCAAAAAGATAATAGCAAAAAAATCACTCGTTATATGAGGATTTTTGACAGATATGTATGTTACACACTTGACGCGTTAATTCAGGTTGCACTGTTAACGTTTAAGCTATTTACAACTTCTTCAACGCATATACTTACTATTTCCTGGCTAGAATAAAAACCGGCAGGAACTTAACGTTTACACGATTGCTGCAATATACCAATTTTCACTCATTTTTATACCCCAATCGTGTGTAATGTTGTTCTTATTTTGACCAACCAAGTGCAACCCTGATGCGTCAATGGTGTGACTATTTGATGTGCAATCATGCGGCAATAAAAATGCCACAAATGTGCCAATATTTATTGCGTTCTAGTGCAGTATGATACAAAAAACAAAGTAGCCGCTTTGCTACAACAGTACAACAACAAGAAAAACAACAGGTATTTTGTTTGTGTGAAAAGGCGAACTCACTCTACAGCTGTCAAAAGTAGTTGATAAAGAACATGTACAAAAATTTAAATGGCGCCGAAAAAGGTAAACAAAACTTGACAGAGGAAGTGCCGCCATAGTAATCGAATTCGCCTGAATTCGCCGATGCATCCACCTAACAATGAATTTGCCTTGCTAGTGCAGCAATTCAAGTGGGCAATACACGTCAATATTTTTGATTACTTCTATTAATTAAATTATTTTTGTGTGTGTTCCTTTTAACAGCCGTAATAAGAATATTCATTTATTTTACATTAAATTTATAATATATATTTTACAACTTACTTATTTGTGTAGATATAAAATTCAGTAATCACTGATTTTTTTATAACTCTTTAAAAGAAATGTTTTTTTTTTTTTTTTTTTTTTTTTTTTGTAGTAAGTTTCTGTTTTTTGTTTTCCTCACGCTAATTACCTTATTTTAAGAAAAGATTTCATATCACTACATGACAGATTAAAAGCCAGTGTAATAGCTGGTTCTGACATTGCCGCAAATTAGAACTATCTTGTGACAATTATTGTCATTAAATCGTTTTCCGCAATCTTGCAACAATCAAATTTATGAAAAATGGGGCAACCATGTGATTGCAGGGTATTTGATTGCGATAATATTATCATTGGGCAGCAATTCGCTACAAGGTGACAGTACTAGAGGTGAGCAAAATCACAACAATACAACAACAACACGCAATTGGTAAGCTATGCTTGACAAAAATATTTGTAACTTTTTCGCATTTATAAACTAAGGAAAGTATCACAACTATAAATAATTTTTATTCCAATTATATTCATGTTCGCAAGATAGTTTTTAAATGGTTAATTCACAATAAACCACTGAATTCACTTTCAAATATGTAAACACCACATTTGACGTAAATGGCTAACTATATACATATATTGCCAGTAGAGAAAAAACCGTCCCATGCCGTATGGCCTCCACCTTGCAGACGTTAATGCGCCTTGGCTATCATAAAGATTTGTGTGTATTTGCCTGCGCAATTATAAGCAGATTGCGTGAAATACTTATTTAGGTAACTTGTTTTAATACTGGGATCTAAAATCTGTTCACCTGCTGATGTTGTTTACACTGCATTTAGACATGCGAGTAATCTCATACGAGTGCTGCATATGTATTTTCAACGAAATATTCTTCGGAAAACTCGAATCTCTTACAATTTTCCTTTTTGTTTACACTTACGACTAAGGTGTGCACCGTAATAGGTAGCAGTATGTGTACACGTGTTTTTTTCGCCGTTTTCCGTGTTTTCTTTATATGTTGAATATTATTTTCAATGGATTTCATTACCTTGTAGTGTGGAAGGTGTTGGACTACATTTTGTTAACCTGAGCAGTGTCGAAGATATATGTATACACTGGGCACTGATCAGTTTTAACTAATTTAATTCCAACATTGTAAATGCTACAATAGAGTTTGTTTTAGTCTTTCGTGTTGTTAGTGGTAACACTCCGCGAATACTACTCCCTCTTTCCTCCTCATCATAACCTATTTTCCTAGTTACAGTACAATGCACTGCATATGTAGGGGTCATCCCCTAAGTACTGATCCCAAATAAAAAAAAAAATTAAAAAAACCAATTCATTTTAAATTTGCCGTCAGCCCCTGAAGTTGAAACATTTTGTTTCCTTCCCATTTTTTGTTTCTATTTTAAACTAGCTGACCCGCCCACGCGATGTCGTGGCATTTTTTGTAATAAGCACAATCCTGGCGGTTCGCATTGGCCCAATGCGAACGCTAGTATGCAAGCAGAAATCAGTACTGCAATCGTATTGAAACGTTGCCCGATTCAAATCAGTATTTATGAATTTATTCTTCTGCTTCGTAAATTGCCTAGCTGTTCATCTCTGATCGCCTGCTCGACGATTTCGCATTGCCAACCGAGACATTTCAGGGGCTGCCTCCCTTTGCTCTTGTGAGTGAGAAGCACGATGTCGAGCGGCGCTCTTTGTCGAGAAAGATTTGATCGTCTTGGTACAGCAATACACTATTAGAAATTTTAATGTTGAAGTTTGCTTTGTGGCTTTTTATTACAAACTTTAAATCATCAGAGAGTATTTATATTCCTTGCTTTAAAGGAGTGAATCAACCGGTAAGACTTTTTTTAATATTCTCAGCTGTCAGTTGCGTTTTGTTATTTTTAACAAATGCACCGCTGACTTATATTTTGACTGAGTTGCTTTGTTATTCCATATCAGTTGAGTTTTGTTATTCCATATCAGTTGCGTTTTGTTATACCACTTTTAATGTCACGGCACATTGGAACGACGGAAACGGGAAAGTATCCTATGTCCTTCTACCAGTTTTTAGCTACCTCCCTACCAGTTTTCAGCCAAACGTTCAGTCGTTCTTGAATTATAAATAGTGTACCTGACACGACCTTCTTTTATATATATCGCTCCTTTATTGCAACATAGTCATATCTCAAAAAATGAGCGTACTATCTTTTATATTGTGGCAAAATTTTATTTAAATTACCTTTAAACTGTTTCCTTTAGGATATATTTTCTAAAAATTTTGTCTAAGACTTGTATGGAAACTAAAAATTTAAAATGTGTTTTTCTTGAAACAAGCTTTTTTGCGTTATGACTATGTTGCAATAAAGGAGCGATATCTCTTTATCTCTTATAAATTGGAGTTGTCGTATTTTTCACATGATAATATTTTAGGCAATAGTTTTTATTATCAATATTTTATTATTTCGAACTCTTACTCACATGTCTAAACACTAAGTTAAATAAGAATTTTGCTTGCAGATCTTCCAAGTACGTTACCTAGCGTTTAGACATGAAAGTTGCAATACACTCACACTTTGTCACCAACACACTCATATTTTGTTTACTTTCCACCAAGGCGAATTCATTACTAGGTGAACTTAACAGCTCAGGTGATTATTTTGTGCTTCTCGAGTTTTTTCCAATGAGACTGTCAAAATTTTGTCCTTTGTTTACAAACATTTTCGCGCCATTTTAATCTGAAGATTCTTTTGTATGATTTCGAGCAATTTCAAGAAATTTGTGTGAATTTAAAAGTGAAAAACTAATATAATCTGTGATTTTAATTAGAAACAATTATAAAAGTTTATATTTAACGTTTATATAAAATTTTTACCCAGTTGAACAATCTTAGGCGAATTTAAATTTTGACATTCACGATATGCTTCACAATAACAAAATACATAGTACTGAATTCGACTTCCCGCTTGCCTTCACCTGTATAATTCGCCCTGCTTTCCACTCAGCTTTCATCAAAAATTTCATGAAACAAATTTTTTGAAGTTTTCTGAAAGTAAAATGACAAATTGCTATACAGTGTTGTCACATACAAATAATTATATAAAGTTGCATTATTGTAGTAAAATAACAATTATAAAATTAACTTCTTTTGCATGCTATGAAAATAATTATCACTTTTTTTTCCTTTTAATGCATATAAAGAAAACAATTATAAAAATAATCTTTATTAATAATAATTTTATAAAAATAATCTTTATAACTGTTACCGCCACTTAAAAATCACTACAGTTATATTATTTTTATCGATATTTTATTCTTAAATTTTCCTAACAGCTGAGTGGATAAAAAAGATTTTCCACGCGGTTCCAAAATACCGCGCTATATTTAATACAAAACGCCATATTTTATTCGCTAATAGTTCACCTTATCAAAACCACGACGAAGTCTTGCTCTGAGTATAAAAAGAATTTTACCACATTTAAATGAAATAAAAATATTGTTTTCTAAAACTAATTTCATTTGTGTTTATAATCTACCACGGCTATAAATAGCCTTGGGCAGCTTCACCCGCAACAATAACGATAAGTTTTTGAAACTATTGCCCCATAAATCTGCATATGTAATCAGTTTGGCAACTCTAATTAGTGAGCAAATAAACAGCGTTGTCAACTCGGTGCGTTTCTTCCGTTTTTGGTGCTTTTTAAAAATATTTGTGCGAAAAATTCTTTAGTCGGTGCGGAGTGCGCTTTTAAACATTTTTGGTGCGTTTTTTAAATTTCGGTGGCACAAAATCAATTTCAATCTCCAACTTTTTGTTTTAATGTAAGAAAGAAGTTTAATCAAATGTCCAAAATCTTTACGTTTCATTTCACGTGGAAAACGTACCATGTTATATGCACAATGTAAGACAATCTTGCTGTTGTATATTATAAACACTCTCGAAAGAAAAAGAAACATTTCGCTTTATAAAATTTCCTGCTTTTAAAAAGTGTTTTACTGTTAAACGATCCAGGAAAGTTTGTCAAATATTACAATAAATGCAGACTCTGAACGGTGAAGTTCGTATTTATGATGGCTCGTGAATGCGTTACGGTTTTGGAAATTGAGAAATTACCAGATTATTAAATAAATTAATAAATAAGTTTTTCCAAAACATTTGCATTAAATATTGATTATGGTAAACTTCATCTTTTATTTGTTATAATTCTAGCAGATTTTCGTATATTTCAGTAAATTCTTTTAAAGACACGGATTACGAAAACACAAACGAAATGTACACTGTGTTTGATAGAATTGCTATTAATTGAATTTGAAGGCTTGTACTGCAATTCTGTAACTTTTAATGATTCGATAACCGTAAATTCTTTCGACAGTAATGGCTGTATGCTCCTGCAATTGATTTTGGTGACATTAAGCAGATGTACTTTTGTGTCCCTGATAATAGGCAGTAAAAGTAACAGCTGATTTCGAGCGACAGCAAATATAATTAAATGATATTGATTAATACTAAATTTGATCAAATAATGTTATAATTATTCTAAAGCTAACATTATCTTAATGAAACTAATAAATGTAATAGAGTGCGACTAGAGGCCAAGTTTGACAAACACGAATTCTCGCTATTGAGCGAGTTTGCTGATAGCATGCAGACGCACCGTCTGATAGCACCTATCAGACCCAGTTTGATTGTATAATAATCGCTTATTGTACTTCTTAAAATATAAAATAATGAATGGAAAACAATTACAATTCGGTGCGTTTTTGTTGAAATAACGCGCTTTTCTCCCCATTTTGGTGCGTTTTGAAATTTGAAAGTTGACAACGCTGCAAATAAAATAAGAATGGAGAGAAGTAGAGGTAAATTTTGTGACTCTTTCCTTGGGCGACATTTTTAAAATGAACTTTCACTTTCCTGTGTAGACAAACAACAAATTTTCATGAAAGTCGTGTATTTCATTGAATTTTTCATTTATAATACGTATACAGAAATTTCATGAAAGTACTTTCCAGTGTAAAGGCAACGTTATTTAAAAACTTCCCAGTTATTCTTGAATCTCCCTGCTCTCATCTTTTTTAAATTATTGTAATAAAAATTCTCTCTTTCTAGATTCTCATTTTATTCTCTATTAGTGAAAGCAGAAACAATTGAAACTTCTACAAATGATTACAACGGATATAAAAGGCCTCTTAAACGGCTGCCGTATACTCACTTTCCTTCTCTGCATACATTTAGTCACACACAATACATTTTTGATTTGTTTTGCGTTGCTGAGTGGTTGTATGTTTAAATGGATGATACGAATAGATAGATCTTTGGCGTTTTTGCTTGTCCTGTTTACAAAAAAAAAAAAAAAAAGATTTTTAAACGATTTTTTTTGTTTTGAGCAAGCAGAAAGATAATTAATTTTTTAATTTTTAATCGCTTTAAATAAATACAAAACGCGATAGGTAAAATTTTAAATCCCAGCAGGGAGAAGACTGAATTTGCTTGTGCCAAATTTTATTTAACGAAAGGTTTTCTTTAAACAAACGACTTGAATTGAGTATTTCAAAGTAAAATATGTTAAACTTCATCCCCGGTATACAGATAAAATATAATGCATTTTAGAAAAATTACATTGTACAAGAAAAAGAATGTCATAAAACATATTTCAAATACGAAAAAAATAAATAATACAACAAAAATGTTATGAAGCTATGAAACAAGAACGAAGATGAACGCAACACATAGTTTCAGTACTCGATTGTAAAGTCGGCTAGACTGTAGAAATTGTAACTGTAATGTAAATGTAACGTAAATGTAGTAGCACTTATAGAACACGTAAAACCGTATCATGTGTTTTTGATACAAACAAAAAAACAAAAGTGCATGTGAAGAAAAAGTGTTCACTTATTAATGATTTACAGAAAAAGTGTTCTGTTTTTCATTTTTATATTATTGTATGCTAAAGAAAATAATTAATTTTTCATCAACCATATCTTTATATCAAATAATTTACAAAAATAAAATAAAGCAATACAGCTGTTCATAGCAGTGATGAGAGTTCATAGTATTCAGTACATAAACAAAAAGTACGAAAATTGTTCAAATGGTACCTAAAATTTCTAATATTTCTTTTTCTGTCTATATGTCGACATTTCATATGAGCTACAGCTGGGAAATATAAAAAACTAGCTGTTTATAATTTTTTGATTAGTACCAATGTTGGAAGCTAATATAGCGAATAAATCTCAAATGTTTGAATTTTTGTTCTCTGCTCTTTGGTACTTCTAAAAAAACAAATTTAATTGCTTATAATATATAATAATATTAATATATAACAGGAGCATAGTACATTCGGCTGGACCGAATCTAAAATACCCTTCACAATAGTCACCTATATACAGGGTGGCCCAGAAAGACCGAAGTGGGCCACCCAGTACATATATATAGTATATATTAAAAAATGTGAACTAATTATGCTCGGATATATATGAACCGACATCGGGAAAAAATATGTTTGCCTTGTAGTCACCATTCCAAAAAGGAAATCTTTCATGGAAATTATCATGCAAAAGTTAGTTTAGGCTATATCTTGGTTAAATATGAACCGATAACGGAATTTTCCATTTTCTGTATTTTACGAGTAATTACCTGGTTTTATAATCAGAACTGGTTTCAAGCAAAAGAAATTTTTCACTAAAAAAACGGTTTAAACTATATCTCGGGTATATATGGACCGATATCGGAAATTTTCTCGATATCGGAAATTTTCATTTTCTCCTTATAGCATCAGGACTTCTTTTAAGCAAAAAAAAAACATTTATGGAAAAATCGGTTTAGGCTATATCTTGGGTATACGAGTATATGGACCGATATCGGAATTTCTCTTTTTCTGTATTTTAGTAACCTCCTTTTATTACTATAATAAGTGTGTTAAGTTTGAAGCATAACAAACAATTTTTTTTTTTTCAAAAATTTTCATGCAAAATTACAAAAAATAATGGCTATATTACTGAATTTCAATAACAATCCCATGACTCGATGCGGTAATAGAATGGTGAAGAAAAAACGTTTCTAAGTCTAATGGTTTTCTCAAAAATGAGAGCCGAACGTGCTCTAAAACTGGACAGGAAAAGTCTCAGAACATTGACAGGTGCACTTACAGGTCATTATAACTGCTACACACACCTGCACAGGATGGGAATATCCAACACAGACTTTGGAAATTTTTGAAAGATATTCTCAAACATTCAACTTTATATCCCAACAATATAAATAAATTGTTGAGAATTTAAAAGAAAAATGCTCTAATAATACCTGTCAAAACAATTTATTTATATTGTTGGGATATAAAGTTGAATGTTTGAGAATATCTTTCAAAAATTTCCAAAGTCTACTGATGATTAGGGTAGTTCCTATGATATGTCGACATATAGATAGCTGGGAAACATAGAAAGCAAGCTATTTATAATTTTTATTGGTATAAATGGTAGAAGCTAAAAATAGCGAATAAAAAACTTAATTGTTTGAAATTTTCTTTCTTTATTCTTTTTGTTTGTAAAGTTGTCCAGACGAATTTTATTATTAAATTCGGTAGCTTTATTTTTCAGTTCGTGAGCACAATTTTATTTTAAATTCGGAAATTTAAAATATAGTTAGCAGTTGCCACATGGCAGTCGAATTTCTTTCTCATCGGTAAAAAGTAGATTTATATCGTCCGCTTACAAAAAAGGTTGACATTGCAAGTTTATGACATAATCAACAAAATCATTCATGTAAAGGATGAAGAACAATGCACACAAAACAGATCCTTGGGTAGGAACCCCACTCGAACATAGCTTGAGTGATGAGGTTTTTTTCCAATTTAAAAGGATACTTTTTATTTCTTTCTTGCATATATTCTTAACATAAAAAATAATTTAAATAAGGAATTGAGTTTTTTATTCGCTGTATTAGCTTCTAACATTGATAGCAATAAAAAATTATAAATAGCTTGTTTTCTATGTTTCCCAGCTGTCAAAATTTCATAGGAGCTAGAATAATCATCAGTAGACTTTGGAAGTTTTTGAAATATATTCTCAAACATTCAAGTTTATATCCCAACAACTTAAAAAAATTATTGAAAATTTAAAAAATAAAAATGTTTTGGAGACTAAATATTTACATAAAAAGGGTTTATCGGGACAAGAAATTCATAATGATATGGTGAATGTGTTAGGTGAAAGTGCATATGCAACAGTAAAAAATTGGGTGGCTGAATTTAAACGAGGTCGTAAAAGTATTGAAGATGAACCACGTAGTGGATGCCCAAAAAACAGCAGCAACAACAGAAATTGTAGCCAAAGTGCATGAAATGATCGACGAACAAAAGTGCGTGAAATATCTAATATCATGGGCATCTCAAATGATCGAGTCCATTAAATTTGCATGAAGAACTACAGATGAAAAAGCTTTCTGCAAGATGGGTGCCGCATTTGTTAATAGTCGAACAAAAACGCATAAGAATGAACATTTCTCAAGCTTGTTTGATGAGATATGGATCCACCACTATACTCCAGAGACAAAAGAACAATCCAAACAATGGACTGAAGCTGGAGGAAGTGCCCCAAAGAAGGCAAAAACAATTCAATCGGCTAGTAAGGATATGGCAACGGTTTTTTGAGACTTCAAAGGTATTTTATTGATTGACTATCTGCAAAAGGGTAAAACAATAAATTCAGAGTACTATTGCCACCTTTTGGATCAATTAAATGTACAGATTCGAGAAAAACATCCTGGCTTACAACACAAAGAAATAATTTTTCATCAAGACAACGCACCAGCACACAAGAGTGTTTTAACAATCGCTAAAATCAACGAATTAAAGTGCTTGACCACCCACCGTATTCTCCTGATTTAGCTCCCAGTGACTTTTACCTGCTCCCAAATCTAAAAAAAGTTCCTTGCTGGCAAGCGTTTTACCTCAAATGAAGATGTAATTACAGTTGTAAACCACTATTTTGAAGACCTTGAGGAAAACTATTTTAATCAAGGGATAAAATTGCTAGAAAAACGATGGACTAATATTTTTGAAAAACTAACTATTCTTTTTCATTGATAGGCTAAGAAGTTTCCAAACCACCCTCGTAATATCGGGTGGTTAAATTTCAAGGGCCGATGTTGAATGTGAACCACACCTAAACATCAAGATTTTTTCCGAATTTTATTTGACATTTCTCTATTTCAGACTTACTCAATTTGAACCATGGAGAGATACACAATCCAACAACGTGTTAAAGTTATCCAGACTTATTATGAAAATGATGATCAATTTTCGAAGAAAATCATCTTCAGTGATGAGGCACATTTTCACCTCAGTGGATTCGCCAATAAACAGAATTGCCGCATTTGGGCGAATGAGAATCCAAGAGTGACTGTCGAAAAACCAATGCACCCACAAAGAGTGACTGTTTGGTGCGGTTTATGTGCTGGCGGCATCATCGGGCCGTATTTTTTCCAAAATGAGGCCGGTCAGGCAGTTACTGTGAATCGTGTTCGCTATCGTGAGATGATAATGAACTTTTTATGACCCGAATTGGAAGATATGGATGTATGTAGACGATATGTGGTTTCAGCAGGACGGTGCCACTTGCCACACAGCTAACGAAACAATTGTTCTTTTGCGCAACAAATTCAATGGCCGTGTTATCTCACGTAATGGCGATGTCAATTGGCCGCCAAGATCATGTGATTTGACACCGTTGGACTTTTTTCTTTGGGGTTATTTGAAAGAAAAGGTGTACGTCGATAAGCCAGCAACAATTCAACAGCTAAAGGATGAGATAATTCGGCACATTAACGGCATAGAACCTCCATTATGCCTCAGGGTCATCGAAAATTTGTACCATCGGATGGAGGTGTGCTGCCGTGGTCGCGGCGCCGATATTTTGTTCCATACATAATTGAGTAATACCAATATATCATAATAAAATAAAATTGCAATAATTTCCTAAATAGTTTGTGTTTTATTCAAAATCAACATCGGCCCTTGAAATTTAACCACCCTTTACCTGTCAAAACACAAGCTTTTTGATTTATACACGTCTCCAACATTTCTTTATTTAAATAAGGAATTTTAAAAAGTGTATCTTCCAATCGGTTAAAGCCAGTTTGAAACTAATTTTGTATTAATTTTTATTATAATACTATTTAATCGTAAGGTGAAAAACTCCTTTGTACTCGTATTATAATGCAAATTATATTAAATTAGTAAAATAAAAAAATTGTTAAATAAAAAAAAAATTCATATTAATTTAGCAAATTTCTTTTTACACATTTTATAACTTCTTGAATATTTTTGGTTGTAATAAACTGTCACAATACGATTGTGTACAAATCTTTTGTAAAATAACAATTTTGGTCAACAAGCGCTGAAAACATTAAAAACAAATCAAATGTAAACGCAAAGCGACCGGGGTGTTTAAAAGTTTGCGTCTAGAGACCAATCTGAGTTTTGGTGTGAATTTGATATATAAAAAATAAAACCAACAGGCAATTTTCCTGCGGCAATTTTTTTAATTTCTATATAATAATATGCATATAAAGTGTAATAATTTGTTTTTTTTTCAAACGGACATTGTTCAAATGAATGAAAAGTTTATTTTTGTATGCGACAAAAACTTAAATAATAAATGAATAAAATTGAAATGCACACAGAAATGTGGTAGAAAGTAATTGAATTTATTGACACATGCTGTTTGATAAAATGAACAAATCAAATTAAACTTGGTTTTTATTGGACTGGTAAATTACAACAACGTCGTCAAATATTATGTATGTATGTATGTGCTATATGTATATAGTATGTATTGAAACGAGTGGTGGTGTGTAATAAATATTTACAGTGTCCAGCATTTGTGGGTACTTGTTTGTTAAGAACGATTTAAGCGGGTGTAAAATACACAACACAAATAACATACTAACTCAACTTGGTACTCAAATTATAGTAAAAGCTCGAAAAAGTGAAGACACGCATTTTAGTACTCAAAAAACGAATTTTTGTTCCGAATAATTTTTTTATATGTGGTTTGACATTTCTTTTTTTCGAGAGAGAGTGAAAGAACAATGTCACATTGATGCATAAAACTATTCAAGAACACTATTAGTAAAATTGTGGCTCTAGATCAAACATGCCCAGTAGTGCAATTCACTATCCTGTTTTAACGCTAATAAAACTCGTTTAGACAAATTAACACTAGCGTTGGTGTTTTCGCGATTCTATAACAGTTTTTAACACTATTTGTCTTCGTTTTAAATCGGCTGCTTTTATAGCCTGACTGATTAGCGTTAACTAAACACCAATTATTTTTGTGGTGTTTATCTTAACACCAATGTCGTTAAAATTTCTACTAGAATAACTTCACAGTATTTGGAATACGAGTTGTCGGAAGATCAGCCTCCAACAATCGGTCGGAGTGTTCTCCGTGAGGAGCACTTATCTTATTTATCAAAAAATATTTCAAATAATAAACTTATAATCAGTTTTACTTACCCTAAACATGGAATTATTTGCAAATTTGTTTGTTTTTTTTCTGTTCCTCTTTGTGGTTTTCTTTATTTTTAACAAAGCTGCCACATTATTTCAAATTTTTTTAACATACAACCAGAGGTGTTAAAAATAAGTTAGTGAATCACATAAGCGTTGATGCAAACCACAATAGCTCGCGTTAAGTTATACTCTTTAAAAATCGTTAAAAGTTAATGAATTGCACTACAGGCCAATGCGCTTGGTACTCAATTGTTTTTGTAAATGCGCTTAGCTATAGGGCTCTGCTCTTTAATACACAAATACTGCGCTCAGTAGTGCAATTCACTATCCTGTTTTAACGCTAATAAAATTCGTTTAGAGGAATTAACACTAACGTTGGTGTTTTCCCGATTCTATAACAGGTTTTAACACTATTTGTCTTCGTTTTAAATCAGCTGTTTTTATAGCCTAACTGATTAGCGTTAACTAAACACCAATTATTTTTGTGGTGTTTATCTTAACACCAATGTCGTTAAAATTTCTACTAGAATAACTTCACAGTATTTGGAATACGAGTTGTCGGAAGATCAGCCTCCAACAATCGGTCGGAGTGTTCTCCGTGAGGAGCACTTATCTTATTTATCAAAAAATATTTCAAATAATAAACTTATAATCAGTTTTACTTACCCTAAACATGGAATTATTTGCAAATTTGTTTGTTTTTTTTCTGTTCCTCTTTGTGGTTTTCTTTATTTTTAACAAAGCTGCCACATTATTTCAAATTTTTTTAACATACAACCAGAGGTGTTAAAAATAAGTTAGTGAATCACATAAGCGTTGATGCAAACCACAATAGCTCGCGTTAAGTTATACTCTTTAAAAATCGTTAAAAGTTAATGAATTGCACTACAGGCCAATGCGCTTGGTACTCAATTGTTTTTGTAAATGCGCTTAGCTATAGGGCTCTGCTCTTTAATACACAAATACTGCGCTCAGTAGTGCAATTCACTATCCTGTTTTAACGCTAATAAAATTCGTTTAGAGGAATTAACACTAACGTTGGTGTTTTCCCGATTCTATAACAGGTTTTAACACTATTTGTCTTCGTTTTAAATCAGCTGCTTTTATAGCCTGACTGATTAGCGTTAACTAAACACCAATTATTTTTGTGGTGTTTATCTTAACAACAATGTCGTTAAAATTCTACTAGAATAACTTCACAGTATCTGGCATATGACTTGTCGGAAGACTCCAACAGTCGGTGGCGTGTTCTCCGTGAGAAGAGCTTATCTTATTTATCAAAAAATATTTGAAATAATAAACATATAAATAGTTTTACTTACCCTAAACATGGAATTATTTGCAAATTTGTTTGTTTTTTCTGTTCCTCTTTGTGGTTTTCTTTATTTTTAACAAAGCTGCCACATTATTTCAAATTTTTTTAACATACAGCCAGAGGTGTTAAGAATAAGTTAGTGAATCACATAAGCGTTAGTGCAAACCACAAAAGCTCGCGTTAAGTTATGCTCTTTTAAAATCGTTAAAAGTTAGTGAATTGCACTACAGCACTAGCAATGACATTTACACAAACAACTTCGTCTTTCATATTTTTGTTCGTTCTTCACCGCACACACACAAAAGCAAAGCACCAACACTTTCGCATGCTTTGTTGGTAAACATTGACGATAGCGATTATCAGTGTGAATTTTGTTTTTGTAAATTGTTTTGCTTTTTACAACAAAAAATTATTAGATAAAAGTAGTTTTTCCCTAAATGTATTGGTGTTTACTCTTCCATATAGAACTTTTGGGTATCACTGCTCTAGATTAGTGATGCCCAAAGAGAAATCCATAGTTACGCAATGAGTGTAAATAAATTTGCACTGCAAGAAAAAGTGCGCAGTTTAAAAAAATTGTTTTACTTAGAGTTTACTTAAAATTGAAATAAAAATAAAGAATAAATATATGAATTTATGTTTTTAGCATTTTTAATAAATTTTATATCACAAAAAGTAAAAAAATACGCAAAATACAGAGAAAAAACAAGGAATAAATTCATACATCCATGCGCATGTTCATTCGTCGCTGTCTCATTGACGACTAAATTAATGAGCGTAAGATTGTGTTTGGTTTTTTTTCCACTTTATTACTATGGGGTGGGCATCGCTACTCTAGATACTCCAAAGCCTTTGACAGAGTGTGGCATGCTGCATTACAAGCAAAACTTATTGCTTTTGGTGTCGGTGATGACTTCTCTCGGTTAATATCGGGCTTTCTCAGAGACCGCATTATACGAATTGTAATAGATGGGGTCTCATCTAACGAGTTCAAGATTAATTCAGGGGTAACGCAAGGCTCCGATCTTTCTCCTACCCTATTTCTTATCTTCCTCAACGACCTTCTCTATCAAACTTCCAATCTTATCCACTCTTTCGCGGATGACAGCAGCATTTGCCATTCGTACTCTTTCAGCTGCAGGCCCAACCTATCCGAGATCGTTGCCAAGAGGCAAAATATGAATGACTCACTGAACAGTGATCTTCTAGTAATCTCCGAATGGGGTCGGGAAAACAGGGTTGCCTTTAATGCTCGTAAGACCCAATGTTGCTTATTAACACACAAAAATACGACCGCATATTGAGGAATCGGATGCTCTTGATGTTCTTGAAATGAAGATACAGTGTGATGTTCGCTGGACAGATCACATTTTTCATGTCTCTAAAGAAGCATTCAAGTGCCTCGGGTTTTTGAAACGGTGTAAGATTTACTTCACTCCATCCGACCTCCTTACTATTTATACCACCTACATCCGACCGAAAATGGAATACAATTCGCATGTTTGGGCCGGTGCCTCAAAAGTCTATTTTGGGGTTGCTCGACCGTGCGCAGGAGAGGGCGAAGAAGCTTATCGATGACAGTAGGGCATCCAACTCTATTGACTCACTGGAGCATCGACGCAGTTTAAGATGCGTTACTCTGTTCTATCGTTACTAAAATGGTTTTTGCGCTGACGAGATTAGCGACCTTGTTCCTGAAACTCGCACATTTTTACGTAGCACGCATGCATCTTTCAGAGTTCATCCATTTGTGGTCGATTTCCGAGGTAATCGTACTACGCATTACAAAGAGAATTCGTTTTTCAGCCGTACACTGCGCCTATAGAACAAGTTGCCTGCAGACGTGTTTCCTGTCTGTTTTAATGATGGAAAGTTCAAGTCAAATGTTCACAAATGCTACTCCCTCCTCATCACAAACTATTTTCCTAGTTCTGGTACCATGCACAGCATATATAGGGGGCATCCCTTGAGTACTGGTCCTAGATAAAAAAAGGTTGTAGGCTACAGACTACAACCTGTCAAAATGTTTGTTCGTTTACCAAAAACTTCTACAATTTTTACTGCACTTTACTGCATTGAACTGAATATTGTTCGTTTAGCGAAGTTTCAATAAATGAGAACACAAAAGAGTAAAGTGATAGTTCTTTTACCGACAGTAACCACCCACCGAACAATTTTTGAAAGTTAAGAATAATATAGAATTAAATGTTGATGAACAAAAAAGAGTTTTATTTAAATTTGTTGTGGTCCTTGAGCCTGAATAAGTAATAAATACTTGGAAATTACTAAGGTCGAATTCAATAATTGATATATATGTAAATGATTATCGCTTAAAAAAATTAATTTGCAAACTATATAAAAGGCAGTAAAACAATTGTGCACTTATAGTAATCAGTCAGAACCCTGTAATCACTTAAAATATAATTTTAAAAAAAATATAAAACACGCTTCGATATCAAAGTAATTATCCATAGAATTGTCCACATAACCCGATCTTATTTTTACATCCCCGAAATCGGCCTTAGGAATCGGCAGAACCCACAACTTCCCCGGAAACAATATGTCAACTCAAATTTTCGCACTAAACTGATTTACCGTATATAGTTCAGATATACATTCCATGGCCAAACTGCACACCAAATATGAAAAACCAGTTCCGGTTGGATTAGCAAAACGGTTCTGAGGTTTTTTGGGAATTCCCAAAGTCGGCATTCAAATTTCCAAATTTTTTTTTGGGAATTACCAGAGTTAACTTCATGATTCCCCAAAATCCCCTACTTTCCCGGAAGCAATACGGCAACTCCAACTTTCGTGCTTAAGTTGTACACTGTACACACAGTTTTATATGCCTATATATGCAATAATCACATGGGTTTCTAGGTTTGTAAACAAATAAATAACACACAAGTGAGACTAATATAAGCGTGCTAAAAAGTGGTTAAAGATTGTGAAACATCCCGTAGGGCTATATCTCATAATATATTTAAACATGAAGTTAATAAGAAAACATTTATTAATTTTTGTACATAACATGTTTTTCAAAATAATTTCATCTAAGGTGTTTTAAATTTCCTATCATGTACTATATTTGGTAGTTATGTATATACGTATTAGTTTACTAAAGGCCATGTTACACTATCATACGCGATCGTGCGATCTACTAAATAAAGCATGTGTGCTGAAAAAGTACTAAAAATGCAACCGTGCAACAGACTTTTTGACAAATCGTGCGATTTGAAAAATTTTATGAAACTTTTCAAAACATTATGGTTTCTGTGCGATCAGTGTGATATATATTGTGAAAAATATAAGAATATTGTTGGTGCCTCAAGAAAAAAATTTAAGTAATGTAAAATTATTATGTTAATAAGAGTTTTTAATTGTTTTATTGTGTATATAAATTATTTCAATCATACTTGTGTAATAGTGTGGCCTACAACGCCATTTTGAAACGATTTTTTCAAGTCGGCCAGACTTTTGAAACAGTTTCCTGCGAATGAATCGTACGATCGTGTAGGATAGTGAATCAGGGCCTTAAACAATTATATTAAATCGGGCACATCTAAGGCCCAGTTTTTGAGTTCGTATTTAAATGTAATTTAGCTTTAAGTTCCATTTAAATACGAAAATCAAATTTTCACTACAAATTTGGACTAAACTTAAATGCCCAAACTTCTTCATTTAAGTTTTTCCTAAATTCCATATGGTTTTTGTACGCTTGTATTTGCATTAGTGCAAAAAAGGTAAAAAAAAACACACATACGAGCTATTGCCTGTAGAAGATATTTGAAAATTAGTTGCTAATTTTGCACTTAACAACAGCACAATATAATAATTAATTAAAAATAATATCGCATGAAATAAAATTATTAAGTTTCTCTATACCGTTAATAAATTTAATATTTTTCTTTAGGAATTCTTCTATTCTTCCACTAACAAACAGCTGTTCTGTGGAACACTTTCCATAATATTTGGAATTTAAGCAAAGCTGCCACACTTTCATCGCATTTAAATAAGAATAATTACTTAAGACTGATAAAATGAACTTGCATTTAAATACATTTAAATGAAAATTAAATAATTTGGTATTTAAATGCGCAGTCAAAAAAGTAATAATTGTTTCTTCAACTAATTTCTCACTTTGGTTTTGTAAAGATTCGTGCACGTAGATGCAAACTCTCACATTTGCAGAAGAGCACGATAAGACTAACATTTTTGCTATAAACTTAGCCATAGAAAGATCAAATTTGTGAACAATGAGTTTTGATATTTTCTTCCAAAACCAAGCATTTTCATATCTATATACAACATTGATCGTAAAAAATTTTTACCAAGTTTTATAGAATGCATTGTTTTAAGTTGGAATTAGTTTCTCGAATCGTCTTTTCTGCCCATGCTTTAAGAATTTTTAATTTTCTGAAAAAAGATACTTTCTTCTTTTATAATACTTTAAAGATTTATAAAAGTTTAGGTTTTGAATTTTCAAATTTAACAGCCGGTTTCATAATCTCGAAGAAGCATTTTCATTCGCACTCTAAGCGAAAGAAAACTGATTTCCGTTTCTATATCTATACGACAAGTCTTGTTTCACAATATCGAAGGTGCTGTCACCACTGCGAACATAAAGTGCGGTCTCCAGCTGACATGAAAACACTAACTTTAACGCTAACTTCAAGTTAAAGTTAAATGTGGACCGCTCATGTTGAAGTTTGGTTGAAGTTATAACTTGGTTGTTAAAACATTTCATTTGGAAACTCTGTTATAACTTAAATTGACAACAGCGTGCTATTTGTTGGCGTGCTATTAAGTCGGCGTACACTTACAGCCGTATTCATAAAAAAACACTAATCTGCATTTTAACAACTTTTTAGTTAAAACAGAATTTTCAGCAAAAAAACACATTTTATAAAAACGTATTCATAAACAGCATTTTAGCTAAAAATCATTTTATTGAAATTTTACATTTGTGACTGGCAACGCCATCATATGCAGTTCTCATTTGAATCATAGTGCTGCGATAAAAACGGTTTTTTGTTCACATAGTAGTCATGCAAAGAATTGTCTTGTATTGTTTTTTATGAAATTCGACTTTAAAACAAATAAATAAATGTTAACTCCATTTTGTTTTTCAATTAAATAGCAAAAAATACTGAGTCAGAAAAGTTTTACTTTGATTCCTTTTGCTTAACCGTAGGAAAAAATATGAATAACGAGCTTTTTTTATTATTTCGTTTTTTTGCACATCACTGATGTACATGGCATTTTATTAACGTATATTATTTTAAATAAATAAAATGTTAGTAATAACTAAAATAAGAAGACTAGAAAAAATGTAAAGCGAAATTGCTTATCTGGAATCCAGAATAAAATAAATTACTTCTTTCCCTGATAGTTTTCTATTGCCAGCTATTCAAAGCTTGGGTCATATTTTCTATTAAAAACACACATCTATTGTTATCAATATCATGGGATTTCTGATAAATATGCAATCAAAATTTTCGCAACATATAAATAAAGAAAAACTAAAAAACACAAATATCACCTTAAAATTGTCTTAAAATTGGGTGCAATCAGTTTTAAAAATGGTTGACTTAAAAAACTGCTAAAAAGAACATTTTAACGTAAAATTCGTTTGTGAATACAGTTTTATCGAATTTTCCCTAAAAATGGTTTGAACGGCTGTTTAACTTTTTTATGAATACGGCCGTTAAACAGATAGATATATAAACAGCAAGTTTTAACTTCATGTTTTAACTGCGTTTGAAGTTAGGTGTAGATAGACTACATGTAATTTTCCAAATCGCACACTAGCTGTTGTGCTTTCATATACCTAGTATGTTTTTTCAAGTTTCATTGAAAAACTTGCAATAATATTTTTCTTTTTTCTATCTTTTACTATTTCGTAGTTAATTTTTCGTAACAAATTTTTCATCCAAAATTTGAGAATTTTTTTCAAAACGCAAAAAAATTATATTGTACTCGTATGTTTTAAATTTTGTTAAAGCTTTCTCAAAATCCATTGATAAATGTTAGTTTGACTCACAACTAAGAGCACATATTGCAGAATTTGTAAAAATACATACAATTACGAAACTAGATTAGCTTAAAATATTGTAGCGCATTTTTGGCGTTTTGTTTATTAAAATTGGTGAAGCCTTTCACGAGTTATGTCGAAATAAGTACCTTAGATTAGTCGACTCAATTTTAAGATAAAACGAGTAAGAGTGTGGTATATTCGGCTGGGCCGAATCTGAAATACCCTTCACGATAGTCACGTAATGCATAGTATATTTAAAAATGTGAACCATATATGATCGGTTATATATGAACCGATATCGGAATTTTCTATTTTCTGTATTTTAGTAACCTTCTTTTATAACGAGAATTGCTTTTCAGCAAAAACCAAAAAAAAAAATGTTAATGGAAAAATCGGTTCAGGCTATATCTCGGGTATATGTATATGGACCGACATCGGAAATGTTTATTTTCCATATGTATATAACCTTATTTCATTACCAGAACTGCTTTTGAGCAAAAAAAGTTATTTCAGTTCGCTTACGCGACATTTTAATAAAAACACCCGTCTAGACTATATCTCGAGCATATATGGACCGTATCGGAAATTTTCATTTTCCATAATTGCATAAAATTATTTGCTTATCAAAACTGCTTTTGTGCACAAAACAGTTTTTCAAGCATTTTCAAGAAAAACCCGGTCTAGGCTATATCTCGGGTATCTATGGACCGATATCGGAAATTTTCATTTTCCATATTTATATAACCTTATTTCATAACCAAAACTGCTTTTGAGCAAAAAAACTTGTTTCAGTTCGCTTACACGACATTTTAATGAGAAACCCGATTTGTGCTATATCTCGAGTATATATGGACCGATATCTGAAAAAAAATTTTCGGCTTTTAGTCACCATGCTTAATGAGTGTGTGAAGTTTGAAGCAAAAACATTTCTTTTTTTCAAACATTTCCATACAAAATTGCAAAAAAAAAAGGATTTTTTCGGAACTTTGTATATATCTCAGCTATATGTGAACCGATATTACTGAATTTCAATAGCAAACCCATGAATCGATGGGGTAAAAAATGGTGAAAGAAAAAAGTTTCTAAGTCTAATGGTTTTCTCAGAAACGGTATTTCAACAGCGGACAGACGGACACCGCTTAATCGACTTTTCCATTAGTTCTGAATCAGAATATATATACTTTATAGGGTCGCATAAAAAACTGTAGAAATTACCCTTTACATTTTTGTGAAGGGTATAATTAACCAGATACAACTCTTACGTAATAGAGAAAAACTAAAACCAGATTTGGGCTCAGTGCATTAAAACACATATAGCCCACGTCTTTTTACTTTGGCTGTTGTAGACTGTAATTAAACAGATATGGAGCAAGTAATTGATGAAATACTTCCGTTTTCTTCAGTTGTAGCCCCTAAAAGTAAAATTGTCGTTGGCGAGCCTGAAGCTATATTAACAAAATCCATTGAAAACTGCTCAGGGATAGAAACACCACCAAGAAACAGCAAGATTATGTTAGTTGTTACACCAACTCGACAAAAAAAAAAACACATATAAAACAAAGGTGCTACTCCCATAGGTGATGCCATCAGCAGATTAAAGTAAACCTCTAATGCACCGCAAAGCATCGTGGTACAGACTATAAAAATAGCTACTTCAGTCGTGCACGTAGTTCGTCAGCATTATTATTATTATTATTAGTGAATAGGATATGGCCTCATCGGCCATTTGCACTGCGACCAATATTGATCTATTGTGCATCCCCTTGCCCCATTATGGGTTGAGTATGTCAAGAAAACGGACAAGCTCCTTCATAGGGAGTGATATTAAGCCACATTCACTTAACATATAAGTTTGTAGTAGCCTATATCTTCTGTGTCCCAGTGCTCTACAGGGGGTGATTAAGTGCTCCATTGACTCCACTTCACCACCGCAGAATCTGCAAACATCTGTGTTGGATATTCTCATCCTGTGCAGGTGCTTGTAGCAGTTATAATGACCTGTAAGTGCACCTGTCAATGTTCTGAGACTTTTCCTGTCCAGTTATAGAGCACGTTCGGCCCTCTTTTTATCAAAGTTTAGAAATTTCTTGGAGTGTTCAAGACGAGCTGTCTCGTTCCAATGTTGTTCGACGATGGACACCGTCCATTTTTTTATCTCCTCATTCAAGAGACCCTTATTGAAGCCAAAAGTTGGAGTCGGTCCAATAAAAGTCCCCTCCGCTCCTTTCTTGGCATAAATGTCAGCCATTTCATTGCCGTGATGCCCTTCATGTCCTAGCACCCAGATCAGGGTAACTTGGTTCTGGCTTGCCAGTTCATTTAGCCTGTTGTGACATTCCAGTACTAAAAAGAAAGTTCGTCAGCATAAAAAAACTAAACCTAACAATCCGAGAGCAGGCGAACTGTATCAAAACATAAATGCCTACTGCCGAAACATTAGCCATAATATCGAATAGAAAAGCAGAAACTGCAAAACGCATGGAAGAAATCATCCAACTTTTCCTGGAAAATTATAAAAATATTATGAATATTGTTTAAAAAATTGTTTATTTTATTTTGACTTTTTACATTTTTTTTTTTCTTCTTGGTTGATAAAAATATCTTTTTAGCATTTTTAACAATGATTGCATTTGTTTTAAAGCAATTTAATAGTTGTATTGGAAATTTCATATTTTTGATCTGGCAATAACGATATTTGTTAAGTAACAAATATAAATTAGCACTTGTAACCTCAAGCGAACGTCAACTTGTAAGATTGTGAAACTAGAATTTACTCAATGTCGAGTGACTCGCTGACTTTTGCTTAGGTTTTCTGTCGAAATTGGGAAACAGGCTATAAGTCTCCACACGCTTTCACATAAAAATATGCTAAACTTTTAGCTTATAATTTTTGGAAGTTCTATTCGCTTATAATCTTTTATATAAAACATCTTTAACATATAAAATAAACGTATTCGAATGTTACATACATATTTACGTTCGCATTTATTTTAGCAGTTTTTTTCCACATATATTATTTTCATTTCTTATATAAATTAACTTAATAAGGAAGTATGTATGTAGTTTTAAATGTGATCTACAAAAATTGTCAAAAACAGACCTTAAATCGTCAAGGCACTATTTTCTGCACCCAAAAACGTCAAAATGACGATAAATCGTCAAATATGGCAACCGTGCTTCTAGGGCGAATTCATTACTGGGTGAACTTAACAGCACAGGTGATAATTTTTTGCTTCTCGCGTTTTTTCCAATGAGACTGTCAAATTTTTTTTCTTTTGTTTACAAATTTTTTCGCGCCATTTTAATCTGAAGATTTTTTTGTATGATTTAGTGCAATTTCAAGAAATTTGTGTGAATTTAAAAGTGAAAAACTAATATAATCTGTGATTTTAATTACAATCAATTATGAAAGTTTAGCTGAATTATAAAAGTTTAGCTGAACAATCTTAGGCGAATTTAGATTTTGACATTCACGATATGTTTTACAATAACAAAATACATAGTACTGAATTCGCCTTTCCGCTTGCATTCACCCAAGGCGAATTTATAAATAAAACTTTTCCATATGACGCAGTATACTGCAGCGTGCATGAAAACCATCAATTAGCTTCAGGAAATTTACAGGAATATATTTCAATATTAGAGAAATGGCTAAAACTTTGGAAAATCAAAGTTAATGAACAAAAATGCAACATGTTCGCGTATCGAATTCAACACCTCACCTATTCTGCAGCAATATGAAGTCAAGTACCTTGTTATTCACCTCGACCATAGGTTAACGTGGAAGTCGCACATCGATGCGAAAGTTACTCAGGTGAAATTAAAAGCAGCGCAATTAAATTGGCTTATGGGTAAAAATTCTACATTGAAGTTAGATTGCAAACTTTTATTATACAACGCAATCCTAAAGCCTATATGGTGCTACGGAATTCAATCGTGGGGAACCGCCTCAGCATCAAACATTGAAAGGATTCAAAGGCGTCAAAACCAAGTTCTTCGAAGGATTACTGCAGCCCCATGGTACGTAAAAAACTCTCAAAGTCACAAGGATCTGTGTGTTCCACTGGTAAAAGATGAATTTTCAAAGTATGCGACAAGGTATATCAGCCAATTGGAACTTCACCCAAGCCCTCTTGCAGGAATCATACTTAATTTTGGCGGTCACACTCGTTAGAGCGTTAAATAGGCGATTTCACCGATATAATTGGCGCAAAATAAAACTTTCTGTCTAACATTGGCTGGACTTAATTAACGAATGTTGACGTTTTTGTCTTCAGCACACTTATTATATATACAGCGAGCTCGTCCGTCGATAACTGCTAAGTGATCTCCACCATCAAAGCGGAAATCCTTAGCTGGTTACTGTTCATTTTGACTGCGGGAGGCTGAGGAGGATTTAGCTGAGCGGCGACATTTGGTTTGCTTCATATTAGGCCGAACGTAGGATATTGTTCGGTTGGCTCTTAAAAAGCAGCCATGCGTTTATCATGGTAATAAAAAGAAGAAGATAAAAGATACGAATGTACCACTTTCGGCTTTTGAAACCGATTTTCAAGCGGCTAACATTAGAATCTATATGTACTACATATCTCATGTGTACATATGGAATAGTAATTTGTTCGTCATTTTTTGTCCCATCGTTCTACGGCAGGATCCTCAGTATTAACAGTATCTTTTTCGAGCAATGTTTTCATGCCACCGAACGTTTACACCAGGTTAACTACCTTGTTATCCTTTCAAGCTACTGATAATAGCGGAACATCATGAACATTTGCTGTAAACTCTGCCGAACAACAGAACAATGATCTTTAGCTGGAAAAACTTTGAAGAAATTAATGTAAACAAGGTCATATAATACGAATATTGATTGGCCGGCGTGTGTATTGCCTTTAAAATATTTATTTTATATGAAATAGTATGAGTTGTAGTAACGTGTATTTGAAACACGTACTACAACCATAGATGCCAGATAAATCTGGTTTAAAATCGTCAAATTCGGCGAAAAAAATCGTCAATATGGTTATTGCAAATCGTCAGCTAGTAAAATTAATTATTTTTTGAATAAAATATTTATTTCAACAGCGCAAAGTATAGAAAAACAAGTCATGGCTGCCTCTAATAAAAAAAAACTACATCATTTAAAGCTTTAACAACAAATATATACTCCTAAAAACTTCAAGTTAATTTCATAAGTTACCATTCATTAATTTTTGTGACATAAATTTTAAATAAGATTTCATTTAATAAAAGGAACTGTTATTATATAAACACTTCTGTTAAATCGGGCATATCACCTCGTAAGTCATAACAACCACAGTTGCAAAGTTTTAGATGTTCTTTAGTAAACAACATTTTTGCCGAAAACGGTCTCTTCAACTAATGGGTGGAAACTCACACATTTGGAGAATACGATAAGACTAATATTTTTGCTATAAATTTAGTCACATAAGGATACTTTATACCAAAAATCTAGCATTTTCATATATATAGCGTAAAAGAAATTTTCCACGTTTAATAGACTTACAGCCTGTTTATAGGACACGAGTTAGCTCACTCGCGACGAGCCAATTTATAGACGAGTACGTAAGAAATTGGGTTCATAAAAAGCGACTTGATTGTGTCGTGCAACTTACGTAAATTCGCGTATGTGTCAAACATTTATGATATTTGTTTGTTGCCATCATGCGAAGAAATAGTATCTGTTTACATTTTTCATACCAAAAAATTTTTTTTTCAAGCTAAAAAGCGGCATTCCTATTCTAGGCACAGTTGGCACACATACATACATACGCATGTATGCGTAAGTAAATAAATAAAACAAAATATTTTTTGGAAAAGCTAATTGAAAAAAAAACGAATAAACAAACAAAAATTGTATATTTTAACTGCAAGTTTTATATTGTATATGTGTATGTTTTATTATGTCTGTAAATATGTCTACAAAACATTTATATGCAACGAAAAAACAATTTCAATTCATGTCTCCAGAAATTTGACAGACTCTTAAAACGTTCTGTTGCAATTTTCATTCCTAGTTTTCTTCTTATTTATTACCACTTATAAATTATTTTTATTATATTTCTTATTATTTATAACAATTTCTACACATTTTCTATTGACGAGCATGTTTCTTCATTCGCCGATTTTGACATTTATGGTGAGATGACTCGCGTCTTACAAACCAAAATAAATTGACAGATGTTACGTTTTTTAATACTAATCGTCAATAGTCGCGGTTTGTAAACCAAAATCAGAAAAAGCTTACAAAATTGGCGCTTTTTATCGACGAGTCGTGTCTTATAAACAGGCTGTTAGTTACTTTAAGTTGTATTAAATTTCTCGTCTTTCGAATTCTACGATGAAATAAGAAAACTCTTTCATTATGTCAGAAAAAAGACACTTCCTCCTTTTATAATATTATTTAGTGACTATACAGGTGTAAATTAAATTTGCAAAGTATAGGATGCACAGCATGGGCAGGGTGACAAAGACCATATGCCCAAGATGGTGTTAACAGTACGTTTGTAGCGCCGCTGTGACTAACTATAACGACCTATGCCTTCACATAGAAAGTTTCCACGTGGTTAACAATGAATAACCTCTAAAAAAAAAACTGTAAACCAATACAGTTAGTTGAGGCAAGCCGTTAACCAGTGCGAGTGAGACGCAAAACTCTCGAAGACCGAACAACAAACACAAGCCTGACCGCACTTAAGAAATAATTACGATGACGCGAGAGCTGTTCTTCAGCCCACAGCTGCTTTACGACTGTTTTTATAATATTGTAAGGATTTACAGAAGTTAAAGTTTTGAATTCATTTTCAAATTTAGTCACTTTAAAATATGAGCACACGCTTTTACATACATATTAAACATCTGCAGCGAGTAAGTTTTTTCTTCATGTGTGAAATTCGCTCTCGACTCGAGAGTCTCGAGTGTCGTACATATTTGTACTCTTAACTCAGAGCACAAATAGGGAAGTGAAGAGAATGTTTGTTTAGTAAATACCAACAAGCAAGTAATTGAAGTTAATATAGTACCGAAAAAAGGAACATATCGAATGTGAACAAAAAAGTACTCACAAATAATGTTCTCTTTATATGGTACTGCAAGTATTTTTGAAAGAAAGAAAAAAAGTTTTTTACTTTGATAACATGTATTTACATATGTATGTATATAGTATATCTTTTTAATTATTTACAGTTGGCCAATTCAATCTAAAAGATAAAAAAGTACAAATTCAAAATTTTGTCAAAAAATCTCTGATTATTATTGTTATTATTTTGAGCTAAGAATTTTTAATGATGTAATGGTTACATGCATTAGAAATAAAAGAAGCCAAATTTCATTGAGTTAATTCATCGGACAAAAATACATTTTTTTTTTCTTGATAAAGTAAAAATAAAGAATTAACTTGTAATTCAAAATAGGTATGTTAGTTGAAAAAAAAGCATAAAACATAAGGTATTAGTAGCGCAGGTTCTTATATATTTATGTACATACATATATACATATGTATATGCACATATGTATGTATAGATAAACCCCGTTAGTTAAAAATGCAAATAAGAAATAGTACAATAAGCCAAAAAGATTTAAGAATAAGTTTCTATAAATTTATTACCTAAATAACAATTTAAATTTTTGCAAATTTCAATGAATAACTATTGTAAATATGTTATAAACTTGTCTCATTTGTTTCCATTTCTTATGATGGTCACAACAAAATATTCAATTTTTGCAAGACTTCTCGTAGTATTGTAAGTACTTCGTGAAGTTTGATTGTCGCTTGATACTCGATACGTTCTCTTCGTGTATGTTGAGAGCGCGAGCGTAAAACAAACCTGTACTTAAGTAGTAAACACAAAGCCAAATAATAACAAATACATATTCGAAAATTTTGTTGTTCTCAAATATATGAACATATTTTTTTCGAGTAAGAGTACACACTCTGAACTTGAGGAGTACTACTTAAGAGCAAATCCATTTATGCAGAGGTTTAATACATATTTGTAAAATTTTTGACTTTTAATTTTTTTAAGCGCTATTCACATATGATATTTTAAATTCAGCTCTAACGTATATAATATATGTATACTCTAAAATAACTATCACATAATATCACAGTATTACAAACATACCATGAATATTACTTTCATTTTCGACATAAATTAACTCTAAAAAATTAAATATGCATGCAGTTGCTTGAAAGATATGACAGTAAAATTGTGATCTACAAAAATCGTCAAAAACAGACCTTAAATCGTCAAAGTTTATTTTCAGCACTCAAAATCGTCAAAATGACGATAAATCGTCAAATATGGCAACTATAACTACAACGCATACTTCGCTAAGTACGAAAATTAGTATCGTCTCTCACCCACATTAAAACAAGTATACGCCGAAACTCTACCCAAAAAAAATTTCTTTGTTCGCTAATATAATTATATATATATTTTTTTATGATATTAGGCAACCCTTACAATGGCCCAAAACAGGAAATCAGACACAAGACATAATCGTGTATTCTTTCATTCTTGATTTGTAAATAAGTATTATTCAAAAAACACCTTCGCGAGTTATAACTTACAATTAAAATATGATACGGCAATAATTTACGTTATTTGCAAACAGCCGTACGTATAAACGAGATAATTGATATTCAAAAAAATAACAGTCTTTCTTTTATTATGATTTGAGTTTGTGTGACGCGAAAATAGCACACAAATATGAATAAATTATTGCATTCCGGGCGTTTTCAGTTATTGAAAAATTATGTTTTAAATTGCAATCACACTATACATATGTCTATAAGTGGCAGATTTATTTCGCTCTCTTTTCAAATTCCTCCACTGTGGGGCGTTTGTTTGCGACGTTGCGTCCGAATATTAACTTTTGCTTTTATAAGTGAGACGCCCCAAAATAAACATTTATATGTACGATATAAGTATGTGTGAATAAATGTACATCAAATTTAACACACATACGAGTGTGGATATGTTTTTGCGCACACGAGTGTATAAATAAGAATATTTACATATGTACATCCACCAATCGTCTTAGTTTTTGGGTTTTTGTCTTTTTTTTTTGTGCATTCATAGGAAGGAAGGAAAGCAGGAATGAAGGAAAAGAGAATAACAAAGTTGTGTGCAAATACAAATTGAATTGTTCATATAATTTGCTTTCTTTTATTCCCACAAGACCTCTTAACAGAAAAATGACAAATTATGATTACAGCGGTTGAATCAAGTCGATTTATAAACACAAAACTACATGCATACTATGTATACATATACAGTCGCCCAATAAAGTCTACATACAACATTATAAAATAAATTTTTTTGTCTGCAGTTACCTGTATGTACACTTTTTTGTTATGTTTTTTTTTAACTGAAGTTGAATTTTTTGTTTATAACTTTATCTGACACTTAGAGAAATCGTGAACTGTGATTTAATTTATTGTCTTATTTGAATTAAATATATATTTTATTAAACAAATATAATAAATGCAGTTTAAATGGAAAAAATCATAATATTTTTCAATGTATGTAGACTTTATTGGGCAACTGTATGTATATGTAAATATTATATATTATTTTGCACTTTTATTTCGTATAAATAAATATGTACATATGTATGTTTCTATTGAAAAATATGCCAGATAAGTTTTTCATGGTAATAACAAAAATTTTCAACTGGTGTTTAAGCAACTGCATTTTTCCACAACAATTTGAAATAACAAAAGTAATGCCTATATTAAAACCAAAAAGGATGTAAATTCTCCAAACAGCTATCGACCAATAAGTATGTTAAGTTGTGTTGATAAAGTATTTGAGAAAATTGTACTTAGAAGGTTCAACGATTTCATTAACGCTGGCATTACACAGGAAAGTACTTTCATGAAATTTCTGTACTAGTATACGTACTATAACTGTGAAAATGATTTACATCAGTACCTGCCTTGACGGCCTAACCTGATGGTTGGTCAATTCCACGAAGTGAATTTTTCACGATTCAACACCGCCCCCGTGTGGCTTGCTAGGCTCACACAGGTAGCAATTCTTGTCATATGATTGCGGTCATATGAACAACTTCTTGTTGAGGAGTTCGGGCTTTCTAATCCCTCATGTATGCAATTTCCCAGCAATCAATGGAGGACAAGGCTTAATGAGTTGGTAGGCCGAAGCCCATTAAGAGCATCAGCCCTTAAACCAACTCACCCGTCAATCATCACCACTGGTTCCTTACAGTACACGTATCTGTTGTATAGGCAACAGATCCTCGGGAGATTGTTAGCCCTCGAAAAAAGCCATCACCAAACAATTATCAAGGATACTAACACTCCCTTCCTGCGTTTTAGGTTTCAACCACAGCCAGAACGTTTCAGCCAAGGTAGGCACCTCAACCATGATCAGCCCAGGTCGAACCGCAAGCAGAACTTCCCGCGGGCCATGCTGATCCCCGTTCTGGCAATTTATACCCTTGGTAATGGTTTCGGAAGCCAACACAACATAAGTCATGTGGCTTCCTAGAGTTTTGTTTGCCGCACCAAACAAGGGACCCCTTCCCCTCTTTTCGCCGAAAAACAGAGCGCCTAAGTTAGGAATACGCCAAGGCAAAACCTGTTCCCCGGGGGGTATACGTACTATAAATAAAAAATTCAATCAAATAGACGAGTTTCATGAAAATTCCTTGTTCGTCTACACAGGAAAGTGAAAGTTCTTTTTAAACGTGTCGCCGAAGCAAAGAGTCATAAAACTTGTCTCTACTTCTCTCCATTCTTATTTTGTTCGCTTACTAATTAGAGCTGCCAAACTCATTACATATACAGATTTATGGGGCAATTGTTGAAAAAGCTTCATTATAAATTTTTTTATGAGATTATTTTTATAAAAATTATTTCTTTATATGCATTAAAAGGAAAAAATACTGTAATTCTTTTCATAAAATGAAACATAAGTTAATTTCATAATTATAATTTTACTACAATACTTCAATTTTGCATAATTCTTTGTATATGACAACAATGTTTAGCAATTTGTCATTTTACTTTCAGAAAACTTAAAAAAATTTTTGATGAAAGCTGAGAGGAAAGTAAACAAAACGTGAATGTGTTAGTGAAAAAGTGTGAGAGTATTGCAACTTTTATGAAATGACTTTCTTGTCTAAATGCTAGGAAATAATAATAACACAATATAGTAAGCTATTGTTTACATTTTTGAAAGTGAATTTAGTGTTTTATTCTGAATTAAACATAAACAAATTTTTTTTGTGAACATAAAAATAATTCAAATAAATATAATTTGAAAAGGTACATTCATAGTTTATAATAGTGAAAATAGTTACAAATATTTTTGACACACATAGGTTACCAGATGCCTGTTTTTGCTGTCTTGTTATAATTTTGCTCTAGTGCTGCCACCGTGTGTACGTTAATGCACCTTGGGATAAATTATATTTTTGACATTTTTGTTGTTGCTAATATGCTCCTTATAGTTAAGATTACAAAAGCAAATTTAATGCACGTTTATAATATGGATCTCCAGCTTTAATCTGTGTTCACCCCCCGTCTACATTACAGTGCGACCACACAGGCAATCGGTTGTGTCTTAATACTAGCAATAACGCCGGCAGAATTACGTCATCATATTGCTATTGTTCAACGCTGTTGAACATTTAAATATCTTAAAACATAATTTAAGATATTTTGTTTTATATTTTTTTATTCTTTTAAAAATGAGTGCTTTAAATACATCAATCTCCGAGCACTCCATTTCTTTTTTTTTATGAACTCAAAAATGTAAATAATTAAATTTTTTCTGTTGATAAAATCACTTTATAATCATTTGTACATTTGTTTATATATTCAAGCGTATGTTTGTATGTATGTTCATAAACATCAGTGATGATAAGTGAATTTTGACAGCTTATGTTCAAAGATAATTGCTCAGCAATATCTTCTAGCAATAATTGCTGAACATGTGTTGAACACATATTCGCGCGGTCCACACGCAAATATCTTGTGTCGGCAATCGATTTTGGTAGTTGCCACGGCAATAATTGCCAATCAGATTGCCCGTGTGGTGGGGTAGTTAGCAATAAATATCTTCGTAATAAAGCAATAACGCCGGACGAACAACGGTACACAATTGCTTATTGCTTTGCTTATGTCAAACGTATGGGAACACGTATTTATGCCAACTCATAACTACAGAAAAACCGAATAGGAAAGTTCAACGCAAAAAGCAAATATTTATTGCAAAGAAATGCGCTAAAGTAGAAGCAAAATAACTTAAAATTTTATTTTATCTACTTTTAAATATCATATTTTAAAAATTATATATTAATCAGTTAAGTTTTTTATTCGCTATTTTTAGCTTCTACCATTTATACCAATAAAAATTATAAATAGCTTGTTTTTTATGTTTCCCAGCTATCTATATGTCGACATTTCATAGGAACTACCCTAATCATCAGTAGACTTTGGAAATTTTTGAAAGATATTCTCAAACACTCAACTTTTTGTTGGGATATAAAGTTGAATGTTTGAGAATATCTTTCAAAAATTTCCAAAGTCTACTGATGATTAGGGTAGTTCCTATGAAATGTCGACATATAGATAGCTGGGAAACATAAAAAACAAGCTATTTATAATTATTATATATTAATATTTTTATTATTACTAATTATATTATTATACCCTTCACAAAAAAGTTAAGGGTATATATAAGTTTGTGATTCCGTTTGTAATTTCTACAATTTTCATTTCCGGCCATATAAAGTATATATACTCTGAATCAGAATTAATGGAAAAGTCGATTAAGCGATGTCCGTCTGTGCGCTGCTCCAATACCGTTTCTGAGAAAACCATCAGACATAGAAACTATTTTCTCTCACCATTCTTTTACCCCATCGATTCATGGGTTTGCTATAGAAATTCAGTAATATCGGTTCACGTATAGCTGAGATATATTCAAAATTCCGGAAAAGCCATTTTTTGCAATTTTGTATGAAAATTTGTAAAAAAAAGTTGTTTGTTTTGCTTCAAACTTCACAAAATTATTAAGCATGGTGACTAAAAGGCAAAAAAAATTTTTTCCAGATATCGGTCCATATATACCCGAGATATAGCCTAAACCGAGTTTTTAATGAAAGTGTGGTTTTTTTGTTTAAAAGCAGTTCTGGTAATATAAGAAGGTTAGTATAATAGAGATAATGAAAATTCCCGATATCGGTCCATATATATCCGAGATATAGCCTAAACCAATTTTTTCATGGAAAAGTTTTTTTTTTGCTTAAAATCCGTTTTGGTCATAAAAGAAAGTTACTAAAGTGCAGAAACTGGACGTTTCCGATATCGGTCCACATATATCCGAGACATAGCCTAAACCAATTTTTTCATGAAAATGTAGCGCAGGCGAACTGAAACAACTTTTTTTGTTTGCTTAAAAGCAGTTCAGGGGCTAAATTCTGTAACGGTGAATTTTTAAATGTTCACCAATTTCAGTGTTCACTTTTAATTTTTGTGTCCGCAATGGTCAGAATAAATAATTTTAACAATTACAGTGAACACTTAGGAATAATTGTTTTACTCAAAAATCTGCGGTGAGTTTTGATTGTAAAATATTTTAAAGTTGAAAAATAAACAAACTTATAAGCAAAATAACTTGCGTGGCAGCAGATTTGAGCATTCAGCTCATCACTCTGCCTTGACAAACATATTCCGCGCAGTAAAATTCATTGATTCGTAAGGAATCGGTTTTAATTGAAAAGTGAAGACTACGCCTGCCGGTGAATTTTACTTTGAGTGTTCACTGGTAAAAATAATTCATTGTTGTGGAATCTGGCTCCTGGTAATATATAGGGGGTTGCCAAATAGAGAAAATTAAAATTTCCCATATACTCGCATACCGGAGATATAGCCTGAACCGATTTTTCCATGAAAAAATTTGTTTTTGCTTAAAATCAGTTCTGATAATAAAACGAGGTTATTAATATACAGATAATGAAAATTTTTGATATCGGCCCATATATACCCGAGATATAGGAGAAACCGATTTTTCCATGAAAATTTTTTTGCTGAAAAGCAATTCTCGTTATAAAAGAAGGTTACTTAAATACAGATAATAGAAAATTCCGATATCGGTTCATATATAACCGAGCTATAGCTTAAACAAGCTTTTCCACTAAAGATTTCTTTTTTGGAATGGTGATTACAAGGCAAAAATATTTTTTCCCTGATATGGGTCCATATATATTCGAGCATATTTAATTCAAATTTGTAATATATACTATACATACGCAGGGCTGGGCAAAATACTTACCTAATGTATTTCAAATACAGTGGCTGTGTTCTGTAACTCTCGCCACGAGAAACTTTTCGACTGAAACGTGCGAAATGAAACAAAGTTGAAACAAACAGCTGCTTTTCTCACTAAACTGTAGCTATAACTTTTTTGGTGAGTAATAGCTGTCACGTAAGGAATTTACTCGCCATTTTACAGAAAAACTGTGTCTGTAAAACTTTATCGCAAAAATTTCCCGCATTCAACTGTCATTATTTCTCGCAAATAAAAAGGCTGTGAGATAGTTTTTCAAATAACAATAATCATCACTAAATGAATAATAATGCTGAAAAATAAGCATTTTGCTGTTAATTTAAGTATCAAATAGATATTTACACAGTTTAGAATGATTGTTTTTTTTTTATTTTAACTTTTTAATTAACTTTTATACCCTTCACACAACAAGTTTTAAGGGAATACTTAAGTTTTTAATTTCAACAATTTTAATATCCGACCCAACATAGTATATTATAACAATTTTATAATGTTTTTTTCAGAATTCACAAATTGCAATTATTTTTTAATTTTACAAAATTTTGCGCATAAATATGTATGTATGTATTTGTAAATAAAATGTAAACATTAGAGCCAAACCATACATTTTCTAGAATAGCCGACGGTTATAATATGACGCCGTCGAACAAAATCTCTTAAGTTTAGCAATTTTTGGTCGGCGGCGGTACTAATTGTGGCTGGCGCTTTCATTTTTAAAATTGCATGTCGGCATCGTTTTATATTTTCAGACATTTCTAACGTAACGACGTAATCGCTTTGGATAGTTTTCGACATTAGTTACAGACGCAGTTTTTTCTCACTTTTCGAGAAACGATGGAATAATTTGTTTCACAAGTTTTCGACGCGAGAACTTCTCGCCAAAGTTACAGAACACAGCCACAGGATACAAAATACTTCCCAGCTGCGTATTTCAAATACAAGATACAAAATACTCTCAAGGTGTGTATTTCAAACACAAAATACAAATACTTTTTTTGTATTTCGATCTCATAAGAATATGCCTCTCTGATTTTAGATACATATTTTATTTTACATATGCACGAAAACTTAAAAGGATGTAACTGGCAAAATATTGAAAGCCTATTAAAATTTTTGGATAGTTGTATTATTGATAACAACACCTCATTTAATAAAAATTGCGGAGTAGAAAATTTTTGTCAGCTACGCTCTTTTGCGTTTTAGGCGACTATATATATGTTCATACTCTTACAACTGCATATATATTCAAATACTAGAAATAAAGTTGTGTAACATTATATAAAAAATATTTTGTTTTTTAATGTATATATTTAATACTATGTATATATAGGGTGTTTTTTTAAGCCCGATAGAACTTGAAATTGTAAAAAATAACAAAAAATTAAATTGTAATTAAAATTTTTTTTTTATTCGAAAGATCAATACGTGACATTAACATTTGAAAATGATTTCGGGCATATGGGCACCGCGGCTGTTCTTGACGAAGCGCATTCTGGACGTCCAATTTTGGGCCACTTTTTCGAGCACTGCTGGCCGTATGTCACGAACAACACGAACAATGCTGGCCTCCAAGGCGTCAATTGTTGCTGGTTTATCAGCATAAACCAGTGACTTCACGTAGCCCCACAGGAAATAATCGAGAGGTGTCAAATCGCACGACCTTGGAGGCCAATTGACAGGTCCATTTCTCGAAATCAACTTATCGCCAAATTTTGATTTCAGTAAGTCGATGGTTGCGTTCGCCGTATGGCACATAGCGCCATCCTGTTGAAACCACATCTCCTCCGGATCAATGTCATCCATATTTTCAAACAAAAAATCATTGATCATGGTGCGGTAACGATCTCCATTGACCGTAACGCGAGCTCCGGCCTCATTTTTGAAGAAATAAGGTCCGATGATGCCACCAGCATGAAAACCGCACCAAACAGTGCATTTTTCTGGATGTAATGGAGTCTGTAGGGTCTCTTGTGGATTGGTCTCACTCCACATGCGGCAATTTTGCTTATTAACAAACCCGTTAAGCCAAAAATGCGCCTCATCGCTGAACACAATTTTTCGTCTATAAGTTGCGCGAATCGACGACTGATTTTCAAAGTAAATTTGGATAATTTCGTAGCGTTGTTCAAGCGTGAGTCTATTCATGATGATTTGTCAGAGTATACTGAAACAAATAAAAAAAATGTTTCATCAAAATTTAATTTTTTGTGTTACTTTTTACAATTTAAAGTTCTATCTAGCTTAAAAAAACACCCTATACATTTTACACGTATGACATACATATATACGTATATTCATATGATTGATCTAAGTTCGTAAGCTGGGAAATGAAAGGAACAAAGCTAATATTTAAGCTTTGATAGACAGCAAATAAAATATTCATTCGGTAAAACAAGTACTTCCTTTAATAAAAACAAGATATTTTAATGAGTCGTCCGACAAACAACCTCTGGTTGGTGAGTGAATAAATGCTACAGGTCCTGAGGAACATAAGCTGCTGCCAAATTCTATAAATGCATAAAAGCAATAGAATTCTCATCATCTTTACTGCAAATCGTTAGTCTCACATAGAAAGGCCCTAACTCGCGTTTTCCTTGAATTGAGCTCTTTTAGGGATTCTACTACGTTTCACACAAGTACACAGTGTCACAAAGATTTGATTATATAATTTCCTACATATCGCTCTTACAAGCAATTGAGGAAAAACAGTTACTTTTAGATGTACCAATTTATACAGTTTCCATTACGATTTTTTCTTCTCCTGTAAAATTGCAATTATTTAGGGCCTATCTAAATGAGAGCAACGAAATACTACTTCTTGTTTGGTTTCATGTTTTTTGAAAATTTTCTCCGAGTTATCAAGATTTTGAATTCCTCTCTTTTAATGAGATGCTTTCAGGTAACTAGCACATTTTGAAACTAGGGTGGACTCTAGGATGGCTCTATTTGCTTCACGTGTCAGCATGAGAAATTCATTAAATCTCTTTTCCAAGCTCTTCATTAATTTTGTTAAAATACAACTGAAATGCCTCAAATTATTGGCTCTATGCACAATCTTGTGCATTTGTGATTGCAAATTGATGCAATTGCAAATCTATGCTATCAATTGTGAACCACCTCTGATGGTTAAGTTTGTGTAGTACAAAATTTTTAGTACAAATTTTTGCAAAGCACGAATTTCACAGCTGATTGATAATTAGAGTAGAAAATAATTTACTACAATTTTAGTCAATAAAAAATATGCCGAAAAAAGTTTTAAGGAGCAGTTAATGGGCTTCCTAACAGAGAAAGCGATTTTAAGTTAGATAAAGACATCGATTGGTGTTATTTGAAGGCGGGATGAGCAACGGCAACTAAGCGGCGATTACGAACTAATTGGCTTTGCAATTAACTTGTGCATAAGCAGAGCAAATAAAAACTATAGGTTTTAAGTATTGCATTTATATATAAGACTAGCAAGTGCATTGCTGTGCATTTTGTTAGTCTAGAGTAAACATTTGCTAAACCTTTTTGCAAATGCAATGATGCAATACCATTTGCACGAGACTGTGAATAGAGCTATTATATTTGCAGTCAATCTAATCTGGTTCTCACAGACATTAAGTTAGAGAAATTTTTCCGTAATAACAATTAGTTCCCTGTATATAATTCAAAGCGTTGGGAAAAAGCTGAGGACGAATATGTGGAAATTTTTATTGATATCACCTGATTAGTGTAAAATCAATTTGCTCTGGACAAAACAATTAAAAACTGAATTGCAGTTTTGCAAAATGATAAACATTTTAATGGTCGTAGTTTCTAGCAAATCTAGCTTTTGTTTGAAATAACTTATTTTGAATTTACTATAATAAAGAAATGTATTTTGTAAAAATGTATTTTTGAGCCACATGTATTTGAAATACAAAATACTTTTAAATTATGTATTTGAAATACAAAATACCAAATACTTTCAGGTCGTGTATTTGAAATACAAATACAAAATACGTATTTGTATTTCAAATACGTATTTAAAATACTGCCCAGCCCTGCATATACGTGACTATCGTGAAGGGTATTTTAGATTCGGCCCAGCCGATTATGCCACACTTTTACTTGTTATTTATATTATTGACAAAATCGAAAACACAAACATTTCCAATGAATGTGAGGGATATTTTAGGAAAAATAATAATTTTATTGCACTAGACTTAATGTAAAATAGCAGAAGACAAAGAGATCAATGAATGTTTTTGATACTCAAAATAGTAACTGGCTGCAAAAAGATATAGTATTCCAAAGACCTCTAACACAATTAGCGGAAGAGCCTCCATCATCATTATCATCATGCGGACGCTCTAGAAGAGAGTTTTCGGATTGGTCGCAGCAAAAGAAGGGAGGAGACTCTGCTAATTGATGGAAAGATATTAAATATCCTGGCACTTATAAAATCAACTCAATCCTGTCCTATTTGTGGAGCGTCTTTGGTAGACTTTATGAAAATTAATGAGTATAAATCATGATTTAAATCTGAACGAAAAGAACGAAAGTTTTATAGTTTTAGTTTTTGTTTTTGTTTTTTTTTTTTGACCCTTCGTCAATTAAGATAATTTTTTTTTCATTGAATTTTTGTTGAACTTTTTATAATATTTTAAATTAGATTTTTGTACATCGGGTTTTTAGTTTAAGTTTAAATTTTTTTTATAAAATTCAAAAATTGATTTATATCAGCACTTGACTGTAAAATCAATTTCATAGCTGTCTGCCTTGATCAAGAGTTATTGATCGCGACAATTGTTGTTATAATTGAAAATGAAACATTTTTTGGCTGAAGCCAACCAGAAAAATAACATATAATATTGTAAATAATAAAAACTTTTTTAAAAGATGAGTTTTTTTAATTTTTACAAGTTTACAACCTGTTTTTTCAAACTGTCAATTGCTAATTGCCTAAGGTAAATTTTGTAGGTATGAACGGCCAAAACAATATTGCCAATTAACTGAAAATTGTCTCAATTCTAATTATTTGTTTGAGCACGCACGCACTTTCGATTCAGCTCAGAAGTTTTGTATCCTCTGCCTCAAGTTTTAAAGCAAATTATAAGTTATAAGCAATTAACGCAAGTTTAAAAATGATTAACAAAGAACTCTGGAAATATACTCGTACCTGTGTGTACATATAGTTTTGTAAATAACTTATATATTTTAGTTTTATAATTATATATATTTTTATTTTGTTGTATATTAGAATTCGGAAGTACTATAGCTTTTGAATGAAACGTGATCGAAAGGGTGTAATTAAAATCAATAAATGAAAAAAAGAGATAAATATATATAATTTAAAAACTCCGGGCAAAAGCACTGTACAACTTATAAACAGACACCTCTCATAACCGGACAAAAATACCGCGAGGATAACTATCCGGTTATGGGAGGTTTCACTGTAGCTTTTTCGGGCAAAACATTTTATTGGAATATTTTTTAAAATTTGGATAGAATAATAACTAAAAGAATATAATACTTAGGAAATTTATTTCACGCAATGACTTTTTAATGCAAGAAATTATTAAAAATTAAAAAAGAATATGGATCACCACCAACCCCTACTAAACAGTAACAGCTCAACCCGTTCCACATCAACTACAGACGTTGTTTTATCAACATCTAATAACAATAATGCAATAACGTCAGCAACAACAACCAGTACAATAGCCCCAGCAGTAGAAAATACTCCAACAGCAACGACTAGTCCCAGTGCTTCGCCAACAGCTACTCTAGTCAACCACCAACATAATCATCACCATCATCATCATCATCAACACCGCAACTCTCAAAATCTTGTCACGCAAAAGACGAATCAGGTAAGTTTTCCCCTTAAAATGTTTATTTTCATTGATTTGGCAACGACACAAATTATCAGATAAGTTTAATCATGATTATGACCGCTGGGACTTGGCTTTCCATATAAATTTTGGCATTTCTAATAATTTATTAACAGTTACATTACAAAGCGTTTGCATGTCCAATTTATACGCTATTTATTAACATGCATGTTTTACTAACAAATTTGCAATAAAGACCAGGGCTGGCTACACAAAATATACCACATGCCTCCCACTAGATTCCCCTAAATAAATTTATCTCCATATTGAATTTTTCTTTTTAAATACATATGTATATGTTATTAGAGGCTGGCAGTTTACACATCTCGAAAGAAAGCTAGTTATTCACATATTCGAATCAATTTGGGTTTACCCATCTCACTATTCGATCGTGTGTACTTTTTACGGTTTTCGAATAGTAGCAATTTAGAAAATGACGGGTTTCTGTTAAAAATTAAAGAAAACAGAGAAGTTTATTTTCTGAAAAAGTAATTTTGAAAATTCATTGATCGCGATTGGTCTATATATATTGAAGATGAAAACATGTTTCTTCCAGCCTATAAAAGTTCCATCGACAAGAAACTCCACAGTTGCTAGGTTAGGTTAGGTTTACCAGATTCCCAGTATATCCTGCGGTGCTAAAGTTATATAGTTAGGAGGGAGAAAAGCCGAAAAATGTGTGAAGTTGCTTTGTGTGGCATTACATGCCATTGTACTAGCTATCCGCTACTCCTTATGATTTAGGACAACGTGGTCAGTAGTGCGATTCACTAACTTTTAACGATTTTAAAACAGCATAACTTAACGGGAGCTATTTTGGTTTGCACTAACGTTTATGTGATTCACTAACGTATTTTAACACCTCTGGTTGCATGTTAAAAAAGTTTGATGTGGCAGCTTTGTTAAAAATAAAGAAAACCGCAAAGAGGAACAGAAAAATAATAAACAAATTTGCAAATAATTCCATGTTGAGGGAAAGTAAAACTAAATATAAATTTATATACCAATAAAAATTATAAATAGCTTGTTTTCTATGTTTCCCAGCTATTTATATGTCGACATTTCATAGGAACTACCCTAATCATCAGTAGACTTTGGAAATTTTTGAAAGATATTCTCAAACATTCAACTTTATATCCCAACAATAAAAAAAAAGTGTTGAGAATTTAAAAGAAAAATGCTCTAATAATACCTGTCAAAACACAAAAAAACAAGCTTTTTCATTTATACACGTCTCTAACATTTCTTTACACCTTTCAATAAATTTCTTTCCCGTTAACTTAATTGTCTAAATATAAATTTATTATATAAAATATTTGTTGGTAAATAATATAAGTTCTCAGCACGGATAACACGCCGACCAACTGTTTGAGCGCTAAAACTAGGCTGATGTTCCGACAACTCGTATGCCAAGTACTCTGAAGTTATTCTAATATAAATTTTAACGACACCGCAAAAATAATTGGTGTTTAACAAGGCGAATTCATTACAAGGTGAACTTAACAGCAGAGGTGATTATTTTTTGGTTCTCGCGTTTTTTCCAATGAAACTATCAAATTTTTTTTCTCTTGTTTACAAACTTTTTCGCGCCATTTTAATCTGAAGATTTTTTTGTATGATTTAGTGCAATTTCAAGAAATTTGTGTGAATTTAAAAGTGAAAAACTAATATAATCTGTCATTTTAATTACAAACAATTATAAAAGTTTATATTTAACGTTTATATAAAGTTTTTTCCCAGCTGAAGAATCTTAAGCGAATTTAGATTTTGACATTCACGATATGTTTTACAATAACAAAATACATAGAACTGAATTCGTCTTTCCTCTTGCATTCACGCTAATCAGTCAGGCTATAAAAACAGCTGATTTAAAACGAATACAAATAGTCAGTGTGCATTGACGTATGGTGGCAGCACTAGAGCAAAATTACAATAATACAACAAAAACAGGCATGTGGTAAGCTATGTTTATCAAAAATATTTGTAACTATTTTCACAATTATAAACTATGAATGTACCTTTTCATAATTAGAAATTATATTTATTTGAATTATTTTTGTGTTCACAAAATAGTTTGTTTATGTTTGATTCAGAATAAAACACTAAATTCACTTTCAAAAATGTAAACAATACATTTGACGTAAATAGCTTACCATATTGCCAGTAGCAAAAAATTGTCACATGCCGTAGTGCTGCCACCGTGTATATGTTAATGCACCTTGCAAATAGTATTAAAAACTTTTACAGAATCACAAAAACAACAACGCTAGTGTTAATTTCTCTAATACTACATTTACACCAACTCAAAATCTTTTGAATTTGAATTAAAATCCACAACGAAACCTATATCGTTTACACCACCATTTTTTGACATCTAGCAAGATTTCATTTTCACAAAAATAATTTATGCATGCGGGTTTGACAAAACAATTTTATCAGAGACTGAATACACCAACATTACAGTGTATTTTTTTGGTGCCCGGAGACTGCATACACTACAATAAAGTGTAATTTTTGTTGCAGCGTAGTATTTTTAAGTACTTTTTGAAGAAAATCACGGTTGCATCACTTGGTACTGATTAGATTTCATAGAAATCTACTCATAAAGTAGATTTCATTTTTTATGGGAAATCTTCCCAAAATCTACTAGATTTGGCTTGAATGAGCAGATTTCCATTTGGTGTAAATAAACTATAAACGAATTTTATTAGTGTTAAAACAGGTTAGTGAATTATACTACAGGTTAATATGATAGGCTATTGAAGCTCCGCTCGTCTAGATATCTTAGGTGGTGATGCTCCAATACTGCTCATGTTCTGAAAAGGTGAAAGATCGCCTCCTCTTCGTCTTGGCAACTTCTGCAGAAGTCATTGCAGGGTAAGCCTAGTCTCCAGCACTGTCTCATGTGAGATCAGGGTAGTTTTAAGAGCTCATTTGTTCTCTTAGAGGAACTATGCCGCCACAGGTTCCTTGTGGACTCTGTGTTGCTAACACACCAAAAAAAAAAATCATATCAGAAAAACTTAGAAACTTCATGGCCTCATGAAAATATTTTGAAACTAGTGCAAGAGGTTGTGTGTAGAAGAAGTTTGTGGGATGCGTAGAATATAAACTACACAAAAATAGTGCATGGCAAGAAGTCACAAATGATATTTTTGTGAGTTTCAATAACTGCAAACGTACCGATTCATTTGCACGCAGCTAGGTCAGTAATTTTGCGTAAAATCCCTCTTGATGACCACAAAGCATTCCTATTCCTTAAGACTGTGACGCTTCTTTTTTTTCTTTCTGATTGTCAGGATCAGGAAGAAAACAGTGTTGAACATATATACACTGCACCTCAATCAGCTTTAACTAATTTAATTCCAAAATTTAAATGCTGTGATCACTTTTACTTAGTCTTTGCATGTTGTAAAGGCTAACGGCCTTATGTATAATAAAAAAACCTTGTGATAACTATCTTACTGCTATCTTTCACTTATGGGAATTTACAAACAAAAAACTTGACAGCTAGTTAATTAGCATAAGGATTTTGATTATGCATAAGGCCGTAAGTAATTCTATTTTCCTAGTTCCAGTAAAATGCAGTACATACTCGTATATAGAGGTCAACCACTGGGCGCTGGTCCAAGATAAAAAAAATATATATTTTTGTAGATGTTTTTATGTAAATTTTTTGATTCTGATAATTGAGATGCAATTTTTGCTGCATAACAAATCTGTCAAAAGTGAGAACTGCTAGTGGGCTTCGGCCTACCAACTCATTAAGCCTTGTCCTCCATTGATTGCTGGGAAATTTCATACAGGAGGGATTAGAAGGCCCGACCTCCTCAACAAGAAGTTGCTCATATGGCTACAAAAATATGGCATAATTTGCTACCTGTGTGAGTCTAGCAAGCCACACGGGGGCGCTGGTGAATCGTGAATAGTTCACTCCGTGAAACTGGTCCACCATCAGATAAGGTCGCAAGGCAGATGCTGATATAAGTCTTTTTCACAACTGTACAAGCATGATAAGTTTTTCATCATCCATCTCCTTTTTTTTATTTTTAATTATTATCACAAAACAATTTTTGATTATTAAAACAAAACAAAGTAAAATTATGTTTACTTCACAGCCAAATTGAGGTCCAGTTTCACGATGGCGAAGCTGTTCGTTCGTTCGCACAATTACATTTGAAACAAAACCAACATTCAAAATTTTGTTATTGTTTTAAATGTAATTGTGCGAACGAACGAACAGCTTCGCTATCGTGAAACTGGCCCTGAATTTTTATTGTCAGCTGTTCGAAACAGTGTTGAGCTTTTCAACATAGTGATGGGCATTTTTAAGTTAGTTTCCGTACTTGCAACAGTCAAATAATTACCAATTGGCTTCAAGAAGTATAAAGTTTGTGTTTAAAGAAATAGTTGTACACATATATTTACATTTCTATTGTCATTACTCAAACTTATTCGATTTTATTAAATAGTATTCTTATAATTATTATGATAAAAATGGCAAAACCTGGAATTTATAATACAGCCGACTCGCGAAAATGTGAACTAATTTTTACGAAGGGTGGTTCACGTTTTTGATTTTGTTCACGTTATAGATTGGATTTTTTTACATGGATATACGTAGAAAATCATTATGCAGAACAGTTTGATAGACTATGTATAAACAAATTTTATTCAATTAATTTACTGTAATATTTCAAATCAGTTGAAATTGAAATGTTGTTCCGACTTAACATTGAATTAAATTTACATCAAATAAAAGGGTACAAATAAATTTTTTACGTTTTTCAACATTTTTATTGATAAAAAATAACAAAACAATTCAGTCTCTTGCGTACGATGAAAGGAACTTAATAAGTCATAAAAATATGTGGAAAAATATTTGTAAATTAAACCAAAAACGAGGTAGTTTTTTATTGATGGTGTTTTTGACGGTATCTGCAACGCCGCTTTTTCTTCAGTTTCGCAATACTGAAATTTCACTTTGACTCGTTTTTCCACTAGAAATGATAATACTGCTGCGAAGAAATTATAATACCGCTATTCCAAAAACTATTAAAACCTACAGAACTTGCTTCAAAAATAAAAAAATTTAAGTAAAAAGTTCACGTTTTAGAGCCATCAGCACTTGTTCACATTTTAGGGTAGTCAATGTTAGAATAAAAGTAACTGGATGTTCACGAGTCGACTGTATTGTTTTTGCATCACTAGAAAAGAGTTCCAGCACTAGTCTACGCATGTCACGTAACAACGGCGTCAAATTCTATTTTGAGTAGGTTGAGATGTTCCGGCAACGCGACAGTTCATTTTAGTAAGCACTTACCTACCATTTAGACAGGAAAGTAATTTCATGAAAGTTGCAATACACTCAAACTTTTTTACTAACACACTCACATTTTGCTTACTTTCCACTCAACTTTCATCAAAAATTTCATGAAACTGATTTTTTGACGCTTTCTGAAAGTAAAATGACAAATTCTAAGCACTGTTGCCATATACAAAGAATTTATACAAAATTGCAGTATTGTAGTAAAATAATAATTACAAAATTAACTTCTTTTGCAATATTTTTTCCTTATATTGTATATTAAACACATAAAGAAAATAATTAAAGTATTTTTATAAAAATAATATCATAGAAAAATTTATAATGACAAGTTTATTCAACTATTGCCTCATAAATTTGTATATAATAAGTTCGGCAACTCTGATTAATAAGCAAACAAAATAAGAGCGGAGAGAAGCAGAGGCAAATTTTGCAACTCTTTGCCTCGGCGACATTTTTAAAATGAACTTTCACTTTCCTGTGTAGCCAAACAAGAAATTTTCATGAAAGTCGTCTATGTCATTGAAATTTTTATTTGTAATACGTATACACAAATTTCATGAAAATACTTTCCGAGTACTAACGACGGTTCCATAAACGAACGTGGACGTTTGCATAATTGTACTTTAAAACTTTAAACACATAGACGACAGCAGACAGCAAGCAGCAATCTCTCAAAAATAAAATACATGTGTTTAAATGCACACGATTATTTTAACGACATCACAGCAGCACGACTTCACAACAGCATTTGCTGCTGCTGCCAACTTAGATTAATTTCTATTTTCGTAAGCAGCAAAAAGTAAATGCAGTTCTGCCACTATAAATACAAATTGGCAGCAATAAAAACTAAAACTTGTTTGAAATATTTAACAGAAATAAACATCATATAAATAAAATAAGCAAATAAATTGATTAGTTTTTACAACTTTACGTGATATTATTACGTTTCCAGTCAGTAATTTTAATATTATTCATGTAAAATATATATCTGGCACGACTAAAATTTGCATTGCTTAAATACACATAGTGCTGCTGCTGTCTTGAAAATAATTATGTTGCTGACGAGACTGCAGCATTTGAAGCTAACTTCATTTGTAGCCGTGAAGTTGTGAAGTTGTGAAGTCTGCTGTCGTCTAAGTGTTTAGAGCTTAACTGTATTAGTTTACAGTTCTTTTGAGGTATTTCGTTGCTAACCACGCGGCAACTTCCTATGCGTAGGCATAGGTCGTTACCATCAGGGGCATAGGGTCTACGTTACTCCGCCCATGGAGTGGATCCTATACTTTGCAATAGAGCTGTGTCGTTCATGAACGAACGGGTTAAATTGAACGGATCATCTCGTTGAACGTAGTGAGCCGGTCATTAAACTGACCACTTTTCGTTCAATAGTGAGCCGTTCAATTTGGGTAGCTTTCGTCCAAATATCTTTCGTTCTTTTTGTATGTTCATGTTTGTTTTTGTTGTGTAGTTTAACTAAAGTGGGGGTTGTTTTTTCTCTGTATTATTTTAAATTATCTGAAATAAAACAAAAATCGATTATGAAACTAATTAAAATTTCACACCAAAATGGTTTTTATTTGAAATTATTTCTTCTTTTTATTAAAACAATAATTTTTTTTATCACTTAATCATTTTTTATTTTGCTATCTTGTTTTGTTCATTTTCCAGTGCTGTGTTGATAATTGATCGGAAATTTTTAATGTTGGCAGCGTGCCATTGGTTCACAGTGACCGATTGAACGAAATGAATGAACGGATCAGCATTTTGTAACTGAACGAAAGTGACCGGTCACTAAAATGAACGACCCGGCACAGCTCTACTTTGCAAATTTATTTGCAACTTTACCAATACAATACAATTTCCAATCGCGTTATTTGAAATGCAATCAACAAAAAATTATTATTATTATTATTTTTTTTTTTTTTTGTTAAAATTATTAATTTGTATCTATTTAAGTAATGTTAAAAAATGCTAAACATCGTTGAAAAATGCTATCTGCAAAATGGAAAATTTACGGCTAAATCAAAAATATTTGTGCTAAATTTAGCTGCAACAATGCAAAATGGCTGCGCTGCCGCTAATAGCATAAAGTTTCATACGCGCTACTAGTTTGCCTTTTCTCGGTTATTTAATTTATTAAATTGCTTCAATGGGCGAACTGGCGAACACAGTCACATTTTTTCAATCCACATTTGACGTTAACATTAATAAAAAGTTTTATCACAAAAAAGGTTAATCAACATACATAAATCTTAAAAAATAACTTAGAAATGTTTTATACCTACTTTTGTTAGAAAGTTAACAAATTAAGCTAATATCGATAATCTTCGCACGTTCTCAATTATATACCAGTTATAAATTACATGGAAACATTGATTTCTTTCTTTTATTTGCAAACAGCAACAACAAAAAAAAGGAAAAACAACTAACACAAGGCTCGAAAAGCTGAAACTACTCAAGCAGAGAACAAACAATTGCTTTGACACACCCTCACATGCACACGCACATCTTTATCCATCCATACACATCGAATGCCTGCAACAAAAACAATACAAGCAACAGTAGTGCTAAGGCCTGTGGTTGTGTCTTGCTTAATGATAGAACACCAATGTGTGCATACTGCTGTCGTTTGGCTGATCTCTCCAGGGAGCAATTGTTTCATTCTACAAATTATTCTATTTTCCTTTTAGCAAATCTTTCGTTGTAACAAACTAAGCAATGTAATAACAGTAAAATAACAATAACGACATGGTAAATTGCAAACTAGATCCAAACGCATTTAAAATATTTAAGTGACATTGCTCTCGTCTCTACCAGTCAGAGATTTCTGTATTATTTTTTTAATACCACGTTTGTTCAATTTTTCTGAAGAATATTTAAATTTTTTTTAAAGTATTTTGCTCACAGCGAATAAGTGACTGTATAGCGCAACCAACCTTTAATAAGCTTCTACCAACGTATTCTTTTTGGAAAGAATCAGCTTATGTCGTAACGGGCAATGAATCATTGATATCAGCAGCTACCTATTCATTGATATATACTACGTTTATACGTTCAGGTTATTTGCGAATAATAATATTGTAAATAACAAAAATTGCCGCATAAACAGTAAATGAAATTTTTATTTGCGAATAGATAACTTACGAAAAAAATTACTGATTAAAACCTTACTTACTGCCATCCCTGAACAAGAGCGGCAAGCGGAACGTTTTTTCCGCTGAGCTTTAACGCTGAAACACCGTCCCTAGAGCTGTGTCGTTCATGAACGAACGGGTTAAATTGAACGGATCATCTCGTTGACCGTTGTGAGCCGATCATTAAACTGACCACTTTTCGTTCAATAGTGAGCCGTTCAATTTGGGTAGCTTTCGTCCAAATATCTTTCGTTCTTTTTGTGTCATGTTCATGGTTGTTTTTGTTGTGTAGTTTAACTAAAGCGTGGGTTGTTTTTTCTTTGTATTATTTTAAATTATCTGAAACAAAACAAAAATCTATTATGAAACTAATCAAAATTTATCACACCAAAATAGTTTCTATTTAAAATTATTTCTTCTTTTTAAAACAATAATTTTTTTTATCACTTTATCATTTTTTATTTTACTATCTTGTTTTGTACATTTTCCAGTGCTGTGTTGATAATTGACCGCAAAATTTTAATGTTGGCAGCGTGCCATTGGTTCAAAGTGACCGATTGAACGAAATGAATGAACGGATCAGTCTTTTGTAACAGAACGAAAGTGACCGGTCACTAAAATGAACGACCAAATTATGCACAGTAACTATGGAGATTACCATACTGCAAAGTACACGGGTTATCCTGTCTATGCTCACTTTAAGCAGTCAATGACAAATAAGTCATCAATTACCTTTAAGCAACCCCAGCGGCCAAACATAATGCCTACAAACAATTTTCCCCAGATGGACCACTCAACCAGCCACATAATCATGCAAAATCCCAAACAAGTTTCTTGTGCGAATGTGATCAAAACCGATATACAAAACTTGACTCAGGAGCCCAAGCCTCAAAATTCCGATCCCAGTTTTAACAATATTGAGGCAACTCTGCAGACTCTTGTTTAATCCATAAACACATTTACGGTTTCTATGACAAACATAATGCAGGAAATGCTGAAAATGCAATCCACTATTTTACAGGCAAATTTAAACAAATGTGTTGGTTTAAAATATGTTTCTGGAACGCAAACGGCATCCGCTAATACAAACATGAACTTGAGCACTTCCTTATGGAAAAGCAAATCGATATAATGCTCATTGCTGAAACTCACTTGACACTCACAAGCTATTTCAAAATTAATGGCTACACCCTATATGACTAAAGATCCCCGTGAAAGATCTTGTGGAGGCTGCGCAATTCTAATAAAAACGAGAATTAAGCACTCTTTAATGAACAAGACACGTGAGGAGTATCACCAAGCAACTAATATATGCATTGAACATTTTCATGAAAAAATAGTTATTTCCTCGATTTGCTCACCCGCCTCGATTTTCAGTAACAGAAAATCAATATTCACATTTTTTCAAAACACTTGGTCCTCCATTTTTAGCGGCTGGCGACTATAACGCTAAACACACTTTTTGGTTATCACGTTTAATATTCCCGAAAGGCTGTTTACTTTTTGACAACATTTCCAAAATGTGCTTACCCTTCCCGATAGTCCCGTATATGTATAGTATATATTACAAATTTGAACTGAATATGCTCGGATATATATGAACCGATATCGAGGAAAAAATATTTTTGCCTTGTAATCACCATTACAATAAAGAAATCTTTCAGGGGCATTTTCATGGAAACGTTTGTTTAAGCTATATCTCGGTTATATATGAAGCGATATGGGAATTTTCTATTTTCTGTATTTTAGTAACCTTCTTTTATAACCAGAATTGCTTTTCAAAAAAAAATTTAATGGAAAAATCGGTTCAGGCTATATCTCGGGTATATATGGACCGATATCGGAAATTTTAATTTTCCATATTTATATAACCTTATTTCATTACCAAAGACCTTTTGAGCAAAAAAGCTGTTTAAGTTCGCATACGCGACATTTTAATGAGAAACCCGGCTCAGGCTATATCTCGGGTATATATGGACCGATATCTGAAAAAAATGTTTTGCATTTTAGTGGCCATGCTTAATAATTGTGTGAAGTTTCAAGGAAAACAAACATTTTTATTTTAATACAAAATTGCAAAAAAAAAAAATGGTTTTTTTCGAAATTTTGAATATATCTCAGTTACATGTGAACCGATATTACTGAATTTCAACAGCAAACTTATGAATCGATGGGGTAAAACAATGGTGTAAGAAAAAAGTTTCCAAGTCGAATGGTTTTCTCAGAAACGGTATTTCAACAGCGGACAGACGGACATCGCTTAGTCGACTTTTCCATTGATTCTGATTCAGAATATATATATACTTTATAGGGTCGCAAATGAAACTTGTAGAAATTACAAACGGAATCACAAGCTTATATATAACCTTTACATTTTTGTGAAGGGTATAATAATCAATGAATAGATAATAATTATAAGCAGAAAATAAATTTAGTTCACAAATAAATTAGAAAATAAATTCTTGAGTTGAAATTCTTCTGCGCCGCTTAAAACAAGTGTCACGACTTTAAGCGTTACAGTTACGTTTTGTATTACTGCAGCACTCTTTTTGAGTAGGACCAAAATATTCAAAATTTTGATTTTACTTATTAGTAATCTGCACTTTTCTAATCCTGTATAAATATATTTACTTTTTTCAGGTTAGCACGGTTCTACTCTACAATACACCCATAGTATCACTATATATCGAGGGTCAAGAACGTTTGTGCTTGGCGCAAATATCCAACACTTTACTGAAACAGTTTAGCTACAATGAAATTCACAATAGACGTGTTGCGTTGGGAATAACATGCGTACAGTGCACACCAGTGCAGCTGGAAATTTTAAGGCGTGCTGGAGCGATGCCGGTGAGTTCTAGACGTTGTGGCATGATCACGAGAAGAGAAGCGGAGCGTTTGTGTAAAAGCTTTTTAGGTGACAATACACCGCCAAGACTGCCAGAAGATTTTGCTTTTAACGTCCAACATAAATGTTCATGGGGTTGCAGAGGATCGTTTTTGCCGTCGCGCTATAACTCGTCCAGAGCGAAATGTATTAAGTGCCTCTACTGTGGAATGTTTTTTTCGCCTAATAAATTTATATTTCATTCTCATCGCATTGGACCTGGCGACAAGTATGTGCAACCAGACGCAGCAAACTTCAATTCCTGGCGTCGTCATATGATGTTAAGCGGCCAACCACCACAGGAAGTTATATATGCGTGGGAAGATGTAAAGGCTATGTTCAATGGAGGAACACGTAAGCGTCTAATGATAAACAGTAGCTCTTCTTCACCCCTACCTAGAGTCAACAGTTCATCGCCTAGTTCTTGTTCTGCAGGAGCCTCGTCGAGTAGTATGAGCAGAGATCAAAGTTTAGATGACGTAAATGGAGATGCTTTATTGAGCAGTATTCCAAAAAACGAAAATTCCGTTAATACCGTAACAGCAGCTGCGGCGGTGGTAGGCGTTACAGCTGTGGCAGTAGGCAGTACAGTGCGCCCCCTAAATCTTCATTTTCAGGCCTCAACAGCAGCAGGTTTAGCTACAGAATCTTCGTATTCGGTGGGAGGAGATATGCACTTGCTACCAGCTGCAGCTTTGTCGCGTAGTTTAATGATGGACTATATGTGGCAGCATGCTCATCAGGCGGCAAAAAATACCTATAATCAGCAGTACCAGCAACATCAGCCACAAAACAAAGTTAAATCAAATAACTCTGCGTTTACGTTACCTTGGATAAATGCTACAATTGGCCCTACAATAGATATGCAAAACTCTGAAAACCACCATGCGAATTTAACATACTCGTCAGTTAATTCCAGTTGGGCAAATTCAGCAGCTACAAATATAACCCGAAATTTTTCGCAAATAATTAACACATCTGCATTTAAGCCGGTAGTGCAACAGCATCATCTGAAGAAACTGACGGACCCGTTGTCTGCCTCTTCTTCTACATCAAAATCACGACGACGTAATTCAGCAATTCAAATGACTCCTCATGGCAATAGTGGTGGTCAACGAACGCAAAATAAATTATACAATAACTTTTCCTCAGATGAGGAAGAGCCAGATAACAATAATTCCCATCGTTTATCTCCTACCCGAGATAATAAACAATTGGCAGCAGATAACAATGAAGACGATATACTAGTGGATATCGAAACAACCGAAGATGAAAAACCCAACTCATTCTCAACCAATACGACTCTACTGTCCACATGTAGCCGCAATAGTTTTAACATCGAAAACCCGGATGAAGATGAAAATAATGACAAACAGACAGCCAGTGACGAAGATGTAATTGACGTGGTCCACAACGATAGCCAAGAAACGGTGCCAGAATTTGTTGCTTCACTTACTCCTTTAGCTATAATTAAAAATTCAGCGGAGCACGATCGCAAGTTAAGTGTACCCAATGCGCTTACATCCCCCACTGTTACGCAAAAATGTTTCAGAGAATTGAATAAATTGTGCAATATAGACCACAGCAATTCTGAAAATGTTCCGCCACCTGCTTTATCGATTTCTCCAATATCTAATTCAAGCTCATCATGTTCGCGTTCCAGTGAATGCTTCTTCATAAAGACAAAAAATAATTATGAACCAGCTGCCAGTTCAAATACTACCCACAGAAATATATCTCGTTCTCCGGACATTTACGAAGACCAAAAATTTCAAGAGGTAAGTTGAGTTTATATGCTATTCCAAACAGGCCGTACTCTATTCATTGGCTAGTTTGCATTACATACCGAAAGCCATAACTGCCGAAGATCTACACAGAAAGAAAAACCTCTTACTAAATTTTAATATTTTTTTACTCACTTTTCAAGTGCACTTAAGTTAAGCCGAAAACGGGATTGTGCAAGAAAATCCTAATCCTGCGTTTTCTTAAGAGTAAAAGAAACGACCACAACCCTGCAAGAAATTTTTTATAAAAGCTGATGTGAACTAATACATAAACAATTGTTTTACAAACATATGTATAACATGACAACGTTGCCATTATTGGTTTTAAGCCGCCACTTTACTTTTTGTTTATTGATTTTGTGAATGTAATGTGGGATTATGTTTATACATACACAGATGGACAAAAGTCACCGTCACTTGGGCTCTAGAATATATGAACAGCCCCCACGCCCTAAAAAACAATTGAAAAACAAAAAGCAGTAAATTTAACAAAAACTGTAGTTTATTTAAATTCTATTTGTGTTCAAACATCTTGTTTTAATTATCTTTATTAACAAGAAAAAAAACATATAGTTGCTGATGTGCACATTTTTGCTGGACAAAAGTCACCGTCATTGCAATTCTATTGTCTGCTACCATAAATGTTAACACAAATTAAAGCCAATCTGGCTCCTCTTATAAATCAGTTCATGTAGTACGGCAACTTTTTGTCATGGAGAAAGAAGGGCGACGCCTTAGCTGAAAAGCACATACAGCCTACTGTCAAACATGGTGGCGCTGGAGTCATGGTGTGGGGGTGTATGTCGGCGGCTGGTGTCGGAGAGCTCGTCTTTATAGATGAAATAATGGATAGGGTAGTTTATCTAAATATCCTTAAAGAAAATCTAAAGAAAAGCGCTCAAAGACTTGGCATTGAATCCGACTACTACTTTCAACATGACAATGACCCCAAGCACACTGCAGAAATAGTTCGCTTGTGGGTCTTGTACAATACCCCCCACACCCTTAAGACTCCGCCACAGTCTCCCGATCTCAACCCTATCGAGCATTTGTGGGACCATTTGGATCGACAGGTTCGCGAACATCACATCACATCAAAAAAATTGCTTAAGGAAACATTACTCAATGAATGGAAAAAAATTAGCCCAGCTGTTACCCAAAAATTAGTGCATTCAATGCAAAAACGTTTACAAGATGTCATTAAAAACAATGGAAAACATACATCGTATTAGAATAGTTCTATTTTGATAATTGATGGAAGACGTAACTAACTGACGGTGACTTTTGTCCAGCAAAAATGTGCACAACAGCCACTATATTTCCTTTTTCTTATTAATAAAAATAATTAAAACAAGATATCTTAACACAAATAGATTTTAAATAAACTACAGTTTTTGTTAAATTTACTGCTTTTTGTATTTCAATTGTTTTTTCGGGCGTGGGGGCTGTTCAAATATTCTAGAGCATAAGTGACGGTGACTTTTGTCCATCTGTGTACATATGTGTTTCACAAACTGGTTTATGCATTTTTCTTTAAAAATATGGTGCTGTAGCAGTTTTTTCATTATCGTAGAGGTTTATTTTCCCCATTTAATCTCAAAAATACTTTTTGTTTTGTTAAAGCCATCCATAAAATTGATATTTTTATTGTTTAATAAGAACTTACAAATATATCCTTTTTTTTAAATAAACATGTTAATATATATTAGTTTCTCTATAATTTATGATGGTTTTTCAACTTAATTTGAAGTTGAGAGGTTATAATGGAATTTTGGGGTTTTTTTTTCGAAAAAAAAAAAATTGCTATCAAAAGTGTTGGAAATGGCAACGCTGGATTATACAGGCAAAAAGTTCATATGCATAAGAGAGACAATTATATATTAAAGTGTGTTAAATTTTATTATTGGGGAAATTTTAAACGTCAATTCAATATTTTGTGATAAAAATTAAGATTGTTGTGAAAAAATTAACAAGAAATAGAAGTTAAAGTTTAAACACATGGAGAAGAGAATGGACTTAAGAACAGACTCGACCGTACCATCAAGTTTAAAATAAAGTGTTTTTTTATTTTATTAATAGATTTAATAATTTAGTTATAATTATACAGGGTGGTTAAATTTCAAGGGCCGATGTTGATTTTGAATAAAACACAAACTATTTAGGAAATTATTGTAATTTTATTTTATTATGATATATTGGTATTATTCAATTATTTATGGAACAAAATATCGGCCAAATGGGCGCCGCGACCACGGCGGCACACCTCCATCTGATGGTCCAAATTTTCGATGACCCTGAGGCATAATGGAGGTTCTATGCCGTTAATGTGTCGAATTATCTCATCCTTTAGCTGTTGAATTGTTGCTGGCTTATCGACGTACACCTTTTCTTTCAAATAACCCCAAAGAAAAAAGTCCAACGGTGTCAAATCACATGATCTTGGCGGCCAATTGCCATCGCCATTACGTGAGATAACACGGCCATTGAATTTTTTGCGCAAAAGAGCAATTGTTTCGTTAGCTGTGTGGCAAGTGGCACCGTCCTGCTGAAACCATATATCGTCTACATCCATATCTTCCAATTCGGGCCATAAAAAGTTCGTTATCATCTCACGATAGCGAACACCATTCACAGTAACTGCCTGACCGGCCTCATTTTGGAAAAAATACGGCCCGATGATGCCGCCAGCACATAAACCGCACCAAACAGTCACTCTTTGTGGGTGCATTGGTTTTTTGACAGTCACTCTTGGATTCTCATTCGCCCAAATGCGCCAATTCTGTTTATTGACGAATCCACTGAGGTGAAAATGTGCCTCATCACTGAAGATGATTTTCTTCGAAAATTGATCATCATTTTCATAATAAGTCTGGATAACTTTAACACGTTGTTGGATTGTGTATCTCTACATGGTTCAAATTGAATAAGTCTGAAATAGAGAAATGTCAAATAAAATTCGGAAAAAAACTTGGCGTTTAGGTGTGGTTCACATTTAACATCGGTTCTTGAATTTTAACCACCCGATATAACAATATAACAATATAAGAACAATAAATTAATTAATTCAATTATAATCTATATATGGCATAGCGTTATTGCTGTAAGCCAGGTTGGCAGTGTATGTTTAGTAATGGTGATATTTTACATAATAATAAAAGTAGATAGACTGATAATACTAAAATTATGAGTTGGTATTAACTATTAAATTCATTCAGTATTAGAGATCTGTATTTTAGGCATGTTTCAAGATATTTGTGTAGTGCGTGAAAATTAGAACCGTTTAATATCATCAATATATCGTTGTAGCATAGTGTAGACTGTCCAAAGTATATGACTCGGAAATCTCTATAAACAGGACAAATTCCGATGAGGTGGTAGGTATTTCCGGGGGCATCTATATTACAAATTGTACATATACCGTCTGTATTACTTTTAAAGCATCTAGAGTTTAAATTAAGAAGGCCACCTCTGGCTTTAATAATTAGACTTGTAGCCAGAGATGAAAGATTAGCCGTGAGCATGGAAGTTTTGTTGAAGTTAAGTACCGCGTAAAGATCATGAAACTGTGAGTTGGTAGCAAGAACAGCAAAATCATTAGTGTCTTTTATTTTCAGGAGGTTGATAATATCTTTCCACGATGAGCACATAGGAACGTTGGGATTAGCAGGAGTGTACTGCAGAGAGTTACATAAAAGTTTCCATTGCTTTGCCCAAGATATATCTAGCTCTATTATTTTGTCTGCCAATACTCGTGACAGTCTGTTCGGAGCGTATGACAATATCTTATTGACGTAACAAAGATGCATTTTTAAAGTTAAGATGCACAAGGAGTTAAATCCAGTTTCTAAATATAGCAGGGCGTAGTAGTGGGCAAGTACAACAGTTTTTTAATAAAGAAGCGGAATAATTTTTCGACATCATCAAACCTTTCGTAACCCCAAACTTGTGCGGCATAAAACATGATAGATTTTGAGCATGCATTGAATATTTTAAGTTTGTTATTTTTCGATATTTTTGGGTGGTTAATATATTTCGACCATGTATAGGGTGTTTTTTTAAGCCCGATAGAACTTGAAATTGTAAAAAATAACACAAAAAATTAAATTGTAATCAAAATTTTTTTTTTATTCGAAAGATCAATACGTGTCATTAACATTTGAAAATGATTTCGGGCATATGGGCACCGCGGCTGTTCTTGACGAAGCGCATTCTGGACGTCCAATTTTGGGCCACTTTTTCGAGCACTGCTGGCCGTATGTCACGAACAACACGAACAATGCTGGCCTCCAAGGCGTCAATTGTTGCTGGTTTATCAGCATAAACCAGTGACTTCACGTAGCCCCACAGGAAATAATCGAGAGGTGTCAAATCGCACGACCTTGGAGGCCAGTTGACAGGTCCATTTCTCGAAATCAACTTATCGCCAAATTTTGATTTCAGTAAGTCGATGGTTGCGTTCGCCGTATGGCACGTAGCGCCATCCTGTTGAAACCACATCTCCTCCGGATCAATGTCATCCATATTTTCAAACAAAAAATCATTGATCATGGTGCGGTAACGATCTCCATTGACCGTAACGCGAGCTCCGGCCTCATTTTTGAAGAAATAAGGTCCGATGATGCCACCAGCATGAAAACCGCACCAAACAGTGCATTTTTCTGGATGTAATGGAGTCTGTAGGGTCTCTTGTGGATTGGTCTCACTCCATATGCGGCAATTTTGCTTATTAACAAACCCGTTAAGCCAAAAATGCGCCTCATCGCTGAACACAATTTTGCGATAAAACGACTTTGCGAATCGACGACTGATTTTCAAAGTAAATTTGGATAATTTCGTAGCGTTGTTCAAGCGTGAGTCTATTCATGATGATTTGTCAGAGTATACTGAAACAAATAAAAAAAATGTTTCATCAAAATTTAATTTTTTGTGTTACTTTTTACAATTTAAAGTTCTATCTAGCTTAAAAAAACACCCTATAGCATGTAGTTGGGCGTAGTAGTGGGCAAGTACAACAGTTTTTTAATAAAGAAGCGGAATAATTTTTCGACATCATCAAACCTTTCGTAACCCCAAACTTGTGCGGCATAAAACATGATAGATTTTGAGCACGCATTGAATATTTTAAGTTTATTATTTTTCGATATTTTTGGGTGGTTAATATATTTCGACCATGTAGTAGCAATAGCTATCTTAGAACTTGGCAGCTTATTGTGTAGATGTTTTTTTAAACGATAAGCTATAACATAGGTTAACACTGTTGACAATTTCGATATTTTCATTTCCATAATGCCACTTTAAATTATTTGAAATTCTTGGTCCGTTGCGAAACACAACAATTTTGGATTTCATCAAATTACGTCTTCAGACCCAGGATGAGCAATATATCTGTAAAGAGTCAATCATTTCCTGAAGACCTTTAGAAGAGCCTGTTAAAATTACAATGTTATCTGCGTATAGCAATATTTTAACGTTAACATTCGCAACATTTACTCCACCAGGAAGTGCGTCAGGCAAATCATTCGTATATAATGAAAACAGTACTGATCTTAGTATACAACTTTGTTTCACCCCGCATTCCACTGGAAAGTATTCAGAAAATGTGGATCCATCCCAAACACGACTCCTAGTGTTTTCATATAGAAGCATAAGTATTCTTATGAATTTGGACGAAATTCCCAAGCACGATAACTTGAAGAAGAGACTATTTCTCGGTATCATATCAAAAGCCTACGAAAAACGCATATGTGTGTTTATGTGTTAATAGGTTTATGTTTATAATGTTGACAAGATTGAAAACATTATCCACTGTCGAAAATTCTTTTCTAAAACCCGCTTGAAATTCAGTTAAAACGCTGTGTCTGGCTAGCCAATCCGACAAACGGTTTAGTAAAATGTTATTGAAAATTTTGCAAACAGAATCCATCAACGAAATGCCTCTATAATTTGTCACTACATTTCGGTCACCCTTTTTGAATAAGGGGATTAATAAAGAACGCTTAAAAGAGTTCGGAATTGTTTCTCGTAGAAATATACAATTGAAGACTGATAGTAATTCTTCTAAAAAGTTTACGGGAGCATTTTTACAAAACTCATACGGGATGCCATCATCTCCCGGTGACTTGTTTGTTTTTAGTTTGTTGAGTACACCATATATATAGTTCAAGTTTTTCCTTTCTTAATTTTTTTCTTAAGAAGGATTTTTTACAATACAAATTTGCTGTGATCAATAATTTTGATTGAAGAAGACAAGAAAAATAATGATCAAATCTTTAGCTGGGGGACAACTAGCTGTTTCGTAGTCTTTACACTACTCATCAGCACCCACTGGGATTTGAACTCGGGTCAAGAGCAAGTGAACCACAAAAGCAAGCACATTTTTGGACTTATTCTTATAAATTGCTTAACACAAGTTCTTTATTTATGAAGCCACTTTTGTCATAATTTCATATCTCTAGATGTCTAGCTTCCATTACTCTTTTAAAATTCTGCAATGGATTAAAAATTGCGAAAGATACACAGCTTCAAAAAAGCTTACTAAACGTTTACTTATCGTTATTAAGCAAAATTCCCTAAAATATTATTTAAATATCAATATTTGTTTAATATACTGATATTAACTCAGTGTCAAATGGTGAAATTTTAATAAGTCTTCTGCCCATCTTTAAACCTACTTTTTGTCATAATTCCTCTTATGGGTTTTTGCCCTCAATATAATTTTTCAGGACAAAATCCTGGTCCTGAGGCTTCTATTCGGGCTATTGTAAAAAAATTTCGCACCAAATTTACATTGTTGGACATTAAACCACCAACACGCTTACGTAGAGTGCGAACTGAAGAAAATATCGCAGCCGTATCGGCCAGTGTTGGTGATGACCGTGAATTATCGATTCGTTCGGCGCCGTTCGCAGCAATTGGGCCTCTGTTACTCCACTACGTGGAAAATTTTGCGGAATTTTGGGTGTGAAGCCTTATAAGATACAGCTGGTGCAAGAATTGAAGCCAAACGACCTACCACAACGCCAAATTTTTGGTGAATGGGCTCTTGAAAAGTTAGATGAAGATCCACTTTTTTATCGAAGAATTGTGTTCAGCGACGAGGCTCATTTCTGGTTGAATGGATACATGAACAAGCAAAACTGCCGTATTTGGAGTGAAGAGCAGCCAGAAGCATTGCAAGAGCTACCAATGCATCCACAAAAAACAACCGTTTGGTGCAAATTATGGGCTGGCGGCATCATTGGGCCGCATTTCTTCAAAGATGATGCGAATCACAACGTTACTGTGAATGGTGAGCGCTACCGTGCGATGATAACAAACGTTTTTTTTTTGCCCAAAATGGAAGAGCTTGACTTGCATGACATGTGGTTTCAACAAGACGGTGCCACATGCCACACAGCACGCGAAACAATGGACCAATTGAGAGGCGAGTTCGGTGAACAGTTTATTTCACGCTTGGGACCAGTCAATTGGCCGCCCAGATCGTGCGATTTAACGTCTCTAGACTATTTTTTGTAGGGCTATGTTAAGGCTAATGTCTATAACGACAAGCCCGCTTCGATTGACGCACTGGAAGCCAACATTATTCGTGAGATGCCAGCCGAAATGTTGGAAAGAGTATGCCAAAATTGGACTAAGCGGATGGACCATTTGAGGCGCAGCCGCGGCCAATATTTGCATGAAATAATCTTCAAACATTAAATTATATCGACCCAACTATCGATCCAAATAAATATTTCATGCATTTTTCTGACTTTTATGTGTGTTTTTTTTTTAAATTTCCGATAGTTCTTATAAAATCACCCATTATATACCATCGAAACATTTAAACTTATCTGTTGTTATTCCTAAAAACGAATCTTCCGAAAATGGGGTTAAGTAAACTATTTAAGGTAAACAGCATTCTATTACGAGAAATTAATAGAAAAATACACCCACACCCTCCTAAAAAAAAAAATAATAAGAAAACATTATTGTACAGCTCTTGTTGCATTAAATTCAATTAAACTTTTATAACAACTGTTTAAAAAGTTGTTACATGTTTTTTTTTATGTGTGTATAAATGGCAAATCGTGTTGCAACCCTCCGTCTCATTGGCGATGCCCTTTTCTCAAACTGTAAATGTTAATCCGATTGTGTTTAATAAGCCCTTAGGAATTGGAAAGACTACACAACCAACCAGCCAGCCAGTCAGCCAGTCAAACCAACCACTAACAAACGTATACAATATACTTCTGCTTCTGTGTAATACATCTATGAGTACACACTTACATGCACTGTAGTGCTTGCAAGATCAAATCGAAACCAACATTTACAATAAGCGTTTTAGTTTGTTTTTTTTTCCATGTTTTTATGTTGTTAAATGAGGACGGATTCTATGGTTTTTATTGCTGAACAAGCATGTTAATTCAAATACCAGTGCAAGCATTGCTGGAAAACAAATCTCATCATCAATAGAAGATAAATGAAAATTAAAGAGAAGAAAAAGTGAAAAAAGAGCTTAAAACTAATACTATTACAATAAAAAAATCTGTAAGTAAAATAACAATAACAAATTGAAATAACACTTGTTCAAATAAAAACACTTAGCGGTAACTTAGACGAGGCCTCTACATTGCATGCCTTCTAAATAGAGTTGTCAACCGATTAAGAGTAATTCGATTTATAGTTGAGACAAAACCAAACCCTTGATCGAATAATATTAAAACGTGAAACTAGAAAAGTTTTAAACATACATTGTAATATAAGCGGCGTTGCCTTTTATGATACTAAAGTGCCAATTTGACCCTTTTTTGATATCTATGAGATTTTTTTTTTACCGTTTTTGGCGCTTTTAGCAAACATGGAACTTTTTGTGAGAACGATCGAACAGCTGTCTACATAAATACTCAGTTCTCATTCATATTTGAGCAAGGTTTTATATTAAACTGCTCTTATGTAGGCTTATATACATATATTAACATATATTTGATAATGTAATCTATTTTTTTTACCCTTTTTGGCGCTTTTAGCAAACATGGAACTTTTTGTGAGAACGATCGAACAGCTGTCTGCATAAATACTCAGTTCTCATTCATATTTGAGCAAGGTTTTATATTAAACTGCTCTTATGTAGGCTTATATATATTAACATATATTTGATAATGTAATCTCTATTTCTAAAAAGTATTGTTAAGAATCTTTTGTCACACATAACCCAGCGTGCAGCTGTTCACCTGTTTGCCAAAATGTACAAATTCATACAAACAATTTAAAGCTAACAAGTAAGCGTGTAGTATATTCGGCTGGGCTGAATTCAAAATACCTGTTGGGTTAGGGGTTAAGAAATACAACCCTAAACGTGAATGAGTATATTCGGCTGGGCCGAATTTAAAATACCTGTTGGGTTAGGGGTTAAGAAATACAACCCTAAACGTGAATGAGTATATTCGGCTGGGCTGAATTCAAAATACCTGTTGGGTTAGGGGTTAAGAAATACAACCCTAAACGTGAATGAGTTATGGCAACTCTTATACCTTTGATTTCGACCTTAGCCTATTGTGCAAAAAGAAACGTGTTGTAATACACTGAATACCACTGAATGTGAACGAAGCTGGATTTTTATTTGACCCTTCACGATAGTCACGTATATATAGTATATACTACAAATTTGAATTAAATATGCTCGGATATATGTATATGGAATGGCATCGGGGAAAAAAGATTTTTGCCTTGTAATCACCATTCCAAAAAGGAAATCTTTTACGGAAATTTTCATGCAAAAATCGGTTTAGGCTATATCTCGGTTAAATATGAAGCGATATCGGAATTTTCCATTTTCTGTATTTTAATTCCCTCGTTATAGTTATAATCAGAACTGATTTCAAGCAAAAAAAATTTTTCACTAAAAAATCGGTTTAGACTATATCTCGGGTATATATGGACCGATATCGGACATTTTAATTTTCTCTGTTTGGTAACCTCCTTATATTATCAGAACTTCTTTTAAGAAAAAAACGTGTAAGTTCGCTTACCCGACATGTTCATTAAAAAATCGGTTTAGGCTATATCTCGGGTATATACGGATTGATATCAGAAATTTTAATTTTCTGTATTATAGTAACCTCCTTTTATAAGCAGCAGTTCTGATTTAAGCAAAAAAAAATTATTTTTTATGACAAAATCGGTTTAGGTTATATCTCGGGTATACAAGTTATAGACCGATTTCGGAATTTCTCATTTTCTGTATTTTAGTAACCTTCTTTTATTACCAGAACAGCTTTTAAGCACAAAAAATTATTTAAGTTCGCTTACGCAATATTTTCATGAAAAATCGGTTTTGGCTATATCTCGGGTGTATATATGTATATGGACTGATATCGGAAATTAGTATTTTTTATATTTTAGTAATCTTTTTTCATTACCAGAACATTTTTTAAGTAAAAAAATTCTTAAGTTTGCTTACGCGACTATATCTTGGGTATACGAGTATATAGACCGATATCGAAAATTTTCATTTTCTGTATATAAGTAACCTCCTTTTATTATCAGAACTGCTTTTAAGCAAAAAAAGATGTTTAAGTTCACTTACGCGACATTTTCATTAAAACCGCAGTTTAGGCTATATCTCGGGTATATATGGACCGATATCCGAAATTTTCATTTTCCATATTTATGTAATCTTATTTCATTACCAGAACTGCTGTTGAGCAAAAAAAACTTGTTTAAGTTCGCTTACGCGACATTTTCATGAAAAACCCGATTTGGGCTACATATGGACCGGGTACATATAGACCGATATCGGAAATTTTCATTTTCCATATTTATGTAACCTAATTTCATTACCAGAACTGCTTTTGAGCACAAAAAAGTTGTTTAAATTCGCTTACGCGAAATTTTCATGAAAACCCCGGTCTAGGCTATATCTCGGAAATATCGAAAATTGTTATTTTCCATATTTATATAACCTTATTTCACTACCAATACTGCTTTTGAGCAAAAAAAAAAATTGTTTCAGTTCGCTTATGCGACATTTTCATGAAAAACCCGATTTAGGCTATATCCGATATCGGAAATTTTCCATATTTATATAACCTTATTTCATAACCAAAACTGCTTTTGAGCAAAAAACAGTTGTTTCAGTTCGCTTACGTGACATTTTCATAAAAAACCCGATTTAGGCTATATCTCGGGTATATATTGCCCGACATCTGAAAAAAAATTTTTTCTTTCAGTCACCATGCTTAAAGAGTGTGTGAAGTTTGAAGCAAAACAAGTAATTGTTTTTTTTTCAAAAATTTCGATACAAAATTGCAAAAAATTGCTTTTTTCGGAATTTTGAATATATCTCAGCTATACGTAGACCGATATTACTGAATTTCAATAGCAAACCCATGAATCGATGGGGTAAAATGGTGAAAGGAAAAAGTTTCTAAGTCTAATGGTTTTCTCAGAAACGGTATTTCAACAGCGGACAGACGGACATCGTTTAATCGACTTTTTCATTAATTCTGAATCAGAATATATATACTTTATTGGGTCGCAAAAAAAAAACTGTAAAAATTACAAACGGAATTACAAACTTATATATACCCTTAACATTTTTGTGTGTAACACATTACCCAGTGAAGACTTGGTAATGTGTTACACTTACCTAAGAACCTACTTTTCAATATCATAGTATTTACCCCCTGCATTACTTTAGAATTTGTTAATTAATGACTTGCTTATAATTTTTTGTTTATGCACGTATGTAAATAGTTGTTCTTGGCAAATTGAATAAAAGAATTCTAGTTATACTTGGATTTGCTAAAACTTAACATAGAGCGATAGAAACTGGCTTAAAATTGTTTATAAAATGGAAAACGTAGTAAATCAATATTTGCTTTTATAAATTTTGCTGTTAAACATTACAAATAAAATGCCCTGAAGACGATCAAAAAAACACATCAACGTTCTAAGTGTGTGCGTGCAGTCGTGTTTTTTCGGGTACACCTATTAGTTGTCGGCTCTGATTGATGAAAATCAAAAACTTTTGATATTTTATTTTGACATGTAATTATTTTGATAGTCTACAGTTGTGATTGACGATAAAAAATGTCAGTTTCGAAAGGAACAACAATAAGTAAAATAAAAAACTACATCTATATTTATTATGATTATTGAATTTTATTTTGTTTATGATTATTGAATTTTATTTTGTTCATATATTACTACTTTTCATACATAGTTTTCATAATTCATCATCCGATGATGACATGTCTAGAAACGAACGCAGCAAAGTCAAAATAAAAATGATGATTGCCGATTTTGTTTGTACGTCTTCTTTTAAATGACAAAAACACGACACTCACATATGTGCACTGATTGACGTGTTTTTTTTTATCGTCTCCAGAGCCTTTAACAGGTTATGAATACCCGGTGTAAAAGTGATGTTAACATTACATAGGTGCTACCAGGCTCTTTCAAATGGCCAAAAAACAGTTCCGTACTTAGTTCTATGACGTTAAAAATTATTTTTATTGACACCAACTCGTAAATCAAGCACTTAAGTACGAGTGTAAGCAATTAACTTTTGTAATGACATTTTTCATTTCGTAAGCGAGAATGGTAAGTACTTGCCTGTAGTGACATCGCTATGTTAAAATAATGACTTAAAATGCCAAAGCAGAAGTTGTGAGGAGTATGTTTATTAACATTTTAATACATTACTTGGCAATAGAAGTTTTGGCTGGGAAATAGATTCTTCCACATACTCGTACTCTTTCAAATATATATTTTCAATTATTTGTAAATGCAAAAGCACGCAAATACAATATTATTGTTTGACAGAGTGCAAGAAATATCAAATGAATGAAATGAATATAATTCGAATGTACATTACATTCATTATACTACAAAGGAAAACATTCCGTTAAAATGACATTTGCTTTTAAGAAGGGTGCGGAGGTATGTTTGTATGTTATTGTACACACTTAAGGGCGTTTCAGACTATCATACAAGTCTTAAGATTTTGATTGGATTTTGTGGGACAAAAATCTAAAGATATTTGTTGCGACTGTCAAAAAATCTAACGTACCATTACATTTTGTTTTCACACTATCACACCTAAAGTAAAAGAAGGAATATGACTTGAAAATAAACAGCCAATTTACTTAACATCTGGTTTTAATATTTTTATTATTAGCTTTTGCAAAAAATGCATCCCTGATCCAATGAAAAATCTTATTGTTTAAGAAAATTTCTAAAAATGGTGAAGTGTTATGGGATGTCAAATCTTTTACCGTATTATTTCTCATTTTCATAACGCTTTACATTCACACTATCACACTTGCACGTATTATTTGATTTTTTGACAAGTCTTAATACAAGGTGTGATAGTCTGAAGTGCCCTTTAGATACATACATACATATGTACATACATACATACATACATTCAAATTCACTTTATTTCCTATTACATTTTCATATAATTAATTTACATTAAAGAGTTCAAGATAATTACCTTTTTCTTCTTAGTTATTAGGTTTTTAGTTACAATATTAATAAACACATATTCAATATTTACAAAATTTTTATTTGTTTTTTAATAAAAAGGCTTATCCTAGCAAGCTACTACACCATGTAAGATGAGCTACACTGAAAAGAATTCCTTCATTAATATAATGAATTTTGACATTAATCTAATGAAAATTTTCATTATTTTTCCGCCAATGATGGCCTTCATTGGACTAATGAATCTTCTTTCATTAAAAATTATTTAATGAATACATTCGTTAGATTAATGAAAACTTCATTAAGTTAATGAAGAATAAATCATAACATTTATGAATACTTTTCATTAAAACAATGAAAAAATTCATTAGGCTAACGACTCAATTTCATTAGTTTCATGAATTTGGTACATTAACATTAAGTAAAACTTTCATTTCTTTAATGAATCTTCTTCTTTATTCAAACGTTATTTGTTCATTAGGCCAATGAATGTGCTACATTATTTTTATGAAATATTTTCACTATTTTAATGAATACATTCGTTGAACCAATGATAATCTTCACTAATTTGGTGAAAAATTTTCTTCACTCTAATGAAATAAAATCATTAGTTTAAGGAGGAGTTTCATTATTCTAATGACCTTTTTTCATTAGCATTGTGCTACTGAAAATAAACTAAACAATTTTTTTTATATTAGGCATAAAAGAATTTTTTATTGTTTTAATAATAATGGAAAATAATATAAAATTAATAATATTAATACATTTCATTTAGAATGATGGTTAAAAGAAAATCAAAACATTTTAATTCAACACAAAATAACTTAAAAAATAATATGTAATGTTACATATGTATGTAAACATTTTGGATAATTAAATAAGTTTAAACAATGGTTATTTGACATTTAATTATTTGATCTTGTTTAAGTCAATATTTCTTATTTTCAGCTAAAGATCGTTTTATTTTTTATAAAAAATTCAACAGTATTTATTTTCAATATTTCGATAACAATTTGTTATCATCGTCAGGAAAACATATAAAATATTAATTTTCCTTTAAACAATGAACTTCAGCAAACTTCACTTTAAAAAATTAACTTCAGCAAACTCATTTCTTTTTTTAAACGTTTGCTTCTGCTTTTGGAAACTTGTGATGTTTTGCTTTTTGAAGAACAAAAAAAAAGTCCCGTTGCGTGCAAAAACAAAACGTTTGCTTTGGGTATAGATACATAATTGTTCACAACGAACGCTAAGGAAAAAATTAAGTGTGACTTTGTTGTTGCATTTGTAACGGAATAAATATTCTTTTAACAAAAAAACGAGAGAAGAGCCCATCTCTTTGCTTTTGATTTCAACTATGTAGGTATTTAAAATGAGGGTAGTTTATGAATTCTAATGAAAAGTTTAGTTAATATAATGAACATTTTTATACGAACTAAAAAACTATTGAAATTTTTATTAAAATAATTTTTTACACAGTAATTAGTGTATAAAATAATTTACTTTGTCATTTAGTTAGTAGTTATAATATATTTATTTTCTCACTTTTAATAAATCTCTAAAATATTGCACACAGCCTTCAAAAATTTTTTATAACAAATCCAATGAAATTTTCTAATGAAATTATGAAAACTAATGAATCAATTTTAATGAATATTTTCATTAATGCTATGAATTTTCATTCATGGAACGTAATTTTTCATTCCGTTAATGAAAATTATCTAATGAATAGGGTTCATTGGAAATATGAAGCAAACATTTTTCAGTGTAGCTCATTGATATGTTCAAACTCTGAGTTCTGGCATTTTATACTAAAATTGTTATTAAGTCTGACAATTTTGTCTGTAACTAATTCTATATCTGCGAGCAAGTGGAGCCTCGCAGTTGAATAAAACCATGGAAGGTTATAGATTAGTTTTAACAACTTGTTTTGTGCTATTTGCAATTTTTTTAAATGACAATTTGCACTAGTCGATCATACAGGGGCTGCATAGTAAATTATGGCATGGAAAATTGATTTAAGTATTATTTTTTTATTGGCTAGGCTTAGGGAGGAATTCCTGTTTAGAAATGGGTAAAGAATTCTTGTAAGTATATTTACTTTATTAACAATGTATAATATATGTTCGTGGAATTTTATTTTAGGGTCTAATATAACTCCTAGATATTTTACTTTATGTTCCCACTGAATAGGGTAATTGTTAAATGTCACACTACTCTGCGGTAAGAAACAAGTCTTTCGTTTTCTTGAAAAATAAATGGTTTGTGTTTTACTGGAGTTTAACTTTACTTTCCATTTATTGAAATAATGTTGGAGTTCCGTTAAGGCTCGCTCAAGATTGACTATTATGTGGGTGGATAACACGTCGGAACAGATAAGCGCTGTGTCATCAACAAAAATTGAAACGGTACAATAATTTAATTGGCGAAAATCGCAAGTATATAAGTTGTAAAGAATGGGTGACAAACAGGAGCCTTGAGGACAGCCTGCTGGAATTGAAAAAACGTCGGATGAGAATGAACCAATATGGACTTTGAATGAGCGATGTACAAGAAAAGAGTTTATAATTCTTATAAAATATGTAGGGAAGTGAAAATTAATCATTTTAAAGATGAGCCCATCATGCCATACCGAGTCAAAAGCACCCTGAACGTCCAATATTATCATTCCTGTTGATTTCTGGTGGCTGAAATTCGAATTTATTAGAATTCTTAATCGAATCAAAGAATGGGAAGTACTATGTTAATACATACATACCTACATACAAACAAACATACATACATACATACCTACATACATACATACGGATATACAGACATATAAATGCATACATCCATATATATTTATGTTATAATATTTGTTTTATATGTTTCAGAGTGATATGTATATACAGATACATATGTATGAATACTTTTGAATACTACTTAGATTCATTCGAATGATAATATATTTGAAACTTTTTCTTCTTGTATTCATTTTATTTGAATGTGGTTGTAATTATTTATTCGGTTTGTGTATTCATTCGATTATTTTTACGAAAATACAGGGTGGCTAATCAGTTTTGCTACATTAAGAAACTTAAATAACTTGAAATTGAAATGGCCTGTCGTTGGCACATGCACGACATCTTATCAAAAAGTTATTTATTACTTCCAGGAGTGTTGCAGCAGAAACTGCCTTAATTACCGTTCGAATGCATTGCTTTAAACCATCCAAATTTGTTGATTTTTTGTAAACTTCTTGTTTGCAATAAGCCCACAAAAAAAAATCAGGTACAGTGAGTTCAGGAGACCTGGGAGCCCAACGGAATGTGGAGTTTCTTGACATCAGTTTATTGGGAAATTTTTGCCTCAATTCTGTCATAACAGGCGTGGCTATGTGACAAGTTCTCCCATTGTGTGGAAACCAAACAGTATTGAAAGGGATTCTCTTTCGGCCCAATTCTGGAAAAAAAACACTCTTTCAACATCTTTAAGTAACGTTCTCCAATGACCGTAACAGTAAGACCGTTTTCTTCGAAAAAGTAAGGCCCGACAATGAACCTTGAAAAAACTGCACACCACACTGTGATGTGGATGTAATTGCATCTGATTGAATTACTCCACATTTGACAATTTTGTTTGTAAACATTGCCGTTAAATCAAAATGTACCTCTTCAGCCATAAAAATGCAGTTCAAGACGTTTTCATCCTCTGACACCATTTGAATGATCTTCTCAAAAAATTCCAAGCGAATCGAGAAGTCTCTAGGGTTCAGATTGTTTGTGAATTGCATCTTATATCTCTGCAGTGACTGTCTGCTGACACCCATTTGTATAGATAAGGACCTTGTCGAAACTCTAGGATTTGATTGTATGGCAGTAGCTACAGCAGCGATAGTTTCTTGCGTCCGAATTGAGGAATCTCGATGGTAAGGCCTTCTTACGATTGTGCCACGCTCGGCAAAATTTCTTACGAGCCTCATTTTATTCCATTTGCTAGGAGTGTCGACAAACGTGAGCCTCTTTGGACGGAAACAATGGACTTTAAAGCGTGAAAGTGTTGCACTATCCAAATTCTTGTTTCATTGTCCTAATTCTACATTTTAGTTAAATTTAAAGATCGATCTATAAAACACAACAAAAATGGAACAGGTTAGTTACACAGAAAATAAGTCACGTTTAGTACGTTTTTCTTTTTTGGTGCCAGCTTTCATCAGCCACCCTGTTTAATATGAGTCACTCCTTATCCAGTTGTGTATGATACGAAGCTTTATTTACTCAAAACGCAAACGAATATATTCAAATGCCGTTTCAGTATAATCATGGAAACGTTTAGTATTTAAATACATGGATAAGTATATATGCAGTTGTAAGCATGAACATACATACTAGGGGGCTCCATGCGCAATAAACTTGGAAATAATTGGTTTCGCAGCTGTCAAATTAACACCAAATGTTCACGTGTGGACACGTGCAAATACATTGCAAAATAGTTGTTACCACTTATTTTGAGGAAATAATGTTGTAGACAGTAGGTTAACACGTTACGGTTACATTTTATTACAGTCTAGAGTTGGGTAGTTCGCGAACGAACTAGTGTCACTGAACTATTCACTTCAGGGAGCTAAGTGAGCCGATCATTTCTGCGAGCTCTTTTAGTTCCGTAGTTCATGTTTCTTCCTTTTGTCTTCAAGCTTTCTTTTTCGTTTATGTTTCTTTCTTTCTGGTAGATATGTATACGGAAGTAGTCAAACAGTGCTGCCAGAATTTGACGTAAAAAGTACATATCTATGTTATATACAACTATTCAGAATATTAGACAACACAATTTTACTTTGGTTTTTTGTATTATAAAAATAAATTATATGATATGTTGATATGAATTGAATATGAAAACATCGAGACATCATCATAAATATATCGTTTTTTTTTCTTTGTAATAAAATTATTTTTCATCACACCTGAAAATTTCTAATTTCACCTTTTATTAATTTTTATAATAATTGTACTTTTCATTTGTTTACAGCAATTTTGTTTTGCTTTTCTTTATCATGAAACCTGAATAGAACCGTTCATTTAAAGTATTATTTACGGAGCACTGAACTATTGAACTAAAAGAAAGACATATTTCAGTAAAAAGAGCTGAACTAAAAAGAGCACTCTTTCAAAAGAGCTCATGAACGCAGCTCTACTACAGTCAGGTAAAGATTTTTTATGGTTCCAACTGCATTAACATTTCTACATTTGCTGTTGGCTAAATGGGTCATTAACGATATCTTAATAACAAATAAAGTGGTTCTTTTTATTAGCTTTTCAGAAAGTTAAAACTTATTTCAGTCAGATGATATTTACAAGAGTAATGAGTATGAAACTTTGTCATACCCGCGGAAGTCAAGTTTGACACCCTATAGGGATGATTTCTTCAAACTTTGTCATACCCTAGGTAGTCAAGTTTGACACCCTATAGGGATGATTTCTTCATACTTTGTTTTATGATCAGAGCGCATGTTTCAAAGATACAGATTTATTGCCCAAATTTCCATGTGGCCCCACTGTGCAGCGTAAAAATTAAGCGTTAATTATAAATGGTCGAACTTATTTTAATGTTTCTAATATTATATGATGGTATCGTTCATCTGCCTCAAGTTCAATACTATCTTTAGCCAAGAAATATTTTTATTTTTTAATTATAACAATAATTGCCGTGATCAATAACTCGATCAAAGAAGACAGGAAAAAATAATTGAATACACTAAAGCTGGGGGACAATTAGCTGTTGAATTGTGGTCATTTGAAAATGGCGTTTAAGTTTTTGACAAAGTATTCCATGTTCGACGGTATCAAACGCCGGAATTGACATTTTCTCAGTATCCATATTTAAGCGCAACTACTCAGCAACGTCAATCAGAGTACCTACACAGCTGTGAAGGGGTCTAAAACCAGATTGCTTTTCAGTTGTTAGATTATTGTCACACAAGTATTTAGTCAGCTTAGTCATAAGAACGGAAGTATTGCAATTGGTCTATAATTTTTGTCAGGCTTCGGTACAGGTATAATTTTAGCACGTGAAACCTTCCGTGGGTACGTGGATGTTGTTATAATTATATTAACTGAGTGCCTGAGCTGTGGAAGAATACAATTTGTTATTATTCTAATAAAATCACAAAGGGAACGACTACAGGACCCAAGTGAGCTGGACAACCTAGATTATTCTGGGGTATCCAGCGGCCTGCCTACCTAACCTATTATTCTAATAAATTTGGGATCAATTTCGTCTACTCCAACAGAATTCGACTTTATACTAAAAATAGATTCAATAACATATTTCTGTGTAACGTTCTTCATGAATTCTAAGTACATTTGATGTTCTGAAATTGCAAAGCTGGAGTTGGAAAAGATACCTGGAGAGTTATAATACATAAGATCAGCTTCTGGTATCGGTATATTTGCAAATTCTGTGTTTAATTGATGAACGTCGACTGCTGTATTGGTGTTTGTAGCAGTATTAACAATCTCTTCCATTTCTTTTTTGAACTGACAGCTGCTTGAAACTTTTACTTATAATATTTACATTTCTCAGCTGTTATTTTAATATCAACATTTCTTCGACAATTCTTGAAAATACGATGTAGATCACTGGTTTTAAATCTTTCCACCTAGCACAAGCACTGTTTCTCTGGTCAATTAGGATCTTTTTTTTCTTTTTTTTTATATTGGACCAGTACTCAGGGGATGACCCCTACATATGCAGTGCATTGTACCAGAACTAGGAAAATAGGTTGTGAGGAGGGGGAAAGAGGGAGTAGTGTTTGTGAACATTTGACTTGAACCTTCCAACGTTATAACAGACAGGAAACACTTCTGCAGGCAAATTATTCCACAGACGAAGCGTTCGGCTGAAAAACGAATTCTCTCTGTAATGCGTAGTACGATTCCCCGGGCGATCGACCACAAATGAATGAGCTCTGGACGATGAGCGCGTGCTACGTAGAAATGTGCGAGTTTCAGGAACGAGATCCCTAATCTCGCCAGAGCAAAATCCATTGTAGTAACGATAGAACAGAGTAACACACCCCACACTGCGTCGATGCTCCAGTGAGTCAATAGAGTTGGATACCCTACTGTCACCGATGAGCTTCTTCGCCCTCTCCTGCACGCGGTCGAGTAACCCCAAAATAGACTTTGAGGCACCGGCCCAAACATGAGAGTAGTATTCCATTTTCGGTCGGATGTAGGTGGTATAAATAGTAAAGAGATCGGATGGAGTGAAGTACATCTTACACCGTTTCAAAAAACCAAGACACTTGAATGCTTCTTTGGAAACATGAAAAATGTGTTCAGTCCAGCGAACATCACACGGTATCTTCATTCCAAGAACATCAAGAGCATCCGATTCCTCAACATTTATACCATCCATGAGTACAGATGAAGTAGCATTTGCGGTCGTTTGCTTGTGTTTTAATAAGCAACATTGGGGTTTCATTTGAAAACCATAGTTTTTCACATTTCATATTTTGGGTTTTAAGCAAGACATATTTATCGTATAAGTATTGTATATTATGATGTAGAAATGTTGCCTGTTCATCCGCAATAGGCATAAGGAACGCTTGTCTCCAAGAAATTGTGGTTATTTCGGCTTCTAAGAATTGGTAGTCAATGTTTTTGAAGTCTCTAAAAGTTATTGTTTTGTTATTGTTTTGAAATCATATGATATAAATATTAGGTCAAGTTTTGAAAATACTGATGCAGATAGCTGGTCAAACAAATTAACTCGAGTTGGATCATCAACAAAACAAAGGTCGAGAAGGGTGCTGGTGGTAGTTGTAAAATGCGTCCGAATTGAATTATTGATTAAGTAAACTCCAATGGCACTCATTTCTTCTTCTAGGCGTCTATCAATTAGGATATTAGAATTAAAAGCTCCAGTCAATATGGCATCACTGTAGTCAAGCGTATATGTAGATAATTTACCCAATAAAGGGTTAATATTTACTCATATATTATTTGGTCTATATACTATACCGAACAAAAGTTTTCTATTATGAATATTACTACAGATTTCAAGAAACAAATATTCTGGCATCTGTGTATTCGACGCAGATTCATTATTGTCATCTGAAGATTTATATTTAATTTTGCATGCAATAGATGATTTTACATAAATGACTACTCCTCCAGAATTTGTAAGTATGTCTAATCGAAATAAGTTAAATCCACTCAACTTGCAATTGGCATCGTGAACTTCATTACGAAACCATGTTTCCGAAACAAATTATATCCATCTTAGATCGCTGCCAAGAGGGTAAATATGAATGATTCACTCAACAGTGATCTTCTATTAATCTCCGAATGGGGTCGCAAAAACAGGGTCGACTTCAACGCTCGTAAGACCCAGTGCTGTTTATTAACGCACAAACAAAATGCTGCTTCATCTGTACTCATGGATGGTATAAATATTGAGGAATCGGGTGCTCTTGATGTTCTTGGAATGAAAGTACAGTGGGATGTTCGCTGGAATGATCACATTTTTCATGTCTCTAAAGAAGCATTCAAGTGCCTCGGTTTTTTGAAACGGTGTAAAATGTACTTCACTCCATCCGATCTCCTTACTATTTATACCACCTACATCCGACCAAAAATGGAATACAACTCTCATGTTAGGGCCGGTGCCTCAAAGTCTATTTTGGGGTTACTCGACCGTGTGCAGGAGAGGGCGAAGAAGCTTATCGGTGACAGTAGGGTATCCAACTCCATTGACTCACTGGAGCATCGACGCAGTGTGGATTGCGTTACTCTGTTCTATCGTTACTACAATGGATTTTGCTCTGACGAGATTAGGGATCTCGCTCCTGAAACTCGCACATTTCTACGTAACACGCGTTCATCGTCCAGAGCTCATCCATTTGTGATCCATTGTCCGGGGAATCGTACTACGCATTACAGAGAGAATTCGTTGTTCAGCCGCACGCTTCGTCTGTGGAATAATTTACCTGCAGACGTGTTTCCTATCTGTTATAACGTTGGAAAGTTGAAGTCAAATGTTTACAAACACTACTCCCTCTTTCCCCCTCCTCATAACCTATTTTCCTAGTTCCGGTACAATGCAGTGCATATGTAGGGGTCATCCCCTGAGTACTGGTTCAAGACAAAAAAAAAAAAATCCATCTTAGATCCTGTAAAGATTAGTCGGAGTTCATCTATTTTTTTGTGAAGGCTCTGCGCATTAATATGGCAAACATTTAGACCAGTAGATCTTTTACAAATTATTCGGATCATAGAGTATACATTTTCTGTAGAACTAACCCTCTCCTCAATATCACGTTGCTGCGACATAACTACTAACAGTAGTATCAATGCGATGCTAGTGCAATGACATATAATTACAATTTTATTTAAAATGAGGCTCGATTTAGATTTAAATACTGTAATATAAGACAAATTTAACAAAATTAAAGTTACGCAGTTTATTATAATATTATTAAAGATATCTGGTGAACGAAATATCTGATGTAAAATTTTGCTTTCATTGATATATGAACTGTTTTCAAAAATATGCTAATATTAACAAAAATATTTCTACGAAAGAAAATTTGTCGATTTACAAATTTTCTAAAAATACGAAATTTTTTTTTAGAAGAAAATTACAAAATTTTCGTTTTATTTACAAAATTTTTGTACAATGTACGAAAAAAATTCTACGAAAAAAAATTTCGTATATTTATACACAAAATATTTTGCGTATATCGAATGGTGTATCGAATTTAACAATAATTGTAGGATCATAAATGTCTTTGTTGTTAATAGGATTGCATTTTTTATTGTGTATAATTATTTTCATGTAAATATACAAAAAGTAATTCACACGTTGTTAAAAACAACTACGATCATATTAATAATACTAGAGAGCTCGATTAAGAGACATTGTATATATGTAATAGCCTATTTACACCAAAGCGAAATCTGCTCATTCGAGATTTCAAGCCAAATCTAGTAGATTTTGAGAAGATTTCCCATACAAAATGAAATCTACTTTATGAGTAGATTTCGACGAAATCTCCTGAAATCTACTCAGTACTAAGCGATGCAACTGTGATTTCTTGCAAAAAGTACTTAAAAATACTACGCTGCAACAAAAATTTCACTCTAATGTGGTGTATGCAGTCTCTGGGCACAAAAAATATACACTTTAATGCTGCTGTATTCAGTCTCTGATAATATTGTATTGTCAAACCCGCATGCATAAATTATTTTTGAGCAAATGAAATCTTGCTAGATGTCAAAAAATGATGGTGTAAACGATATAGATTTCGTTGTAGATTTCAATTCAAATTTACTAGATTTTGAGTTGGTGTAAATGCGCCATAAATAGTAATATTTTTAACTAGTGTTTATATAGTGTAAATATCCTATTTTCTAATCAATAAACAAATAAAAAAAAATAAAAATAAAATAGGATTGTCTTTTTTGTATAGTTCTTATTATTCTTAACACGAAATATTATTGTTATAATTAAAAAATAAAAATATTTCTTGGCTAAAGCCAGGATTGAACTTGAGCCAGACGAATGATGCAATCATATAATATTAGAAATATTAAAGCATTAAATTACGTTGCTTTGCAGAAAGCAAAAAAGTATCTCCTGAGCCTGCCAAGTTCACCCGGTATGAGTTAACCTTGATATTAAATAATGGGTGATTTTATAAGAACTATCGGAAATTTAAAAAAAACACATAAAATTAAGAAAAACGCATGAAATATTTATTTGGATCGATAGTTGGGTCGATATAATTTAATGTTTGAAGATTATTTCATGCAAATGTTGGCCGCGGCTGCGCCTCAAATGGTCCATCCGCTTAGTCCAATTTTGGCATACTCTTTCCAACATTTCGGCCGGTATCTCACGAATAATGTTGGCAATGTTGGCTTCCAGTGCGTCAATTGAAGCGGGCTTGTCGCTATAGACATTAGCCTTAAGATAGCCCCACAAAAAATAGTCTAGAGGCGTTAAATCGCACGATCTGGGCGGCCAATTGACTGGTCCCAAGCGTGAAATAAACTGTTCACCGAACTCGCCTCTCAATTGGTCGATTGTTTCGCGTGCTGTGTGGCATGTGGCACCGTCTTGTTGAAACCACATGTCATGCAAGTCAAGCTCTTCCATTTTGGGCAAAAAAAAGTTTGTTATCATCGCACGGTAGCGCTCGCCATTCACAGTAACGTTGTGATTCGCATCATCTTTGAAGAAATACGGCCCAATGATGCCGCTAGCCCATAATCCGCACCAAACGGTTGTTTTTTTGGGTGCGTTGGTAGCTCTTGCAATGCTTCTGGCTGCTCTTCACTCCAAATACGGCAGTTTTGCTTGTTCACGTATCTATTCAACCAGAAATGAGCCTCGTCGCTGAACACAATTCTTCGATAAAAAAGTGGATCTTCATCTAACTTTTCAAGAGCCCATTCACCAAAAATTTGGCGTTGTGGTAGGTCGTTTGGCTTCAATTCTTGCACCAGCTGTATCTTATAAGGCTTCACACCCAACTCCTTCCGCAAAATTTTCCACGTAGTGGAGTAACAGAGGCCCAATTGCTGCGAACGGCGCCGAATCGATAATTCACGGTCATCACCAACACTGGCCAATACGGCTGCGATATTTTCTTCAGTTCGCACTCTACGTAAGCGTGTTGGTGGTTTAATGTCCAACAATGTAAATTTGGTGCGAAATTTTTTTACAATAGCCCGAATAGAAGCCTCAGTAGGTCGATTAAACTGACCATAAAATGGAAGAAGCGCGAGATGAACTTTCTTAAGAGAGCACGCATTTTGGTAATAAAATTCAATAATTTGCAAGCGTTGTTCGTTTGTAAGACGATTCATGATTAAATTATAGACCAAACTGAAGATGTTTGACAGTGACACAAGATACAAAACGTGCTTCAGCTGTCAAAACTAGTGTTGTAAAAAAGATAATAGCAAAAAAATCACTCGTTAAATACTATTTTATACAAAAGTTTTTGGGCAAATTCCATATAAAAAATTTTATCATTGCGTTTATTTACATTCCCATATTAGTTCAGAAAACAGATGCCCAGGGGGCTAATTCTGTCATTCGCTTACGAGCGAGTTTTTACTCGAATGTGCGAGTTTTTACACTTTTGGGATTATCTCATTCGATATCGAGTAAAACGTTTCGAAATTTCTAATGATGGCATTCGATAGCGAGTAACCATTCGAATGCAACCGTGCAACTTTTTACTCGTAAGCAAAAGTACTGTCGAAAACCAGCCAAACAGAAAAACACAAAAGAAATGTAAATTAAAAATTTGTTTTGAATAGCAATAGTAAATTAAATTGAGAATTTTTGTTTCTTAAGGATTTTTTCAATTCATATGATGATGTAATGGGTGATTTTATAAGAACTATCGGAAATTAAAAAAAAAAAAAAACACATAAAATTCAGAAAAATGCATGAAATATTTATTTGGATCGATAGTTGGGTCGATATAATTTAATGTTTGAAGATTATTTCATGCAAATGTTGGCCGCGGCTGCGCCTCAAATGGTACATCCGCTTAGTCCAATTTTGGCATACTCTTTCCAAGATTTCGGCCGGTATCTCACGAATAATGTTGGCAATGTTGGCTTCCAGTGCGTCAATCGAAGCGGGCTTGTCGCTATAGACATTAGCCTTAACATAGCCCCACAAAAATAGTCTAGAGGCGTTAAATCGCACAATCTGGGCGGCCAATTGACTGGTCCCAAGCGTGAAATAAACTGTTCACCGAACTCGCCTCTCAATTGGTCCATTGTTTCGCGTGCTGTGTGGCATGTGGCACCGTCTTGTTGAAACCACATGTCATGCAAGTCAAGCTCTTCCATTTTGGGCAAAAAAAAGTTTGTTATCATCGCACGGTAGCGCTCACCATTCACAGTAACATTGTGATTCGCATCATCTTTGAAGAAATACGGCCCAATGATGCCGCCAGCCCATAATCCGCACCAAACGGTTGTTTTTTGTGGATGCATTGGTAGCTCTTGCAATGCTTCTGGCTGCTCTTTACTCAAAATACGGCAGTTTTGCTTGTTCACGTATCCATTCAACCAGAAATGAGCCTCGTCGCTGAACACAATTCTTCGATAAAAAAGTGGATCTTCATCTAACTTTTCAAGAGCCCATTCACCAAAAATTTGGCGTTGTGGTAGGTCGTTTGGCTTCAATTCTTGCACCAGCTGTATCTTATAAGGCTTCACACCCAAATCCTTCCGCAAAATTTTCCACGTAGTGGAGTAACAGAGGCCCAATTGCTGCGAACGGCGCCGAATCGATAATTCACGGTCATCACCAACACTGGCCGATACGGCTGCGATATTTTCTTCAGTTCGCACTCTACGTAAGCGTGTTGGTGGTTTAATGTCCAACAATGTAAATTTGGTGTGAAATGTTTTTACAATAGCCCAAATAGAAGCCTCAGTAGGTCGATTAAACTGACCATAAAATGGAAGAAGCGCGCGATGAACTTTCTTAACAGAGCACGCATTTTGGTAATAAAATTCAATAATTTGCAAGCGTTCGTTGTTCGTTTGTAAGACGATTCATGATTAAATTATAGACCAAACTGAAGATGTTTGACAGTGACACAAGATACAAAACGTGCGTCAGCTGTCAAAACTAGTGTTGCCAAAAAGATAATAGCAAAAAAATCACTCGTTAAAATAAAATATGTGTCCATATGTTTTATTTATTTGTTTATATGTACTAATTTCTATATGTTCAGAATGACCACAACTAAGACTGGTGATAATCAATATAACTTTTTAAATTTATTAATTGTCAACTCAAAGGAATTGTCCAACTCCCGATAAACACAATGATTATCCCTCGAAGCGTTCAAACTTGTTTCATCGATTGCAACTCCGAATGACCAACGTTCAATAGCTATTTCAACACAAAATATTCTTTACTGGTTAAAAACTTATACTGAAATTTTTGTTTTTGAAAATGTATTTATTAAATATTTTATGTATTTATTTATGTATTTAATAAATAATAAGTATTTTTATGTCTTAAAAATCTGATTGTAAGCACTTTATTTCATGGATGCACAATTTAAAAAAAAAATACACATTAACGATTGCATAACAGCAAGAAAATTTTTGTCTTTAAGAAATCGACAATCGGCAGTAAAATTAACAGCTGATTTTGATCGACTACGAATATCGTTAAGAAAATGTTACAGAATAACAAATACGATAAAATATCATTATACAGGACTTTTTGTGAAAGTGATTTGAAATCACAAAAAAGGTGTTCTGCACACAAAATATTTTTGATTTTTGTGATTTTAAATCGGTTAGCTAACTTGCAATCAATTTGAAATCACATCCCAATTTTTGCACGCACTTTATGATGAATTTTATAATTTATTACATTAATAAATAACTTAATGTGTTTTCTATTGATTATTTAAGTGAAATCATTTATTTTATACGAAATAATCCATTAAATTAAGAAAAAAACTAGATACGCTCATTTTGTTGCAAAATTTGTTGTATTATTTTGTGATTTGCTTTATTGGCTTATTTTATTTTACCTTTTATATTTATGAGAAGGAATTAACCTTATTTTGCAAATAATTCCGCGAATAAAAAAATTCAACCTGAAAATAAAAATATCAGTAAATTGGACCAAAAAACAGTATTTTTTTGTGCTTTAGAAGAGAGCAAATCACATCGAAAATCACAAAAAGTTGTGATTTGCAGAACAGGCACAAATCACATTTGTGCTTTTGAAACGGCATGTGCTTTGAAATCACGTGATTTTTAGAACAGGCCTGATAATTATTTTAATGATTCGATTATCGTTATATAAGTTACAGAATCGCACTACAGTTCTCGCAAGCTGATTTAGGCATTTGTCATAGTCACGTTTTACATCCCTGCATACCTTTCTAGAAAAAATGCTGACAGATATGCACCTTGTTTACAATTATTCAAATCATTATTGTGCTGCGCTGGCATGATGGCAAATAAGCCCATACTTATACACTAATCTGTAAATGCAGGGTGTTGATAAAATCCATATTACTTATCATCAAACTAAATATGTATAACTCAATTACTTATGTTCAACAGTCTTAACAGCTAAATAAGCATCCCTTATATATAAAGCAAACGAACACACACACACACACACACTTTCAAGTATGTGTAGACAAGAAACAGCTTTTCTGCTTGTCAATTCCTTTCATTTCTATGAACACGATGTTTGTAAAATATTAGGACAAACCGGCCAAACAAATAAATAAACAAACAAATGATCTCTTGAATGAAGATTGAGAGTGTCGCGTGTTTATTTAAATGAACAATCAATTAATCACCTTTAATTGACGGCTTTTGCCTTTCTACCTGTTTTGTATTCAATTGTAATTGCTATTTTGTTTGATATTACTTTTTTTTTTTTCATTAAATCATAAAAAAAAATCTTATCTTTTGGGGGGTGACGTACGTACTTAGTTATGTAAATAGTCAATTAATATTTCAATTTATAATAAGTGAGTCTTAGTGGTTGCATAGACACACGTCACTACTCTAAGTTGTTAACATGGACTTATATAAATATTAACATTTTTGATACATTTTTGTAAGTCCTTCAGAGAACAGCTTTGTGCTATTGCAAAAAGAAAAAAAATTCATTCAAACATGATTTTTTATTCAGACGCACAAATGCGCTGTTGATTTAAATCAGTAGCACAATGAGGAAGGAACATCTTCGCTATGTGAGTGTAATCTTCGCACAGTGGCCAGTTTTGGCTTTTTTCGTTGCAAAAATCATATCTTCCGAACTAATAGGGATATTTAAAAAAATAAAAAGATATTAAAAGATGGCACCTTAAGCTTGCAAATGATGTTATATGTATGCTGCTGTGATTACACAGTGCTACAAAATATTGCAATCAATGTCAGAAAAAATTTCTGGAAAGAATTTTTAGTCTATTTCATAACGTAGTAATTATTTGGATCGCAAGTGGACATTAATACTTAAATATTAGTTAATGTACAAGGTAATTAAATACTCACTATTTACAGTGTTTTTTTTATATTACGAGTACTTATTCCTTTAAATTAATATTAATAGTCAGCAATATTCCTATATACATTTAACAAACTTACTATTTATAAACTATAGCTATGCTGTTGTAAATTACTAAAGCTATGTACGTACACGGTTGTCAGATGTTACAATATTGTAAGATCTGGCAACATGCTGACAATGAAAAATTGCCCCGCAGAAGTAAATTGTGTGTTCAGACGATCGCAAGAAAATCTTACAATTTCATTGTCAGACTATGGTCTGACAAATAATTCATCTGACAACAAAAATTGTCAGTTCACATGGTTTTCAGACTCTTAGATGAAAAAAATTGCCAAACATGTTGTAAGGCATTGCCACTTATGTGTATCAACAACGATCTGTTTGGCAGTGTTGCCCATCAAACTTTTTTTCTGACAATGATGCCATTGTCAGGTGCATTAATTTTATACATCTGACAATTAAAACTGAGCTTACAATACCAGCCAATTATCTGACAATGCAGTGTTCTCACGATTGTCAGATGCCTGACAACATTGTCGTCTTACAATTGATTGACAATGGTTTTTCTGACAACGTTGTAAGTTAAAAATTGGCAGTTCACACGATTGTAATACATTTTCAGACAATTTTACTGGCAGTATTGTAAGATCTGACAACCGTGTGTACGTAGCTTAAGTCCTACTAGCTAGTTTTTATATAGGAAACACATCTCCCTTTGCTTCGATCATATCATATTCTATCGAAGATCCTGCTGTAACAAGTCTAAAAACTTTAATTTTAAAAGTTTTTTCTTACGGGAACATCAGATACCACGAATGATCGATTCTATTTCTTTTCGACCAAACAATTATATTTTTATTGATAAAAATATGGTTCTACAAAGTTTGAACATTCGACATTATGCAGTAAATTGTCTACTAATAATATACTGAAAATGTAATTTTCCGATTACTGTTGGAGTTTTAATTCAAGAAAATACAAGGGCTACTATTCCATATGAGTGTGAAGGTTTCAAATTAAATTTTTTTTTCAAAGGTAGAACAAATAACGAGTGATTTTTTTGCTATTATCTTTTTGGCAACACTAGTTTTGACAGCTCACGCACGTTTTGTTTCTTGTGTCACTGTCAAACATCTTCAGTTTGGTCTGTAATTTAATCATGAATCATCTTACAAACGAACAACGCTTGCAAATTATTGAATTTTATTACCAAAATGCGTGCTCTGTTAAGAAAGTTCATCGCGCGCTTCTTCCATTTTATGGTCAGTTTAATCGACCTACTGAGGCTTCTATTCGGGCTATTGTAAAAAAATTTCACACCAAATTTACATTGTTGAATATTAAACCACCAACACGCTTACGTAGAGTGCGAACTGAAGAAAATATCGCAGCCGTATCGGCCAGTGTTGGTGATGACCGTGAATTATCGATTCGGCGCCGTTCGCAGCAATTGGGCCTCTGTTACTCCACTACGTGGAAAATTTTGCGGAAGGATTTGGGTGTGAAGCCTTATAAGATACAGCTGGTGTAAGAATTGAAGCCAAACGACCTACCACAACGCCAAATTTTTGGTGAATGGGCTCTTGAAAAGTTAGATGAAGATCCACTTTTTTTATCGAAGAATTGTGTTCAGCGACGAGGCTCATTTCTGGTTGAATGGATACGTGAACAAGAAAAACTGCCGTATTTGAAGTGAAGAGCAGCCAGAAGCATTACAAGAGCTACCAATGCATCCACAAAAAACAACCGTTTGGTGCGGATTATGGGCTGGCGGCATCATTGGGCCGTATTTCTTCAAAGATGATGCGAATCACAACGTTACTGTAAATGGTGAGTGCTACCGTGCGATGATAACAAACTTTTTTTTGCCCAAAATGGAAGAGCTTAACTTGCATGACATGTGGATTCAACAAGACGGTGCCACATGCCACATGCCACACAGCACGCGCAACAATGGACCAATTGAGAGGCGAGTTCGGTGAGTTTATTTCACGCTTGGGACCAGTCAATTGGCCGCCCAGATCGTGCGATTTAATGCCTCTAGACTATTTTTTGTGGGGCTATGTTAAGGCTAATGTGTAAAGCGACAAGCCCGCTTCGATTGACGCACTGCAAGCCAACATTGCCAACATTATCGTGAGATACCGGCCGAAATGTTGGAAAGAGTATGCCAAAACTGGACTAAGCGGATGGACCTTTTGAGGCGCAGCCGCGGCCAACATTTGCATGAAATAATCTTCAAACATTAAATTATATCGACCCAACTATCGATCCAAATAAATATTTCATGCATTTTTCTGAATTTTATGTTTTTTTTTTTTTTAATTTCCGATAGTTCTTATAAAATCAGCCATTATATAATTTTTTTTTTTTTGAAGTTTATGTCATAGATATTAAGGTGGCAGGTAGGGACAGTAAATTTTAATTGTGTTATATAGACCAGAGATCAGTGATTCTTCCGTAAATAAATCTATTAAAACAACTCCTAACTTTTTTAGTTCCATTCCATCAAAGTTAAAAAATGTGTTCTAATTGTATTGATAAACCGTTCCCGGAGAAAACGTAGTAGGGAAAACTGTTTTCCTCACTTGGATTAAGAATGAACTCACTCAAAGAAAACTGTCAAAAATGTAATTACACATTTAAAAGATTTTCTGCAATTATGCTCATGCCGTTTTCTTTTCTGAAAAAGTTTTGCATTTATGCCGCACTTTTTTTCTTAAAATTCAAGTTTTAAAATGTAAGTTTTATTGAGATGAAAAGAAGATGTCGCAATATCAATAAATATCTGAAAAAAAGTTGAAAATGTTACACTTTTTCTAGAAAAGAAAACGCCATCAAAGTTTCATAAATTTTCCCATTATTTGAGTTGTTTCGTAAATGCTAAAAAAATACTGCATACTTTGAGGGGCAATGCAGTCCACAATTTCCATTCAATTTTCAGATGTTTTTGAATCCTGTGGCTGTGTTCTGTAACTCTCGCCATGAGAAACTTTTCGACTGAAACGTGCGAAATGAAACAAAGTTGAAACAAACAGCTGCTTTTCTCACTAAACTGTAGCTATAACTTTTTTGGTGAGTAATAGCTGTCACGTAAGGAATTTACTCGCCATTTTACAGAAAAACTGTGTCTGTAAAACTTTATCGCAAAAATTTCCCGCATTCAACTGTCATTATTTCTCGCAAATAAAAAGGCTGTGAGATAGTTTTTCAAATAACAATAATCATCACTAAATGAATAATAATGCTGAAAAATAAGCATTTTGCTGTTAATTTAAGTATCAAATAGATATTTACACAGTTTAGAATGATTGTTTTTTTTATTTTAACTTTTTAAATAACTTTTATACCCTTCACACAACAAGTTTTAAGTTTTTAATTTCAACAATTTTAATATCCGACCCAACATAGTATATTATAACAATTTTATAATGTTTTTTTTCAGAATTCACAAATTGCAATTATTTTTTAATTTTACAAAATTTTGCGCATAAATATGTATGTATGTATTTGTAAATAAAATGTAAACATTAGAGCCAAACCATACATTTTCTAGAATAGCCGACGGTTATAATATGACGCCGTCGAACAAAATTTCTTAAGTTTAGCAATTTTTGGTCGGCGGCGGTACTAATTGTGGCTGGCGCTTTCATTTTTAAAATTGCATGTCGGCATCGTTTTATATTTTCAGACATTTCTAACGTAACGACGTAATCGCTTTGGATAGTTTTCGACATGAGTTACAGACGCAGTTTTTTCTCACTTTTCGATGGAATAATTTGTTTCACAAGTTTTCGACGCGAGATCTTCTCGCCAAAGTTACAGAACACAGCCACTGGATCTCCAAAAGGTTTCCTAGCGAATGTTATCATTAATTTTACGAAAGTTGTTTGTAAATTTTTTGATTTTTGTAACGGGTTTTTGAATAATGAGCAACTGTGCATCGTTAAAGTTCGTACTTGAATATAAATTATTGACACACCGTTGTCAACTTTGAAATTTAAAAACGCACCAAAATGGGAGAAAAATTCGTTCTTTTAACAAATGGGGTTTATTTATAAACCCCTTTTGCATAAAAAGTATATTTTTGTATTAAAACCATAACGCTTTTCATTGTTGTTAAACGGTTAGTAAACGATTAAACTAGGCTTGACAGCACTGTCTGTTGGTATGCCATCAATACGATAAATACGAATACGTAATCCTATCGTTAAAGTAATTATTATTATTATTTATTTATTTGTTTATTTTCTGTACAACAAGATTTAATCTTATATAGGGTGTTTTTTCAAGCTAGATAGAACTTTAAATTGTAAAAAGTAACACAAAAAATTAAATTTTGATGAAACATTTTTTTTATTTGTTTCAGTATACTCTGACAAATCATCATGAATAGACTCACGCTTGAACAACGCCGATTGGGCTTTCGCCGATTGGGCTCTAGAGCAGTTGGCATCTGACCCGTTGTTTTATCGCAAAATTGTGTTCAGCGATGAGGCGCATTTTTGGCTTAACGGGTTTGTTAATAAGCAAAATTCCCGCATATGGAGTGAGACCAATCCACAAGAGACCCTACAGACTCCATTACATCCAGAAAAATGCACTGTTTGGTGCGGTTTTCATGCTGGTGGCATCATCGGACCTTATTTCTTCAAAAATGAGGCCGGAGCTCGCGTTACGGTCAATGGAGATCGTTACCGCACCATGATCAATGATTTTTTGTTTGAAAATATGGATGACATTGATCCGGAGGAGATGTGGTTTCAACAGGATGGCGCTACGTGCCATACGGCGAACGCAACCATCGACTTACTGAAATCAAAATTTGGCGATAAGTTGATTTCGAGAAATGGACCTGTCAATTGGCCTCCAAGGTCGTGCGATTTGACACCTCTCGATTATTTCCTGTGGGGCTACGTGAAGTCACTGGTTTATGCTGATAAACCAGCAACAATTGACGCCTTGGAGGCCAGCATTGTTCGTGTTGTTCGTGACATACGGCCAGCAGTGCTCGAAAAAGTGGCCCAAAATTGGACGTCCAGAATGCGCTTCGTCAAGAACAGCCGCGGTGCCCATATGCCCGAAATCATTTTCAAATGTTAATGTCACGTATTGATCTTTCGAATAAAAAAAAATTTTGATTACAATTTAATTTTTTGTGTTATTTTTTACAATTTCAAGTTCTATCGGGCTTAAAAAAACACCCTATATTTATAGCACAGAAACGGTATATACGAAATAGCAATTATTGAATTAAATTAAGTTAAAATACAACAAAAATTTAAATTCAAAAGAAAAGAAAAATTATATAAAAAGAAAAAAAAATATATATAATAAACATAATGAAATGAAAATATCATAAAAATATTATAAAACTATTATAAAAATACCCATAAAAAACAATTTATATGATTATATAAAAAAGTTGAATAAAAAATTTTTGAAACTATTAGCATTCCTGTTCAACTGTTGACATAGTGGTAGATTGTTCCAAAGACGGGCAGCATGTATATAAAATTGCCATTCGGACACTAGATATTGCTATCGAGGTATTATAATGTTTCGGTTTCGCGGAGTGTGAACTATTTTATGGAAAAAAACCAGGGTACGTATTTTTAATACGTTTTCAAAACTAATCCCGTATAGGCTTTCAGAGACAGATGAAACGTGATCAAATCTTCTCAATCCATACACATACCTTATAATATTGTTAAACAAAATGTTTAGTTTTCTTTGACTAACCGACTCGCACTTTGAAAATAGTTCACACCCGTACAAAAGGGAAGGAAGGAAGCAAGCAGAATTCTTATTTTGAGAGGTGTAAAATATTGTGTGAACCTGAGAGCTCGTAATTTGCAATACGTTTGGCCAACCATTGAGTTCACATGATCTGTCCAGGTTAAATGGTTGTTAAAAATAATACCAAGATTCTTTGCCCTATTAAACATTTTAATTTTTTGGCCATTTAAAACAATATCCACACTCCCAGATAGAGCTACACTTTTTTTGTGATTATAATACATTTTGACTTTTTCGGGTTCAGACAAAGTCCGTTTGCACTAGCCCAATCATAAATTTTCTTCAGTTCATAATTTAAATGTGATATACCGGTATCAAAGTTTTCAGGTGCGATACTTAAAGTTGAATATCGTCAGCGTTCAGGTGAATATTGCATTTTGAAAGAATTTTTGGCAAGTCATTTGCATATATTGAAAATAAAAGTGGTCCTAAGATGGAACCTTGAAGCACACCTTTAAAAAGCGACAATTTATCGAACCAAACATTGTTTAAAAAAACGAAGAAATATACGAAGAAATGAGTTTAGCGGACGTATGCGAAAAACGGAGATTAATCGGTGATCAGAATTATGTCTGATATCATCTACTAAGCTGCTAAGTAGCGTTGTTGTGTTATATTTCCTTCTAAATCCCGATTGAAGATCAGATAAACGGGAAGAAAAATTAGAGCTTTGCACTTTTGACTCATTTGTTATGTTTTTAAAATTGTTTTTTTTTTCATTTGACTGACATCGATATTACCAAAAAGATGAAAAGAGGTAAACGAATTTTTTATCGACAATTACAAAAAAAAATTAAAATTAAGGAAAAAGACATGACTTAAAAAAAATGTAACATGAACTTGTTAGCTTGGTAGTTTTATTAAAACGACTTTAAATTATCGTATAAATAAGCTCATATTACTTTCTACAGACTTGCCAAAGTTGCTTTAACAAAGTAACTTTTTAAAGTTCGAGTCCAAAAGCAATCAATTGCAGGCAGCTTTCAACCTTTATAATTTTTTCGAAATTTCGCTTAATTTTCTTACATAACATTCGAAATCATGTGCAAGATGTTAATCCATTTTATCTATTTTATAATATAAACTATTGATATTTTCTTTCTAACATAACGTCAACAAATGGTAGTAGAAATATAAGGGAAAAATTACAAAAAGTTACTTAATTATTAAAAATTTTAAAACTCTGCGTTTTTAGGCCAAAAATCTTCAAATCTTCATTAAGTATTTTTAGATAGGAAAAATCTGTAAAATGAAGATAAATCTGCGTTTCTAGCAACAGTGGCTACTAGACATGTCTGGCAGGTCGTTAGTGCAGAAGTTGAAGAGCAAGGGCCCAAGATGATTTTCGATTTAATATCGGGTGGTTAAATTTCAAGGGCCGATGTTGAATGTGAACCACACCTAAACGCCAAGTTTTTTTTCCGAATTTTATTTGACATTTCTCTATTTCAGACTTATTCAATTTGAACCATGTAGAGATACACAATCCAACAACGTGTTAAAGTTATCCAGACTTATTATGAAAATGATGATAAATTTTCGAAGAAAATCATCTTCAGTGATGAGGCACATTTTCACCTCAGTGGATTCGTCAATAAACAGAATTGCCGCATTTGGGCGAATGAGAATCCAAGAGTGACTGTCGAAAAACCAATGCACCCATAAAGAGTGACTGTTTGGTGCGTTTTATGTGCTGGCGGCATCATCGGGCCGTATCGTTTCCAAACTGAGGCCGGTCAGGCAGTTACTGTGAATGGTGTTCGCTATCGTGAGATGATAACGAACTTTTTATGGCCCGAATTGGAATATATGGATGTAGACGATATGTGGTTTCAGCAGGACGGTGCCACTTGCCACACAGCTAACGAAACAATTGCTCTTTTGCGCAACAAATCCAATGGCCGTGTTATCTCACGTAATGGCGATGTCAATTGGCCGCCAAGATCATGTGATTTGACACCGTTGGACTTTTTTCTTTGGGGTTATTTGAAAGAAAAGGTGTACGTCGATAAACCAGCAACAATTCAACAGCTAAAGGATGAGATAATTCGGCACATTAACGGCATAGAACCTCCATTATGCCTCAGGGTCATCGAAAATTTGGACCATCGGATGGAGGTGTGCCGCCGTGGTCGCGGCGCCCATTTGGCCGATATTTTGTTCCATACATAATTGAATAATACCAATATATCATAATAAAATAAAATTACAATAATTTCCTGTGTGTGTTATTCAAAAGCAACATCGGCCCTCTAAATTTAACCACCCGTTATAACACCGAGGTAATTTAAATTTTCTGGTTCCATAATACATATCGCTCCTTTATTGCAACAAAGTCATATCTCAAAAAATGAGCTTTTCGAGTTAACAATGCAGAATTGTTAACAGTACTACCTTTTATATTGTGCCGAAATTTTATTTAAATTACCTTTAAACTTTTTCCTTTAGGAGATATTTTCTAAAAAATTTTTCTAAAGCTTGTATGGAAACTAAAAATTTGAAATGTGTTTTTCTCGAAACAAGCTTTTTTGCGTTATGACTATGTTGCAATAAAGGAGCGATATGTTTACCATCAATAAGGAAACCGGTTTGCTCTTCATTTCTAGATAAATATGGTTTAAAACGAACCAATTTTAATTTCGCACTATACAAAAGATGTCTATATAATAAAACGAAACAAAGTTAAACGGTGCTACATTGAATCATGCTATAAAGTGTAAAACAAGCAGCTACAATTACTTTTTTCTTTCATAAAAATACACATTTATCTGTTTGCCTTAAAACTTCCCATTCCAGAAAAAAAAAGTTTGTTTACATAAAGTTTAATCACATTATAAAAAAAAAAAAAATTAGGAAACAAAAGGAAAACGTCATAAAACGCTTCGTTGATTTAAATTAATTGAAAAAGTCATCGTTGTCGAGTGTGTGGCAAATTTTCAATTATTGTATTGTGTGCACTCTTTGCCGTATTTACTCAATTTGCCTAAAACCATAATGTTATTTTTCTCTTAATTTAACAGAGCCAACCAGCAAAATACTCCTGTCTTCCACACAGCTCAAGCATACATACATATTTACATTATTCCGCAGGACACCCACACAAAAGTTTACATTATATACCTACCAGCTATACACAAATATGCACACATACATGTGGAAACATTCATACTAAACAAATACACGCCCCAAGTATTAGTGCACAGTGGGGTGGGGGACTAAAAATGAAACACATAAGTGCTTAATATGTTGAAAAAAAAACAAAAACAAATAAACATCAATTTAAATTGAAGTATTAATTTTTGAAACATAGATACTTTTTTTCAAAAAATTGTACAAAAAAATTGCCTTTGAAAGCAGAAAAATTTATTTAAAGATAGTTCGATTTAATCTGAGTTTAGTTCAATTAAAAATGTTGGCAAAAGTGGTCCAAATCAAATAGAATTACATACACAAAGGAAACAACAATGTGAATTTTTCAATCTCGTTTGTGTGCATGTAAATTAATTTAAAACTTAAAGCATTAAACCAGGGGTGCCCAAAAGTTCTATATGGAAGAGCAAACACCAATACATATAAGAAAAAACTACTTTTATTTAATATTTTTTGTAGTAAAAAGCAAAACAATTTACAAAAACAAAATTTAGACCGATAATCGCTGTCGTCGTGTGCAATGAAGAACGACAAAAATATATATAAGTAGTCATGCCCAACCATGGTAATTAAAAGGTAAACGAAAGCAAACACAATCTTACGCTCAATAGTTTAGTCGTCAATGCAGTGTTGCCAAGCGTAGGGATTTTTCCCTTTTTGTAGGGACTTTTTTTTTTTTAATTTGCACATGTAAGGAAAAACGGACAGATTTTTTATATTTGGACATATTGTAGGGATTTTTTTATAACGAGTGATTTTTTTGCTATTATCTTTTTGGCAGCACTAGTTTTGACAGCTCACGCACGTTTTGTATATTGTGTCACTGTCAAACATCTTCAGTTTGGTCTATAATTTAATCATGAACCGGCTTACAAACGAACAACGCTTGCAAATTATTGAATTTTATTACCAAAATGCGTGCTCTGTTAAGAAAGTTCATCGCGCGCTTCTTCCATTTTATGATCAGTTTAATCGACCTACTGAGGCTTCTATTCGTGCTATTGTAAAAAAATTTCGCACCAAATTTACATTGTTGGACATTAAACCACCAACACGCTTACGTACAGTGCGAACTGAAGAAAATATCGCAGTCGTATCGACCAGTGTTGGTGATGACCGTGAATTATCGATTCGGCGCCGTTCGCAGCAATTGGGCCTCTGTTACTCCACTACGTGGAAAATTTTGCGGAAGGATTTGGGTGTGAAGCCTTATAAGATACAGCTGGTGCAAGAATTGAAGCCAAACGACCTACCACAACGCCAAATTTTTGGTGAATGGGCTCTTGAAAAGTTAGATGAAGATCCACTTTTTTATCGAAGAATTGTGTTCAGCGACGAGGCTCATTTCTGGTTGAATGGATACGTGAACAAGCAAAACTGCCGTATTTGGAGTGAAGAGCAGCCAGAAGTATTGCAAGAGCTACCAATGCATCCACAAAAAACAACCGGTTGGTGCGGATTATGGGCTGGCGGCATCATTGGGCCGTATTTCTTCAAAGATGATGCGAATCACAACGTTACTGTGAATGGTGAGCGCTACCGTGCGATGATAGCAAACTTTTTTTTGCCCAAAATGGAAGAGCTTGACTTGCATGACATGTGGTTTCAACAAGACGGTGCCACATGCCACATACCACACAGCACGCGAAACAATGGACCAATTGAGAGGCGAGTTCGGTGAACAGTTTAGTGCGATTTAACGCCTCTAGACTATTTTTTGTGGGGATATATTAAGGCTAATGTCTATAGCGACAAGCCCGCTTCGATTGACGCACTGGAAGCTAACATTATTCGTGAGATACCGGCCGAAATGTTGGAAAGAGTATGCCAAAATTGGACTAAGCGGATGGACCATTTGAGGCGCAGCCGCGGCCAACATTTGCATGAAATAATCTTCAAACATTAAATTATATCGACCCAACTATCGATCCAAATAAATATTTTATGCATTTTTCTGAATTTTATGTATTTTTTTTTTTTTTTAATTTCCGATAGTTCTTATAAAATCACCCATTATTATCAATGAAAAAATTTCAATTTATACAAAACTAGCTGACCAGGCAAACGTTGTTTTGCCTTCAAATTTTATTTACATGATATGAATGACTTTAAATTTTCAAATTGTCATTGCCAGTGCAAGCCGTATATTGACAACTGCAAATGCTTAAAATGGAATGTTATGCCTTTCGCAACCATTAGGGCTCATGTTATCAAAACGTCCTCTGCTTTAAACTTTCTTTTAAATACTCTTCTTTAAAACGTTGATCATAAAATTTTTTACCGGAAGCCAAATGACATTACATGGACATACTTGGTTTATACTTAATTATATTATGATTACCGGCTTGACTTTAACTAATTCTAGCGAGTTGAAAAACTGGGTTGTAGAGTTGACGACCTTATCTTGGGAAGTAAAGAGAGCCACCAACTTCTAGATCATCACTTTGAATCCGAAAATTCAAATCGACGACATCACGTTCGGTGAACTAAACATGATTTTTGTAAAATTTTTGAGAGTACATTTTTGATGAGCTCAGATTTTGATTCGAAACAGAAAGGTGGAAAGGTGTCCTTTTTTCACAAACTATCAGTCTGATATTAATAATAATAACCTGAACTCACTTTTTTGTTAGCTTTAGTACATATGAAATGAATACATCCATTGTTCGTATTGTACATTATAAACTCGCGTTTACAGAAAATAAACTTTACCTAATACTTTAATTTTTCTTTCCTAAGAAAAATTCGCAAGTATCCACCAGGCACGTGAGACACAGCAATACGATTTATGGCCCATAAAAGTTACATAAAAATATTCGTAGGCTTATATTTATCTCTCATCATTGTTATCACACCGAAGGAAGTCATTTGTAACGTCAAATTGTATTGTTGAATATGAACCAAAAATGTTTGGAACTTGGTGACCTTCCAAAAGCCAGTGAATGGAGTGCATCGGATGGAAAGTAAAATTGTATCAATTTCAAGCACAACACAGGCCAATAGTTCTATCCGGAAATGTGGACATCTCACCGTCATTCTACCGATAAATCCATGTAGACTGCAATCAATTTCGCACTCATAATTAAAAGCAGCATATTCCATGTCTTGTACAATACGACGTGACAGTCGTGTTAATCGCCGTGATGTTCGATTTCTTGGACTTCTATCCGCAGATGTACTTTGACATCGTGCATCGCTTTGCAATTGGTGTTGAGCTAATCGTTCAGCTTGCGATCTTTAAATTTTGATCGAGCACCTCATGGCGTTATCTTTGATACAATAATCGTAGGTTGTACAGGCCGCCAGTTTCATGAAACCAGCCCACTTGGATGCTTTTGGTCCCTATACAATGTCTTATTGTTGTTTTGTTTTTGTTTGTTTTGTCAAGGGCTGGGCCACAAGGGAGTGGCCAACTGACTCACCCGTGAGGGTGAATGTTGAATGTTTGTGTTGCTTATTGTTTATTGTGCTATGTGCCCGTGTGTGTTTTGTGTTACGGGTGATGCAGTTTTGTTCGTTGTGTGGCTGCTGATTTGCTGTTGTCGCTGACGTTCCTGTTGTTCCTGTTTTATGTTGCTGTTTGCTGTTATTGCTGTGTTCCTGTGTGCTGTTTACTGTAAGTATGGTTGCAGGGGGTCACCAGTCCCCGAGCCGTTTGGGGCTCTACTGGTAGTAGTCCTTGGGCTACGAAGTCTGACCGGAGACTTAAATCTGGTACCACGGGAACCGGGAGCCCCAGGTACTTGTTCCTGCCCAGTTATGGTGCGGCCCTTCGGGGAGTATCGTGGTGGTTGTGGTTTAAACCCAAATCGCGGGTAGAGTTCATTTGAGCTCGATGTGGAGTTGCATTGCGACCGGGTGCCGTGACCCAAAGATCGGAAAGAGTTTTAGAAAGGCTCCGCTCCTAACCAAGGGGGAGATCATGTCCAAACAACATGAGATCGAATTGGTACTCATGCCTGGCAGTTTGTCATGTGTGGGGGCGCTGGTAGACGCATTGTATTCACCCGGTGTTAAAATCACCGTGGGGTAAGGCCACAATGGCAGGTACCCACGTAAATCGTTTTCACAACTGTAGCAAGTAAAAAGTCTAATGGGCAGCGTAGAAATAAAATGACGATCAAAACAACGTCTGAAAAGATTCAGCTCAGGAGTTCAAATGTCGTTGTATAGATAAGGTTTTACGATACGATTTTTTCAAGTGGCAATAAAAGTCATAAAATCGAAATGCCATATCTCCGGAACCACTAAGCTGATTTTGTAGAAACTTCACATAAACCATCTACAATTCATAATCAACGTACCTTTAAAATTTGGTCGAAATCGGTCGACCCGTTTGGCCAGTTAGTGGTGATATCAAAATGTACACTTCTTTTTATACATATATATAGATAGAGTAAAATCTAGCAAAATATTTTTTTTTTTTTTGATTTGAAAGCGATTTTTCTTATTGTAGCATAGCACTATAGCAGAAAAAATAAGGACACATATATATAATTAAATATGTGGCACATTTATATTAAGGTTTGGTCTCTTACTAATAAAAAAACCGTTCGAAAATTTTTTGCCAACCTCTCCCCCTTTTGAAATGGGCGGTTAAAAAATTGTCCAAAAATAGACTATTTTTAAATTAATTATATAATGTAAATAGAAAAATCATAATTATTATATATGTATTACACTGTGTTACCAAGCATTCAAAATACCACTTAGGTCCATTTACTCACCACACCTGTTCAATATACGTTCCACCACACGCTGGTACTCATATTGACATTTAACAATTAATAGACGGTAACGGCATATTTTGTATAGAATTCGTCTTATCATTGTGTTATAATATTTAATATTGGTTTTTCAATTCCTAGATATTACTCCTTATAATAAAGAGTAATATAGTCTGCAAGACATCATCGATAACTGCAGCGATGACGAAGACGACCCTGGAAGAGCGTCCGCGAATGAAAGTTATTTGCATTAGTTTTCGACGATGAAATGATTAGATTACTCATGGATGAAACAAATCAATATGCTGCCCAAAATAATATCACCCAAATGATCAAGAAGTTTCTAATACAACGTTTCATGGGCATTCTTCTACTTTCGGGGTACCATCATGTACCACAAACTATATTGTATTGGAGCTTAGAGTCGGCATTCGACATTCCATTGATTCGCCAAACAATGCCACAGAATATGTTCACGAAATTAAAAGCAAACTTTCATATCGCTAACAATGACAATTTGGATATTTCTAATAAGTTCACAAAGATTCGGCCATTGTTTGTCATGCAACTAATTACGACACAATTGAATCAATGGTAACCGTGCAACGGATTAGCAAAGAAAAAAACAAAAAAGCTGGTGTACCTCAGCCCCTCTCTTTCAACAACTACGATAGGTATATGGGCGGCGGGCATTTACACGACAATGGGGTCACCAACTACCCCAAATCAGAGTCTCTTTTTTTTTGCACATAAATTTGCGAGGCTGCAGCAGTTATTGGCTCTTTGGTTTGGTGGTTTGAGTTCGCCTCTAAATCTCGTCAAAACCATTTTGCCTCCTCATTATTTTCTTTGAAAATTCAATTCAAAAGAATTTTTAATTTTGTTTGTTTTTTGTTTTCTACAAATCTAAGTAAAATGTTTAATTTTTATCAAAAAAGGAAAAAAACATATTTAAAAAGCTCTATTGTAATTTTGACCGAATTATTCCCCTAAAACATGATATAAAATTTTCCCCATAACTGACATTCATATACATACTTTTCTGTTATCTTGGACCAATACTCAGGGGACTACCCCTACATATGCAGTGTATTGTACTGGAACTAGGAAAATAGTTTATGATGAAGAGGAAAGGGGGAGTAGTGTTTGTGGACGCTTAACTTTAGCAATAACAATATGGAAGACTAAAACAAACTCTATTACAGCATTTATAATGTTGGAATTAAATTAGTTTCCCCGGGGAAGAGTTTCCCTTATTTCGAAAATTGTTTAGAATACGGGAAAAGCGAGAATTCTCCAGTAGAGATTGTCAAGCACTTGGTTTTAATGCCCTAATAGCGCATTTACACCAACTCAAAATCTAGTAGATTTGAATTGAAATCTACAACGAAATCTATACCGTTTACACCATCGTTTTTTTGACACCTAGCAAGATTTCATTTGCACATAAATAATTTATGCATGGCAGTTTTACAAATCAATTTTATCAGAGACTGAATACACCACATTAAAGTGTATATTTTTGTTACAGAGTCGTATTTTTAACTACTTTTTGAACAAAATCACAGTTGCAGCGCTTGGTACTGAGTAGATTTCAGGAGATTTCGTCGAAATCTACTCATAAAGTAGATTTCATTTTGTATGGGAAATCTTTTCAAAATCTACTAAATTTGGCTTGAAATCTCGAATGAGCAGATTTCGCTTTGGTGTAAATAGACTATAATGCACATCTTATAAACTAAAACTTGTGTTAAAATGTCTCTAATCATAACGCTTGTTTATTTTCTTTCAGAAATCAAACAAAGGTAACCGCAAACGGCCCAGTGAAAAGTTCAATCAAACAAATGATGAGAGTATTTTCATAAACAACGATAATTCCGATGAAGAAGTTCGAAACGATGCTGGCAAAAAACCTCCAAAGAAATCAGTAGAACCGATTGCAAAAGAAGTGCAATTAATTGAAGCCTTAAGCCATAAATATGAACTTACCTATTATAACAGTAACAGCAGCTGCAAAAACAGTTATGTCGTTAATAATAACAACAACAATCCAATAAGCAATAATAATATTTATAATGACAACAATAACAATGAGTTTTGGCAAATGGCTCGTTTGTGCATGCAGCGTCCCATTAACTGTGAACAACATCAAAAACAACAAAATAGTAATCAACAACAACTGACACGCTTGCCAGCATTCTATTATCGCCAGCAACAACTCCATTCATCACCTGCAGAACAACATCAACAGCAAAATAGTCAAACAACTCCCTTGATTCCGGCTACACAACAAGTCTATTTGCATCTCCAACAACACCAACAATCAGTACAAAAGTTTCAAAACTCATATTCCAACGAAGTTATTCAAACACCGACGTCTATTTCTTCCAACCATATACCAGTAGTATATATTCCTGAATCAGTCGACGTCTCCACTTCACCTTCCTTCTCTGCTTACAATAACATGCCACAAACTAATTCAGATTTTTTGAATAAAGCAAATGGGGCTAATGGGATCGGCTAAAGCGGATCACTAGACGCAGAATATCTGAGCTTCTGATTTTGGATGCAAACACGCACTCAGAGCAATAGTTAAAAGCTGCTTCTAAATCAATATGTATTAAACAACCAAATGATAAATTACTATGTTACTGATACTAAATATTATTTAGCGCATACTATACATACATACATGCATATTAATTTAAAGAATAAAACTGAAAAAAATAGTTCAAATGGTTTTGTATACTTAGACTTGATATCCTTCGCATTTGTATTAGAGGCGTGCGAAAACTATTTTATCATGATAATACGAATATATTTTCTACAAATGAAGAAATTATGTTTTATGTCAAAAGTGACAGAAATTGTTGTCGAAGAGCTTAACTTTTCAGAGAATAAATACACCAGTGGTTGTGTTCTGTAACTTTGGTGAAAAGTTCTCGCCAAAACAAATTATTCCATCGTTTCACGAAAAGTGAGCAAAAACTGTGTCTGTAACTTCTGTCGAAAACTATCCAAAGCGATTACGTTGTTACGTTAGAAATGTCTGAAAATATTTTAAACGATGCCGACATGCAGTTTTAAAAATGAAAGCGCCAGCCACAATTAGTACCGCCGCCGACCAAAAATTACTAAAGTTAAGAAATTTTGATCGACGCTGTCATATTATAACTGCCGGCTATTCTAGAAAATGTATGGTTTGGGTCTAACGTTTACATTTTATTTACAAATACATACTTATGCACAAAATTTTGTAAAATTATAAAACAATGGCAACTTGTGAATTCTGAAAAATACATTGTAGTTAACTCACCTCTTTGTACTACAAAATAACTGGTTATTGTACCAAATGCGTTAGTGTCTTTAAAATTGTTAGCCATATTCTTAAGTCAGTTAAATGTAACTCATGCATATAGTTAAGGACACCCCAGAAATTTCATTAAAAAACATGTATTTATAAGAAAATATCAATATTTTGTTGCAAAACCCTTGTTGTCGATAACAGCTTGACATCTGCGAGGCATCGAGGTCACCAAATTTTCACAAACAGTTCTTGGAATGGCTTCCCAAGCTTGCTTTGTTTCGGCATAGAGATTGTCAAAATTGTTTACTTTTAACAAGCTTACTTTGGCTTTTACAACTTGCCATAAGTTCTCAATTGGGTTGAGATCAGGACTACATGAAGGCCAGTCAAGAACAGTCACGGAATTGTTCAAAAACCATTGCTTGACGTGATGAGCCGTATGCTTCGGGTCATTGTCTTGTTGAAATATCCACGTTACTGGCATATTATCGCCAGCATACGGCATCATTGTATCGTTAAAGGGCGTTTCAGACTATCATACAAGTCTTAAGATTTTGATTGGATTTTGTGGGACAAAAATCTAAAGATATTTGTTGCGACTGTCAGAAAATCTAACGTACCATTACATTTTGTTTTCACACCATCACACCTAAAGTAAAAGAAGAAATATGATGTGAAAATAAACATCCAATTTACTTAACGTCTGGTTTTAATATTTTTATTATTTGCTTTTGCAACAAATGCAACCCTGATCCAATGAAAAATCTTATCGTTTAAACAAATTTCTAAAAATGGTGAAGTGTTATGGGATGTCAAATCTTTTACCGTATTATTTCTCATTTTCATAACGCTTTACATTCACACTATCACACTTGCACGTATTATTTGATTTTTTGACAAGTCTTAATACAAGGTGTGATAGTCTGAAGTGCCCTTAAGGATTCTAACATATTGGAACTTGTCCATATTTCCCTCGACTTTGTGAAGCGGCCCCACACCACGTGACGACATAGCACCCCAAAGCATGATAGAACCTCCTCTAGGTTTCAAAGTGGCCCGGGTATACTTTAGATCAAGTTGTTTCAATTTTGGTCGGCGAACATATTTTTTTCGGTCCAATAGCGGTACTTCTTTGCAAACTCTAGTCTCTTTTTTCGATTACGCTCAGAAAACAATGGCTTCTTTCGGGAAATTCTTCAAGAGTCCAGCTTCTTGTAATCGGCGTTTTACCGTGTCTACAGATGGTTCTCCCTCATTTGCATGTCCTTCTAAATTAGTTGCACGTAGCTGTATATATAAATATATATATATATAAATATATATATATATATACATATATATATATATATATATATATATATATATATATATATATATATATATATATATATATATATATATATATATATATATATATATATATATATATATATATATATATATATATATATATATATATATATATATATATATATATATATATATATATATATATATATATATATATATATATATATATATATATATATATATATATATATATATATATATATATATATATATATATATATATATATATGTACATATATATATATAGACATACATTCAATTGTTTTCAGTTTTAAGCTGGCTTTTGTAAAATAAGCATTTTATATGAAAAATTGTAATAAATATATTTTTATATTTTAAAGAAAGAAAATAATTATAAAAATATCTCAACAATTAACTCCATGCGTTGTGCTGTTTCGTGGATTTTTCCCATAGTAGTCGCTTCAGCAGCTTCTGTGTTTCTCCGACATTTTGACTAATGTTTCGGCAGTATCCATCAGTATTTTGATTGAGCTCGCCTGCTTTTAGATTGTTGCAGCAGTCCCTTCAGCCACAGCTATTCTGCCATATTGGCAAACTCGATGTCGACGCCGTCATCAATTTTTATATGCAGTCAAATTTAGTCGACGCCAACGTTAACACGACAAAAATCGGTATTAATTTAGGAGGATGTGTTGACGTCGACGAGCTATCGATATTTTTGAAAACTTATTTGTCACCTCTAAGTATTTTGACAGTAATTTAATTTGTTTTTGAAATTTGCGCGAAAAAATCGTTTATTTATTTCTACGAGTAATTTAAAACAAAAAAGTGTTATATTTTTTTGACTCCAGTGAAAGTAGTGATGAAGAAAATAAAGAAATGCTCAAAATTCAAAGGAAAATTCTTTGACAAAGATCATCCATATTTAATTTTCCGGATAGCAGGTAAGTAATTAAGTAGTTTACAAACGTAAATACATTTTTATAAAAATTGTATACAAAAACATTGAACTCTATTTGTTTATGCAGATTTATAGAGTACTTTCGCTGAACAAACTGGCATTTAAATTAGTGTTAAATAAAATCGAGCCATTAATGAAGACATCAATATCAATCTCCAACACGCTTAAGCTAGCAACAACTCTGCAGGTCTTGGCTCAAGGTTCATACCAATCAAGTGTTGGGAATGATTTTAATCTTGTGTTGTCTCAACCCACGGTGTCATTAACTTTGGACGAAACTCTTGATGTTTTCGAAAGAGCTATTTGCCCTCTTTATATCAAATTGGATATGACAGGGGAAGAAAAGTTAGAGTGCAAATTAAATTTTTTTGAGAAGGCGGGCTTTCTTGGCGTAATTGGCTGCGTAGACGGTTCGCATATAAAGATTCTGGCCCCTAAAAAGGAGAACCAAAATATGTACTATAACAGAAAAGGATTTTTTAGTTTGAATGGCATGTTGGTAATATACATAAAAACGAAAATTATTTATATCCCTTAAAAAGTTTATTTCATCCGTTACTTAGATATGCGATCATAAGATGAGAATCAGATATATAGATGCTCGATAAGCAGGCTCCTCTCATGATTCGCTTATTTGGAAGGTAAGGCCGGTAAGAAAAGTCTTGCAAGAGCGTTACGCAGCCGGTGAGAGAAACTGTTGGCTTTTAGGTAAGATTTCAATTTTATGTTTCTGTCTACATGTTTGTTGATACTTATGTATGTCTTTTTATACAGGTGACGCTGGTTATCCTCTTGAACCTTATTTAATGGCACCATATCGGTCTGCTCAAGAAAGAAGTCCTGAGGCAGTTTTCACCAGCTCCATTATAAATTTGATAAAGCGACCAAAATTGTTAACGTTTGTGCTGCTTCACATAACATTTGTATTGAGTATCGCAGCTACACTGAAGGTTATGATACGCCAGCAAACACCGAAAGTATAACCAATAGTTTTGATACTCTTTCTGACAGTCCGATAAATAATGCAGCTCAACAAATAAGAGAACAAATAAAACACAGCTTTTTGTAATTCATATTCAGTCTTTTTTATTAAACTAATAACATACGAGTACGTATTTATGTAAGTATTCTTTACATCTAGGTGAAACAAAACTATTCAGTTTATTAATGTTCAGAACAGAAAATGCATAAGAAAAAAAAACAAAAAATATTCAAATTAAATGTTAAAAAATGAAACAAGAGTTCCATGAAAAAAAAAGTAAAAATCAGGTTAAAAGTATTTGACACTAAAAAGTTTGTTCTTTAAGCTACAAATATTGGTTCCGCAAAACTTCTAATTCCTTGTTATTTATTTAAATTTTTATTTTCTTTAGTTGAATTTCAGTTTCAAAAAGTTTTTGTTCTCTTTGCGATTGCTTTTCCATCAGTCTTAATTTGTTTTCTTCCACTTCAAAAAGTTTGCGTTGATAGGGGTTAGTTTCTTTCAAAAATGTTTTTATTTCTATCAAGGACTTTTCTTGAGATTCACAAAGCTTTTCTTGAATTGTGTTGTATTTTTCGAAAAGTTCCTTTCTTTTATCCGTCGTTCGTTTACCTTTTATTACTTTTGTCAAAGTTGAAGGCACGTTTTCATCAGTATCTAAAATTGATAAATCTATGCTATCTACATTTTGAATATCCACATTCGTATCTTCCATTAAAGTTATTCCCTGTATTTTGCCTTCAGGATTCATTTGTTTGTTGAATTGCAAAAAATTTGCTGCAACTTCTTGAAATTGTTTGGTGTAGAGCTCCTGTGAACCCCTTTTGCTAAACTGGCTTTATATTCCAATTCAGCAATAAGGGTCTCAAACTGTTTTACAGTCGTCACTTTAAAATTTTTTCCATTTCAAATTTGTATTTCTATTAAAAAAAAGCACGATTTCACTCTCAACTTCAAAAATTTTGTTAACAAAAACAAAGTCAATATCAGTCAATGTCAGCGTAAAACCGCCTTCATAAATTCAGAGTCTTTGACAATAGTAATCGATTACTGACAATATTGACGGCGGTAATGCCGTGAGTGAGCCGTCAACGTCACTTATGTCGCTCTTGACTTCCACAATATGGCTGATTATCTGCGAAATAAATTTATAGTTTTTGTTTTGTCTACTATAGTTTTTGTTTATTTTTTTTTTTTTTTTTTTGCAGGCATGAAAGAAGTCGCTATTAATAAAGTGTGTATCACGATCCTTTGTCGTCTTTTTGAGGTTCACTTTAATCTGCTATATTTATTTTTTTCGAGTTGACGTAACTGTCAGTACCTGGCTGCTTCTTGATGTTGTTTATATCAGCGACTAAGCAGTCCCCAATGAATTTTGCTCTAACTCGCAACGGAAAACTTTACTTCTCAGAGCTGGGGTTGAATAAAACAAAAGTATTCTATTAATTTAATCACAGTCTAGAACAGCCAAAATGTTTTTGAAATAAAAATATGTGGACTATGTGTATTTTGATGCACTCGGTTCAAATCAGATTTAAAACTTGATGATTTTTTCCCATCAGCTGACACAACATCAACTTATAATCACTTCAAACAGGAATGTTATATTAAGTTCGCGGAAAGAGAATACCGCAGGAATGAATAATTGCAATTTTCATATCGATTGATATTTCTTTCCTTGTCCTTTCAGTGCGGAATCAATAATAACACCCCATATCTGCTTTTTTATATTATTTTTTTTTTTTAATTTAGCCATTTTTCACTAATTTTTCAAAGATAATTAAAAATTTCTTTTGTGTATTGTTGAGGAATATCTTAAAATTTATATAATAACCTTTTTAAAATTTTGGGTAAGCTAATACTGTAGATATGAACGAATTAAGAAACAAAGCCAAGGCCAAAAACAAAAATTTCGAAATTAAACCCAAACATCTTTCAAATTGTTAAAGACATCTAATTTATATCTTTCAAATTGTTAACGATGTCTAATATTTATATTTCGGCTTTCCAAAAAGTTTAAATTTATTTAAATAAGATAATATTTAAAAGTAATGAGGCGAACAAGCTTTTTCATATCCGAGGTAGTCAATTTTGACAATCTGTAGGTCGCCATGTGATATAACAAGGTGGTTCAAAGTTTACTATTCTTACAGGCTATTTTCCAGAAGCGAAAATCACCACTTCGAATTCAAACAAATCGCGCATGACGTCGGCTGCGAGAATTAGCTCCGGGCCCTAAAAAAAATTATGAATGAATCTAGAAAATATTTATAACATGCAAATTCTTTTATTTACTTCATATTTACATACTTAATTCTAAAACACTAAATTTAGAGTTTTTATTTGTTTCCTTTAGTTGTAACCTCTTGTCTTTCCCCACATCATCTTGTATTCTATTTTCGGCCAGTATTACAACTTAGCGGTAAGTTTGGCCTTAGTTAAAGGTGCCATTAGCAGACGTGAGCTATAAACTGAACGTTAATAATTTTTCATTGTTACAGCTTATCTGTAGAATAAAATTTATGTTGTTCAAAGTATGGCAATGCCATCGAAGTCACCGAAAATGTGTGTGTATAAGAAATATACTTATATAGTTTAATTCTGCAAATAGGTTTTCATTTGTATTTGTTTGAAAAAGATATGTGAGGCAATTTGTGAAATTGTGTCAACTTCATATATAAAACCTACCGTTAGGTTAAAAGGAAGTTGCAATAATAAAAAGCGAATCATCCGGCCACTAAACTACTACCTTTAACTAACGCCAAGTTGTAGCAACGGATCTTATTAATGGTGTTTATTGTTGTTGTCCTATTTGGTTTTGTGGAAACAATTTTGTTTTAGCACCGTGTTTGAAAAAATATGTATTTTATATTTTTAATATGCATTTTTTTTAATAATGTGTTAAATGTATTGTATAAATGACTTGCATTTTAAAAGGTAATAATAATAAGGATTCTAATGTTATGTTGTGTCATAACTATTTAATAAAGCTGCATCAACTGGTTCCATACAACTAGGGCAAGTCAGGCTACGCATAAGCCAGTCATCTATGCAATTCACGTGATATATATGCATGCAGGGTAAGTATCGCACAGCCTCATCTACACAGAAATCGATCATGCAAATAACACATTCACGGGACTTTTTTGAAGAACCGTCATATGTCCCAATAGGCAAGTGTTGGATAAGATCAATACGTTTAGCTACTTTGGTTTGTTCGTCTTCCGAAAGAGTTGCCACTTCATTGCGTACCAAAGGAGGTGAAGAAAAGAAAATAGGTCGTATAAACTCCTTGAAATGAAAAACAAGCAAAAATGTTAACATCAGTTTTATCATAAGATGAGCTTAATATTTACTATTATATCTATTATATTCTATAAATGAAAATAAAATACATGGACATTTCATATCTTGATGCTAACCTACTCATCTTGAAAACCTAACATCAATTTTTGTATTCAATTAAAGATAATGAGCGCTAAAAATAGCAACACACGCAAAAATTCAGTGAAAATACTTTAAAATCTTAGATGTACTGTTTATGTTAGATAGGCAGGCCGCTGGATTCCCTAATATAACCTAGGTTCTCCAGCTCACTTGGGCCCTTAATTCATTCCCTTGGTGGTTGCTTGAAAAAATGGAAAGGTGAAAGGTAGAAGATAGAGAAATAGAAACTAGAGGGATATAGTGGTCGTTGGTGGGGCAAAGGTGTGACATTACATGCAATTATACAAGCATCTGTTGCTCCTTATGAATGAGGCAAGCTCGGTCAGATTAACCGAGGCCAGGCATGACAGGCTATTGAATTTACGCTCTCCTAGATATGTTAGGGGGTGGTGCTCCAATGTCGAGCACATTCCGAGGAGGTGGCAACTTCTTCAGAAGTCCTTATTGGGCAAGCCTAGTCTCATGGTATGATTCCCAAATGGGCAAAATTCAGTGATGACTACTACAGGTGAGATCTGGGCAGGTTTAATAGCTTTTCCGTTGTCTTAAAGTTAATATGCGGCCACAGGTTCCTTGATATAAGGCATAAAGGCTTTGTGTAGGATTTTTCCGGGGTACATTCCAGCGTGTAGAGCTTTATTATTTTCCAGCACTCTGATAAAGGTTGTCCGAAAAATAGATCGATATACCTATCCTCTAGGGTTGTTCCTTTTTTGTGTAAATCTTCAGCGATGTTGTTGCCGTCATTGGACGCATGTGTACGTACCCATTTTAGGGTTAGGTTAGAATATATTGCCATCTTGTTTAGAGAGTCGTGGACTAGACTTGAATTGTACAGGGAATTGATGACGCCCTTGCTGTCCGTTATCATCATGATATCTCTACCGAATATATTATTAAACGTCAGCCATCTAGCCACTTTATTTGTAGCCGATATTTCAGCTTGAAGAACACTGTATCCGTCTGGAGGATATTTTAGTGTTAAATTCTTCTATCTAAACGCCTCCCTCAACTCTCTTTCTAGCCTTCTAGATCCATCCATGTAAACATATAAGGATCCAAGATTCTAAGAAAGATTCCAAAGCCAAAGCTCCTTGGGAGGAATGATTTTGTCAATTAGATCGGGGTCTAGGTGCTTTCCAATCACGAGCATATTGACGTGTCCACATGGTCTGTGGGTCCATGTTCCTGTCGCGTTTTTAGTGCTATCTGCCTGGCTGCCAAGTCACATGGCATCGAACTCATAAGTGAAAGAGGCGCTTTAGTTGGTGTTGCTCTGATGGCTTCTGTTTTCAGTATTGCCATCCTTTGACTGACTTTCTCAATTTGCAGACTGTTGGTTGCGGAGTTCAGTGATGTACTGATTACATTAATCACTAGTTTTTGTAGAGAACATTTCGATTTCCAACTTTATTCCGGGGAACTGTTCTTAAACTATAAGTGCCAATTTCCGGATACCGAAGCTGTTTGCAGAATTACATTTAAAACAAAAACAACATTCAAAAGTTTGTTTAGACGATTGTCAGATCTGACAATATTCTTTGATCCAGAGTACTAAAATAAGCAATATCAATTCTTTCATCGCACATTGAGAATGACAGTGCAATCTAAATTAAGGCGTAAAAAGCAACAAAATTTAACGCTTTGATTTTATGTTGTAGTAAGTAGCTTGAATAAGAGCGTTAAAGTTGTACCGTGAACAGTATTGTTCACTAACTTTGTTTAATAAAAATAACTGAATAGAAATAGTAAAAAGTGAAAAAGCTATATTAGGCTAAAAGCACCTAAAGTGTGATTACTAATGGCCCCAGAAAATGAATAACATTAAAGGTTTCTCTCCTATGCTCTGTCAAAATTGGATTTTCTAATTGGAAAGCGTTGACGCCACTATATTTGGGCTAGTCTCATACATATAGTGTGCTTTCAATCATATCACGATATCGCCCCCCCATTCACAGTTACCGCTACGCCATTTTAATTTTCAAAGAAGTAAGGTCCAATGACTCCTCCTGACCAAATTGCCCACCAGACTATCACTTTTAATGGATTCAAAGATGATGAATAATATGAGGGTTTTACATTGCCCAGAACCAACTATTCTTTTTATTCACATATCCATTCAAATGAAAATGTAGCTCATCGCTCATTATGATTTTTGCATGAAAATTAGGGCTGTACGACAGTGCATTGTACCAGCACCAGAAAAATAGGTTGTGAGGAGGGGAAAAGAGGGAATAGTGTTTGCAAACATTTAACTTGAACTTTCCAACAGACCGGAAACAGGGCTACAGTCAACCTTTTCCACAAGCAAAGCGTACGGCAGCAAAATGAACTGTATCTGTAATGCGTTGTGCGATTCAATGGACAATCGACCTCAAATGCATAAGCTCTGGACGAATAACGCGTGTTACGTATAATTGTGCGAGTTTCGGAAAAATATCCCTAATCTCTTCAGAAGAAACTCCATTTTAGTAACGATAGAATAGAGTAACGCACCCTGCACACTGCGTCGATACTCCAATGAGCTAGTTGAGTTGGATAACCTACTGTCACCGATAAGCTTCTCTCTTCTCCTCTACGGCACACGGTCAAAATAGACTTAGAGGCACCGGTTCAAACATTAAGTTTTATTTCATTTTCGGTCGGATATAGGTGGTAAAGGCAATAAGATCGGTTGGAGTGAAGTACATTTTACATCGTTTTAAAAACCCGAGGCTCATGAATGTTTTTTTCGTATTTTATTAATTCCAATCTATCTAATGATAATAAGCAATATTTTTAACATTTTTAATATAATAATTTGACGTTGAGTAGAATCACATCAGCTTGTAACTTTACTATTTAAAATTAAATTATTTTAAATATATGTATGTATATCTAAAAATAAAATAATTTTAATGATGGTGATATTTCCTAAAATGTAAATGGGAGATCAAGCACGTGACGTCTGTTCAGCCAATAAGTAATAGACAAATAGCCAATATGTTTTGGTGATTACTAAGCCTATGTAAACATTTTTCAGAAAATCGGTTTATTTCATACGTTATCCTAGGCATGTTGAGATCATTGTGTATTATATAATTTGTTACAAACCATGGTGAATCGAGTATAGTACGCAAAGTTTTTGTCTGGAACCTTTGTATTATTTCGATGATTGAAGCTTTTGCTGTTCCCCATAGATGGACGCCGTATGACCACATGGGCTTTAAAATTGCTTTGTATAATAACATTTTATTATACAATACATTTTTTTTATTTATAATTTAGTTGTTGCCTCTTGTTAACTATATGGTTTTTCCATGTCAGTCTTCGATCCAGATATGTACATACAGTATACTCCGTACATTTACCCATCGCTTAAATGCCTTTTTCATTTATTAACCCCTTATATTCGATTCCCGTTTGTTTCACTTATTTTCATGCAAAAATGTACGGTTAATTAACTTTCTTTTAATTGCCCATTTTGGGTAATTACCCAAAATATTGTAACCCAAATCCAAAAACTCCCTAAAAATTCCTTCATTTATTTACCCAAATTGCCTACCAGTTCACTAACCTCTGTTGACAAATTTGTCACTAGTTGAACATAAAGAGTAGATTTTTGTGAATCCAGCTAATTTGTTTTTTAACGTTCTGATACGCTTTTGTTATATACATACGTGTATGTATTCCTGTTATTGTTTTCTATATACATATGTACATACTTATATGTATGTACGTATAATTTTTGTAATATGAATGTGTTAGTTTTTGTTTGTTTTTATTTTGAAAACTTCTTTTGCGTTTACATTTTATTTTGACGTATGTATGTAATGCTTTGATTTAATTTAAATTCGTTTGGGTAAATGCCTTTGTAGAGGTTTTTAAGCGTAATCGCATTAAACGTCTCCACTTTAATACCTTACTCGCTCAATTACCCAAAAATTACAGCAACTTTTTTTTATTTTTTATCTTGGACCAGTACTCAGGGGATAGCCCCTACATATGCAGTGCATTGTACTGGAACTAGGAAAAATAATGTTTGTGACACACGGATCGACCAAAACGAACGTTATCACAGCATTTAAAGTGTTGAAATTAAATTAGTTAAAACTGATCAGTGCCCAGTGTATATACCTTCGACACTGCTCAGAATAACAAAAATTAGTTCAACACCGCGCACAACGTAAGTTAATAAATACATAGGAAGAACATAAAAAATACTAATAATAACAAATAGAGAAAAAGTAAACAGCAGTAAAAACATAATATCGGGTGGTTAAATTTCAAGGGCCGATGTTGAATGTGAACCACACCTAAACGCCAAGTTTTTTTCCGAATTTTATTTGACATTTCTGTATTTCAGACTTACTAAATTTGAACCATGGAGAGATACACAATCCAACAACGTGTTAAAGTTATCCAGACTTATTATGAATATTTTCGAAGAAAATCATCTTCAGTGATGAGGCACATTTTCACCTCAGTGGATTCGTCAATAAACAGATTTGCCGCATTTGGGCGAATGAGAATCCAAGAGTGACTGTCGAAAAACCAATGCACCCACAAAGAGTGACTGTTTGGTGCGGTTTATGTGCTGGCGGCATCATCGGGCCGTATTTTTTTCCAAAATGAGGCCGGTCAGGCAGTTACTGTTAATGGTGTTCGCTATCGTGAGATGATAACGAACTTTTTATGGCCCGAATTGGAAGATATGGATGTAGACGATATGTGGTTTCAGCAGGACGGTGCCACTTGCCACACAGCTAACGAAACAATTGCTCTTTTGCGCAACAAATTCAAAGGCCGTGTTATCTCACGAAATGGCGATGTCAATTGGCCGCCAAGATCATGTGATTTGACACCGTTGGACTTTTTCTTTGGGGTTATTTGAAAGAAAAGGTGTACATCGATAAGCCAGCAACAATTTAACAGCTAAAGGATGAGATAATTCGGCACATTAACGGCATAGAACCTCCATTATGCCTCAGGGTCATCGAAAATTTGGACCATCGGATGGAGGTGTTCCGTCGTGGTCGCGGCGCCCATTTGGCCAATATTTTGTTCCATACATAATTGGGTAATACCAATATATCATAATAAAATAAAATTACAATAATTTCCTAGTTTGCAATTTATTCAAAATCAACATCGGCCCTTGAAATTTAACCACCCATTATAATAAAAAAAACACGTGCACACATGATGCAAAACAAAACTCTACCTATTCCGGTATAATTTTGTTTTTTTAGAAATTGATAATAAACATAAGTATAAGTACAGAAAACACGGACGACAATAAAAAACACAACATTACTCCATTGCCGACAACTCGCACGTATAGCGGAAAAAACACGACTGTACGCCCACAAGTGTGTGATGTGCAGGTCGGGCTATTTTATCGTCTCTAGGGCGCTTTAAAAGCATCAAAGTGTAGTATTAAAATTTTATAGCAGTATTGTTGTAATATGAGCACAAATTTTTTTAAGTTTCGGTGCCTTCTTAGCGACAGGCCAATAACAGTTACGTACGAAAAAAAATGCAAAGTATTTAAAATATGAACAAAAATTAAGTATGAGGTTTTTTATTTTTTCTTCCCTCCATTTGTTGAAAAGACTAAAGGGAGATAACTCTTAAATTTTTATGGTCAAGTTCACAAAAGTTATGCCTTTCTCTGTAATTTTTTGAATTGAAAAAATTTCTTTATGTGAGAAATAAATTCCGTCAAAATATTGATAATTGGTCTGAATGATTTTGCTGGTATTATTCTGTATATAAATTGGAATTCTTAACAAATATGTACATATATGTTATGAAAGACTTATTTTAATAACCGTATAAAAGAATTAAACAACAATCTCCTCACTGTTATATCGGATTTTTAAGTTCTGCGTCATTGAAGCCTCAATATTCTTTGAGGTAATGAAGCGGGGTTTACTGTACCAAGATATTTAATGCAATTTATGTGAGGAATGGACTCATTGTTTATTTCCACAGTTGTGTTCTTAATGTGCATGTAGCATGTTGAAATTTACTATAGTTTATCGTTATACTCCATTTAACAGACCAACTGTGTAAAGTGTTGAGATGGTTCTGTACTTTATACGAAGCTTCAACAGTAGAATGGCCAACACCTAATATTGAAGATATTGCTGAGCAATTATCTTTGAACATAAGCTGTCAAAATTCACTTATCATCACTGATATATATGAACATACATACAAAAATACGCCTCAATATATAAAAACAAGTAAGAGTGTGGTAAATTCGGCTGGGCCAAATCTTAAATACCCTTCACAATACTCACGTATAAAAACGCGGTTTATGCTATATCTCCGGTATATGTACCGATATCGGAAATTTCCATTGTCCATATTTATATAACCTTATTTCGTTACCAGAACTGTTTTTAAGCAAAAAAAAAGTTGTTTAAGTTCACTTACGCGACATTTTCATGAAAATCGCGGTTTAGGCTATATCTGGGGTATACATGGACCGATATCGGAAATTTCCATTTTCCATATTTATATAACCTTACTTTATTACCGGAACTGCTTTTAAGCAAAAAAGGTTGTTTAAGTTTACTTACGGGACATTTTCATGAAAAACCCGATTCAAGGTATATCTGGGGTATATATGGACCGCTATCGGATATTTTCATTTTCGATATTTATATAACCTTACTTTATTACCGGAACTGCCTTTGAGCAAAAAAAGTTGTTTAAGTTTACTTACGGGACATTTTCATGAAAACCGCGGTTTAAGCTATATCTCGGATATGTATGGACCGAAATCGGAAATTTTCATTTTCCACATTTATATAACCTTATTTCCTTATCAGAACTGTTTTTAAGCGAAAAAGATGTTTAAGTTCACTTACGCGACATTTTCATGAAAACCGCGGTTTAGGCTATATCTCGGGTATATATGGACCGATATCGGAAATTTACATTTTCCATATTTATATAACCTTGTTTCATTACCACAACTGCTTCTAAGCAAAAAAAAGTTGTTTAAGTTCGCTTACGCGGCATTTTCATGAAAAACCCGGTTTAGGGTATATCTAGGGTATATATGGACCGATATTGGAAATTTTCATTTTCGATATTTATATAACCTTACTTTATTACCGGAACTGCCTTTGAGCAAAAAAAGTTTTCATGGAAAACGTGCTCGCATGTACATACTTAACCATTCATGAGTACAAACATGAGCACATTTTGCACCATACATAACACGCAAAGAATCGAAAAAAGGTCGCGGTTAGTCAAAAACTAATTCGGGGCGGGCCCGGCTAACATTTCTATTATTCTGTACAATAGTTCACACTTCTTTTAACTTTAAAATATAAGTTTTTAATGTATATATTTTTTGTTTTCGTCTGGGACACTGTATAATATTGCTTGGCCCTAAATGTTCTAAATAGAAATTACTAATGATAACATTGAAATGAAATTACCGAATAATGAGGTGTTCGGCTTGGTTCTTCTTCTTCTGATGTTAGTTCCTGTATTTCTTGCATATTATTTGCTTTTAAGCAATTCCCCATTTTCAAATGCTAAAAATAAAAGATGCGTTAGCTTTTTATCGCAAAAAGTTTTAGTGTTGATGAAAATTTACCTTTTTTTATGTTTGAGCACAGGCAATAAAGATCCAAATAGTTACACAGTGAAATGTTTATTGATGCTAGTTTCTTTGACCTTTATTCAATTTTTTGAAGGAATTTCAATCTCAAATACTGAAAATAGTTATAAAAAATGAACTAGAAATGTTACATATCCTAAATACGCCAACATAAAATAGTATGAATTATAGGCTAAATTATTATTAGATAGGAAATTAATATGTTGAAAATGTTGCTTTCATGTACTTTAAATATATTCCAAAAGCTTTTAAATTAAAATAATTTTCATTGTGTCAGTTTTTCATGTTAAATTTAATTGTTTTAAATATTTGTAATATTATTTTATATCCAGTCATAAGTTTTTGAGTTTCATAACATATGTATAAACAAGTCTTAAAAAGATTTTTCTTGACAAAGCTTTTCATAGGAATTATTTAGATGTTAAGCAACGAAATAAAAAAACCAACTATTTCAAAAGCTAAACAAATTTAATAATGCGTAAAATTGAAGTTGTACAAGTAGCTAGAGTGGAGAAATTGAAGCAATATTTATATGTAAGCGCTATGCTTAAAAATTCGGGTTTGTAATGACCCATACAGTTATATAATATCAAGTGAGTGAAAATTACTTTTAAAATATTTAATCTAAGACACAAACCAGTCATATTAACATATCTCTGTTAATCAAATCAAACATAAAAATTGTTAATGTTAAGTCACAAAAATTGTAAAAGAAAACTTTTAGCCGAACATTATTGTACAGATCGTATGTTTTCGCGCATTCCACTCAAAACCCACAACTTATTATACCAATAATAACATCGTCATTTTTTAAGAAATCATTTAACGTAAGAATTACTCACTGGTGAAACCAATTAACATTTTCTTTACGTATTTTCTCCCATTCTAATAATGTTTCGCTTGAAACTTTTGAAATATTTTGATCAGTGTTTCGTTAACTGACTGAACTATTCTATTCTCTTGTTACTATATTGGACTGTTTTATTTTATTTTGCCTATAAGCATTGGCTAGGGAGCTGATTTAAGACATTCCAGTTTCTTATTTTTATTTAGTTTTATTGGATTATGAGTAGTAATGTTTATATTTCAGTTTTTATATGATACATTAAAATTTTTGTATATGATAATATATACCTGAACGGGTGTTAATCTATCTTATGTATTGATCCTATGGGCTTAGTATACATATAATAAATTTATTTATTTATTAATTTATAGCTATAAAATATATCAGCTAAGAAAGAACAAAAATAAATGCATGCATAATTTGTCTCATTAAAACAATAAGCAATGAATTAATAAAAAAAAATATTGCAAAAAATTTATTTGATAAAATTGTTGTTTGTATTTCAACAATCAATACCATCGGTGTTCGATCACAATCGAAACATGGTTGAAATAATTTATTTAAGTTTCTGATATGTATGTATGCAGCATTAATTTATTGCATTTACCATCACTTATTTTCTTATAATTCGTAACTGTTCTTGTACTTGCAAAAATTATTAACTTTGTCTTAACTAAAAAACAGTGTACATATTCATTACTTTTGTGAGCATTAAAGAGTATAGTTGAAATCAATACATTTTTCGTTTTATTATTTCTGAATTTTAAGTAACTAAATTTTGCTTGAACAATCGGTTTGATAAAAGTTACATCCCCCTAACCCAATGTGCGAGCCGTTGATCTGCGTGTTATTTTATATTCACATATCTACACGAACAACAAAAAAACTAAAAAAAACCTAATACACAAACAAGCAAACACATGATTTAAAGACGTAAAATTTCAAGTAAATCAGCCACAAATCATTTTATTGCTGTTGTTGCGTTCTTGGTATTGCGTTTCTTATTTTTGGCTGTTGTTGCGTTCGTGTGGCTTGGCAAGCATCAGTGTGAGCGGGTATATGCGTAAGAATAATATTTGCGCATTTGATTCTGGAATTATCAATAACTAAAAACTGCATGATGATTGTAGAAGGTGATAAAGAAATATAAATAGCAGGCAGATTTTCGGCAGAGCCATAGTTTAACTTTAAATTTTGTGCAAGGCAGTCATAAGTCAGAATTGTAAGCAAGTCTAATGTTTTAATCCCTAGTGGTGTTAAGTTTAAATAAAGCTATGAAATATTTAAGTGCTGTCTAACGAAAGAGTGTGAGTGTCATTATTTCATTTGCAATTGAAGAATCCTCAAATCGTTTTTAAAGACAAAAACGTACCAATATTATTACGTTTATTTTATTTTATTTATTTTTTTTTTAATTTTTTTTTTTTTGCGGACCAGTACTCAGGGGATGCACCCTACATATGCAATGCATTGAACCATAGGCGAAGCGTACGGGTGAAAATCTAATTATCTCTGTAATACGTAGTACGACTCCCCGGGCAATCGACCACAAAGGATAAACTCTGGACGATGAACGCATGCTATATAAAAATGTGCGAGTTTCGGGAACAAAATCTCTAATCTCATCAAAACAAAATCCATTTATAATTAGTAACGATAGAACAGAGTAACGCACCCCAAACTGCGTCGGTGCTACAGTGAGCCAATAGAGTTGGATACCCTACTGTCACCGATGAAATAAATTTCGTTTATGACTGCAATTAATATATATAACTTGACCATTAAACCACACGTTGAATACGGTTCAACAATCATATACTTAAGCTGCACTGACCAACAACTTGCAAGACTGCAAAAACTACAAAATAAAGCTACGTGTGCAATATTAAAATGTGGTCGTTTTACATCAATAAATCATATGCTAAATACGTTAAAATGGTTTAATACTAAACAGAGACTTCAATTAAACACAATAAATTTTATTCAAAAAATAAAAACGGGAAACGCTCCGGACTACTTAATAGAGCAGACTAGATATGTTGGAGAAGTTCAGTCGTATAATCTCAGGAATGCTAGTGATTTTAGGCTTCAACAAGCGCACTCTAATGCAATGCAGAGAACATTGTTTTACAAAGGATTGAAACAATACAACACCATGCCAAATCAAATTAAAAATGAACAAAATGTAAAATTATTCAGAATGAAAGTTGTTAATTTTATTAAAAATAATTTGGTTCAGAACACTTACTCGTAATAATTTTATATTATCTAAAAAAAATTTTCGAACTGTAATTATCAAAGTATTTGAAAATACTACTTAATATCTAAATAAAAAAATTCCAAGAACATCAAGAGCATCCTATTCTTCAATATTTATACCATGAGTACGGATGAAGCAGCATCAGTGTTGACAAACAACACTGGGTCTTACGAATGTTAAAAGCAACCCTGTTCTTACGACCCCATTCGGAGATTAATAGAAGAATCACTCATATTTAGACTCTTGGCAGCGATCTCTTTATTGGCTAGACCTATAACTAAAATAGTACAAATGACAAATGCTGCTGTCATCCGCGAAAGAGCAAATAGGGTTGGAAGTTTGATAGAGAAGGTCGCTGAGGAAAATAGGAAATAGTGTAGGAGAGAGAACGGAGCCTTGCGGTACCCCTGAATTAATCTTAGATTCGTTTGATAAAGCCCCATCTATAACAACTTAAGTATAACAGGAACAGATATCGAAATTCGATAAATGAGAATGTTTTGCAATGAAATAATTAACTTGAATGATTACGTAAATAATTTTGATACAAAAATTGAGAGTGCAATACGAAGATTGACGGTTAAAAATATACATAAATGTCGCAGAAATAATAGATGGTTTGATAATGAACTGAGATGCTTAAAGAGTGAAAAGGTTAGAAAGTATCGAAGTGTTTTAATCTTAAACTCAACAACTGCCTGTCAGAATTGTAGATTAATGAGAAATCTTTATTATAAAGTAAAATTAGAAAATAAAAAATCATCAAATAAATAAAGATATAACGAGTGCGAAAAATCAAAAGGAAATGTCCAATAGAATAAAGGATCTCGTGATGAAAAAACCTTGAAATTCAGTAAAAACTATAATATTTGATAATAAAAGCTTTAAGGATAATCTAGACATAGCCGAAAATTAAAAAAAAATTTGTAAATCGTATTAATGATGTAAGAATCTCTATAGAAAAAGTGCAATATGAAAATAAAATATCTGTGATAAATTATACGTTTAAGTTTTGCGAAATAACTATGGAAGATCTAAAAGACATTTGCAAGAAGAAACAAAAACATATTACAAACAAATGTCAATTAAACTAATACTCGAACACTGGTCCAAATTAGGCAATATATTACTAAATATCATTAATAAATCGATAGTGACCGGAACTTTTCCAGAAAGTTGGAAAGAGACTATGGGCTTATTTCACGATTTTGAACGTTAACGTTCGCAACCATTTGAAACGCCCAAGAAACACATTTATCGCTCAAACCTACACTTTTTTTTTTGCTATGAGTTGATAAATTATTTGTAACGTTTTCTTACACAACTCAAAATCGGATTGGAAATCGGAGTTTTCGCCAATCAAAACGCTTGCAAACGTTAAATTTCGCAATTGTGAAACAGGCCCTATGATTAGTCCAGTTGAAAAAACAAACAACGCTAGCAAATGTGAAAATTTTCGCCCAATAAATTGTCTTATAACTTGTGAAAAAATATTACAAACAGTAGTCAGAAAAATACATTGAAAAACATAAACTATTGTCAAAATATCAATCAGATTTTCGAAACAACTATAAACTATGTTATAAAAATACAAGGTAGTTTTATTCTCTCAATTTTCCTTAACAATCACCAAGTGACAAATATAAGGATTGTGACATTTTTCATTAAGCTACCGAATTAGTTTATATATTTCCCGGTTTTCAGTTTTGTTTAAAATTCTGTTTGAAAATAATAAAAAAAAATAAAACAACAAATAAATCTGAAGTATTGTACATAAAAATCGGCATATTTTAACATTTACGGGGAAAATGAGAAGAAATGGATTATTACATTACCATTTCAATTAATTTTGTTTGTTGCTTTCCATACTCAAATAATGAGCTGCATATTTCAAAATTGTAAAAGCACAAAATACTTGTGCATAATTACAAATATCACCTTTTTGAAGGCGCTTATCTTTCCTTGTATTCGGCAGCATTGGTTAAGAGCTTGCAATCAGACTTTTCACAGAGTTTATTGTCGTTCGGAAAAGGATTTCAATCCGTTTTTTAGTTCATTAGAAAACAAAACAATGAAATTTTTTTGAAATGAAATCATTTTTAACAAAAAATATTATATTCATTCCTGAAACTAAAAATACAATTTTATTCTGAAATTTTTTAGATTTTTCGTTTTCCGAATAAACAAAAGTCACGTCTGTGCGAATTCGAGTTCTATGACGATAATTTCCAAAATTGGGTTACCAAAACAGAAGGAAATATAAATTAATAACAAACGAACAAGGCTACACAGAAATGTAATACCAGTAAGCACAAGATATAGTATGACTACAATAGTAGTCAAACAAATGGTAGGTGCAGTACCTGTATTTATTTGCCTTCATTTCTATTGATGAACATTTTGTTTTATTGCACAATTCAAACATAAACATGGTGTTAACGATCTTTAATAAGCAATTTCAGTAGGATAAATGAAAATTGTACAAATGAAAAATCCACTAATGAATATGTTGAAGAACGTAAAACATACTTGAAAGGGTGGTTATAAGTTTTGGCATATGAAATGTAAAAATTAAGGTTTCAATTTAGTTGTCTATTTCATTTTAATACCAAAAAGTTTTTTTCAATACTTTAATAGCATATATCTTTAATATTTTAATATAGCTTAAAAAAACAACCACAGATACCTACTTGTATCAGCTTATTGTTTTTTCTAGTATGCACAATGCAATTACAAATTTCGGAAAAAATCAAATCTAGGAGTACATATACTTATTTCTTAGTGTGACAACGCCTTTTTTATTTTTCTCTAATAATAAACTTCCTTATTAAAAATAATAAAAAGAAAATGCAACTACCTTGTATTTTTTATATCATACTATCAACTATGTTATAAATAGATGGAAGTATATAAAAAAAGATACTAAAATATTAGCTACTTTCCTAGATTTAATTATTTTATAAAGGATTAAATATTTACAACAATATTTATAACAATATAAAACATGAAAAGAATATGTATGCATTTAGAAAAAATGTCAATTACATTAGATATAGTATTATACAGAGCTAAATTATAAATTATTTAATCTATAGAAAATTTTAATGTATTAATAGGCAAATTTAAAGTATTATAAATACTACTAAATGAATAAATAAATAATAATAATAACAATAATAGTAGAGCCAGAGAAACAGACAATTCCAAGTTTGGTAAATCTGAGAATTTGTTCTATAGATCTATAAAAGAAACAAATACTACCACACCTGCAAATTATCCCACTAAACAACAGATTTCCTCATTCTGGGGCGAACAACTTCGTAGTGGCGGAGCAGCAAAAAGGATGCAGGAAAGGTTCGAGGCGATGCAAGGAGCAACTGACCATTGATTCATTAGTATGTGGAAAAGAAATCTTTCTATGGCTTATGTAGATTATAGAAAAGCATTTGATTCTGTGCGTCACGGATGGCTTCTAAAGGTGTTAGAAATATACAAGGTTCACCCCACAATAGTCACATTCATAAGCCATATCATGAAGGATTCGAGAACTAAGATCTCATTAAGAACATCAACAGAAGAAATATAGACCGCTGAAATCCCAATCACGTGAGGTATATTCCAGGGCGACTCACTAAGCCCAATATGGTTTGTACTGTGTCTTAATCCGCTCTCGAGTCTTCTGAACTCAACGAAATATGGTTTTGATGGCAGACAGAATGGTGTAAATCTTTATAGATTAAACCACTTGCTATTTATGGACGACAGCAAGCTACATGGATCTAATCAGCACCAACTGGCATACCTACTCAATGTAGTTGAAACGTTCTCCAAAGACATCAGTATGGAGTTTGGCCTTGATAAATGCAAAACATTACATGTCACTAAAGGGAAATTGCAAGAGGAACCACATGAACTGCTGGATGGTAGAGTAATGGAAACTGTGCTAAACGAAGAAATCTACAAATACCTGGGTATGAGGCAAGCTATTCGTATTGAACATGGCCAGATGAAGAGAGAACTTACGAAGGAGTTTGAAGAGCGGCTTAAGCAAAAAATATGATCAAAGCTATCAACACTTATGCAGTTTTTTCTAGTATGCACAGTTACAGCTCTTAGTTATTCATTTGGTATTATACACTTGACTAATACTGACGTAACGGCTCTCCAACGAAAATGTAGGGTTCTAATGACAAAGGCACGTAAACACCACCGGAAATCAGGAATCGAAAGAACAACACCACCGAGATAGATGGGTGGAAGGTAGCTAGTTCACATTAATAAAAAGAGGAAAGAGACCGAGGGGGTTATGATAGCTATTCAAGACCAAGTAATCACATCGAGAAATTACTTGAAAACTATAGTAAGAGATACTACTGTGGCAGAGGATGTTTGCAGGCACGGTTGCAATTCGATTGAAACAATACATCACATAAATTCAGGATGTCCATCTTTAGCAGGAACAGAGTATAGTGACCGCCACAATTGTGTTGCTAAGATAATGCACCATGAACTTGCGTTAAAGTACTCCTTAATAACATCTGTGAGAACCATACTATGAATATAAGCCTGAAGCTGTGCTGGAAAATGAAGGATACCAGCTACACTGGAACAGAACGATCCTGACAGATCAAAGTGTACCAGCAAATAGACCAGATATTATGCTAATGGACAAGATGGGGCGAATAGTATGGCTACTAAATGTTGCAATACCAAACAATAACAATCTGCAAGCGAAGTACCGGAAGAAAGTTTGCAAATACAATATGCTTGTTGAACCCATTAAAAGGCAATGGAACATCGACCAAGGCAGAATAATCCTAATTATAGTTTCAAGTATGGGGCTGATAATGAAATCCTTATACAAAAAGGAAGGAGCTGAACGTGTCGGAACACCTATGGCAGATAATGCAGAAGGCGGTGGTGATTACGACAACACGAACTGTACTCATGGATGGTATAAATATTGAGGAATCGGATGCTCTTGATGTTCTTGGACAGTGTGACGTTCGCTGGACAGAACACATTTTTCATGTCTCTAAAGAAGCATTCAAGTGCCTCGGTTTTTTGAAACGGTGTACGATGTACTTCACTCCATCCGACCACCTTACTATTTATACCACCTACATCCGACCGAAAATGGAATACAACTCTCATGTTTGGGCCGGTGCCTCAAAGTCTATTTTGGGGTTACTCGACCGTGTGCAGGAGAGGGCGAAGAAGCTTATCGGTGACAGTAGGGTATCCAACTCTATTGACTCACTGGAGCATCGACGCAGTGTGGGGTGCGTTACTCTGTTCTATCGTTACTACAATGGATTTTGCTCTGACGAGATTAGGGATCTTGTTCCCGAAACTCGCACATTTTTACGTAGCACGCGCTCATCGTCTAGAGCTCATCCATTTGTGGTCGATTGCCCGGGAAATCGCACTACGCATTACAGAGAGAATTCGTTTTTCAGCCGTACGCTTCGTCTGTGCAATAAGTTGCCTGCAGACGTGTTTCCTGTCTGTTATAACGTTGGAAGGTTCAAGTCAAACGTTCACAAACACTACTCCCTCTTTCCCCCTCCTCACAACCTATTTTCCTAGTTCTGGTACAATGCACTGCATATGTAGGGGTTATCCCCTGAGTACTGGTCCAATATAAAAAAAAAAAAAAAAAGTTTATGGGGATGTAATATATTGCGAGATGTGAAAAGCTGCGCTGTGATTTAAAGTAATCTGTGCAATTTTTTAAAATTAAGCTAGAATTTTAATGATAAAATAGAATCTGAGTTGAATTAAACCCAACTGTTCTAAATTGAGAATAAAGACAATAATAATATTTTTTTTTTCTGGACATCCATACTTATATTTCTCTGTCTGCTCATCTTTAGGAGTATCATCCGTAGTTTCTCAATTGACTTTTCCTCGGATTATCTCTTCCTCAGAATATATTTCCGAGATGGGCTGCCCGCTCAACTCTGCTGAAGAGTCTGATGTGATGCACCTCTATCATCACTTACGGCTCTTGGCTATCAAGTAAGAGGCGTCTGTACCTTTCCACTGCGGTCTAAATTTTTAATTTTTAGACCCCCGTCAAAAATTCTGAACATAGATTCCGTTAGATAGGAATAATGTCTACCTATTCCAACAATCTTTATCCGCCCATCTTTTGTTCTTGTCCAGAAATTCATCCTCAAAAGAAATTCCAAATTTTTCCATTTTCAAAAAATCAAAATTTCATCTTTTCTGGAGTATTCCCAAAGGTTTTAGCTATTTGTCCTTTTAAAGTAACCCAAAAACTATGACATCCAAAAATTTTCATCCGCCCATCTTCCTTTGTTCTCCTGGAACTTATCCTCTAAAGAAATTGAAATTTTCAAATTTCAAAATGTTAAATTTTAAAATTTTTCGAGCGCTGTTAATAATTCTGACGATTGATTCCGTTAGAGGGACTCTTAAACTAAAAATTCAATCAACCTTTACTCGCCCATCTTTCTTGGTTCTCCTGGAACTGATCCTCTAAAAAAATTCCATATATCAAATTTAAAAAAATCTAAATTTTTTAATTTTTAGATCTCTGTCAAAGATTCTGAGCATTGATTCCGTTAGATAGAAATAACGTCTACCTATTCCAACAATTTTTATCCGCCCATCTTCTGTTCTTGTCCAGAAATTCATCCTGTAAAGAAATTCCAAATCTTTTCATTTTCAAAAAATCGAAATTTCTTATTTTCTGGAGTGCTCCCAAAGCTATTTGTTCCTTTAAAGTTACCCAAAAACTATGCTATCTAAAAATTCTGATCCGCCCATCTTCCTTTGTTCTCGTGGAGCTCATCCTCTAAAGAAATTGAAATTTTAAAATTTCGAAATGTTAAATTTTACAATTTTTCGAGCGCTGTTAATAATTCTGACGATTGATTCCGTTAGAGGAACTCTTAAACTAAAAATTCCATCAACCTTTACTCGCCCATATTTCTTGGTTCTCCCTGAATTGATCCTCTAAAGAAATTCCATATATCGAATTTTAAAAAATCTAAATTTTTTAATTTTTAGACCTCCGCCAAAGATTTTGATCATCGATTCCATAAGATAGAGGTAATGTCTACTTATTCCAACAATTTTTATCCGCCAATCTCTGTGGTTCTCTTGGAATTCAGATGACTTCTTGGAAAATTTTATCATTTTTAGTATTTGTATTATATAATTTCTGTTATTAATTTGTTATAAGTTTTTTGTTATTGTAATATCTGACGGCGTATGGGTTAGATTTAACTTATATTTTGGCTGGTGAGTCCAAATATGTGCCCACAATTACATTTTTAATACATTGCCCACGATTTTTTATGTTTAACAGAGCTATGATAACTCCTTAACAGGTCTCTGTTAAGTCAGTTGGTTTATGTCTAGGGTTATAAATTTTAAAATATATCTTCACACACATACTGGACTTAAGCCATAAATATAGTATAAATAAATAAATAATTCTGTTTTAACGACAATCTTTAATTGCATAAGTTTTGCATTGAAATTTTTTTAATTAAAACTAGAAATACTTTACTGCAAATAACTTTTGTTGTTTTTTTTTCATTTATGTAAATATTCATACTTACAAAATCGGAGTATTTAGGAAGTGTCATTGGATTCCGGATCTTTATCAAGTTTGATAGTGATCAAGATGGCGATGAAGATTTTGTTCGCAATAACCACACGGCAACCGCAAAACATAAGCTAGATTAAAAGCAGTAGTTAAATTATTAGGTGTAAAAAACTGCTTGTAAAACACATTTACAAAAACAAAGAATAATAATTAGAATAGCAAAACATAAGCTAGGTTAAAAGCAGTTGTTAAATCATTGAATGCATAAAACTGTTTGTAATAAAATATGCATGTATATATACACAAAACACATTTACAAAAACAAAGAATAACAGTGCACATATGTATTTGCACGTACAATAACAATTTAGAGAAAACCCAACTTACATACATGTGTACGTAATTGGTACTTTTTTATAAATTTTCCTCAATAAGACATTTACAAGCTATTCACTATTCCTAATGAAATATAACTTTATTTTTACTTTATTCGACTATTTATTCTTTGTTTTTCATCATTAAAATATTTGTATGTAATTACCGATATTTCACTTAAAACCAGCACATATATGTACACATGTAATTAAAGAATATATTAGTTTGCTAAAAATTTCACTTCAAACTCCGCGTTTTATTTGGTAAAACATCATTGTTTATTTTTTACACCAACCTTACCTTTATCTAAGATTGGTAATAATTAGTTATTTTTATTATTTAAGTTATTTTCTATTTGCGCTGCAAAATATTAACAAAGCAAATTATTTTATTACCAGTGCTGTCGAGTCTGCGTTTTTCATAATTATATTTACACTCTTTAAACATAATGAATTCGCCGTACGTGTGTTTACACGCAAAAAAAAACGTAATAGTACTAGAAAAATATAACAAACATGATACAAAAAAACAAGGTAGCCGCTTCGCTACAACAATACAACAATAAAAAAAACAACAGGTATTTTGTTTGTGTAAAAAGGTGAATTCACACCTACGCTGTCAAAAGTAGTTGATAAAGACATGTACCAAGATGCATTAACGTATACACGGTAGCAGCACTAGAGAAAAATTACAACAATACAACAAAACAGGCATGTAGTAAGCTATGATTATCAAAAATATTTGTAATTATTTTCATAATTATAAACTATGAATGTACCCTTTCATAAATATACATTATATTTATTTTAATTATTTTTATGTTCACAAAATAATTTGTATATGTTTAATTCAGAATAAAACACTGAATTCACTTTCAAAAATGTAAACAATACATTTGACGTAAATAGCTTACCATATTGCCAGCAGCAAAAAATTGTCACATGCCTTAGTGCTGCCACCGTGTATACGTTAATGCACCTTGACATGTACAATAATTTAAATGGCGCCGAAAAAGGTAAACAAAACTTGACAGGGGAAGTGCCGCCATATTAACCGAATTCGCCGATGCATCCACCTAATAATGAATTCGCCTTGTATAACAACTATAAATCATGATACAAAAAACAAGGTAGCCGCTTCGCTACAACAAGACAACAATAATAAAAACAACAAGTATTTTGTTTGTGTAAAATGGCGAATTCACACTTAAGCTGTCAAAAGTAGTTGATAAAGAACATGTAAAAAATTAAATGGCGCCGAAAAAGGTAAACAAAACTTGACAACGAAAGTGCCGCCATATTAACCGAATTCGCCTGAATTCGCCGATGCATCCACCTAATAATTAATTCGCCTTGCTATAAATTAAGATATTCCTTAATAAAATATCTAATAGCGCATTTACACCAACTCAAAATCTAGTAGATTTGAATTGAAATCTACAACGAAATCTATATCGTTTACACTAAGTTGACACGTGCAAGTAACTTGTTACAAGTAGCGTGTACATATTAACACCCAATACATCGAAAAAAATAATAAAAACACTTGCAATTTGCACGATTGTTTACACACGCAAGTGCAAGTTCATTTTCAAAATGTCGTCGAAGACAAACGTTGTACGCCTTTGTACTACATGCGCTTTTAATGTCTGTGCTGCCAAAGTTTTAGCCTAGCAATAGTACAGGGGAATTATATTGAGTACATAAATTTTTCACAATATAAATAATAAATTTGTAATCCAAAGAAAAAATAAGTTATAGATTTTTATTTATTTTTGTGTTTTTATATTATGTTTTCGGCATATAACTAAAAATATTAACATTTTAAAAATTTTTCGTTGAAAAATACCTATTAAAGTTAAAATGAAATATCTATGGGCAACACTGTTTGTTTCTGCTTGCATGCAAGTGAAAAAATCACTGCCAACCAAAATCAGTTGCAAGTGAGGCTACTACTTGCAGGTGTGTGAATGTATTAGTAAAAAAATGGTAATGTATTGGGTTTTTTGCACTTGCACTTGCGTGTGTAAACATTGAGTTACACCACCGTTTTTTGACATCTAGCTAGATTTCATTTGCTCAAAAATAGTTTATGCATGCGGGTTTTACAATACAATATTATCGGAGACTGAATACACCAGCATTAAAGTGTATATTTTTTGTGTCCAGAGACTGCATACATCACATTACAGTGCATTTTTTGTTGCAGCGTAGTATTTTTAAGCACATTTTGCAAGAAATCACAGTTGCATCGCTTAGTACTGAGTAGATTTCAGGAGATTTCGTTGAAATCTACTCATAAAGTAGATTTCATTTTGTATGGGAAATCTTCTCAAAATCTACTAGATTTGGCTTGAAATCTCGAATGAGCAGATTTCGCTTTGGTGTAAATAGGCTATAAAAAAATTTGATATTTCTAATATTATATGATGATGGGTTGGTATCATTCGTCTAGCTTGAGTTCAATCCTGGCTAAAGCCAAGAAATATTTTTATTTATAATTATAACAATAATTGCCGCGATCAATAACTCTTGATCAAAGAAGACAGGAAAAAATAATTGAATACACTAAAACTGGGGGACAACTAGCTGTTTCGTAGTCGCTACACTACTCAACAGCAGCCACTAGGATTTGAACTCAGTACCATGTAAACATGATGTATTTTTAATACGGCCGTTCATAATTGCTGGCGACTTAAATGCTAGAATGGCTAATGAGCAAAGTTTGGATGGCATTTTTTTAGTAGACTCACCACAAATACGCCAAAATAGGTGTTCTAAGGACAAAACGCTAAATAGCAGAGGCAAAAAGTTATTGGAATTTATTGAAGATATTGGAGGCATAGATACAAATGGTAGAACAGATAACGATTCGGAGAGAGATTTCAGTTTCTATAGTGCAACTGGTTGTTCTGTCATTGACTATGCTATAAGTTTACTCAACTTTCTAAAATTTGTTGTTGACTTCTCTATTGCTGCTAAACCGTACTCCGATCACATGCCTTTGTGTTTACAATTAAAAACAAGTTCAAATAAGAATTATTGCTTAGAAAATAATAGTAATATGGCTAAATTATACTGGAATGACAAATATAAACAAAAATACGTTGAAAAAATTACTGAACTTACACCACACGTTAGCTTACAATCTGATGTACATGTTGATTGTCATGTTACACAGTTCGATTCTAACATAAAGCAGTCCGTGGTAAAATCTCGAAATAAAACATTCTTTGAGCCGAAGCAAAAATGGTTTGATTGGCAATGTCTGCGTTACCGCAAAAATATGTTAAGCAATTTGTGTAAACTCAAGAAAAACTACTCTATCTGTAACAAAACGCTGTATGTAGTATCTAGAACAAAATATATTAAACTATGTAGCAGAAAAAAACTAGAGATGTATAATCGAAACTTACAGCAGCTTAATAGAGTAAAAAGTAGCAGTGTGGTAGAGCCTAGCCAATACACTGAAATCTCGTAATAATAATGTTAAAGGAAATGTGGGTGCTGATGATTTGTTCATTCATTTTAGCTCGTTGTTATGTCATCGCAAAAACCAAAATTTAATAATGTGGTGTATGCCGTATAATGTCGATCCCTTTCTGGACTCTCCAATCGAAATGATAGAAATGATGAATATAGCTAAAAATCTAAAGCTTAATAAATCTCATGGTCAAGATGGAATACCGTAATATTTTTATAGATATGCTCCTACTTGTTTTATCAAAGAGCTATTAGCACTTTATAATAAAATTTTCTTGTCTGAGGAAGTTCCCACAAGTTTCTAGAAATCAATATTGGTGCCATTGTACAAAAAGGTGATGTAAATATGGCAGCAAATTATCGCGACTTAGCCTTAATAGATTCAATCTGCAAAATTCTTAGCTCAATTTTATTAAACAGAATGACAGACTGATTAGAAAAGAAAAATATGTTAAACGAATACCAAGCCGATTTTAGAAAAAACTACTCAACAGTTGACAACATATTTAATCTTGTCAATATTGTTCAACTCAATAAATAAAATAGTAAAAATACTTAAGCATTTTTTGTGAACTTCTGTAGTGCTTTCGACACGATTTCTAGAAATAGTCTTTTCTATTAACTCTCGTCCATTATACAAAAATACCACTTACTGTCTCTAGGATGGTTGCTGTTTTTCTAATTAATTTAACTGTAAAGTTGGCGTAAAACAAGGCTGCATATTAAGCCCTCTTTTATTTTCCTTGTATATTAATAATATAGTTGATGCTCTACCTGGAGGAGTTGTAGTTGCTAACATAGCCATTAAAGTTTTACTTTATGCTGATGATATAGTCTTATTATCTGACACTGCAAGTGAATTACAAGAAATGATCGATGCTTTATACAGTTAGGCCCAGTTTTTGTCTTTATATTTAAATGCCATTTATCTTTAAGTTCTATTTAAACACAAAATTTAGTTTTTCAGCACTTATTTGATTGCAACTTAAATGACCAAAGTTGAAAAAGTTATCATATGGTTTTGACGTTTGTTTACTTTTTTATTACAATTTCTGCACAAGTAAAAAAGGCTAAACAAAATTCCTAAAATTAAAAAAAAGATTTTTGGAATAAAAACTAACATGTTTTCTGATGAAGAAGATATAAGTGACGCAGAATTGTCAAAAATTGTAAAATATACAACACGAATACCTCGATCAATACGACCGCGGCCAAACCATTTTCAAATGTTTGGAGATACCGAATTTTATCAAAGATTTCGGATGTCAAAAAGATCAGCTTATAATATTCTGGAGCTTATTGGATCGCATATAAAAAACCCCACCACTTGGTTGAACATGTGTATAAACATTTTTACAAACAAACATTTCAGAAACCATTCTATAAGCGATGAGAATATGTTACTCATCACGTTAAGGGTCTTTGCAACCGGTGGCATGCTAAAAACGATTGCTGATGTGTATGGTGTTTCAACAACAACAGTTTCCAACATCGTAGGAAATGTAACACATTATATCGCTCAACTGCGGAGCCATTTTATATTTTTCCCAAAAACCCCACATTTCCCCATGTTGTTGGAGCACTTGATTGCACGCATGTTAAAATATCTTCTCCAGCTATATTCTCACAAAAATATATAAATACATATGTACGTTTAAATCTGTTATTTGCAGAGCTATTTAGAAACCGCAAAGGATTTTTTTCTATGAATGTTCAAACTATGTGCGATGCAAATCTGAAAATACTCGATATTGTTGCTAGATGGCCCGGATTTTCGCATGACTCAAACATATTAGCCAATTCCAGAATATATTCAAGATTTTGCAGTAATGAGTTTTAAAATAGTCTAATTGTTATCCAAATAAAAATTTTATAATGACTCCACTTTTAAGTGTGCGAAGTACAGAAGAAAATTTTTATGAGTCACAAATAAGAACTGTGTAGAGAAAAGTTATGATGTTTGGAAACGAAGATTCCCTATTTTATCATTAGGCAGTCGTCTGCATCGCAGAAAAGTAGAGGGTGTTACTGTGGCTACTGCTGTTTTGCATAATATATGCTGTCTAAATAAATAAACCGAACTTCCGCCCTTACCAGAAAATTTAGAATCGGCTGTAAATTTTGTTAATAATGTACCCAGCAACTCCAACACTAGCAATATAAATGCGCAAAACATAACACGGCAGACTTTAATAAAATATTATTTTAAAAGTTTATTATAAATAAAGTACAAAAAAAATTTTAAATTCAATTGTTATATTTGTTTATTAATTCATTAATAAAACAAAAACTTTTAACATTAAAAAACAAAACAGTAAATAACTTAGAACAGAAAAAAGGTTTAAAATAATGAGATCAATATATACATTTTCTTTGGCTAATGTTAAAAAACACAGCAATGTAATTGAAAGTAAAAAAATAATAAATTGCACGAAAGTCCTTAACACTAAATAGGTAACAATAACAATGGCACTACATAACAAAATTTTGCTTCTGATAAGTGGCAAAGAAAAGTTACTAGTGGCAGATGATGTTTTTAATCACTTCTTAGTTGCCCCGCTGTTCTTATTCTCAACAATTGTATTTCCAGCTTCAGCTTTTCCACCTCCAAACTATGTTTCTCTTTCAGAAACTTAATTTCCAATTGTTGCTTCTCATTTTTTAATTCGGCAACTTTTTCCCAGCTATCGTGACGATTAGGCTACTTCAGGGCTCTGTTGAGTGACATTTTTAGCATTTTTGGAGTGTATTTCACCCAAGATGTGTCGCCTATAAAAAGGAAACATAGCACATAGTATATTAGAAATAATTTAAAGTTGATTTTCTATAAAAAATTACCATCAACTTCTTTTTTAATTTCTTCCTCTTCTTTTTTGTCGCCATCTTCTTAGAGAAACTCTTCTATGAATTCAATATCTGAAAAGTTCGAAAAAAATTATTTCATTTTACAAATTATAAATATGTTATGTACAAATGTACGTATTTATGTAAATCAGAACTTACCATCTTCGTTAGCATCACAGCCGTAACTGGATCTCTGCACCAGAATTTGTGCCTCCTGGCATATTTCCAAAATAGTTTGGTCTGTAGCGGTTGTTTTTGATGGCTGTTGTGGCCCACCACCAGTAGCATAAGTTTGCCGTTTATCAAAAGCAAAATTTTGTTTGGCAGTGGCCTTTATGTTCCCATATTTAGTCTTAAGGACTTTGTGCGACCGGAAAGTTTGAGTGAATTTACTATTGAACTCACGCTCTACATTTTTCCAAGCATTCAACTTTTCTTCAGCGCCCACTCTATCCGTCTTCTTGCTTTCTATCATATTGCTGTGTTTTTTAACAGCAGCCAATAAAAATTCTATCTTCTATAGTAGATGTAAAATTTGGACTTCTTTTTTCCATTGTTTCACTAAAAAACACAGTATAACACTAAATATTTATTTTAAAAATCTTAAAGCTTTACACAATACATTTCGTTAACTGCCTTTTGTATGAATAGAGCAGCTGTTTTATTCAAAGCTATCGATATTTTTTTTACATTTTATAGTGCTACCATATTTTCAACCCAACTTAATTGGAACAAAAAAGTTACACTGAAAAACTGAAGGTGTATTTAAGTGCAACTTATACCATGTTCAGACGGTAATATGAAACACTTGGTTCGCTCTCTGAACCACTATTGCGAAACTAGGTGTTCAGACGGTTGTTTTTTACTTCACACTGATGTTTACATATTTTGTGCAAACGTTTCACTAATTCTTTTTTCAATTTTTATTTAAATCTTTATGTAAGTATCAAATTTTTGGATTTTTAATGTGTTTATTTTGATTTTACACGCATTAATTATCTGTTTTTACTTTGTTTGGAGGTTTTTTTGCAGCTAGTTCAGATAAACTAGCGATAATTTATTATCAAATTTGGAGATGACAGTAGGTTTTGCTTGGTTCGCAACAAGATTCAAAATGAACCAAGTAGGTTCGCTCTCAAAATTTTGTATGGCGAATCATGTTGGTTCAATCAAGATTGGGCCGCGAACCACGAATGAGAGCGCGAACCTCGAAAATAAGCCTTCGTGTGAACATGCTATTAAAGTTAAATGAAAATTAACTAATTTTGAATTTAAATACGACCTCAAAAACTGGGCCTTATTGTGATACTTGGAGATTAAAAGTGTAAGATGTTGACGAAGTTTAAGTCGAATTACATTATAAGAATGTAAACAAATTCTTAGCTCATGAGGCAAAACATTCCACCAGCGAGCAATTCACACAATGAATGATTTGCTAAAGGTAGAACAATTAATTCGAGGGATTAATATTTGTTAGTTCCTAGTCGATCGATCAAAATGAAAGTGGTTACAAAGATGTACGACATTCGCATCTCTAAACGTTTTATAGAAAAAAGCAACATTGCGATACCTGATAAAATCTAGAAACGAAAAATTAAGAAATTTAACCACGAAATCAGACACATGTTCCCGTCTGCGAACAGAAAAAACATATCTAACAATAGAACTCACGACCCTAGCCAGCTTCACCAGATTAGTGGAAATAGTACCCGATACCACTTCTAGTCCGTATAAGATGAAAGGCATCATCAAAGCTCTAGCTAAAAGAGCATAACAAATTCGTGGGCTGTATGAAACGAGCTTCACTGAATTAAAAAGACGATGGGCAGACATTTTTTCATTTCTCTTTTGGTCTTGCCTAAACCTTTTACATTGAAGAAATTAATAGACAGACAGAAACTTTTCGTTTCACTTTTCTTTCTTTTTTGTTGTTGTTTTTTTAAGCACATCTCTTGTGCTTATATAAAGTTGATGTTGATATGAGAATAATGATATGAAACAACAACATATGATATGCGAAAAGTCAAAAAAAGAAACAAAGAACGTCCACAAATGTCTAGTACAGAGAGTCATGTACTACATACTGTCCCCCAACAACATTTTCGTTACAGCACCAACAAATTTCGGCCGTCTGTCCATCGTCCGTCCAAATGTAAAAGCGGACTTTGTAATGAATTCGCCGTGGTTCTACTTTATTATTTTTTTTTAGCGAATTTGTAAAGATTTTAATGTTTAGTTCAACAAGTCAACAACACTGTTTGTGAAATAAATTTGTGAATGGCTTCTCCGTTTTCAGAAAAAATATACTTAAAACTCAATTTGTTTCTGAAAGTATGTAAAACAGGCTTTAAATATATTTTCAATAAATTAAATTATTTATTGTTTGCGCTAACAAAATGTGTTTAGTTTATGATATCGGGAGCTTTTTAGTTTTCGTTTAATAAAGTTGAATATAAAAACAAATTTAGGGTCGTATCAACAAAAGTGCGTTTATACGTTTACCAACACTGATCGTTGTGTATAACATTTTCCCTCTATTGTGTGTATGCGTAAAACTCATTTTTCTGCAAAAAAAATAAACAAAAATACATTAATATGTGAAAAATGTTTTGTGTCTTAAACGTAATTATTACTAAAAATTAAAATGGATTATATTAGTGTAATAAAATAGAAAAATACTTGAATAAAGAGATATCTGGAAATTATTGAAGAAAACATTTCATATGCTTTTAAAAGCATATGTACATATGTAACATGTTCGAACATGTGTGGTTGAAATAAGACTTCTATGCTGTAAGCCTTTTACAATTTGGAGTTTTATTAATTATGATTTATAAATTAAAAAAATAATAAATTATAAAAACTTATTACCAACTTTTCAAAATATTGATTAAAACATATATATGTGTATAGGTATTTACAATTTATAGATGTTGAACAGACTTTTCGCTTAATATTTATCCTTTGGTGCTGAAATAAATGTATGTACATAAGTATGTAGTCAAATTGTATTTCGTTGTTGCAAGTCAACGTTTTACTTTCTCCATATTATTTCTTTATTTGTTAATTGGGCCTGTAGCGCTATATATGATTAAAAATAAGACGTAAAAAGAAATATAATTCAAAATATATAAAAATTCGATAATATTCAAATATCATGGCATACATACATATGTGCATGTGTATACAATTGAATATATACATAGTTTACAATAGTAAAGGGAATGGGAACGAGTCTAGTTTACTTACGCAGCTCGGTTAAACATAGGCTGATAGAGAATTAAAAAATAATATGAAAATATTAAACGGTGAAACTGGAGGAAACGCATGGTGTTTGAGATATGGGACTCGGAAGTTTTCATACATAAGTATATGCGATTTTACACTACATTTGTAAACATATGTATGTAAAACAGAAATGTTGTCATTTGAAAGCTTTTGCTTAGATCTTTTCGGACATAAAAAATTTGTTAAAAAATATACAACTCTTTAGGTACCAATTTAGTTTCAATATTTTTCATCAAAATGTTATGGAACTGCACTAGCTACATAAAAGTCATTTTTCAGTTTAAAGTAGAATACAAATTTAAAATATTTCAAAGACCAGCTTCTCTTAACAAATTTTTCGGCTTAAATGTAGTTTACCAACGCAGCTTAAATTAAATTAAAAAGTACATAGAGAGATAGAAAATTTAAAAGTAATAAGAAAATGCAGAATGACAATATTGGCGGAAACGCTTACTTTCCGAGTTATGGACCAAAGAGATTTTCTTATATGTGTATGCGATTTCCTACCACATTTTTCAATTTATATAGTCAATATTGGTACAATTTGAAAGCTTGTTAATAGACCACAGGCCGGCTAGGAAAAAACAACTTTTGTTAGCCAAGCCGGTGTTTGTTATACCATAGAGGAGAAAATCCCTGCATCCGGCCCAAGGCCGGCTATGTAAAAAAATTTTTTGTTAGCGAAGCCGGTGTTGGTTATACCCCAGAGGAGAGTTCCAGCATCCGGCCGAAAGTCAGCTATGCAAAAAACGTTGGTAGCGAAGCCGGTATTTATTATCAAATAAAATTTTTACATGCATATGTAACTTTGATACAAAATTTTTTTTAAACTAATGATTTTTACCGAGTTAAGTCTCCAGGAGATTTAGTATGTTTGAAGAGATATATTCATAAACTTTCAAATGATGCCAATAATGACGATATGGGTTGAAAAATGTAGAAAATTACTTGTATATATGAAAACTTCTTCGGTCCATAACTCGGAAGCGTAAGGGTTTCCGCCAATATTGTCATTTAACATGTTCTTATTATTTCTCAATTTTCTATCACCCCATGTACTTGTTATTTTATTTGGAGCTACGTTGGTAAACTAGATTTGTTCCCTGAAGTTTCCCTACGTAGCCGGTCTCCGGCCGGTCGTACGAATTTTGTTCTTTTGTATAAAAACACCGGCTTCGCTAACAAAAGCTCTTCTACATAGCAATTAATACATATGTAGGTAATTCAAGATCTATTTAAACAAAAGAAAAACAAAATGAACTCGGATAAAACATGTATCAACAATACATGTCCATATAAAAATTACTGTTCGTATTAAATTGAAACAAAGTTTCGTAAAAACTGAATTGGCACCTAAAGCACCTTTAAATAAAAATTTTTTATAACAAATTTTACTCGTCTGGAAATATCTGCTCAAAAGCTTTCAAATAATACCCATATTGTTCATTTATATTCAAAAATGTAGTGGAAAATCGCATACATATATGAAAATTTCGGAGGCCCATATTTAGAAAACTATGAGTTTCCCTTCCAATTTCACCATTTAAAATATAATATATAAAATATCGCGAAAACGTTCATTAACTCAAAAAATTTGCAATGAGATTGAGAGACAAAATTCTTGCAAGTTTTTACAAGTAAAATTTTTACTTGCAGTAATTATTCAAACAACTATTACAAAACAATATTTCAAAATTAAGTTAAAAATAAAAAATTTGGAAAATTTAAGAAATTGTAAGTGTATGTAAACTTTTAAAACGATGAAAAGTATTAAAAAGATAACGAATTTATGTTTGTGCAACTTAGGAACAACAGAGACAAAATAAGACGTCTAATGGAAATAACCTAAGCTACACAGTGTCTGGCACATCAGTGGCTAATAATGTTCCGGCAAATTTACTTGCTTGAATGTGCTTTAAGCTTTTAGGGGAGCAATTAAATTGACACTTAGATCCTTCCATTTTTAATTATATTATTACTTTTCTAGTTTTAACCTCTGAAATGTTTTTGTTTTTTGTTTGTTTAATTTTTGCAGACCAGCTCTTATTTTTAGTACTGTAAAAATTAAGAGTACCTGGCTACCCGGTACTGTACATTTTGAAATTAATTTCAAATAAAAATGCTATATGTATGCAGGCCGTTAAAACGTATAAAGCGGCCCATACATATTTTATTTATTATTTTTATTATTTATTCAATTTACAAAATACAAGCCCATAGTGCCAAAATAACATATTACAGAGCACAAGTAATCTGGGCTTTCAATTATATTTACATAAGGTTATGCTTATAGAAAATAAAAAATTCACTAGTATATACCAAAATGAGAAATTCACAATAACAATCTTATTTATAAACTTATAGCCTAATCCATATATTACTCCATCCATTTGTTTGTTTGTTGGCTCCCCAGCCATGATTAATTAACGCGAGAAAAATAAAATGAAAAGATACCGTTGTGTGGCAAATGCAAAACAAATAACTGACAATTTAGTTAGGCGTTATTTCCACCAAAATGTCTGTAAAGTTTAAGACGAAAAACATTACTAGAATGTGAAAAAACTCGCAAATCATGCGACAAATAGTTCCATCACCGAGCAACCCTTACCAAAAATGATTTCTCAATCGTAGATTAATTAATTCGAGGTATATTGATTTGTGGATTTCTAGTAGAACGTGTAAATGTAAATAATTCAGAAAGCGGTTGAGGTCGGCCCGTTTTGATGGTTTTATAAAAAGAAGTAATGCAACGAATGTGAACAAATCTAGGTAAAGTAGAGTTAAAAAACCTCAAGACATAGTTGGTAATATGAACTCGTCTTTTTAAGTTAAAAACAAAACGAATAATAATATTAATAACTCGATATAACCTATTCAGATTACCCGATGTCGTGCCAGAGTAAATCTCAACACCGTAAGTTACATGAGGTAACAAAAGGGCATGACTAAATCAATTCTCACCCCATCAAGATTTATATTTAAGTCAATAGAAAAACGGACCGAAGAACATACTTTTGTTTTTGAGCCTGTTAACAGTCAGAGAGTTTGTAGTAGTCCACTCACAAATGGATTGAAGAGAGAAATTTATATTATTTTCAAGAACATCTCCAAAGTCTCTATCACATGAGACGAGCAAAGCTACATCATCAGCAAAAATGAAAGATTTGCAAATATTAGAATTTACACATCGCGGTAGATCGTTGATGTATAAAATAAATAACAGGGGTCCAAGCACAGACCCTGTGGTACACCCGAATAAAGAGGAAGCGAATTGCACACGGAATTTCTCCAACTAACGAAAAATACGAATAAATAAGCTGGTAAGCTGATTTAGAAAATCCAAATTAATAAAGCTTTAAAATCATAGTCGAATGATTTAAAGAGTTAAATGCCTTATATAAGTCAATTGAAATAGGAATGCTTAACAGCTGCCCTAATAGCTTCAGTTAGGTTTAATAGTAAAAACGTCGTATTGTGACCGTTTCACAACGACCGAAGTCATTTCTAGGATTTGATCTTTGATAACCCAGTGAAATTTTTGTCACATATATCTTCGATCTAAGACCATTAACAATGTAAGCGTGACCCATCCGAAGTCTGTATACAATTTCTACTTACATTTACACAGCGTTAGCCTAGGCCGTAAGATGCATCCAACACTGTATACATTGTACGCGAAGATTGGATAAGTTCAAAACTATATTATTAGCATTTGTTTTCTTCTTTGCTTCTTATGTACATTCAATTTAACAAAATGAGTAGAAAAATTCTAATTTGAATCGGATGCTAGTTGTTTGTTGTGCTTAACATGTTAATTTTAATTTTTTCTGTTGACAAAATCGCTTACAATCGGATGCTTTGCAAATTGTAATAACTTGTGGACTGCTGGGAAGATGCTCCAAAATTTTAGAGAGGGAGGGCAGGATGGAAATAGGACGTAGATCTTCAAGACCATTTATAATGCTCTTCTTGGGGATTGGCACTACTCTGGCTGTCTTTCAACCAGCCGAATACTTTGATTCCATAAGAATTGTGTTGAAAAGATGCAGCAGAACAGCAGAGATGTGAGAAAACATTATTTTAATAAAATCAATACAAATACAGGTAGATTTAACTCTGTACACGGCAGCTAATAGCTCTTACATCGTCACCTTTCGAAAAGACTTTGCGTTGTAAGAATTAAAGTTAACTAAATCGGGGCTAACCCCGGCATCTCCGTTTCCTAAATTAACTAAATACTTGTTGATATCATTAATATCCCCTACCCAATTAAAATCATTTTCACTCAGATTACCATGTTTCTTAAGTATTTTCCACATGCCAGACGATCTTTAAACAATTTTGAGTAGTACGATCGCCTCTCATTACGAATAATTGTTTTAGCCCTATTTCGGTATTTGCAAAAAATTTTCCAATTTGCTATTGATGTGTGCCTCCTATAAACAACAAACACCAAATCTCTAAGAGAACTAGCCAAAACAATAGTCTCAGATTTCATCCAATTGTCATTGCATCTACTGATCTTTTTCCTCACAATAGGGGCAAAATTCAGCAGACCGTATAGAAGATTGTACACATTTGTACATAAGGAGTCTACATCCGTGTTGATATAAATCAACGAAGTATCAAATCGCCGCACAAAAGCAAAGAATTCCTCCCAATCAATCCTATTGTATTCTCGGTATTCAAATGATTCAACAGCAAAAAAATAGATGCCATATTGATAAAAGTTGCACTATTTTTATCAAATTTCCTGTGAAAAAGATTTTTTGCCGGATTGATAATTCAAATTATAAAGTAGAAATAGCTTTTTCACTTAAAAGGAAAAATTATTGAGTTGAAAAAAATTGTTGTTAATATGTAAAATATATTTAACAAAAAAAATTGTTAAAGAAACAACATGTCTTCACTGTTATATGACAACCTTTTAAATTTATTTATTGAATAACAATCAATAATTCGGAAAACTTTTTATTAATTGCATTTTATTAAGAGATATTTCCAAAAATTCATTATTAATAATAATTTAATTAAGTCAATGCAAATTTTATTAAATTGATGGTTTTTTATTAATAACATAATTTGATTGAAAAAAAATCTCATCTATTTTTTTCTGTGTATATTAAAGCATTTTTTTTTTTTTTTTTTTTTTTGTTAAGCGTTTTTATTTATTGAATCTTCAAAATGAACTAACAATAAGTATTCAAATCTTAATACTAAATATTAAAAAAAAATAAAATAAAATGTGCTTTTTACTTACGTCCAGCCAATGCTAGACAAAAAGTTCTATTATGCGGAAGCAATATCGGTAGAATCACCTATTAAACGTTCTGATGGTGGCAACGGTATCCCTTCTTCTCAACCGACTGTGGCCGCCAAAATTAAGTATATTACGCGCAAGAGGGTTTGGATGAAGTTCCAGTTTACTGACATACCTTGTCGCGTACTTAGAAAATTCCTCTTTTACCAGCGGAACACTCAGATCTTTATGAATTCGTGAATTTTTTACGTACCATGGAGCTGCAGTAATCGTTCGAAGAATTTGGTTTTGTCGCCTTTGAATTTTTTCAATATTTGACGCTGAGGCGGTGCCCCATAATTGAATTCCGTAGCACCATATAGGTTTTAGAATTGCATTGTATAGCAGAAGTTTACAATCCAACTTCAATGTCGAGTTTCTGCCCATAAGCCAATTTAGGTGCGCAGCTTTTAGTTTCAACTGAGTGACTTTTGCTTCAATGTGAGACTTCCACGTTAGCCTACGGTCCAGGTGAATACCAAGGTACTTGACTTCATTTTGCTGCGGAATAGGTGTATTGTTAATTTGTATAGCCGAACATGTTTGCTTACGCAGTGTGAATGTAACGTGAGTACATTTTTGTTCATTAACCCTGATTTTCCAAAGCTTCAGCCATTTTTCCAATATTGAAATAAATTCCTGTAAATTTCGTGAAGCTAATTGGTGGTTTTCATGAATGCTCAAAAACGCTGTGTCGTCTGCGAAAGTTGAAGTGTGTATTCCAGATGTCGTTGGCATGTCAGAGGCGTAAATCAAATATAAAGTAGGCCCAAGTATGCTACCTTGGGGAACTCCTGCCTCGATAGGTTGAGTTGGGCTTATAAAATCACCTTCTCTGACAACAAATTTCCGCCCATATAAGTAGCTTTCCAGAAGCTTGTGGGTATTTGCAGGCAAGTTCAACTTTATTTTGTGCATCAAGCCGTCGTGCCACACTTTATCAAAAGCTTGAGAAATGTCGATGAATAGAGCTGAACAATACTTCTTCTCCTCAAAGGTCTGTCTTATGACGTTGACTAGTCTGTGTGTTTGTTCTATGGTGCTATGTTTAGCCCGAAACCCAAATTGATGATCAGGGATGCATCCCACATTGTTTAATATTGGACTCAACTTAACCATTAACAGTTTTTCGAATAGTTTTGAAATTGTTGGTAGTAGACTTATTGGTCTATATGATTCTACCTTGGTCGGATCCTTCCCTGGCTTGGGTATCATAGTAATCATAGAGACCTTCCACTCTGCAGGATAATACTCAAGGCGTAAAATAGCGTTAAAAATAAAAAATAGAACTCTTCTAGCTACACGAGGTAACTGTTCCAGCATTTTGCCAGTAATTTGATCAATACCTGGAGCTTTCCTGGGGTTTATGTTACTGATACCTTGTTCTACATCTTGAAATGTGAATCGCAAAGACACAGGCGGTCTAACTACATATGGTGGTAATTCAGATGCATCATTTGTTATATCATTTGTAATAAAAACATTTCTCAAATGGTTAACATACACCATCCCCTTTTCTGAGTCACTTCTTGCCCAGTCGCCAGTTGAAGTTCGCAAAGGTGGCTTACCTATTACAGGTCTTTTCAGACCTTTTGTCGCTTTCCACAGAGAATGGTCAGATTGCGGAGTACCATCCAGGCTTTCCAAATATGTTTTAAGGGAAGCCATTCTATGGACTTCAAGCAGATTTCTTAACTGAGTTATGTATGCCCGTAGCCTAGTTTTAAGCTGGGGAGATCTGCGAAGTTGCCACTCTCTTCTGACTCTTCTTATATTAAAGCATGGCGAGAAATATTCGGATAACAAAATTGCCCAGAAAAATTTAAAACCAAAATATCACTAATTAACATCAAATCGATTAGCGAGGTAGATCCATGAGTTGGATCAAAATGTGTGGGTATGCAGTTATGAATAATATACAAATTGAGCCTAAAGCATAGTGAGCGAAAGAGTTGGAGTGTTAAAACATGTTGTAGTTGAAATCTCCCATTACAATAATATGTGTGTATTGAGAAAAAAGTTGAACATAATACTCTTCGAATGTAGGAAGATCCCCATATGGCAGATACACCACACCAAAAAGAACATGCACGTCCCCAAAATATATCTCTAGAAACAAAGATTCGCATGACCCCGGTACTGATGACTTAAAAACAATTTTATATTTCAGGTTCTTCGATATAAAAATACCTACACCTCCACCCCTCGAATGCTCCCTATCATTGCTCACAAACTTATACCCGTCAATACTTATCGCACGAGTTGAAATATAGGGTTTAAGCCAGGTTTCGGAAATTGCAAACGCATCATGCAGAGAGTCACAAACAATAGATTTAATTTCAGCAAATTTAGATGAGTTAGCAGCGGGCCTCATGCTCCGATAATTTAGGTGGGCTACTTTAAATTTATCTAAATGATTCCGAAAAATATTTGCAATGCACTAACCACCAAAAAACGGACCGGGTTTCCATCAAAAGACATCAAAGATTAAAGACATTATTGCTAAGGACCCAAAACAAATATATAAAATGACACATTATGTTAAAAAATAAAGAATAAACTTCGCTAAGAAAATTTACAGTTTCTTATTAACACTGATATAAGCAGCTAATCCTTAGCACAAGTTAAAGGGAGGGGGAAAAAATGAAGGTAAAATGTTAATCCGGTATATAAATATATACACATACATATGCCTATACAGACATGCATATGCACATATATTTACATATATACACATATATGTACATATACCCATGTACATATGCATACATACACATACATATTTATAAATACATGTAAACACACACATACATATATGACATTTACATTACCAAGATCAAATAAAAAAAAAAACAAAATATAAATATGTTACCGGAACATCATCATTAGCGTTCAGTAAAAACATATATTCCTTCAGGCCATACACGGTTTCGTTACCATCCAACTACATCACCTTCACTCTTGGTATATCAGATCTGAGAATCTTGTACATTTTGATTACTTTTAGACGAACTAGGCGTCTGCACAAATCATTAAGTTTTCCAATCGAAAATGTATAATGCCCGTTCAGATAGACACGACTATCAATGTCACCTCCCATTAAGTCCTTCAGGTTAAGCGTTTTTGTTTTAAAATATTTTTCCATTACCCGATCTAGAACAACAATGCTTTTGAATTTCACCAGCACAGACTTACGATTATGCAACAGAAAATGAAAATTTAAATACAGAAAATGAAAATTTCCGGTATCGGTCCATATATACCCGAGATATAGTCTAAACCGATTGTTTCATGAAAGTGTTTTCTTTTTGCTTAAAAGCATTTGTGGTAATAAAAAGAGGTTACTAAGTTACAGAAATTGAACATTTCCGATATAAATCTATATATACTCGTATATCCGAGTATATTTAGTTCAAATTTGTAATATATAGTATATACGGACATGACCAGCCGAATATACTACACTTTTATTTGTATTTAATTTAATGTTTTATATATTTAATTTAATTTTCTATCACCTTGAGTACTTTTATTTAATTTGGAGCTGCGTGCGTAAACTAGATTTAAGCCAGGGAATATGCGTATATGGTTAGGTTAGGTATGCCGCTGGATTCTCCAAGAAGTACCTGGATTCTCCAGCTCACTTGGATCATGAAGATCGTTCCCTTTGTGATTGTCTGAAAAGTGGAATAGTAGAGTTGAAAAACAAAAGTTAGAGGGATATAGTGGGATGGAGGGTGAGGGAAAGGAAAGGTGGGAAACTGCTTAATGTAGCATTACTTGCTGATGTACTAGCCAGCCTCTGCTTCTTATGAAAGAAGCTGACGCGGTCGGATTCTCCGAGGCCAGATACTATGTATTGAAGCTCCGCTCGTCTAGATATCTTAGGCGATGGTGTTCCAATGTATGTTCGGAGGAGATGAAGGATTGTCTCCTCCTCTCCCTCGTTTTCGCAGCTTCTGCAGAAGTGATTATAGGGTAAGCCTAGCCTCCTAGCATGGTTTCCAAACAGGCAATGTCAAGTGATGACTGCTACAGTGACTCTCAGGTAAGCTCCGGGCAGTTTTAATAGCGCCTCCGTTCTCTTAGAGTTAATGTCCTCATTGTTATTTATGGGAACTCACTTTTTAGGAATTGGTTTAAAATTGTATTCATTGAGTGATAAACTTATTGGACTCATAAGCTTTCTTGCAGTAAAAACTAAATAAAATGTGTGAAGAAAAATTCAGATTTTAATGTTGTTAATCAAGACTAATACTTCATTTATTTAAGTTAGGGATTAATATTATGTTTTTAATTTCGTTTCAGGAAATGGCTTTTTCTGCTGTACTGTTGAAACGAGTAAACCTCCACTTTTGCACCTAGAATTTTTGACATTTCTTTGTGTCCATTTTGTAATTCATCCCCATAAATTCCCACACAAAAAGCAAAAGACTGAATTAATATTTTAAACAAGGCATTTAATTACTTATTTGAGCAACAACACTCCATAAATGAGGCGCCATATAAAATGTAGACAAATGTGTATATTTCGAAATACCATATATAAATAAATTACGAAAAAAAAATACAAAAGGAAACCATATTGCCTCATTGCTTGGAATATAAGAAGAAAAAGAAAACAAATTATATTTTAACTAAATTATGTATATATGGATTTTATATAACTGCAAATGAATTATAAGCTAAGAAAGGAAATATATAAATAAGATAAAAAGTTTTAAATGTATAAGAGATTCATAGAAATATGTCGTTGAAATATAACTCTGTTTTATTTTATGATCACATTTTTGAAATCAAGAAAATTAATTATTCAGAATATAACACTCCGAGAGCACGTCATAAAAAAAGAAAGCCTTTGTTCGGACTCCCAATACGACTGTTGTTGTATGTAATTCGATTACTGATACTTTGCAATTCGATAAAAATTATAAAAGCAGGAGGTTCATTAGCACAACATGGAACATTAAATTTAAATACATCGCAAACCATAGTATTTTCTTCTGGTGATATAGTGGCTCAATTTACGTTACCTCAAACATCTACTAGCCATGGGAGTGAACAGCCAGTAAATAATCTTGATGGATTATTTGTCACCTCCACAATATCTTCCAGTATTGGAAATTTTTCAACAACGTCTTCCTCGACTGGGTCATACTTTCCGTCATCATCTAACGGAAGCTCAAAGAATTATCTCACACATTTGGCATATGATTACAAACGTAATGTTTTCTACGCAGGTGCAACAGACAAAATTTTACAACTGAACGAAAATCTTCGAGTTCTGTCGCAAGCTTTAACTGGTCCCAAAAATGATTCTCCTCAGTGCCATGCCAGCGGTTGTTCAGAAGATGTAGAGACGACACTAATAAATAATCATAATAAGATCTTGATTGTAAGTTATGCTCAAGGTGATGGTATATTGATTGCCTGTGGAAGTGTGCGTCAAGGTGCCTGTGATATCTATAACTTAGCACGTTTTCCGAAGAACCCACTCTTTATCGATATACCTTTAGCTGCAAATGATGAGTTCGCATCTACTTATGCTTTTGTAGGACCGGCAAAATATTCCTGGAAAAAGGAAGATATTCTGTATGTAGGAACAACGTTTACAAATGTGGGTGACTATAGACATGATGTACCAGCAATATCTTCTAGGCGTTTGGGAGATTTGAATTACGCTGAATTTGAAATTAAACAGTCCATTATAAACATCGACGTTAAGTACAGAGATCATTTTCTAGTAGATTATGTTTATGGATTTAATTCATCGGAATATGCGTATTTTACTATTGTTCAAAAGCGTTCTCATTTGGCTGAAGAAGCTGGCTATGTTACGCGTTTGGCACGCATATGTATCACAGACTCAAATTATGACAGTTACACTGAAATAACAATACAATGTCTCGCAACACATAATAATGTTGATTACAATATTTTGCGTGATGCAAAAATAACGGAAGCTGGGCAGAAATTGGCCCAACAAATGGGCATTAAGCGGGGCGATCATGTGCTAGTAACAGCATTTTCACCTTCGAGAGAAATAACAAATCAGCCAGAAGATAAATCTGCCATGTGTATTTATAGTCTTAAAGAAATAGAAGAAGTTTTCAATGAAAATATTCATCTATGTTTTAATGGCACTATTAAGGACCGTAATTTGGGCTATATATCCGGCACAATAGATGATGGCCGTTGTCCAGGGGTAAGAATCTATTTAAGTTACCAAATGTGCTTATATGAATCCAGTCTCTCTTTCAGACAACCGGCAATGTTTACAGCTTTTGTAATGTAGGTTTAAAAATAAGTGGAGTTTCTCCTATTACATCCCATGCGTTATTCCATTTTGATAATGTTTCTGTGACATCTGTTACTGCAACGACTACTGGTCCGCATTCACTTGCTTTTCTAGGAACTGATAAAGGTCAGATAAAAAAAGTTTTAATTTCTGGTCATCAGCCAGGTGAATACGAAGAAATAATGGTTGATCCAGGCAATCAAATACTTCAAGATACCATGATGTCTCCCAGAAAAGACTTTCTCTATGTTCTTTCTAAACATAAGGTATGTATATAAATTGTGTATTGTAGTATTTTCTAATTTACGTCTGGAAAAATATTGCTTAAAAACTTAGCTATTTTCAATTAATCAACTTTTACTTATTCGTTAAATTAGTTGATTATATTTCGCAAGTCACTAAACAGCATTAGTGAAAGTTTTATTTATTATTTGAGGCCTTCATTTGATTGTTCTTTCACGTGTTGTGGGCTACAGCATATTCGCTGAGGTAACCGAACAATAACATACGCTTTGTTGAACTTTAAAGTCGGCGAATGCAAATATAAATTCCGCGTTTAAAGCGTTGCATTTATTTAATTAAAATTAATATGTATTAGTATACTTATTCGTAAACAACGAAGCTTATTTAATGAGCAGACGTTTCGTTCTACGTTTCCCCAACATCTCCGTTTTTAACCAAGCAAAAAATTTTGTTGTTCCTTAAATATGAGAAAAAACAATTACTACTAGAATTGTATTGTAGATGGCAGCAATAAAGAAGTTTATACAAAAGGGGATTAGTAAAATGAAAATATTCAATGCAACAAGCTATATGATTGTCGGACTGAGTCAGATGCATAGCACTTAGGAGTTTCATTGACTCGGTAATATTTTTAAAGATATTACGTCCTTTTTTCAAATCGGAGGACGATTCATTACTGTATAACTCCGTCAGATAAGTACTAAGTTAGAGTAAAATTTTTGTTTATAAATAGTGTTTTTGCAGAGGTCTACAACTTTTGGCAACACTGCTTTATCTTTAGTTTCATTTGACATTTCATTTTGACATTAATAGCAACATTTCTTATACACGTAAATTATACAATTGTTGCTTTAGCAACGCTTCTATATTGTACAATTGGGCCCAAAACAAGGTTGCCGTTGAACCCAGTTTTCATAAGCGAGTTTTTTTTTCAGCGATGAAGCGCACGTTAGTTTGAATAGATACGTCAACAAACAAAATTGCCACATTTGCAGTGATGTGTATGTTGAGACATCTTTATATCTAGGAAAGCTGTTTGGTGTACTTTATGGCTGAATCATTGGTTCGTGCTTTTTTAAAATCAATATTAGTCAGAACGTTACAGTTAACAATGGCCACTAAAGCCATGATTGCTGACTTTCATTCATCAATTGAAACATCATGATGTGCAAGATCTGTGGTTTCAACAGGAAGGCGTAAAATGCTACACAGCTCGTACCATAATTGATTTATTGAAGGAAACATTTTGAAAACGCATATTTTCATGTTTCGGACACTTTGGCCCTCAAGATAACGCGATTTAACGCCATTAGATTATTTTCTGTGGGGATATGTAAACTCGTTAGTGTGCGCCGATAAGGCCGAAACGACTAAACACTTACAGAAAAAAATACGACGCGTTATTGCCGATGTACTGCCAAGTTTGAAAAATGATGGCGAAAATTGGATATAGATTAGAATTGGATATAGATTGGACATATGTAGACTACATCCGAGCCAGTCCTGGTACTCATATGACAGAAGTTATAAGAAAATTATAATGCCAGTAGACTATCTTTCGAATAAAGTAAGTTTTCTGTTAGGGTTTTAAAACATGTGTTTGTTTAGTTCCATTTTAAAGTTCTATGCCTTCATAAAAAACACGCTTTATAAGCTTTTACGCAGATTGGTAGCAGCAGAAAGTTCTATAAACATTGTGACAGACTCCTACGGTTCTAGTGAAAAATTCGATACTACAACCTTTACACACGAATGTGAACTAAACTGCGTAATCGAAAAATTTTTAAGTCGAATCAGTAAACAATTCCAATTTCGATAATAGGACGAAATTTTTTTTCGAAAATAACAGAGAAATTAAGGGTTCTACAGGTGTGTCATGTAAACATATCTTAGAATAAAAATTCGGGAATTTTGTAATAAATGGAGTAGTAAAAAATTTTCATTTTAAAGCCTGAAAAACATGATCACGATAATTAGTTCTATAAAATAATTTTATAATTATTTTAATTTTTCAACTTTTTGTAGACCTCGATCCCTATTCGTGTAATAGTCCAACAAGTGTTGTTTCTAAAGAAAATCATCCAAATGCTGACAGGGCAATAAAGTTCACTTATAGTTTTCTTCTACTTTTATATATCTTGAAACTTACTTGGCTTAGGTTTAATATTAGTAATTATATTTGGAAAAATGTGCACCGTCCCTAATGTGTTAGCTTTTCTGTGGAACTTTTTATATTAAACTATCGGTGTAGTTTTAGTTGTATATATCTTAATTTTATAATTTTATTATATTAATTTCAGATAACAAAATTGAGAATCGAGCATTGCTCTGTTTATACAAATTGCTCTTCTTGCCTTGAGTCCCGGGATCCTTTTTGCGGCTGGTGTTCTTTAGAAAAACGATGTACAGTACGTTCTACTTGCCAAAAAGATACATCTGCAGCACGTTGGCTTTCATTAGGAAGTGGCCAACAATGTATTGATTTCGAGTCTATATTACCTGATAAAATACCCATTTCTGAAATAACTCAAGTTAAGCTAATCATTCGTACTTTACCGGAACCGTTCAATGGCAAGTATCGATGTGTGTTTGGTAACTCAACGCCAATAGATGCAGAAGTTCTTGAAAATGGTCTGTCATGTACGACCCCGCCGCTTTCTCAACGCCCTCTAATATCGCCAAACACGGATCATGTTTTAGTTCCACTATCTGTAAGAAGTTCTGAAACCAACAAAGATTTTGTGACACGGTCATTCGCATTTTTTGACTGTGCAAGACATAGTACATGTCAAACTTGTGTTCATAGTTCATGGGATTGTAACTGGTGCATTTATGATAATAAGTGTGTTCATAAAATGCAGCAATGCCGTAATTTAGAAAAAGTCATTGCGAAAGAATTTGAGTGCCCTCATTTAAAACGTACGAAAGAACCAATATTATTACCCGTTCGCGTTCCAAAGGAAATCCGTTTTGAAATTGAAAATCTGCCAAAACCTAAAAGTGCACACTCAGGATTTTTGTGCACCGTACAAATAGAGGCAGCACAAATGCTTTTACCAGCGAGGATTGAGAATAACAGAATTGTTGTTTGTGAAAAAACACCATATTTCTATGAAACAAATACATACGAATATCAAGCTAAAGTAGATATAACCTGGAATAGACAACATTACATAGATACAGCAATAGTCACACTTTACAAATGTGATGTATTGGGGTCACATCGCGAACACGCAGATTGCAGTTTATGTGTTACAAGAGATCCAAAATACCAATGTGCCTGGTGTTCCAATACGTGTGTATACAATGAAACTTGTTCTGCTATCACTTCACTAAATAATGGTTTAGATATGAATGTTTCTTCACCATCTTCATCAATTGTCCTTTCTTCAAAGCATAATCTGGAATCAAAATTTAATGAATGTCCAAGACCTCGTATAGATATGATTAAACCTTTGTTCGGCCCTATTGAGGGTGGTACTCTTGTCACAATTGAGGGAAGCAACTTAGGCATACGAGAGGAAGATGTTAAAGGCAAAATTTCTATAGGTTCCGTTCCTTGCGAATTGGTCAATTATGAAATATCTGTTAAAATCGAATGTCGAACAGGAGCTGTTAATCATGAACTAACTGCACCGGTAAAAGTTTTTAACGATGCCGGTTTCACCGAGTCAAGTGTGCAATTTCAATTTAAAGACATTCAATTAAATGGCTTAACACCAGCTGTTGGACCTAAGTCGGGTGGAACTAAGATAACTTTAATGGGCAAATATTTGAATATTGGTTCAAATATACGTGCATTTCTGGATGAGTATGAATGTGATATCAATATGATTCAAGCCTCATCATCTCGTCTGACATGTATTACGTCGGAGGCTACGCAACCTGAACCAATTAGAATGCTACGTTTAATGGTTGATGGCGCTAACCGCACATATTCTTGTCAATTGCCTCAGCTGCAGCAGAACTTACGAGCGCTCTATGATCAACAAATTTTATTTCATAATACCTATCACTATAATTTGCCTGCACTACCCATGCCGTGCTCAATATATAATTACACTCAAGATCCCACCATAATGGAAATAAAGCCTTTACGTAGTTTTGCAAGTGGAGGTCGGCTATTAACTGTTCATGGAATGTATTTAGATTCGATACAAAAACCTGAACTGGAAGTTTATTTTGAAAACGAGCGTCTTAACAAAACAACATGTGTAGTTATAAATTCCAGCCAAATGGAATGTCCTTCACCGGCTGTCTCCAGTAAATTTTTGGCTTATAAAGCAGCTTTAGACCAACAACGGGAAATTATAGGGCATGTTACCGTTTCCTCCCCATTAACTTCATCCAATTTCAAAACCATCAGAAAGCGGAATGTTCCATATAATCAGGATATCTCTTATATTTATAGTACAATCGGCCACATAAATAATAATGATGGTTATTATCAAGCACATGACGTTGCTGCTTTTGTTAAAATACGTGAAACCCAACTTAATCTTCAGCTGGGTTTTATTATGGATAATGTTCAATGGGTTAAAGATTTAAACAAATATTTTCCAAGTATTAGAAGTACCATAGTATATGTACAAGATCCAAAGTATCATGCATTTAATGAAAATCTGAAGCTCTATAAGGGAGATACTCTGGTTATCGAAGGAGAAATGTTAAATGTAGCTGCTGACGAATCTGACGTAAGAGTTACAATAGGAACGGTGCAGTGCAACGTAACCAGCTTAACACTGACTCAACTACTGTGTACTCCACCAGAAAAACAACCATCACCTACTGATGAACACGGCCTAAATCAAATTAATGATTTACCTCTGGTTGTAGTTAATGTTGGCCGTAATTTGCGGTTTGTCATTGGCCACATTAAGTATGACTTACTTAAGCCTTATACATTTTCACATGCCATGTGGGTTATTATATTTACAATTCTTATTGTCGTAGTGCTGCTTATAATAGTTTTGTTCATATACCGGCGAAAAACTACGCAAGCTGAAAGAGAATATAAACGTATTCAAATTCAAATGATTACGTTAGAGAGCAATGTTCGTTCAGAATGTAAGCAGGCATTCGCAGAACTACAAACGGATATGACGGACTTAACTGCTGATTTGGAGACGTCCGGTATACCAACGTTGGATCATATTAATTATATAATGAAAGTATTTTTTCCTGGCGTAACAGATCATCCCATATTGAATTCACCAAAGGTATTGTTCTTTAATGTTATACTTCAACAAAGTTCTAACCCTTGATTTGCTACTCGTAGTCATATTAAAAAAATTTATAATCATAATCACCCCAATGGGTATGAATACTGATGGGAAATGAATACTGATTATATGTGCTTCTTGTGTACCTTGCTGAATATTTTATATTTCTTATTTCGTGAAGCTTCTTACTTTAAGCTAATATAATTTCATTAATATTTAAAAGCAAACAAAAAATATTACGGTTTTGCGAGAAAGAGGTAATTTATCCCAGCTTACACTTAAAGATACTTCAGATTCCATGACATACACAGGTGTCAGAGAACAGTTCGATGTAGCCTTGCTTAATAGCACTTAATATCCTCCATAGGCTCAAAGAGTTGTCTATGTTAATTTCCCTGTGCCATTTCAGATTTGGTTGTTTCGCCAAAATTAGTAGACACGAGATTTCACTTAAATTACGTAAAGGCGTGAGTGGAATAGGCTACGACGAACGCTTTAGAGCTACTCTAGTGATTCATTATTGGTAGTTAATTTTCTCCACTCACCCTATTCAGGTTCACTGTACTGACACTAACCACATTTGCCTTATGAAGAGTTCTATGTTCTGATACTTGATACTTTGTGTCTGATTGTTAACGCACTTCCTCATATCGTGACATAGAACCTTGAGCATATAGCTCCTAAGATTCAGACGGCGATCTCCATATAACTATGTGTTCAGTTTCCTAATACATGAATTGTAGTGTTTAGTTACAACTTAACACTGCTACTAACTATTTATAATATAGAACAAAGAAAATTTGTTCGTTTTTTAGTCTCAATTTCCTTGAAAATAATAGAATGTAAAGTTAAATTATGGACATATTTTCAAAATCTGCTTGTGGTTAGAGTAGCAGCTGCGAAAAGTCGATGTATAGACAGCTGCGAACACAAAAAAGAGCAGCTGTATATATACATATGTATTACTTTTGATTTGTGTAGAACATAGTTTTTAAATATAATTAAAATTATTAATCAATTTCTTAAATTTTCAGTTACGAATGAATAGCCCTCATACTAATTACGATGCAGCCATGTTACAGTTTGAGCAGCTAATTAGCAACAAATATTTTGTGTTAACTTTCATTGAGACTTTGGAAGCCCAGAAGTCATTTAATATTCGAGACAAGTAAGTATATTATAACAAAAAAATTAAATGTTTTTTTTTAGTCATTTTCATAAATAATGGCAGTGGAAACACACTATTATAATACTTATAGAAAAACATTGTGACAAAAATGTACTTAGGTTATGTTTAACAGGTTGGCTGCCAGCCCACTTGGGTCTAATTTAGCCCCTTTGTGTTGCCTGGGTGGGATATGTATGTATCTCATACCACTAGTCCAGTTCAGAACCAAACCGAGAATCGCATATAATAGTCAGATCCAATTACATTCCAATGCTTCTGCCAAATCATGCAACATCGGTCTGCCTGGGTACAGAGCTATTTAGAGAGAGATGGACATCGACAGAAGAAGTGCTCAATACTCTCTACTTCCTCCTGGTCTCTACAACTTCTACAAAAATCATTAAATGGAAGATTTAACTTACTCGCATGCGTTCCTATGTTGCAATGTACCCTCAGCAGCGCCACAGTAGAACGCCTGGCCAGGCCCCTAAAGATAATAATTCTATTTTCATACCTGGGCCATGCCCGCCTTGCTATTCGACAAGTAACCTCACTAGAACGTCTGTCGTGAGCGGTCCCTAAAGTTGACGCTTTACTTGTTTCTTACAGCTCCTAAGTGGAATTTCAACTACATTAAGAAACTCAAATAACTTTTTGTAAAGTTAATGTTATTTACTTTTTAGTAATTCATTTGAAAAATAATACATTTTTATTAAAGTAATACATGAAGTTTTGAAAATAATTGAATTCAAATGACCTCCACCCTCGGTGACACATGTGTTACATCTTATCAAAAGGTTAGTCATTACTGTTGCAGCTGGAATTGTTTCAATTACCGTTCGAATGGATTGCTTTAAATCATCTAAATTTATTGGGTTTGTTTTGTACACTTCTTTGCAATAACCCCATAAAAAAAATCAGGTGCAGTGAGGTCAGGAGATCTGGGAGGCCAACGGAATATGGAGTTTCTTGAAATCAGTTTAGTTTCAGGCGAGGCTATGTGACAAATTGCCCTATCGTGTTGAAACTAAGCAGATTTAAAAGGCATTCTCTTTCGGCGTAATTTTGGAAAGAAAAATTCAACATTTTTAAGTAACGGTCTCGACAATAAGACCGTTTTCTTCGAAAAAGTAAGGGCCGAAAATGAACCTTGAAGAAAGTGCACACCACATTGTGATGCAAAGTGGATGTAATTGCATCCGGTGGAGTATCGTTTAAATTAAAATGTGCCTCGTCAGGTATAAAAATTCAATTCAGGACATTTTCAGTCTCTTACATCATTTAAATGATCTTCTCACGAAACTCCAAGTGAATCGGGAGGTCTCTAGGTTTCAGTTTGTTTGTTAATTGAATCTTATATGGAAATAAGTTTAAATCTTGGTGCAAACTTGTCTGCAGTGACTGTCTGCTGACACCCATTTGAGCAGATAAGCTCCCTGTGGAAACTCTAGGATTGGGTTGTATGTACAGCAGCGATAATTTTCTGCGATCTCGATGGTAAGGCCTTCTTGCCTACCTGCTAGGAGGAGTGCCACCAAACGTGCGCCTATATTCTCTTTGGACGGAAACGAGAATTTAAAAAAATTCAAATTCGTGTTTCATTGTCCCAACTCTCCATTTTAGTTAGACGTCGTATAGGCTCCAGCTACTGCATATAGCACATCCTAACTATCAGTACAAATTCGGATATCCTCGGTCTTCAGTATGTGCGTGATTTGTGACTGCGCTACGCTACATTCATTTTGTAGCTTAAAACTAATCCTCCTCTCATACAAGAGGATAAAGATACCTCTACCAATCATGTTGCACCATACGCTGTAATTTTTAAAATGTCCGAAAAATCATTAATATATCACAAAAAGGATTTACTGCCGTTATTTGAGCGGTTTTTATCTGGGCGAAACTAACTGATGTGTATTATTGCAGATAGCGGTATCAATCAATCGATTGCAGCGTAAGTCGATCAACAAATCATAAAATCTTAAAAAAATCTGTGCCAATTATTGGGCATGTGACGTCTGCTACTAAAAGACAACATTTTCACTAACGTTTTAGGCCAAAATTTAAAGAGATAAGTTTTTGACCTAAAACTTTTATTTATTATAGTTTAATCCGTTAGCTGTTGCAGTATGCTTAATGCCGTTGGATACTATATTATGAGGTAAGACGGATACATCATCGCCCCTGTGTCAATGAGGAACGTTTTGTTTGTTATTAAGTATTTTACCTGCAAGCGGAAAATTGAACTTTATGTGACAAATCTGATTTTTGAAGCGCACTGTTTTACAGCACTGATCGGGCCACGCTTATGGCGACAAGGGTTTCTGCATCGTTTCGTTTTTTTTGACGTCTTTTTTATGACACCACACCCGTCGGTAGTTGCAGTATAGTTGACATTGCGTGCTGGATTGTTTTGCGAAAAATGTGTTCTGGGGATAGCAACCGTCATAACTGTCTGGCAATGGATAATGAGATTTATCGAAGAGAATATAAAAAAGAATTGAGCTTTATAGTCTAACAAAATTTATGTAGTTTTTATACACCTTTACTACCTGTTACCTGCCCAAGTAACCACAAACCGAACTATAGTAACTGGTCGTTCTTACCTGTATAGAGAAACTTTCAGCTTTTATGAAATATGAAATAATGAAAGTCTGGCCATCTAGGGCTCTTGGACTTTTTATCAAACAAAATTATAAATGATACTTAATCACCAATTAAAAAAATATCAGTCGTAAAGCAGCTCTGGGCTTGAAAACAGCTCTCACGTCATCGTAATTATTTCTTTAGTGCGGTCAGGCTTGTCGTTGTTGTTTGGCCTTCGAGAGTTTTGAATCTCACTCTCTTTGGTTAACTGTCTACCTCAACTAACTGTATTAGTTTACAGTTTTTGTGAGGTATTTCGTTGTTAACCACGCGGCAACTTCCTATGCGAAGGCATAGGTCTACGTTACTCCGCCCACGCTGTGCATCCTATACTTTGCAAATTTATTTGCAACTGTTACAAATTACAAAAGTTACAAATACTAAAATACAAATTAGGAAAAAATCGTGTTTTATAATAATTTTTGTGGGTAACATTAAAGAAAATGGTTTTTTTTATTCATAGAACATATGTAGTTCCATACACGCGCAAATCTACAAAAAATTATTTCACCAACTGTGCAGTAGTGCCAGAAATATAAATTATAATTTTTTGTTTATGGTGAATTCCTTTTCATTTATATAAAATGAAACAATTTTCAGTTTTGCATACAGAAATTACAAATTTATTTTTTCGTCTTCTTACTATGGGGATAGTTTTAGGCTGCCAAGAAGAAACCTTAACTAACTAATGCTTCATCCAAACAAGACAATAAAGCTCTCTTAAAGTCTAAATTACAAAAGTAATATATTGATGTAAATGCTAACGATTGTTATATAAAAATGTGTAATTTAGTACAAGAGACAATAAGTTAGTGTATGAGACAGATTTACATGATGACTCTTTTGAGAGTTACACAAATCTTTCAAAAGTTAATTTTTAAGAATAAGAGATAATAAATAAATCGAAATAAATTGTTACAAATATAAACAGCTAATGACAATTGCTTTTAAATTCAGAAATAATGAAAAAGATTAAACTGAACATAAAATGCTTTAACTTATATGTATGTAATAATGCTTATTATTTCTTTATTTCGACCGTTTTTTTTCTTTCTTAATATGTGTAATTGTTTGAGCTTAAGGTCTCTTTTGGAATTTTTAGTTTTTTTGGTTTTTAGTTATCTGGCAATATTTCGCTTTCCTTTGGATAGCTTCTTCAGGCCAAATAATATTTATTTAATTTCAATTTGTAGAATATTTGAAAGATTTAAACAACAAAAACAAATAATTTGAAATAAAAATATTTTCTTTTCCTTTCATATTTTTCTATATATTGGGTAAGAAAATAATAATAATACATACATACATAATTATACTCTTCCTAAAAATCTTAGAAAGAGAGAAAACATTTCGGCTTAAGGAAATCTGTTGATTTAATATTTTGCTTAAGCTCTTGAACATTAGTTAGGGTCTTCAACGAACGTAACAGTCTTGTTTAACATCAGACTCTGTTTCAAATTTATATTAGACCTCTTCTCCATACCTTAAATTTAGTACTACTATGTGTAATTTGTTTCAATCATTTTGACCATTTATTTGACCCGTCAATATTGTTTTAAATTTGTATACATACATACATCTACATATGTATGAGTAATTGTCTTTGTTTTATTTTTGCAGGGTTAATGTTGCATCTCTTTTAATGATTGTGTTGATGAATAAAATGGAATACGCCACAGAGATTCTAAAATGCTTGCTATTGCGTTTGGTTGACAAGTCCGTATGCAGTAAGCATCCGCAATTAATGTTGCGTCGTACAGAAAGTGTTGTTGAGAAAATGTTGACTAATTACATGGCGATTTGTATGTACGACTATTTAAAGGAATACGCCGGTTCAAGCCTATTTTTGTTGTTTAAAGCTATCAAACATCAAATCGAAAAAGGTTTGGTTGATGCAATAACGCATGATGCACGTTATTCTCTATCGGAGGAAAGGCTCTTGCATGAACAAATACCACATTCCTTGGTTGTTCTACATATAATACAGGATGACTTGGACGAAAAAGTATCATGCAAAGTTTTAGATTGGGACACAATATCTCAAGTAAAGAGCAAGATTTTGGATGCACTTTTTAAAAATACGCCATTTTCAATGAGACCATCAGTGCATGAAGTTGATTTAGAATGGCGTCATGGACGTGGAGGACATTTAATACTACAGGATGAGGACTTAACAACGAAAACCATAAATTGTTGGAAGCGTTTAAATACATTAGCACATTATGGTGTTAAAGAATCGGCAGTTATGAGCTTAGTTGCCAGACAAAATGATAGCTACAATTTGCCATATACGAAGCAACAGCCTCACCCTTATAACAATTCTTGTAAGTGTTTCTTAGTTTGTTTTAGATAATTTGAAGCTATAATTTATTGTGCCTATGCAGCTGTATATGGATGTGAAAGTTTTTAATGTCTAGAGACAAAAGGTTTTAATATACGTATGAGGGCAAATAATTAACTAAAAAAAAGAGCACACAAATCATTGCATACATATCCAAAGAAAGAAAGAAATTATTTTAATAAAATATATATTTTTTTTAATTTTTGTTTGTTTATTTAACAATCTGAACTGAAAAGTTGGACATATATGTTTTGTTTTCTATATTTACAGTTTATTACATTAATAATTCCCAATCTCATATTATAATGAACAACGATATAGAATCCGGCTTACAACAGCCGCGAGTTTATCACTTAATTAAACCATTAATGCCCGATCATTATATGAACATGAAAAACTCCGCAATATCTTCGAGTGGGAACAACTCGAATAATTCAGGGTCAGTATGCGCAACCACTGGAGAACGCACACATAAAACTATACCTGAAGTGTATCTGACACGTCTTCTGGCAGCTAAAGGTACCATTCAAAAATTCGTCGATGATTTTTTTGCTACAATATTAACCGTTAATGAGGAATTACCACCCGCTGTAAAGTGGTTATTTGATTTACTTGATGAAGCTGCTCGTAGACACGATATCTTTGAGACGGATATAGTACATGCTTGGAAATCAAACAGTTTACCCTTAAGATTTTGGGTGAATTTTATTAAAAATCCAGATTTTATATTTGATGTAAATAAAACAGTAACCGTCGATGCTAGCCTGAGTGGCATTGCCCAGGCGTTCATGGATGCTTGCTCTACAACTGAGCACCGGTTGGGCAAAGATTCTCCTTCTAATAAATTGCTTTTTGCCAAGGTAAGAACACCCCAACTTTTTATTTTCCTGTAGTTTCGCAGATCGCTAACAGTTATCAGTTTACAGATGTTCTATAATTTTTACTTCAATTCTATTATCACAGAATGGCTGACAGATCGTGTTGCCATAAGAAAACTTCGTTTTTTAAATCAGTGTATATCATTTATTTATTTTACCATTTTTATGTTGTAGTAATTCAATTTAATTTGTCATAACTAATTGGTTTTGAAGATATCTAACATCTGATTAGAAAATTATTGCTTGTGGCGTGAGGTCATGATTGTTTTAATTATTGCTTGAATTCATTTAAATTCGTTCAGTTTTCGACACCTTTTGCTTGTCATAACTCGCTTAAAAAAAGGGGGAGCTCCTCCATAACCGGTATGGTTGTGTGTGGTGTTTCTCTATCTTGCAGAAAGCAAATGCTGTTAACACGGATGCGTCTTTCTCCAACGTCTTTAAAAAAACATCTTAAAGTAATTACATTTGCGTTTGTAGCATGATTCGTCAGCCATCCTATATTAGATAAAACTTCAAAATCTTGTTCATAATTGATATAACCGGTCATTTTGCTCAGTTACTAGTTCTAGTGTTTCAATGTTTAGTGTGGCATAAGCTATAATATATTCAATTTCTTTGTTTTGTTATAAAGGGTTGTCTAACCATAAGTACGATGTTAATTGTGAGTCACACCTTGACGTCAATTATTTTGCCCAGCTAAATTTGACATGTCTTTGTCTCAGGGATTGATAAATTCAACCAGGGAGAGGTACACAATGGAGCAGCGCGTTAATATTGTTGAAGCCTTTTTATAAAAGGGGCTTGCAAATCAAAATGCATTTCGTGACTTATTTTCGGCAGTATAATCGACCATATGTATTAACAATCGAAAGAATTGTTCATAAATTTAACCAAATCGGAAGTGTAGGAAATGTAAAAACACTTGTGCATTCTCGCTCACTTCATTTTCCGGATCACATTGGCGTTGTAGCGTGGCCAATTAGATGATGTTATTGGTGTTCACTTATCGCGAGATGATAACGGACTTCTGGTCAAAAATTTAGGATGTGGACGTCAACGATATATGTTTACAAATGGATGGTACCAGTTGCTACAGAGCCAATGAAAAAAATATTTTTTTGCAGGACAAATTCAATGTTATCTAGTCTTGGCCGCAGCAATCATGTGATTTGACGCATTTAGACTTTTTTCGTTTGGATACTCGAAAGAAAAAGTGTACGTCAATAAGTCAAGGATAGTATATTTTTTCACACGTAATTGTCATAGATCCTTCTATAATAATAATAAAAAAATATTAAGATAAGGTAATTCTCTGTACATTTAGTTTATTTGCAATTAACATCGTACGTTTTGGTTGGACCACATATTATAACAATCAGATCAAAGGAAGAGGATTGTTGGGATGTTTTAACGTCAGCTGTAAAGATCGATACAGTTGTTACATAGAATTTGTTTAGTGTTTTGTTCTAAAATTATTTCCGTATACGTATTTTTCTTTAAGGATATTCCTCAATATCGAAAAATGGTTAAACAATTTTATCGTGATGTTGCCAGATTGCCACAAATTAGTGATCAAGAAATGAGTACTGCCATGCAGCAACTGTCCGTACAACAAAACGAAGAGTTTGATACTATTGCAGCTCTCAAAGAGCTTTATATATATGTTACCAAATATAACGATCAGGTAAATGTCCGTAACTTATACAAAAATATTTTACGTAAATTTTTCTTAATTTTATCTTTTAGATAATAAACGCCTTAGAAAATGACATTAACTGCAAGAAAATGCATTTGGCCTATAAATTGGAAAATGTGGCATTTACATTAGAAGGCGAAGAGACGTCTGCTTGCTGACAGTCATTTAATATACATGAAATGATCAATGCAGATGAAGTATTCCAAAATAAATATAGTATTGAAAATAATGTTTTAAATTTGTCTTTTCCAAGCGCCTTAAAATATTATTTACAACAAAAGTCTCTTAAAGGTGGTAAGTAAAGTTCGAATAACATATCCTTAAATAAATTTTAGGTATGATTTTGCGAACTCCTTTATTGTACATAACTTATTTTTATTTTTAAACATAACTGGTCTCATGTGGAAGAGCCTTATCTAACACAGTTGCAACTTCAGTAGGAGAAAATATAAACGTAATAGTAATTGCTTTTATCAACATGTAACTTTTTTTAATACAATTGCTTTCAAATTCGATACTCATGAATACGCGGTAAAAGTAACAGCTTGTATTCGATAAAATGTCTCTTCGTTTACCCACAAATATTTACTGCATATTCCTGTAGGTTGTTCGTTTATCCAACTTGCAGTAAATAGTTGTGTTCATTTACTAAAAACTTTTAAAAATTTGTAATAATTGTTACTAGAAAGCGTTCATTAACCCAAAAAATTTGCAACGAGAGAGCGTCAAAAGGGCGTAAAAAATTGAGAGCCATAAAAATTTTTGCAAGTTTTTAAAAGTAAAATTTTTACTTACAATAATTATTCAAACAGCTGTTTTGCGTTTGTGTTTACAAAACAGTATTTCTAAATTAAGTTCAAAATAAAAACATTTTGAAAAATTTAAGAAATTGTAATTGTATGTAAACTTTTAAACCGATTAAAAGTATTAATAAAAAATTACAAATTTATTTTTGTATAAGTTATTAGCAACAGAAGTAAAATAAGAAGTCTAGGGGAAATGAACTAAGCAACACAGTATCTGGCACATTAGTAGCAAAGGATGTTCTGGCAAATTTACTTGCTTGAATGTGTTTACAGCTTTTAGGGTAGCAACTAAGTTCACACATAGATCCTTCCATTTATAATTATATTAAAAATTTTCTAATTTTAAGCTCTAAAATATTTCTGTTTTTTGTTTTTTTTTTTTTAAACCAGATGTTATTTTTAGTATTGTAAATATTATTTTTTTTGTAGGGGTCATCCCCTGAGTACTGGTCCAATAAAAAAAATATATGTATTATGAGTACCTAGCTACTCCGTACTTTACACTTTGAAATTAATTTGAAAAAATAAAAATGCTATGTGTAGGCAGGCAGTTATAACGTATAAATTCTCGTTGTAATTCAATTGTGAATTGAGTCTTTCAATTGAATTGGTTCTTGGCAACACACTTCATAAACTGAATTGAAAGATTTTTATCCAACTATCAGATTCAATGAAATTAAAGACTATTTTAAAAATATTTAACATTTTCTTTGCAAAAAATTACAAATATAAGTTTGGACATTAATTTATTGAATTTTTGTTGAACTTTATAATATTTTTAAATAAAATTTTTGGTTTGTACAACGGGTTATAGTTCAAGTTTTTTCCTCTCTTAAGGTTTTTGGACAACTGATCAGGAACATACGAATCACAATACAAAGCACAATAGAATTGAGAGACTTACTAGCCAACTTTAAAAAAATCAAAATGATTTGATTTTTCTTCAACCAACTCGACAATTCTTAAACGAATCAATTTACACGTCTTGATTTGCACAACAACCGACTCAGTAGCCAATTGAGTTTATCGCAACCAGGTACTTTTTTGAGAATCCAGCGGCCTGCCTACCTAACCAATTGAGTTGAAACGTGTATCGGTTAACCACCCCTAATTAAAAAAAAATGTTTTATTCAAAAGTAGCTAATCACCCCTGTATTTAGCGTATTTCGACTACGTCTAGTAATAGATTAAATAAAATTGTAAAATGTTTCTATATTCTATTACAAGCCGTACTCGAAAAACGCCAGTCACAACAATGCTGAATATAAATGACCACAACCACACTCTTTTTATGATAATATACATATACATATGTATAATTTGTCCAAAAAATATAAGGGTAGTTATTAAGTACTCATATATAATCCTCCTCATATATACCTAACAACACTACTCTAACTTGCAAATTTTGGCTAGTAGTGTTCATTTACTTTTTCACATTTTTGGGAGTAATTTTGAAAAATTTCTTTTTACCCTCTCGTTGCTAATTTTTACTTGTAAAGTAAATGAACACACCTAACAAGAACACAAAAAGAGAGTAAAGTGACAGTTCTAAAGTTAAGAGAAGTACAGAAGTATATGGATTTGGAGTCTAGCTTCAATAGTGAAATTGTATTTTTCGCGGATCACGAATTTTCCACTAAGTGGAAATTAAAATTTTTTTTTAAAAAACTCCCAAATACAATTGAGATCAGCCACTTATATCAGCGTTTAGAGGACACTCTTGGCTTCCTATTCCAAAAGGTCCTATTGAGTGGCAACCAAAAATGTGCCCATATATGGGCAAATTCTTTCGCGGATCATGAATTTTCCACTAAGTGGAAATTTAAAATTTTTTTTAAAAAACTCCCAAATACAATTGAGATCAGCCACTTATATCAGCGTTTAGAGGACACTCTTGGCTTCCTATTCCAAAAGGTCCTATTGAGTGACAACCAAAAATGTGCCCATATATGGGCAAATTCTTTCGCGGATCACGAATTTTCCACTAAATTGTTTTATATGTTCCATGTTAAAATTTCAGCACTTAGTTTAGTTTCAAATAACATTTGTTTATGCTGTATTTGCACAATTTTTTTCGTTTTAAGGTATTGTGTATTTTTTTTTTAATAAAAGTTATTTCAAACACATAAACAAACATGTTAGTTCGTTGGGACGTTACGTCAAATATATTTATCTTCACACTTAAATATGTCGTTACGTCATTCCATTACGTCAAACATATTTAACTCGGCATATTTATCTTCACACACACAAATTTCATAGTATTAAAACACATATACGGCAGTGCTTGGCAGTACTTGAATTATGTTTTATAGCGAAAATCAAAACAAAACATCAGACTGAAGCAAATAACTGATGACTCATAGCAAAACAGCGAGTGCACTAAAACATTACCATTAACACGTTGGCACATCCCAGTTACCTATTCGTTTAGCTTCGTGGAAGAATCCACGACATTCCTGTTTTACTGTGATGAAGGTTAGTTTGTGTTACCTTCATCGTTTATTCGATGTCGAGGTCGAAGTTTATGATGGTGGCCTTTTCCGGATCGGAATTCAGCAGACTATCCTGTCGGAGTAATGACAGAGACTCCTTGTTTGGGACCACAACCAGCTTTCTGCTGGATCCTTTAGCATCTGCGACACTGACTACCTTCCAGTCTTGTGTGGGGATATCAGGGTTCGCCATCTGAAGGATCCTGAGAATCGCATCAGGTTCGTGTGGTTGCGCAGGAGCAATTGCAGCCGCTCTCGGCCAACGAGGGATGTTGCTGACCAAGATTAGCTCCAGCTGTGCCCCAGGCCACACTTTCCCTAAGGATGCAATAACCGACCTTGCCAGGCCGATTTCTCGTAGTAGCAGTGTTTCGTCTTCCGTCCTGTACACACGTCTTTTGTTACTACTGTCCGTATTTTCTATATTCGTTATTAATTTCGTATCAAACTAATTTGCTCCCGAATAGGTAGCAAACTATGTACACGTGTTTTTTTTTTTGTCTCTTTTTACCGTTGTCCGTATATTCTATATATGAGCATATTCTGGTGCAAATTACGCCGGAATAGGTAGCAACATGTGAACACTTTTTTTCTCTCTCTTTTTTACCGTTTTGCATATTTTCTTTATATGTTCATTATTAATTTCTTTTGAATGTACTTAATTATGTTGTAGTGTGGAAGTTGTTCGACTAAATTTTGTTAGTCTGAGCAATGCCGCAGGTATATACACTGGGCACTGATCAGTTTTAACTAATTTAATTCCAACATTTTAAATGCTGCAATAGAGTTGGTTTTAGTCTTTCGTGTTGTTATTGTTAATACTCTGCGAACACTACTCTCTCTTTCCTCCTCCGCATAAACTATTTTCCTAGTTCCAGTACAATGCACTGCATATGCAGGGGTCATCCCCTGAGTATTGGTCCAAGATACAAAAAACAAAAAAAAACGCATGAAATCCGTTTGACTCGGCCTTCGTCAGTAAACTGCAGTGGAGGACCGGTGTTACATTCGACCGAAAATTGTCTAGCAATCTCTGGGTGATCAAACGTCATTATTCACGGGTGATTGCTCCGTCAGAGTGGCTGCGGTCAACTACAGCCCTATTTTTGCAACCTTACTGTAAGGTCTCTTGATGACCGTGGATCCCTTTCTCGGCTTTTTACTTGGGTTAGCTGGTTCTTCCGCAGACCGTTGTCTTTTGAATACTGCCTATATATGCCTTGGCCCATTTCAAGCACTATATGTCGGTGCTTGACATAGATTCCTCGGCTATAACACACCTCGTGGTTTAAGCCACCTGACCCGAGGTTAGCTCATTACAGCGGATTAGTGTTTTCCCCTGCCCTATGTTCTCCTTAAATCCAGGACGTGGGATATTTACATATAAGCCATGTTTGTGTCATGGTCATATATGTGAATGCCCCTGTCCTCCCCCATCCGCCATCAGGGGACGCGTCCGATGGGAGTATGACGACTCCAACACGGAAAGAAAACACGAGTTCAAACCGAACAAACAACAATATGAATTTATTTTGAAACCAGGAGACAATTTTTTAACTGATTATTGTTTCTCATCGAAATGTTTAATGCATCCACTTACAAATATTTTTTTATTTTTTCATTTCAGCTGCCCACCTTTTGTTGCTTAAAGGTGATTGTGATTTCAATAAATGGACTTGGCTTGATCGACTTAGAATGTTTTAATTAATTAAATGCTCATAAACACACACAACCCACAAATGTTTATGTATTCTATGGGCTCCAAGATGAATATGTTTTCGAATCTTCATTGTGATATTTTTTTAATAATTTCGTATACTTATAAATAATTTTCTCGAAATTCATGTTATACATACATATAAATTAAGATTTTGCTTGAGTAACAATTTATGTATTTACAAATCGTGTATTTACAAACAATACTAGTGTTTTAATATGCATTCAAGCAAACCTTCAATCTTGTGAAAATGTTACAATGGCGTTTTTACGAGTAGAAAATAAAATAATAATTTGTGGGCGCCATTGCAGGTTTTCATCACTTTCAAGGCAAAAAAATATATAATAGTAAGTACATACATACATATGCCAGTAAGAGAGATTTGTATGCCGTCATTTAAATTATGGTATGGTAGCACTGACATAAGTACGTTATCATTCCTTAAACAACAAACATTTTATACAAATAAATAATTAAAATTATTTTCATTAAACTTAATTGTAAAAACTTTTATATGAAACTTTTTTATTGAATAAACATTGAAAGCTACGTAACGTAAACAGCAATCAGTGTAGACAAGCCTAATTAAGAAAATAGTAGTAAACTAGTTCGCCAATATCTCGATTGACAGGATAGAGACGTTTCTATGAATTAAACATATATCAGTATTTAATTTTGTATAAAAAACTTGTAAATAAAGAATGTTGCTGGAAACAGTTCTATGCGTAAAATGTTGTTAGTCCAACTATCAAATGATATTTTATGCCAAAAACTTCGGCTTACTGGATTGCAACATAATTCTCTTGCTTTGATTAAGGATTATTTGAAGGGTAGCAAGCAATTTGTAACAATAAATAATGCAAATAGTGAAACGTTAGCTGTACTATCAGGGGTTCCACAACGAAGTGTGTTCGGACCACTTTTATTTAAAATTTATATCGATGGTCTGAAAAATGTAATCTTTAATGAAAAATTATTTCTGTACGCAGATGATAAAGGGTGGTTAAATTTCAAGGGCCGATGTTGATTTTGAATAAAACACAAACTATTTAGGAAATTATTGTAATTTTATTTTATTATGATATATTGGTGTTACTCAATTATGTATGGAACAAAATATCGGCCGAATGGGCGCCGCGACCACGGCGGCACACATCCATCCGATGGTCCAAATTTTCGATGACCCTGAGGCGAAATGGAGGTTCTATGCCGTTAATGTGCCGAATTATCTCATCCTTTAGCTGTTGAATTGTTGCTGGCTTATCGACGTACACCTTTTCTTTCAAATAACCCCAAAGAAAAAAGTTCAACGATGTCAAATCACATGATCTTGGCGGCCAATTGACATCGCCATTACGTGAGATAACACGGCCATTGAATTTGTTGCGCAAAAGAGCAATTGTTTCGTTAGCTGTGTGGCAAGTGGTACCGTCTTGCTGAAACCACATATCGTCTACATCCATATCTTCCAATTCGGGCCATAAAAAGTTCGTTATCATCTCACGATAGCGAACACCATTCACAGTAACTGCCTGACCGGCCTCATTTTGGAAAAAATACGGCCCGATGATGCTGCCAGCACATAAACCGCACCAAACAGTCACTCTGTGGGTGCATTGGTTTTTCGACAGTCATTCTTGGATTCTCATTCGCCCAAATGCGGCAATTCTGTTTATTGACGAATCCACTGAGGTGAAAATGTGCCTCATCACTGAAGATGATTTTCTTCGAAAATTGATCATCATTTTCATAATAAGTCTGGATAACTTTAACACGTTGTTGGATTGTGTATCTCTCCATGGTTCAAATTGAATAAGTCTGAAATAGAGAAATGTCAAATAAAATTCGGAAAAAAACTTGGCGTTTAGGTGTGGTTCACATTCAACATCGGCCCTTGAAATTTAACCACCTGATATATGAATTCTTTATAAATATGAAAAAGTTCTACAAACGCTGATGCTGTGGTCTTGTCAGAGTCTCTAAGGCTGAATAAATCGATGTTGAATGCTAAAAAAACAAATTTCATCAGATTAAAGCCGTATGTTTATAGAAGAAAAGAATTTATGAAAATACACATTGATGGAAAAACAATATGCGAATCTGAAAATATCAAATATCTTATAGCATTAAATTAATGCCTCTATTATGGTTTACAACTCAACTCAGTTGGGTTGTAATTCAAACAACTTAAGAATTACAACTCAACTCAGTTGAGTTGAAATTCAAACAACTTAACTCATATGCAAACAGCTGATTATATATCCGATAAAATTAAAATATTACGAGTGCTTTAAAATTAACGTTTGTGAAAGTGTGTTTTTTAAAAATAAAAACAAAATGGATGTAAGTTTTGACTTAGATTACAACGAAGATCATGATGTTGCTACTCATATGTTGCGCATAACAAAAGTCCTCTGTGATCAAGCGAACCCCTTGGAACTCCCGGACGCTAAGTAAAAAAATACTATGATATACTTATATAGTTGAATTGCTTTCTAATAAACTGCTTTCAGATTTATAAATTTCTTTAGTTTAAATAACCAGGCGTTTTGATGAAATCAAGCAATATTTGCATAAGCCTGTGCGATGTACTGCTATACCACCTACATATATCAAAACTGTGTGCAACTCTTAGGTTCCTTGCTGACGACAGTTCTCAAAAATGCTGTGGAAACGATTTTAACGTTGGATTAGCACAACCTGCAATATCTGTAGTAATTAAAGGAGTTTTAAATGTCTTCGAGGAATATGTTTGTGCAAAATGGATTAAAATGCAAATGAGTGAAGAAGGACTCACATCCGAATCATTTCTCCAAAACAAGAAATGCAACATCTTTACCTAAATAGAAAAGGCTACTACAATTTATTAAAAGTTATGATTGTAAGTTAGAAAGAAAATAATTTTCAGAATCATGATATGTATTTTTACAGCTTTGTGATTACAAAATGGCTATTCGATATGTCGATGCCACGCATGCGGGCGCAAATCACGACTCGTTTGTATTTAACATGAGTAATTTGAAGCTACATATGTAAAGAAATATACAGCGCAATTCCCGGATCTTAGGTAACAGTGATCTTTATAAGTGCATAATTCCACAACAATACACTGTTTTAATTGCTAAAGGCGACGCTGGCTACCCTTTTCCGATGACACACTTCCGTATGGTGGAATCTGGTTCGCCACACGCTCACTGCACTCGAAGGCCCGCAATATTGTAGAAAGGACAATGGAAATACTTAAAAGCAGATTTCGTTGCCTTTTATCTGCGCGTGGCTTACATTATTCAGAACAAAAGGCAACACAAATAGTTAACGCTTTTTGCGTTTTACACAATACTTGTATTTGCCAACATTTTCGAGTGAAAACTCCTGAAGAAATTCCACCCAGTACAAGTACGGACCTAATTAATAAAACTCTAAGCATTGAAAGAGAAGACGATGATGGTGCTAGAAGATTGTAAAATAATATCGTCAGCCCAAGCATCGGATTGTTAATGTGTGACTCAAGTTTATCCCTGGGCGACGTCATGGTTCTTGCTTTATTTATTACGCGTTCCAAGATATGTTCCGGTCGACCAAAACAGAGTCGTAAAGTTTGAATGATGTCCGGTATAAGCGCAGGTAACAGCAACTTACTCTTAACTAAATTTCTTGCTAAAACAGCTGGTGATCTCTTCCACTAATAAGAGCATGGTACTGAATTCGCCTTGAACTTGATTAAAACAAGGGGGAGAAATTCATGTTATTTTCTTTATTTTAGACATTAATTTATAGTGAAAAACAACTATACATACATACATATATGATCATTTTAATATGAGTATTCTTTGATTGATGTATTGTTAAAATAAACAAAAAATATTGTTATACAAATAAATACATAAGTCTACTTTAAATCTTCATTAAGTACAACATCTTGAAAATATTAAGTAAAATGCTTGCGCCAGTATTGTAAACACGATGAACTTAATGCATTGGTGTAGCCAATATAATCTGAAAAAGAAAATTCTGCGATTAAATGGAATAAAAAATATGTGTAAGTATAAATTAAATTGATGGGAAATTTCTATAGTGATGGATTGCACTATATCCCACTAAAAATGCAAAAATATTTTTGACTGCGTTTCCCTTTTTGTATAAAAATTGTATATTATGTCTCAACTTTCACATACCTGTTCCATCTTACTATCGCTTGGGGTATTGTCTCTAATGGATCCCGCAACAAGTACTGTCTTATGCCCCTAAAGTATTGCTGCAAAAATAGATCCCAGTCCAGTTTCTCCATATTAAAGTAGAATAAATCTTTATCTCGCACGGAAAGCCGAAGCCAAAGTCTTCGAACATTATCGGTTTGAAATTCCCATTGCCGCATGGCAAAGTATTCAATGACATGCATAAATCTGTGTATTTTTTTATACGTGTTTAAAAGTCTATAATGAAATTTAAGAAATGAGAAAACAAAAATTTGCTAATAAAACGATTTATTAAAGGGAAATAATTTTATTTTTATCTCGAACCAGCACTCAGCGAATGACCCCTACTATATTGGAGCTATGGAAAAAGGTTATGTGTTATGCGTACGTAGAAAGCATTTCCACAGAAAGGCCGTACGGCTAAAAATAAATCTTTTGATGCCTTATGAGATCTACTGGTCAGTCGACTATGAATGAATAAGCCCTAGCCAATGAAAGTATATTTCTTAGCAAGGACATGTAGCTTGCAAGGCTCACACAGGTGACACATGGTTGTCATATATTTGTAGCTATGTGAGGAGCTCGGGCGTCCTAGTCACTCCTGTATACAACTCTCCAGATAGTTGGAGGAAGGCTAGGATTAGCGAATTGGTGGCCCGAAGTCCATAAAAAGCCTGATCCTTAAAGAAACTCACCCCTCTATCCATCACTTCGGGTTCCTTACATTCTTGCATTATCAGGGTATATTTTAAACCTTCCATGTGATTTTAGGTCTGACACCACCAGGCACCTCAACCACGATTAGCTTAATTAAAATATGCTGTTAAAGTAAAGTAAAGTGATCTTTGCTCACTGATGAGACGAATTTCTGTTCATGACGTTTATCGTTAGCACTTGCCATGATAGATCCATTCCACGGGATGAATATGTGTTTTACAAACCTCACTTAGGTGGCAAATTAACGTCATATGTTTGTAGCTATATGAACTAACTCATTACTCCGGAGCTCGAAGTTTCCTTTCCCACCTTGTCCAAGTCAGACAGTCAGGGGATGGCTAGGCGCCGCTAGTTGGTAGCCCGAAACTTCTTAAAAGCAGCAGCTTTTAAGCAACTCGGCTCTCTATTTGTCACTTCCTTGCTTTACAGGTATTTGTTGCAAGAAAACAGCACCTCGGGGGCTATAATTAGTTTTCCGAAAGCCTATCCCCACGATTTAGGCTTCAGCGAAGATGTAAGCATCTCAAGCATGATCAATGTTAGAATGCTCTATATATCAGCCCTTGCCGTTTATCATTGACAATTAACCCTTGGCGTGGGTATCTGAAAACCCAACTTAGCCTTCGTTGTGCTGGGACTTCCTAGGGTTTATTACAGGCATATGTCAAGGCAAAGTCTGCTCCAGAGAGCGGGGTTGTTATATATCAATACTCGAACATTAATGTCTTAAAATTTCATTTCCAAAAAACCCCGTTTCATTTATATTAAAAAGAAACTTGGTTGTTTTAATTTGTATTTTTCACGGTTGTTGCAGCTAGTTTTTGCCAGGACAGCCTGCAAGGTACCACGAGACGCCGGCTGAGGTGCTTCTTCTCTCCTCAGATCAGGTGAACTCTTGTGGAAAGGAGAATATACTGAGGGCTCGGAGTGAAATCTCTCATCAGGGTATTCTCCATACCTAACTGGCTGCCGGGGCAGGAAGAACCAGATGGTTCTGAAGGGACGAGATGCTTTTCAGAATTATCTGGCCTTCGTGGAAAGGGAACACACCGAGTGCTTGGAGAGAAATCTCTCCTCGGCGTATTTCCTACGCCCATATGCACATGCGGTGTTCTCCATGATCGCATAATATTCACCGTGACCGTCTGGTGCGCGAAAGGCGGGAAACGCTGACCCCGCGAATAATTCGGAGTTAATCTCCCCTTTGAGTTTTTTAGCTCGACTCGGCTTTCGTGAAAAGAGAATTCCCGTAGAATTTAGAGTAAAGCTCTCCTCCGGATATTCTTGACCTCTCGCTCACCCTACCTCACGTAGTGACTCGCGTTCCACAAACCCGATGAGGGTTTGAGTTGATCTCCCTTCACCGTATTTTCGCACAAACCTCTCATACTTCGCCACACACGGTTGGCCAAAAGCGATGCATTGGTGTTGGCACTGCGATCCGTCGCGAAACGCAGAATTAACTTTAATTAACAAACCACATTGTACATAGAAAAATGGGTGTTTTTCTGTTCTCTGATCAGAAATATAAATTTTTGTAACGAACTCTGGCAGCCCTGAGCTATTCCAGGTATGATTGTAATGCAGTTAGTAACTGCAGATGTATCCACGAAGCATCGTAGACATATTAGTGCAAAAGTATCTCATATATATTATTTACATTGCTTTAATGAGCGAGATGATAGCATACTCCACCAGTAGTCTCGTGGTCGCAGGTGCTTCCTTATACAAGCAAAAAGCTTCGCAGAGTTTCTAAAATCAAAAATAATCTGGCAGCGAACAAACTCTACGAAGGGATTTTTGCTAACCAGCGTCTCATATAACTTGTAAGGCTCACACAGGTGGAAACTTCTCTTAAATATGTGGACATATTAACAAATGCTTTGCTACAGAGAGCCCTGGCTTTCTAACTCATCCTGTATACAGTCAGAGGCTAAAATCGTGCCTGTGGTTTAAACAAAAACTTGATAACTTTTTTCTTATATTAATTTATTATACAGAGTGGCTGATGAAAAAAAAAAAACGTAATAACTTATTTTCTGTGTAACTAACCTGTTCCATTTTTGTTGTGTTTTATAGATTGATCTTTAAATTTAACTAAAATGGAGAATTGGGACAATGAAACAAATATTTGGATTGTGCAACCCTTTCACGCTTTAGAGTCCGTTGTTTCCGTCCAAAGAGAATATAGGCGCACGTTTGACGGCACTCCTCCTAGCAGATGGACTATAATGAGGGTCGTGAAGAGTTTTGACGAGCGTGGCACAATCGCAAGAAGATCTTATCATTGAGATCCCTCGGTTCGTACGCAGGAAACTATCGCTGCTATAGCTGCTGTCATACAATCCAAGCCTAGAGTTGCGACAAGGAGCTTATCTGCTCAAATGGTTGTCAGCAGACAGTCATTGTAGACAATTTTGCACCAAGATTTAAACTTATTTCCATATAAGATTTAATTAATAAACAAACTGAACCCTAGCGACTTCCCGATTCGCTTGGAATTTTGTGAGAAGTTCATTCAAACGGTTTCAGAGGATGAAAACGTCTTGAACTGCATTTTTATGTCTGACGAGGCAGATTTTGCATTAATCGGTAAAACAGAGTAATTCTAACCCACAGATACTCAATCAGATACAATTGCATCAACTTTGCATCTCAGTGGGGTATGCAGTTTCTTCAAGGTTCATTGTCGGGCCTTACTTTTTCGAAGAAACTGGTCTTACTGGTACGGCCAATGGAGACTGTTACTTAAAGATGTTGAAAGAGTGTTGCTTTGCAGAATTGCGCCGAAAGAGAATCCTTTTCAGCACTGTTTGGTTTCAACGAGATGGGACAACTTGTCACATAGCCACGCCTGTTATGACAGAATTGAGGCAAATTTCCCAAATTTCCCAATAAACTGATTTCAAGAAACTTCACATTCCTGACCTCTCTGTATCTGATATTTTTGTAAGGTTATTGCAAACAAGAAGTGTACAAAAAACCCAACAAATTTGGATGGTTTAAAGCAATCCATTCGAACGGTAATTGAAGCAGTTCCCGCTGCAACACTCCAGGCAGTAATGAATAACTTTTTGATAAGATGTCGTACATGTGTCAACGAGGGTGGAGGCCATTTGAATTCAATTATTTTCAAAACTTAATGAATTGATTTAATAAAAACGTATTCTTTTTCAAATGAATTTCTAAAAAATAAATTACATAAAGCTATTTGAGTTTCTTAATGTAGCCAAATTGATCAGCCACCCTGTATTTATATTTTCCAACCTCTCAATTAACTTGACCTTTTTTTTGCCCTAAAACAGCCTGATCTAACTCTACCAAACTAATTTACATCTTGTACGCTAATTTAGGTTACGCTGTTACTTGTGACATATCGGCTATTGGGGCATATTTGATATGGTACTCACCTGGGCTTTTTGCCTAACAACAAGCATATGGCATCAAAGATTGTTGCAGGTACATAGTGTAGAATGAATATCGACAACATGTGCATTAGTTTATTTGGTGTATTGGCATAACACAAATAATACATGGCTTTTAAAGTAGGATACATTAGGCCATACTTTGTGGTTTTTGTTGTAAAGTCACCCCAAGTCAGCTGGTTGTTTTTGGAAGTACAAAAGTTATATACAGGCATTTCTTTAGGTATTTCTACAGTGCTAGAACATTAAAATGATATTAAAAACGACGATTTTTAAAACACAATTTTTAATCGTTATTACTTTTTCTGATCAGCGATCTCCCAAGATGCGGTTATAATACTATTTACACATAAATCGACTGGAACCATATTGGCCACAGCTCTGGGATCACAGCGCAGTGTCCTAATGACGCCCGTACCTGCTCCAGCTATTGCTCCGGTGGGGCCATAAAAATTGTCTATCCAACCACACACTGGATCGCGATATGTACTGATTACTTTAAATATAAAAAGATTAAAGTGATAAGCGGCAAAATATCAACTTAAAGTTTAGCATTGTAATCGAAAAGTTGGTAAAACTTAACCGAGATTCTAAATGACCGCTCAAGGAATGCGTTTAACTGTTCGAAATTTAAACAAATTGATTAAAAAGGTTTGATAATGAACTATGCCTTGTCTCTCTGTCAAACTCGATAAAGTTCAGTTGTATCCATCAGTTCAAGTATAAACTTGCTTGCTTATCATGTAAACGTTTACACGATAGCACCAATATTTAGACCCGTAAAAAATCTGTGTAAAAAAAACGAACATCTAGCGTAAAAGCAAAATGTGTTCAGTGGGAAAGATATCCGGATGAAAAAAGTGTTGTTTGAATAAAATAAAATCAGTGCCCCGCTTCTGTAATTCTCACATCGAAAAAATTTTCACTCGAAACAAGCGAATTGAAGGAAAACTGATGGAATTGAAACAAAAAATTTACTAAAGGGCACTTCAGACTATCACACTTTGTATTAAGACTTGTCAAAATATCAAATAATACGTGCAAGTATGGTAGTGTGAATGTAAAGCGTTATGAAAACGAGAAATAATACGGTAAAAGATTTGACATCCCATAACACTTCACCATTTTTAGAATTTTGTTTAAACAATAAGATTTTTCATTGGATCAGGGTTGCATTTTTTGCAAAAGCAAATAATAAAAATATTAAAACCAGACGTTAAGTAAATTGGCTGTTTATTTTCAATTCATATTCCTTCTTTTACTTTAGGTGTGATAGTGTGAAAACAAAATGTAATGGTACGTTAGATTTTTTGACAGTCGCAACAAATATCTTTAGATTTTTGTCCCACAAAATCCAATCAAAATCTTAAGACTTGTATGATAGTCTGAAACGCCCTTAACCACGCACAAGTGTTTCTACAATTCCTTTTTATGAAAAACATTTATCAAGTGAGCCGTAAGTAAGTAAGACGTAAAGTATTGAAAAGATCGGAGTAAATCAGTGATGGCCATTTAGTCAAACAATTGTTTATAAGCCCTCTCCGACTCCATATCGAAGATCCTGGAGAGTTGTCCGAGCAGTGAAATCGTTGTTGCTGGTGATTTCAATGTTCACAGCTCATCATGGCTTCGTCATTCGAGTCATACAACTCCGGAAGGCCAATATGTTGAGTTATTCGCTGCGCACAACCACCTAGCGCAATTAGTGAATGAGCCAACGCATATTCCATGTGTTGAAGGGCACCATTCAAACACACTTGACCTATTCCTGACTTCACACCCTGAAAAGTATGAAGTCAGAGTTAGTGCACCTCTCGGCAATTCGGATCATTGCACCATTTCTGCCACCTTTTCGATCTCTGAACTTCGTAACGTTTTGAAATCAGCTACGAAACGTTCAATATTTATTTACGAAAAGGCTCGTTGGGCTGAGCTCAACCAATTTTATGAGCAGTTTAATTGGAAACTCTGCTTTCTAGGCAATGACATAAATGCTTCAGCAAAAATGGTCGAGAACATGATATTGCTAGGGTTGAAATCATTCATCCCTTCCAAGCAGATTTCGATTAAACCAAAAGCAAAATCTTGGTTTAATCAGATGTGCAAAAACGCAGTCAGATCCAGAGAGGAAGCGTTGAGTAACTGACGTTTAAACAAAACCCCAGAGACTGATTTGCTACGCAAAAAGGCAAGATCTTCGTGTGCCAAGGTACTTAGGCGCGAAAAGTTTCTTCACGAACAGCGCCTTCGTGCCATGGTCCTTGCAGCTCCCCGCGGCAGTAAGACCTTTTGGTCTTTCGTCAAGAGAGTAAAGAACAGTGCCAGTTCATCAATTCCAACTCTCTTAAAGAATGACCAAGCATTCACCGACCCGGTTGACAAAGCTAACCTGTTGGCTGAAATTTTTGCAAGCAATTCTTACTTGCCGGAAAGCAGTCAACCACTCCCCGAGCTCGAAAGAGTATCTGTAACAATGCCAAAGATATTTTTCCGAGCTCAGGCAGTCAAAAGGGTTTTAGCCGACCTCGACATAAATAAGACTCCTGGACCGGATGGCATTTCAGCACTGGTCTTGAAGTAGTGTTCTTCTACGCTTGCGCGACCATTAGCATGCCTCTTCAGCAAACTTTACCATGTTGGTGAGTTCCCATCGTGCTGGAAGGTTGCTAATGTAACGCCAATCCCCAAAAAAGGGGAGGCAAATAACGCTGAAAATTACCGCCCAATTGCAATTTGTTCTGCGCTTTCCAAAGTAATGGTTAATTACCACCTTGTGAGGTATCTGGAGTCGAACAAATTGCTTTGTGACCGTCAATATGGATTTCGTAAGGGTCGTTCTACTGGCGATCTTATGGCATATCTCTCCGAGAAATGGTGCCACTCAATCCATCATTTCGGTGAAAGTAAGGTGGTGGCTCTAGATATTTCAAAAGCGTTTGACAGAGTGTGGCATGCTGCACTACTGGCAAAACTTACGGCTTTTGGTGTCGGTGATGACTTCACTCGGTTTATATCGAGCTTTCTCAGGGACCGCACTATACGAGTTGTTATAGATGGGGTCTCATCAAACGAGTTCAAGATTAATTCAGGGGTACCGCAGGGCTCCGTTCTTTCTCCTACTCTATTTCTTATTTTCCTCAACGACCTTCTCTATCAAACTTCAAATCCTATACACTCTTTCGCGGATGACAGCAGCATTTGTTACTCGTACTCTTTTAGTTATAGGCCCAGCCTATCAGAGATCGCTGCCAAGAGGCTAAATATGGACGATTCACTGAATAGTGATCTTCTATTAATCTTCGAATGGGGTCGTAAAAACAGGGTCGCCTTTAACGCTCGTAAGACCCAATGTTGCTTATTAACGCACAAACAAACGACCGCAAATGCTGCTTCATCTGTACTTATGGATGGTATAAATATTGAGGAATCGGATGCTCTTGATGTTCTCGGAATGAAGATACAGTGTGATGTTCGCTGGACTGAACACATTTTTCATGTCTCTAAAGAAGCATTCTAGTGCCTCGGTTTTTTGAAACGGTGTAAGATGTACTTCACTCCATCCGACCTCCTTACTATTTATACCACATACATCCGGCCGAAAATGGAATACAACTCTCATGTTTGGGCCGGTGCCTCAAAGTCTATTTTGGGGTTACTCGACCGTGTGCAGGAGAGGGCGAAGAAGCTCATCAGTGACAGTATGGTATCCAACTCTATTGATTCACTGGAGCATCGACGCAGTGTGGGGTGCGTTACTCTGTTCTATCGTTACTACAATGGATTTTGCTCTGACGAGATCAGGGATCTTGTTCCCGAAACTCGCACTTTTTTACGTAATACGCGCTCATCGTCCAGAGCTCATCCATTTGTGGTTGATTGCCCGGTGAATCGTACTACGCATTACAGAGAGAATTCGTTTTTCAGCCGTACGCTTCGTCTGTGGAACAAGTTGCCTGCAGACGTGTTTCCTGTCTGTTATAACGTTGGAAAGTTCAAGTCAAATGTCCACAAGCACTACTCCCTCTTTCCACCTCCTCAGAACCTATTTTCCTAGTTCTGGTACAATGCACTGCATATGTAGGTGTCATCCCCTGAGTACTGGTCCAATAAAAAAAAAAAAAAAAAGCAGCGCCTTCTTTTTCCTTTTCTCTTTAGTTTAGTCGTTCAACAGACGTTGGCAAATGCACATGTTAGTTAGATGCTTAGAGCTTTTTTTCCAGTTACAGTAGATAACATAAATGAGGATGCAAAATTATTTTATGATAAAAAGTGCGTTTGTATATGTTTTTTATGTCACCAAACATTTAAAATGTGTACAGAATGATTTCTTCCATTCTAATATGAATAAATATAATAGCATACTTATGTGAAAAAAGTTTTGAGGACTTAAAATTCATTTGTAGTAAATAACGTTATAAAATTCGTTCTACATTTCTAAAACATTTATAGCTCTTCCGAAACTGTCATAACAGCATTAAAGTACGTGATTTAATTGTTCATATGAAAATGTTTGTGTTAGTTTTGCCTGTCACAGTACTTTAAATTACTCTCAAATTATCTCACTAACACAAGTACAAAACAAATTTGTCGACCACTGGAGTAAATGTATGTCTGTAATTAAATTTTGTGAGTAGTAACGGGTGTCCACCGGGAAGGTACGAGTATACTGCTTGCAGTAATTCCACTGTAATCCAGGCTGTACTGACACCACATGCTAATCCAGCCCAAATCATGCAGTTGTGGCGCTAAAAACTTTTCAATCATATTTAATTTTCAAAGAAGTAAAATGATGATGATTCCTCCTGACCAAAAATTGCCACTCTTAATCATTTAGGGGGGTTTCCATTGCCCAGAACCGACGTTTCTGTTTATTCACATATCCATTCAAATGAAAATGTGCCTCGTGACTCCCCAACTAGCAAACGTTGTTTGTTAGACGATTGTGTTCAATATACAATCCACAACCGAATCTTCGGTTGATTATCTGTCGAGTAACAATAACAAAAACATCTACTTTTTTATTTTTTTTTATACTCGTAAATCTTTTAAAAAACTATTTGGAAAATAGAACGCAATTTGTAGAAATTAATCAAAAAATAATCGCATCAAAAAGAGGACTACTGGATGTATTATGTGGAGTACCTCAAGGAAGTGTACTTGGACCATTATTGTTCAAAATTTTCATTAATTCGCAGATGACCTAAGCTTGTTTTATTATTATAAGGAAGAGAAAGTCTTGCAAACACAAGTTGGATATGATGCCGCTATATTACTTGAGCTCATCAGATTCAATAAACTTATTTTAAACGCCAATAAAACGTAATTCGTTAAATTTAAGCCATATGTTTCAAAATCAGAGATATGTATGCACATTAATATTGATGGAAGATCTATCAGCGAATCTGAAAGTGTTAAATATCTCGGAATTCACTTGGCTCACAATCTGTCATGGGTTCTTCACATGGATTATTTGAAAATGAAGGTAGCAAGTGGAATAGGAATTGTAAACAAAGTTAAGAACAAGCTAAATGTCAGAACTAAGCTTCTGCTTTACCAATCATTGATTCATTCACACCTCATATATTTGCCAATGATTTATGGATGCACAAAGAACTCATCGCTGCAAGCACTTCAGTCTGCACAGAATAAATCCTTAAAAATTGTTTGCAACCTACCCATACGCTACAGCACTTCAGATTTATATAATAATTGGGGAAGAGGAGTACTTCCTATTAGAAGGCTATTTAAGCAACAGTTGCTGATATATGTGTTCAAGCCAATAAGAAATATTGTCTTGCATTCCACTGAATTTGAACAAAACATCTCCACAACACATAGAACAACAAGGCAGTCGAGTCATTTAACCATCGCAAGGTGTTGTCTTGAGCTAACCAAACAAAAGATTCGCTATTCCGGGCCTAAAGAATACAACTTATTACCGACTGCTCTCAAAAATACACTAATTTTAGCAACTTATAAAACCAAACTAAAAGATCATTTGATGGAAAATGTCGAAAGGCTTTTTATATTATGAGCCCTGTAAATTTTACACTCATTGTATCTTGTATGATCTCATTCTACATTAGTTTAATCCTTTTACTTTTATTGATTATAATAATGGGTGATTTTATAAGAACTATCGGAAATTAAAAAAAAAAAAACTTACATAAAATTCAGAAAAATGCATAAAATATTTATTTGGATCGATAGTTGGGTCGATATAATTTAATGTCTGAAGATTATTTTATGCAAATGTTGGCCGCGGCTGCGCCTCAAATGGTCCATCCGCTTAGTCCAATTTTGGCATACTCTTTCCAACATTTCGGCCGGTATCTCACGAATAATGTTGGCAATGTTGCTATAACGCTTGTCACTATAGACATTAGCCTTAACATAGCCCCACAAAAAATAGTCTAGAGGCGTTAAATCGCACGATCTGGGCGGCCAATTGACTGGTCCCAAGCGTGAAATAAACTGTTCACCGAACTCGCCTCTCAATTGGTCCATTGTTTCGCGTGCTGTGTGGCATGTGGCACCGTCTTGTTGAAACCACATGTCATGCAAGTCAAGCTCTTCCATTTTGGGCAAAAAAAAAGTTTGTTATCATCGCACGGTAGCGCTCACCATTCACAGTAACGTTGTGATTCGCATCATCTTTGAAGAAATACGGCCCAATGATGCCGCCAGCCCATAATCCGCACCAAACGGTTGTTTTTTGTGGATGCATTGGTAGCTCTTGCAATGCTTCTGGCTGCTCTTCACTCCAAATACGGCAGGTTAGCTTGTTCACGTATCCATTCAACCAGAAATGAGCCTCGTCGCTGAACACAATTGTTCGATAAAAAAGTGGATCTTCATCTAACTTTTCAAGAGCCCATTCACCAAAAATTTGGCGTTGTGGTAGGTCGTTTGGCTTCAATTCTTGCACCAGCTGTATCTTATAAGGCTTCACACCCAAATCCTTCCGCAAAATTTTCCACGTAGTGGAGTAACAGAGGCCCAATTGCTGTGAACGGTGCCGAATCGATAATTCACGGTCATGACCAACACTGGACGATACGGCTGCGATATTTTTTTCAGTTCGCACTCTACGTAAGCATGTTGGTGGTTTAATGTCCAACAATGTAAATTTGGTGCGAAATTTTTTTACAATAGCCCGAATAGAAGCCTCAGTAGGTCGATTAAACTGACCATAAAATGGAAGAAGCGCGCGATGAACTTTCTTAACAGAGCACGCATTTTGGTAATAAAATTCAATAATTTGCAAGCGTTGTTCGTTTGTAAGACGATTCATGATTAAATTATAGACCAAACTGAAGATGTTTGACAGTGACACAAGATACAAAACGTGCGTGAGCTGTCAAAACTAGTGTTGCCAAAAAGATAATAGCAAAAAAACCACTCGTTATAACATGAATTAGTTGCCTTTAGCCTCTAATAGCCATATTTGGCGCTGAGGTATAATTATTACTTTGTAATTGGATTTTTTATTTATTTGAAAAATACTAATAAAAAATAAATTATCTGACACGCTCGTCACACAATATTGGAATGTTTGTTAGACGATGAAAAATTTTATAGTTTTTATTTATATTTTAATTGATTTTTATGTTGCGAACAAACACCGTATGAGTTTTTTCTTTATTGTTCAGCAACCTTTTGAATATAAAAATATTAATATTTATATTAATATGAAATATATTAATATGAAATTATTGAGTGAGTTTTGTGCTGTTTCCTTTATGAGTTGTCTAAGGATTGCACGGCTGATTCCTCGAGGAGTTGTAGATGATATCTACGCAAGTCTCAGGCGATTCGCTCTACGATTAACATAAGTCTTTTACTGAGTTGTATAAGTGTCTCATAGAAGTATCAGCTTTTGTAACACTTACTTCCGTAAGAAGGATCGTCTGTGATTAAAAAATGAACTCGTCGTAGAGCTGCAAAAATATCGATAGTATCGATAGTTTTATTTTTAGTCCACTATCGATAGTTTTTATCCGACAGTGATACTATCGAAAGAAATTAGATATTATTTGCAAAACAAAAGCGTTGTTTGTATTGTGGCTTATTGATCAAATTAGTACCTCAGTCCAGAGGCTTCGGCCCATAAAAAATTTTATCGCCGTCTTGAAACTTAAATATATACTAACGTCTTTGATGTCTTTTAATAAATAACTGGTGACACTACATTTGATTTTCATACATTTTTTTTTTTTAATTTTAAGTCTTTGGCAATAATTTTTTTTTTAAAAACTGCTGATTAGTATCGGGTGGTTAAATTTCAAGGGTCGATGTTGAATGTGAACCACACCTAAACGCCAAGTTTTTTTCCGAATTTTATTTGACATTTCTCTATTTCAGACTTACTCAATTTGAATCATGGAGAGATACACAATCCAACAACGTGTTAAAATTATCCAGACTTATTATGAAAATGATGATCAATTTTCGAAGAAAATCATCTTCAGTGATGAGGCACATTTTCACCTCAGTGGATTCGTCAATGAACAGAATTGCCGCATTTGGGCGAATGAGAATTCAAGAGTGACTATCGAAAAACCAATGCACCCACAAACAGTGACTGTTTGATGCGGTTTATGTGCTGGCGGCATCATCCAAAATGAGGCCGGTCAGGCAGTTACTGTGAATGGTGTTCGCTATCGTGAGATGATAACGAACTTTTTATGGCCCGAATTGGAAGATATGGATGTAGACGATATGTGGTTTCAGCAGGACGGTGCCACTTGCCACACAGCTAACGAAACAATTGCTCTTTTGCGCAACAAATTCAATGGCCGTGTTATCTCACGTAATGGCGATGTCAATTGGCCGCCAAGATCATGTGATTTGGACACGTTGGACTTTTTTCTTTGGGGTTATTTAAAAGAAAAGGTGTACGTCGATAAGCCAGCAACAATTCAACAGCTAAAGGATGAGATAATTCGGCACATTAACGGCATAGAACCTCCATTATGCCTCAGGGTCATCGAAAATTTGGACCATCGGATGGAGGTGTGCCGCCGTAGTCGCGGCGCCCATTTGGCCGATATTTTGTTCCATTGAGTAATACCAATATATCATAATAATATAAAATTACAATAATTTCCTAAATAGTTTGTGTTTTATTCAAAATCAACATCGGCCCTTGAAATTTAACCACCCTTTATTTTGATATTAATCGGTTGTGATAAACTTGTTTTATTGTTATGAAGAAGTTTCTGGATAGGCTCAATGGTAAGTAAAGTGAATTACTAAAGTTGTATACTACAAATTGCTGTTATATATATTGAAAACCGAATCAAAAAAAGCTCATAAGGGGTTCTTGGAAGTTTGGAGCCTTTCATTTTGTAATGCTATAAACACATAAGTGAATGAATGATTGATCTCATTCTATTTAGTAAGTTAACTATAAGCTAAACTCTCCAAACATATTTTTGAAAAATTTTTGTTATGCACATTACTTGTATTGGTTTACTTTTTGCAAAATAATCAATGGTCTAGGTTAGGTTAGGTTTAACAGGCTGCCAGCTATTATAAAGCCAGCCCAATTGGGTCCAGTCAGGTACCGTTGTGTTGCCTGGATATGATATGAATCTTAGTAGATCTACATATCACTGGCTTAGAACCAACCCGAGGATCGGATAAAGGAGCCCAATCCACTTACATCGCATTCCGATACCTCCGTCAAATCATGCAGCATCGGTCTGCCTAGGTACAATGCCCTTATATAAGAAAGAGCTGGACACTGACAGAGGAAGTGCTCAACGCTCTCTTCTTCCTCCTCGTCTCTGCAACTTCATCTGCCTGCGTCCCTATGTGGCAATGTCCCGTCAGAACCGCCACAGCAGAACGCAACCTCCGTCGGGGCAAGCCCCTTAGGATAATAGTCCTCCTGTTATCATATATGGGCCATGTCAGCCTTGATATTCGACAGGTACCCTCATTAGACCATCTGTCTTGAGCGGTCTGAAAAAGTTGACGCTGTACTAGTTTCTTACAGCTCGCAAGCGGGATTCCAACGATCCCATCAATATCTCTTTGTTGTAGCTGGACACCGGCCTTTGCCAGTTCGTCCGCTACTAGATTTCCGAACACTTCACTGTGCCCTCGTACCCAGATAAGCTCCAGGTTTGAATGTCTCGCTATCTCGTTTAGAGATAACTGGCATTCTCGAACCCACCTGGATGTCGTACAGACTCCAGCTAGTGCATACAACGCAGCCTTACTATCAGTACAAATTCGGATATCATTCTCATATATCTTGTAGTACCTTAATCAATGGTCTAACTAATGGCAAACAAAATATATAAACAAAATATAATTGTCTAAGCTAAGCCTTAGGCTCAGAACTGAAGTACACACATAGAATAAGAAATATAATATATTTTTTTATTTTTGCGTTATGTTTGTTTTTTTTAATCTGTGCTTCAACAAAATTAAAAATTGAAGTTTAATTTGTTGTAGTCTGTAATTTTTTTATTTTTTTTTTATTAAGAGGTTTAATGAAAAATCGTACGATTAGTCCCCAATACCGTATTCATAAAGTAAGTGAATTTCAAATACATATATGTGTGTATGTATTTTATATTAATTTGTAATATATCTTATTTTTCATGAATATAAAGCTTTAATTAATTATAAGTTTAGAAAGTTTTTTAATTCTAAAACCAATATTAAACAGGGTTTCTTTTGATTTTGTTTAATATTCTTTATGAATGTCAGCTTTAACATATACATACATATGTTAGAATTCGATACTAGGTGTGTTCATCTACTTTACTAGTAAAAACTAGTAACGAGAGAGTAACAAGAAATTTTGCAAAATTACTCTCAAAAATGTGAAAAAGTAAATGAACACTTTTCTAGCTAAAATTTGCAAGTTAGAGTAGTGTTGTTATGTATAGGTATATATGAGTACTTAATAACTACTCTTATATTTTTTGGAGAAATTATACATATGTATATGTATATTGTTGTTGTGGTCATTTATATTCAGCATTGTCGTGGCTGGCGTTTTTTGAGTACGGCTTGTAACAGAATAAAGAAAAGTTTTACAATTTTATTTAATCTAGTACTAGACGTAGTCGAAATACGCTAAATACAGGGGTGATTAGATACTTTTGAATAAAATATATGTTTTTAATTAGGGGCGCTTACCCCATACACGTTTCAATTCAATTGGTTAGGTAGGCAGGCCGGTGGATTCTCAAAATGTACCTGGATTCTCCAGCTCACTTGGGTTCTGAAAGATCGTTCCCTTTGCGATAAACTCAATTGGCTACTGAGTCGGTTGTTGTATCAAGACGTTTAAATTGATTCGTTTGGAAGTTGTCGAGTTGGTTGAAGAAAAATCAAACCATTTTGATATTTTTTCAAGTTGGCTAGTAAGTCTCTCAATTCGAAGTTGTATGTTCGAGTCTCCTGATCAGTTGTCCAAAAAACTTAAGAAAGGAAATTGCAAATGTACAAACCAAAAATTTAATTTAAAAATTACAAAGTTCAACAAAAATTCAATAAATTATTGTCTAAATTTATATTTGTAATTTTTTGTAAAGAAAATGTTAAATAATTTTAAAATTGTCTTTAATTTCATTGAATCTGATAGTTGGATGAAAATCTTTCGATTCAGTTTATGAAGTGTGTTGCCAAGAACCAATTCAATTGAAAGACTCAATTCACAATTGAATTGAAACGTGTATTTATACGTTATAACTGCCTACCTACACATAACATTTTCATTTTTTCAATTTAATTTCAAAGTGTAAGTACCGAGTAGCTAGGTACTCATAATATTTACAACACTAAAAATAACATCTGGTTTGTAAAAATTAAAGAAACAAAAAATAGAAATATTTTAGAGGTTAAAATTAGATAAATGTTAATATAATTATAAATGGAAGGATCCAAGTGTGAATTTAATTGCTTCCCTAGAAGCTTTAAACACATTCAAGCAAGTAAATTTGCCGGAACATCCTTTGCCACTGATGTGCCAGATACTGTGTTGCTTAGTTTATTTCCCTTAGACTTCTTATTTTATTAAAAAGACTACAAAAATACATTTGTAATCTTTTTAATACTTTTAATCGGCTTAAAAGTTTACATACAATTATAATTTCTTAAATTTTCCAAAATGTTTTAATTTTCAACTTAATTTAGAAATGCTGTTTTGTAAACACAAAAGCAAAACAGCTGTTTGAATAATTATTGCAAGTAAAAATTTTACTTGTAAAAACTTGCAAGAATTTTTATGGCTCTCAATTTTTTACGCTCTTTTGACGCTCTCTCGTTGCAAAGTTTTTGGGTTAATGAACGCTTTTTAGTAACAATTATTACAAATTTGTAAAAGTTTTTAGTAAATGAACACAACTACTGTCGAAAATATCGATAGTTAAAAACAAAACTATCGAAAATATCGAATGGGCCGACTATCGATAGTTTTACAGCTCTAACTCGTCGACGATCAAAAACACTCTTCATGAGACTGCCAGTAGAGTATTCTACGATTAAAAAAGCTAGCTGAGTCATTATGATTTTGCATGAAAATCGATGATTGATTTTGAGAAAATGTTTTAACAACACGTTGACTTATCGAATACTTTTCCATAATAAACTTGCAATCTACACGATTGCCTAGTATGAACTGTCAAGATTAATGTTTAGCAAAATGGTGGGGAAACAAAGTAGTATACCTTCCCGGCGGACACCCCGTAGTACTATTCACCTAAGTTTTTATGTGCGTATGTATGTGTATGTGTTTTGTATGGTATATACTTATGTATGTATATACAGTACTTCTTTATAAGTATGTTTTTATTTACCAATGCCGGGTCGAAAAATACCAACTGGTAAGCTTTTCCCACATGTTTTAACTACGTCTTCTGCTACGGCCTTGGTGAATGTATAGGTGTTGGGATATTTACCTAACAAACTGAAAATCCAAGTTATCATTGCTTTAAAGAGTAAAATATGTATGTATGTATATAAATGCGATAATAAGCATTTTACTTACATGGGGGTCATGCTCTCTAACAAATCGTCTGGAGTGCATTCGGTAAGTAGAATTAAATTCTCGGAATTGCTCGGTGGAGGGTATAGTTTTTCATCAATGCGCCTTAATGGACACTGTGTATATGCTGTGGATACATGCAAAATACTTTTTAAATTGTGCATCTCCTTGCAAAGTAGCATAATATCACGGGCGGCTTTGACATTGATTTGCATTGCTACCTTAAGTTTTTCATCGAAACGTACAGTGGCTGCCATATGAAACACAATATTGACATTCTCAATCAAAGTCTGTCGATCCTCGTTGCTTAGACCCAATCCAGGCAACATACAATCTCCAGGTATGCATTTTATGTGGTGCCGAAATTTTGGATACACTTTCTTCATAATATTGAATATCTGAAAGAAAATAACAAATTCTTGTTATGAAATTCACTATATACATATGTACGAGTACGATATTAACTAACAAGTTGTGAGTTCAAGTCCAACTTCAGTCAAGAAGAAGGATAATTTTTAATTATAACACTAATTGCTGTGAAACAATAAGACCAAAGAAGAACACAAAAAATTATTGAATACCGTATAGCTGGGGCTTTAGACCACTGATGTCCACTTCATAGCACAATTGTGCTAAACAACTCACACGTATTTGTTATGCTCTTTCATTTAGTCATCGTTGAGTTAGCGATGAAAACACATGCGACGGATGATTATAACTTTTTTTCAGGAATTCATGTCCAACAAACACGAGCATTTCATTTGAAAACAACGAAGCAAAGTAAAAAATTGTGTGTGTTTACATTGTTGTAAATTTTACAACAAACAAAAGCATACACATTCTTATTTTATTTAATGTTCACTAAGCCAGCGTCCAGTAAACACATATTCTTAGCGGTTCGTTGAATTTTTTTTATTAAAATAAAATGAGATGCGAGAAGTATTTTATGATAAGCAATGCTTTTAGTTCGCATTTAAAAAGTATTTTATTAATTCGAAATTCTCATGAAAGCATCAATATGGAAGATATAATTAAAGACAAACAAAGTTCACAGCCTACATAAAACAGCTCAGCTTATGTTTCTTTTTTTGTATTTTAAAAGAGAACTTCATAAGAACGTCTTATATTAATTCTTATATTACGATTAATTTAATTTTGATCTACTGAACTCTGTTTTTTTATTTTCATTTCAAAACTAAAATACATATCCTCCATTTCTTTAAATTTATCAGTTTGAGAATGAACAAACTTTCAAATTAATTTTTAAAATATATTATAGGATTTTCTTTTTTACACGTTTAACGTTATGTTTGCTGGGTAGCTCTCGCACCAACACAACTGTATTTTCATTTTTGGACACCAATGCTTTAGACCCATTATAGTCTAAGATCCCGATATAAAACTATCTTCACCGAAATGTTTATTTGATGGCACTTATTTTATATACAATTTAATATGTCAATAAATATATATTTTAATCTAGGATATGATTTATTAATAAATAAACAAAAAATTTTTAACATTTCACCGGTTTGATTATTAGACAAATTCCATACCAATCGAAAGTATGAAGCCCATAGAATATGCGTTAACGTTACAGATATATCGATACTAGTATTTTGCACCGGTCTGACTATTGAATTAAGTTAAAATAAAGATTTTTTTTGTCTTGGACCAGTACTCAGGGGATGACTCCTACATATGCAGTGCATTGTACCAGAACTAGGAAAATAGGTTATGAGGAGGGGGAAAGTGGGAGTAGTGTTTGTGAACATTTGACTTGAACTTTCCAACGTTATAACAGATAGGAAACACGTCTGCAGGCAACTTATTCCACAGACGAAGCGTGCGGCTGAAAAACGAATTCTCTCTGTAATGCGTAGTACGATTCCCCGGACAATCGACCACAAATGGATGAGCTCTGGACGATGAACGCATGTTACTTAGAAATGTGCAAGTTTCAGGAACGAGATCCCTAATCTCGTCAGAGCAAAATCCATTGTAGTAACGATAGAACAGAGTAACGCACCCCACACTGCGTTGATGCTCCAGTGAGTCAATAGAGTTGGCTACCCTACAGTCACCGATAAACTTCTTCGCCCTCTCCTGCACACGGTCGAGTAACCCCAAAATAGACTTTGAGGCACCGGCCCAAACATTAAAGTTGTATTCCATTTTCGGTCGGATATAGGTGGTATAAATAGTAAGGAGATCGGATGGAGTGAAGTACATCTTACACCGTTTCAAAAAACCGAGGCACTTGAATGCTTCTTTAGAGACATGAAAAATATGATCATTCCAGCGAACATCACACTGTATCTTCATTCCAGGAACATCAAGAGCACCCGATTCCTCAATATTTATACCATCCATGAGTACAGATGAAGCAGCATTAGCGGTCGTTTGGTTTTGCGTTAATAAACAGCACTGGGTCTTACGAGCGTTGAAGTCGACCCTGTTTTTCGGACCCCATTCGGAGATTAATAGAAGATCACTGTTCAGGGAATTATTCATATTTAGCCTCTTGGCAGCGATCTCTGATAGGCTGGGCCTATAACTGAAAGAGTATGAATAGCAAATGCTGCTGTCATCTGCAAAAGAGTGGATAGGGTTGGAAGTTCGATGGAGAAGGCCGTTAAGGAAGATAAGAAATAGGGTAGGAGAAAGAACGGAGCCTTGCGGTACCCCTGAATTAATCTTGAACTCGTTTGATGAGACCCCATCTATAACAACTCGTATAGTGCGGTCTCTAAGAAAGCTCGATATAAACCGCGAAAAGTCATTACCGACACCAAGAGCAGTAAGTTTTGCCGGTAGTGCAGCATGCCACACTCTGTCAAAAGCTTTGGAGATATCCAGAGCTACCACTTTGCTTTCGCCAAAATCATGGATTGATTGGCACCATTTCTCAGAGAGATATGCCAAAAGATCTCCAGTAGATCGACTCTTACGAAACCCATATTGACTATCGCAAAGTAATTTGTGCGACTCTAGATACCTCACAAGGTGGTAATTGACCATACTTTCCATTACTTTGGAAAGCGCAGAGCAAATTGCAATTGGTCGGTAATTTTTAGGGTTATTTGCCTCACTCTTTTTGGGGATTGGCGTTACATTAGCAACCTTCCAGCACGATGGGAACTCACCATTGTGGTAAAGTGTGCTGAAGAGGCATGCTAATGGACGCGCAAGCGTAGAATAACACTGTTTCAAGACCAGTGCTGGAATGCCATCCGGTCCAGGAGTCTTGTTTATGTCAAGGTCTGTTAAAAAAAAAAAATTTCAGTCAACAGGTTAGCTTTGTCAACCGGGTCGGTGAATGCTTGGTCATCCTTTAACAGAGTTGGAACTGATGAACTAGCACTGTTCTTTACTCTCTTAACGAAAGACCAAAATGTCTTACTGCCCCGTGGAGCTGCAAGGACGTTGGCACGAAGGCGCTGTTCGTGAAGAAACTTTTCACGCCTAAGTACCTTGGCACACGAAGATCTTGTCTTTTTGCGTAGCAAATCAGTGTCTGGGTTTTTATTTGAACGCCAATTACTGAATGCTTCCTCTCTGAATCTGACTGCGGCTTTGCACGTCTGATTAAACCAAGATTTCACCCTTGGTTTAATCGAAATCTGCTTTGAGGGGAGGAATGTTTTCATCCCCAGCAAGATCATATTTTCAACCATTTTTGCTGAAGCATTTATGTCTTTATCTAGAAAGCAAAGTTTCCAATTAAAATGCTCATAAAATTGGTTGAGCTCAGCCCAACGAGCCTTTTCGTAAATAAATTTTAACCGTTTCGTGGCTGATTTCGAAACGTTATGAAGTTCAGAGATTGAAAAGGATGCAGAAATGGTGCAATGATCCGAATTGCCGAGAGGTGCACTAACTCTGACTTCATACTTTTCAGGGTGTGAAGTCAGGAATAGGTCAAGTGTGTTTGAATGGTGCCCTTCAACACATGGAATATGCGTTGGCTCATTCACTAATTGCGCTAGGTGGTTGTGCGCAGCGAATAACTCAACATATTGGCCGTCTGGAGTTGTATGACTCGAATGACGAAGCCAGGATGAGTTGTGAACATTGAAATCACCAGCAACAACAATTTCACTGCTCGGACAACTCTCTAGGATCTTCGATATGGAGTCAGAGAGGGCATCGAAACCAGAAAAGGTAATATCCCTCCATGCACTTGGACTTCTATATAGAAACCCGAAATGCAAAAAGTGTGACCTGATTTTGAATTTAACCCAAAGACAAGTAAATTCGGCATCATGCATGCCTAATGGTTGCTGGCATTGGAACACAACTTCATTGCGAACGTAAATTACAAGACCCCGATGAAGATTGAAAAGGGATAGGAGTTGATACCCAGGTATGTGAAAATCCTGTGGATCAGCATTCTCAGACACCTGGGTTTCACACAAGGCTAAAATATCCGGCCGATGGAGACAAGTGTGAGCATATACCGGAAAAAATTCGCTCTCAGCCCACGTATGTTACAATAAACAATTTTAAAATTATCTGTCATCCCACTGAAAAACCAAGAAACAAACGTTGAAAATTGCAATGCTGACGAGGCCCGAATTAATTGGTGCTGTTTTGAACTGTAGAGTACCCAGTGTATATATGTACCTTCGATACTATACATTCAGCAACAATTAACCAAACATCGCCAACATTACAATAAAACTTTAGAGTTCAAAATTTAGGAAGAGAAATGAAGGATCATTAAAACAAGGCCATAAAAGCCCTGGTCTGGCCAAATATTAATTTTCTTTATTTTTATTTGTTATTTTTTTTATTTTTTTTTTATTTTAATTAATTAAGACGATTTTTTGGTTTTCATCCCGTCTTATATATTAATCTTTGTTGGGTTAGAATTGAACAGTTATTTAAGACATTGCAGGTATAATTTGTTTTTATAATTTTATGTGTTTGATTGTTTATCACTAAACATATATAATTTTTTGTTGTTGTTATATATATATTTTTTAATTTCTTTCAGTTTTATTGTCACATCAGAGGCCAAATCACCGCATACGATATCGAGCAAATTTATCGAAATTTTTCATTTTGGTATCATGGCATAAGATATCGGATAATTTGTATTGCAATAATATAAAAAAGTTAAAGAATTTTTCTTTTGTATTCCTACTTTTAGGAAACATATGGCCTTCAATCTATTACATTTTGTTTAAATTACGATCCGATATGCATCGTTTGCCATAATCTAAATGTATCGTAATGTTATTTGATACGATAGTTAATTCGATATCGTATGCGGTGATTAGACCCCAGTTTTATTGCAATTGCATTTATTTAATTTGTTTTTGCATTTATTGAATTTGTTTTTTTTTTTTTTTTTTTTTTTTAATATTGGACCAGTACTCAGGGGATGACCCCTAATCATGAACACGGTACCGAAAGGCTCCGTTTTTCCTCCTACCCTATTTCTCATTTTCCTTAACGACCTTCTATATCAAACTTCCAACCCTATCCGATCTTTCGTGGATGACAGCAACATTTGCCATTCGTACTTTCTCAGTTATAGGCCCAACCCACCCGAAAGATCGTTGCCAAGAGGCAAATATGAATGACCTTCTATTAATCTCCGAATAGGGTCGCCTTTAACGCTCGTCAGACCCAGTGTTGTTTATTAACACACAAACAAACGACCGCAAGTACTGCTTCATCTGTACTAATGGACGGTATAAATGTTGAGGAATCGGATGGTCTTGATGTTCTTGGAATGAAAATACAGTGTGATGCTCGCTGGAGTGAACACTTTTTCATGTCTATAAAGAACCATTCAAGTGCCTCGGTTTTTAGAAACGGTGTAAGATATACTTCACTCCAGCCGATCTCCTTACTACTTATACCACCTACATTCGACCGAAAATGAAGTACAACTCTCATGTTTGGCTCGGTGCCTCAAAGTCTATTTTGGGGTTACTCGACCGTGTGCAGGAGAGGTCGAAGAAGCTTATCGGAGACAGTAGGGTATCCAACTCTATTGACTCACTGGAGCATCGACGCAGTGTAGGATGCATTAATCTGTTCTATCGTTACTACAATGGATTTAGGGATCTTGTTCCTGAAACTCGCACATTTATACCTAACATCGTACACAGCTCATCCATTTATGGTCGATTGCTCGGGAAATCGTACAACGCATTACAGAGAAAATTCGTTTTTCAGCCGTACGATTCGCTTATGGAATAAGTTGCCTACAGACGTGTTTCCTGTCTGTTGTAACGTTGGAAAGTTCAAGTCAAATGTTAACAAACACTACTCCCTATTTTCTTCACAACCTATTTATCTATTTCTGGTACAATGCACTGCATATGTAAGGGTTATCCCCTGAGTATTGGTCTAAGAATAAAAAAAATTAACATGGTGGTATAGCGTTGCCTGAGAAAAATCAGTTCCGAATTTCGGTTGTCGAAAGTGAAATATTGCTGCAAGTAAATGTGTGTGACTGAGAGGTCCACACTAACTGTCCCATGCGATAGAAGATAGCATACGAGGACGGATTCATATTGAAGCTACCTAGCGCTAGATGGCAGCACAAATACAATTTTTGGAAAAACCAATCTGTCGAACGTCAGCTGTTACTATTTCACCTAAATTCATCGATTAGTTTATTTGTTGTAGCCGTTTTGTGTTTCTTGAAAAATTGCAAAAAAGTGAATTTCGTGCAGTGATTAAACACTATTAATTGAGAGGGAAAACGGCGAAGAGACAAATGAAAAGCTCGATAAACATTGCGGTGAGTCTGCTCCGTCACATGGAGCATATTGGTAAAATATTGGATTGCTGAATTTAAACGCGGCCAAACAAGTACTGCAACAATACCATCAACAGGAAGGCCAAAGCAGGTGATTACTGAAGAAAATATCATGAAAATCCTCGATATCGTTATGAATAATCGCCGAGTCAAGTTACTTGAGATGTTAAAATGGTAAACATATTATATGAACGTGTATTTCAGAGATCTGCACCGGTGCACCGCAACCATAAGTACACCGGTTGTTTACCCAATCATTTTCACATCCCTTCGCTCTGTGATTCTCCAACCGTACGGTCGTATTAATAAAAAGTGAACAAAAAAAAAAATAAAATAAAATCATTATGCTTAAATTCTTTTAAACTTACATATAAAATCAATAATATATTGTATTAAATTGTAAAAACAATAACAAATTATTAAAAAAAAAAAAAAAAAACAACGGGAAAATAAATTCCTAACATTTCAGAAACTAAACAATAAAATCAATTTCAATAAAACAAGTGCGGTGGCAGTGCATTGTTATTGTTGTTATTGTGCGTGAAGATTTCCTACCCAGTTGGAAAAAAAAACTATACATTAAAGTTTCGTTTTCTTGAGCGGACGTGTTAGTTTTTGATCGGAAAATAATAAAAAAAAACCGTAATAGGTAAAAGAGTGATCCTATATAAAAGAAATATTTTGTGACATTTTTTTTTCTTTTATAAATTAATTTTTTTTTTAAATAAAAAAAACTGCATGAGTGTACCTCGCAGATTTCTGAGATTCTGAGAAAGAGCTTAGCTCAACTAGTAGAAACATTTGGATTTCTGAAGAGGAATCTTTACAAAAATCGTTAGAAAATCTTCTTTCTACAAGAGAAAGAAACCGCACGCGTTCGTGTTCGTCAAATATATTTGCAACATCTGAAGAAAAAACATCCTTTAGTTCAACTAGCGCCAATAAGCCGAAAACCCAAGTAGGCATGGATAAATACATCACCGTTTTGAAACGGCAACGAAGCCCTAAATCTGCCCAATTATCATCAAAGTCTAAAATTTCTAAAGATGAGAACCCCGGTAAGTCTTCTGATAATAATAGGTTTGCTATTCTCCAAACGGATGAGCCAACAACTTCAAAAAAATCGTTTAAACCTCCTCCAATTTATTTGAGAGAGCTTACATCTAAGGAACTGGTTTGCTTATTACCGTAATAGGTGAAAATACCTTTAGCGTAACATCTGTGCAGCACGGAAATATTAAAGAAACAAAAATACAGGTAGTTCATGAAAATGATTACCGCAAATTGACGGACAACTTGGAGAAAGAAAATAGAGCTTTTTATACCTATCAGCTTAAAGTGCGAAAGGCCTTCAAGTTGTTGTTAAAGGCATTGATTCTAGCGTAGATCCTAATGACGTTAAAACTGGTTTGGAGGAGAAAGGGTTTAAAATTAAGAATGTTTTTAACATCAGAAACCGCGAAAAGATACCTCAGCCCATGTTTAGGGTGGAATTAGAACCTGGGGATGTCACCTTAAAGAAGAGTCAGGTTCATCAATATATATATAATGTTAAATACCTTCTACACCGGAAAGTTACTGTAGAGGAACCTCATAAGCGCTCAGGACCCGTTCAGTGCATGAACTGCCAGGAGTATGGCCACACTAAGTCATATTGTAAATTGCCCACTGTCTGTGTTGTGTGTGGTGATCTCCATGGCACATCACAATGCACCAAATCAAAAACTGACACAAATGTAAAAAAATGTAGTAACTGTGGAGGCAATCATACAGCTAATTACAGGGGCTGCCCCGTTTATACCCACTTCAAACGCTCAATGCCAAATATCTCATTAACTCCTCCCAAGCCGTCCCAGCAATCGCAATTCATTTCAAGTAACAATTTTCTTCAGCCAAGTCAGTCAATAACCCAAATAAATGTTCCAAGCTCTAACCAAGTTTCTTATGTCAATGTGGTTAAGACTAATATACCAAACGCGAATCAGAAGTCCAAGTCTCAACAGCCCGACCCATATTTTAGCAACCTTGAACCCACATTGCAGACTTTGGTTCAATCAATAAATAAATTTGGAATTATATAGAGGAAAACATCATGTAGATGATAATACAAACAAGAAAACGCATTCCCTGGTATTGCGTTTAATGGCTCCATACCTAAATAAAGGTCACCATTTATACATGGATAATTTTTACAATAGCTTTGACTTAAGTCAGGATTTACTAAAATATAAGACACACACCACTGGAACATTAAGATCAAATAGGAAACGAAATCCTCCTGTTGTTATCAAACAAAAGTTAAAAAAAGGTGATTATATATGGAAGAGGCACAAGAAAATTTATGTAAGTAAATGGAAAGATACTAGAGATGTCTTATTCATAAAAACAGCTTATAAGCCTGAGTTAAAGAAATGTAAGAATCGATATGGAAAGGAGAAAATAAAGCCTGTTGAAATAGAAGGATATAACAGTAATATGGCGGGTGTGGACAAAAGTGATTAAATGATCAGTTACTATTCATGCCCGCGAAAGACCATACGGTGGTATAAAAAAGTTATTTTCCACCTCTTAGATCTCTGTGTCTATAATGCTTTTTACATTTATAAAAAAACACACTAAACGCTCAATAAGTTTTTTACAATATAGAGAAGAATTAATTTATTCACTTTTAGGAATCAACATGTCTTTTTTGAGGGCAACTACCCAATTAAGACCTGCTGATTCAACACCTCCAGTAAGTGAATACCAGCATTTCCAAGAAAAGATTCCATGTAATGCAACAAACAAAAAGAAATCTAATTTCTTACGATGCAGATGGTGTGCGAAGGAAAATATTCGACGAGAAACCTCATACCGTTGCAAGACCTGCGACGAAAAACCTCCACTTTGTCCAGGTTCGTGCTTCGAAAATTGGCATATTAATTAAAATTAGTTTTATTGTTTTTATTGATTTCCTTGTATTTTGGTTTATATAAGTTTTATGTTTTTTTTTTACTTTATGAGACTGAATTTTAAGAATTTTTTTTCGTTTTATTAGTAGTTTTATATTTTATAAAAGACTGAATTCAAAAAATAAAATTTGTTTTATTTTTTAACTTATAATTTTGTTTTTTTTTTTCTAAAAGGCTATAAAAAAGATAAAACTGCCTTCGACGTGTATGAACGTCATGCGCAGCATCATAGAACTTTTTTTTAACGTATATCAGCAATGACGTCTATATCCGTCTGACGTCTATTAACGTCATGACGCAGGACATCAATTTCAGAATACAAGCAGAGTCATGACGTTTATAAACGTCAAAAATTAAACACTGTTTTTATTCTATAGATCGATTTATTTTCCAATTTCCAGTAATTTGGTGTTTTCAGAATTTTTCTATCTTACCAAATAAGGAACATACTGCAAGTGTCCCACGGAAAGTCCTCTTAAAAATAAGGTGTCCGCGAAAGGGTTAATTTGTAGATGGTTGTCATGTTGAAATTCACCCATCCCACGACGACGCTACAGACTGTTATGACTATAAGGAATGGTACTCAATTATACTTTTAGCATTGGTAGATGCACGGTAAAAAAAAATTGTATATATGTGTGGTTAGTTTGCGACGATTAACTCTGGCAGTTCCGGCCGGTGCAATGATTCTCAAATTTAGCAAGAATCCTCATTGAAAAACAGGTAGATAATGCAATATTATGGCTGATTTAAAAACAACTATCTTAGATGTAGCTGTTCCAGTACACATAATTAGTGATTCTGCATTTAGGCTAAGTGAACAGTTAATGAAACCATACCCATTTAGTATTTCGCAATGCTATAAAGAAAAGTGTTTCAATTACGCATTAGCTAAATCGCGCAGAGTTGTGGAAAATGCGTTCGGACAGCTAAAAGCTCGTTTTAGGCGCATAAGAATAGGAGTTGATAATGCCATAAAAAATGCTAACTATGTAGTGGTAGCATGTTGCGTTCTTCACAACTTTCTAAGTGAAAACAATGATACTATAAATGAAAATTGGATGCGAACTTAGAAGCTGCCGAAGTTAACCGGCCCTATCCTGAATTCATTGCTACACTTAAGCGGCCCATACACGTTTCAACTCAGTTGGCAACTGAGTCGGTTGTTGTGCAAATCAAAGTGTGTATGGCTTTGTCAGTTGATTAGTTTGGCAGTTGTCGAGTTGGTTGAACAAAAATTAAAATGTTTTGATTTTTTCAAGTTGACTAGCAAGTCTTTCAATTCGATTGTGTTGTGTGTGTTCAAGTCTCTTGATCAGGTCTTAAAATTTATATTTGCAGTGTTTTTGCAAAGAGAACATTATATATTTTTAAAATTGTCTATAGTTTCATTGAATTTAATTGTTGAATGAAAATCTTTCAATTCCGTTTATGAAGTATGTGGGCAATAATCAATTCAGTTGAAAGACTCAATTTACAATTGAATTGAAACGTGTATGGGCCGCTTTATGGAGAACAGTAATAACTCAGAAAAAAATTTAAATTCAATTTCTAACTACTTTTGTAAGTTTTATTGTTCAACAATCCAAATATTTGTACAATTATTAATACTAATTTGCACTTACAGAACTTTTTACATTTATTTACATATATATGTATTAAGAATTTAAAAAGAACTAACAAAAAAAAAAAAAAACAAAAACAAATATTCTACCTTAAAAGAACGTTTTAACTTAATTATTTTTTAATATTAATACTAATTTCTACTTACTATACATATATAAGTATATATGTATATACTTAAGTATTTAAAAAAGAAACAAAAAAAAATTTTTCTTCCTTAAAATAAATTATACATATATCACAAATTTCTGGGAGCTTAAAAATTGACTAGAAAAAATAAGTTTTTAAAATTTAATTATTTTTTAAAAGTTCAAGTAGTGCATCTTGCACTTCTGCCTCCTTCTCAGCAAATTTTTCCAAAATTTATTTTTTCTCGTCCTCAGTCGCCACCATCTTTTCTGACGTCTTTTTCATAGCATCGACCGTGGTTTTAATAGATTTTAATATACCAATTTGTTCATTTTTCTTTTTAGATGTTCGCAGCTTTGGTGGATTTAATGATGGCGATGGAGAAAGAGGCAATGCTTTCAGTGGTGATGAGGATGAAATGTCGATTGCAGATGTTGATAACGGTGGCAATGATATTTCTTGAATATCTGTATATATAAGTATATCTAAAATAAAAAGTGAAAAGTTAATGTACATATTTACAATATTTTAAATTTCAAATAAACTTACCTTTGTTAAAATAAATACATACATATGTATATATATGTACAGTCACTCACATTTAAAGTCGGGCAGACACATGAAAAAACTTTTAGTCCCAATATTTATAAGCTGACGGAAGAAAAATTCGTTTTAATTTTGTTTATTTTATCACAAAAGTTCTTTTATTTGAAAACAACATAAACAATTTATTCCAAGTTCTTTTATTAAATGTATACGAAGGCTTAACTTAAATAAGGTCACTTTTCAGTCTCACATTTAAAGTCGGGCAATTAATAAAAAATTAGCACTATGTGAACATAACGCAAAATTAATATTTTGTAGATCCACCTTTTTGGGTTTCAACAGCGTGTAAGCGGTTAGGCAAAGATTCCACTAATTTTTTGCAAACCTCAGGACTTATATTATTCCACTCTTCCTGTAAGGCATTCTTTAGTTGTGGAATTGACGTACACTGCCTGTCCTGCATCCGGCGGCCTAATTCGCCCCACAAATGTTCAATAACATTGAGGTCCGGACTTTGTGCAGGGGTTTTAATAACCTTCGGACAGTTATAGAGCAGCCAATTCTTTACATCATATGCTGAATGTTTAGGATCATTGTCCTGGTAAAATTGGAAATTAGTTTCAATGCCGAGTTTTTTTACGCTTTCTTTTAAATTTTTTCTCAAAATATTTAAATAAACATTCTTATTCATAACACCGTCAATGAAATGCAAATTTCCAACTCCTGAGGCTGCCATGTATCCCCAAACCATAACCGATCTACCACCGTGCTTTACTGTTTTTCTTTCCTTCCATCTCTTTGTTTGGTTTGCGCCATACTTTGCCTCTTCCATCGCTCCCAAATAAGTTAAATTTACTTTCGTCAGTAAACAATACCTAAATATTAATAATAAGCCTAATTAAATTTTTATGTTTGTTCCAACTTACGGTACACCAGAAATCAAAATCTTTGGTCATATATTGACGAGCAAAAACAAGCCGTTCGCTTTGGTTTACTTATAAGAGGTTTTTTCCGTGCCACTCGGCCATGAAAGTCATTCTAGCGAAGAAGTCTTCTTATTGTTTCTGGGTTTACCTCCGTCCCAGAAGCTTCCTTGACCATTGCTGTCAGTTTTGGAGCAGAAATAAAAGGATTTTTCTTCACCTGTTTTAAAATCATGCTCTCATCTCTGGGTGAAAGCTTTCTTGCTCGGGCTCCGCGTTTTTTATTTGCTACCAAACCACTTTCTTTATATCTAGAAATGATGTCATGCACTGTAGATTTGCTTTTTTTTATCAAATTAGATATTTCCCTTTCAGATTTTCCATCTAAGTGCAACTCAATTATTATTTTCCATTCTTCGAAGGAGGATTGTTTAATTTTGCGCGGCATTTTTCAAAAAAACGTTTATAATCTTCACTGATCGAATGATTGTGTAAGAAGAAATAATTGTTTTGGAGACAAAAGAAGAAAAAAGTGGAAATAACGGTATATTTCACTTTTTCATTGTACAAAACATTAAGTGCCCGACTTTCAATGTGAGACAGAGAATTTACTTTTTCTCATTTTGTTGTTCTTATGTATTTTATAACGGGACTTGAAATTAAATTTCTTTGGTTTTTCTTTTAATAAGAGTTTTTATGATAAAACAAAAAAAAGTTAAACGCATCATCTTTCATCAAAACATAAATATTAAGATCATAAATTTTCGACAATGTTTGCCCGACTTTAAATGTGAGTCACTGTACGTGCATATGTAGTACGAAATAAACTAATTTTTCTGCATATTGATATTATTACTACAGTAAAATTCGTTTATAAGCCACATCGCTTATAGTAGAATTAGCGATTTAGTCCAAAATGTGCAATTTTTTGGCATCAATAAATAAAATTTTCCTATACAAAAACGGAGCACAAAAATGCAACACTTTTTTATATGTACTTATTTCATTTTTGACACATGTTTGCCATGTTAAATGTGTGTTTTTTTTTGTCAATGAGAGCACTGAAATATCTGCTTTCAGATTTTATATAGTCAAAATCAATTATTATATGCTAATTCATTTATAAGCCAAAAAGTGGCTTATATAAAAATCTGACTATAGTCCAATTCGCCTTATAGTCCACAAAAAGCGTGCATGCGAATTTTACTGTACTTACTTTTTATGCTGTCAGCAACAAAAGCTTCACTATGGTAGCTGTTGAAATTTTCCATAGCCTTATAAAGCTCCCACTCGGTTGGTGAACCTCCACTTTTAATTTTTTCCCTTGCAAGATTAAATAATAATAAAATGTTTTAATAGTATACAGAGTTTGATGAGTATGGTCTGCTGTGTACAAAACTATTAATTACACACATTGCAATATACAAATACATTTCTTAACTTACCTATTTATATCGGTGGGCCATATTGTGCATCTTTGTTTTAAGTTCATCCGGAGAGCATTTGTAGGCACATGTCTCTAATTCTGATGCCATTTCACAAAGTATGTGGCTATTTTTCCGCCAGCTACGCAGTTGTGGCATTTAATCGGCCCATATTTCTATTAAAGTACTCTCTCCGCTTTAATCCCACTTGCTAGCACTTTGTCTGTTTACTACAAACATAAAAAATTGTTTAAAAATATATTCGTGCAGTATTTTTTTTTAATTTCTACTTACATTTTTTTATCCATTTTTAATTAATAATTCAATAAAAACCAAAACCTGCGCCAAATGTATGTATACTCAAAAAATTTATATATACTCAAAAAATGTATACTCAAAAAACGTCAAAATGAAATATAAACGTCAAATGTTCACAAACACTACTCCATCTTTCCCCCTCCTCACAACCTATTTTCCTAGTTCTGGTACAATGCACTGCATATGTAGGGGTCATCCCCTGAGTACTGGTCCAAGAAATTTGGCATCATGCATGCCTAATGGTTGGCTGGCATTGGAACACAACTTCATTGCGAACGAAAATTACAAGACCCCGATGGAGATTGAAGGGGGATAGGAGTTCATACCCAGGTATGTGAAAATTCTGTGATCAGCATTCTCAGATACCTGGGTTTCACACGAAACCCAGGTATCTGAAATACCTGATAAGTAGTTGATAAAGAACATGTACAAAAATTTAAATGGTGCCGAAATGGTAAACAAAACTTGACAGAGAAAGTGCCGCCATATTAATCGAATTCGCCTGAATTCGCCGATGCATCCACCTAATAATTAATTCGCCTTGGTTCTTTAATATATTATTTTAATAATATGTTGCTGATGAGACGGCAGCATTTGAAGCTAACTTCATTTGTAGTCGTGAAGTCTGCTGTCGTCTAAGTGTTTAGAGCTTCACGTAACAATGGCGTCAAATTCTATTTTAAACAGGTTGAGACATTCGGGCAACGTGACAGTTAATTTCAATAAGCACTTACATTATTAATGTATACTTAAATACTAACGACCGTTCTATAAAGTAACGTGGACGTTCGCATAATTGTACCATTAGTTTAGTCGTTAAACAGCGTTGCCAACTCGGCGGGTTTCACACCGTTTTGGGTGCTTTTTAAAACTATTTGTGCGAAAATTTCTTTAGAGGGTGCGTGGTGCGCTTTCTTACATTTTCGGTACGCTTTTTAAATTCCGGTAGCACAAAATCAAATTCAACTCAACGTATTGCTTTAGTGTGTACAACATTTTTACGTTTCATTTTGCAGATCACAATCAGAATACGGCTGCTATTAAAGGAGCATGCAAAATTTGTCAAATATTACAATAAATGCAGATAGCGAAGTTCATGGCGCGTGAATTGATAAATTACTAAATTATTAATTTTATTATTAAATATGGTTTGCATTAAATATTGATTCTAGCAAATTTCTAGCCAACTGATTTTCACTGTTCGCTTCCGAGAACACAAATTAAATTTACATTGTGTTTGATAGAATTGCTATTAATAGAGTTTGATGGCTTGTAGTGAGATTCAGTAACTTTTAATGATTGGATAATCGTAAGTTTTTTTCAACATACATACGTCATCTCTTGCAGAAATGATTGTATGCTTCTGCAATATAATTTTAACGACCGTAAGCAGCTGTAATTTTGTATGACTAACAACAGACAGTAAATGTAACAGATGATTTCGATCAACAGCGAATATAATTAAATAATGTTTCTGAATAATACTTTGATCAAATATCGCTACAATTATTGCAAAGATACAATGAAAGTCACAGAATCGTACTAGAGGCCATGTTTGAATATTACGAATTCTAGCTATTGAACGAATTTGATGGCATGTCATTAGGCGGTGCTATCAGACCTAGTTTGATTGTATAATAGTCGCTTAAAAGGTTGTTTAATTATCGTGTTTTAATATAAAAATATTGTACTTCTTAAACTATAAAATAGGTTTTTAAAAATAGGAAAATATTAAAAATTTGGTGCGTTTTTGTTGAAATAACCCATTTCAGTGCGTTATTAATAATTTGGTAATTTCTCAATTACCAAAACGTTAAGGAATTCACGAGCCATCATAAATAAAATTTTTTCTATTAAGAAACTGTAATTATTGCAATATTTGACAATCTTGGCTTGATCGTTTAATAGCAAAACACTCTCTAAAAGCAGCAAATTTTATAACACGAAATGTTTCGTTTCCTTTCGAGATTGTGTATAACATACAGCAGCAAGATTGTCTTACTTTGTGCATATGACATGGTACGTTTTCCACGCAAAATGAAACGTAACATTTTTTCTTACATTAAAACAAAAAGTTGAGTTGAAATTGATTTTGTGCTAACGAAATTTGAAAAACACACCGAAAATTAAAAAAAAGCCAATTATTTGCCAACCCAAGTTATTCCGTCACAATTTAAAATAACTTAAAACTAAATGTTTTTATTCATAACATAAAACTAACGGAGTTTATCCCGTATGATATCTGTATGTATATGGAGATGCTTGGGTGATGATGTTTGGGGGTGTATGGCGGCAAGTGAAGTGGGAAATTTGGTTTTTATGAAAAGAACAATGAATAAGATGGACTACCTGAACATTTTACAACACAAAATGCCTGACAGTGTGGAGAAATTGGATTTGGAAAGATCTTAGATTTTTCAACAGGAGAAAGACTCCAAGCATATGTACATACCATATAGTAAAAGAATGGCTCCAGTATCGCACTCGAAAAATAGTGGATCATCCTCTCTAGTCACTGGATTAAATCCAATTGAATATTTGTGGGTACATTTGGACCGAAAAATCCAAAAAAGGAAAAATAAGCAATAAGGATATGCTAAAATCTGTTATAATGGAGGAATGGCAGAAATTTCATCTGCTATAACTAAAAAATTAGTAGAATCGAAAATGGAAAAACAACTAAATACTAAGTATGAGTAATGTTTTGTCTTTCCTTCTGTGCACACGTTTTTTACTGTCCAAACATAAAATAAGAACAATAATTGCAATATAGCAAGTAATAACAACAACCCAGCATGATATAAACCCACAAGTTCTATATGGAAGAGTAAACACCAATACATTTAAGGAAAAACTATTTTTATTTAATATTTTTTGTTGTAAAAAGCAAAACATTACAAAAACAAAATTCACACTGATAATCGCTGTCGTCAATGTTTACAAGCAAAACATGCGAAAGAGTTGTTGCTTTGCTTTTCTTTGTGTGCAGTGAAGAACCACAAAAAAAAATATATAAGACGAAGTTGTTTGTACTCGTATTTCTGTATTAAAGAGCACAGCCCTATAGCTAAGCGCATTTACAAAAACAATTGAGTATCAAGCGCATAGGACTCGGCACACTTGCTATATACATATAAATATACAATTAATACTACCCAACAAACCATTCTACGACAGAGAAAAAAAACCAAAACACCCATAACGGAAAAATTAAAAAAAAGCAAAAATAAAAAAAACAAAACGAAACATAAATAAAAAATTAAATAATAATCATACTTTTATGTATAATTACATGGCCAGATCAGGGCTTTTATGACCCTTTTACAGGCACTGTTGCCAATTCCTTAATACGTTCCTGAAATAAAAGTACTTCGCAGTGTTGGTGATGCCGGGTCAATCGTTGTTGGTCATTATAGTATCGACGGTATGTACACTGGATACTATATGATCAACCCATCAACGATTAAGTTTAAGACAACATTTAGTTGTTGGCCTTCCACCGTGATGCCAGGCAGCTTTAAAATGGACTATTGCAACATACGTGGGCTGAGATCGAATTTCTTTTCGGTTTATGCCCACGCCTGTTTCCATCGGCCGACTATTTTCGCCTTATGTGAGACCCAGGCATCCGAGAATGCTGATCCATAGGATTTTCACATACCTGGGTATCAACTTCTATCTCTATTTCATTTCCATCGCGACCTTGTAATTTACGTTCGCAATGAAGTTGTGTTCCAGTGCATGCATGATGCCGAATTTACCTGTGTTTGGGTTAGATTCAAAATCAGGTCACACTTTCTGCATTTCGGGTTTCTATACAGAAGTCCAAATGCGGGGATGAATATTACCTTTTCTGGCTTCGATGCCCTATCCGACTCCATATCGAAGATCCTAGAGAGCTGTTCGAGCAGTGAAACTATTGTTGCTGGTGATTTCAATGTTTACAATTCATCATGGATTCGCCATTCAATTAGAAACTTTGCTTTCCAGATAATGACATAAATGCTTCAGCAAAAATGGTCCTGAATATGATATTGCTAGGGATGACATCATTCATCCCCTCCAAGCAGATTTTGGTTAAACCAAGTGTGAAATCTTGATTTAATCAGACGTGCAAAAATGCAGTCAGATCAAGAGAGAAACCGTTCAGCAATTGGCGTTTAAATAAAACCCAGACACTGATTTGTTACGCAAAAAGGCAAGATCTTCGTGTGCCAGGGTACTTAGACGTGAAAAGTTTCTTCAGGCACAGCGTCTTTGAGAAGGTTCTTACAGCTTCCCGGCGCAGTAAAACTTTTTGGTTTTTCGTTAAGAGAGTAAAGAATAGTGCTAGTTCATCAATTCCAACTCTCTTAAAGAACGACCAAGCATTCACCGACCCGGTTGACAAAGCTAACCTGTTGGCTGTTTGCAAGCAACTCCTACTTGCCGGAAAGCAGTCAACAACTCCCCGAACTCGAAAGAGTATCTGTAACTAGATATTTTTCCGGGCTCGAGCAGTTAAAACGGTTTTGCCCGACCTCATAAATCAGACTCCTGGACCGGATGGCATCTCAGCACTAGTCTTGAAGCAGTGCTCTTCTACGCTTGCGCCTCCATTAGCTCACCTCTTCTGCATACCTTACCATGTGGGCGAGTTTCCACCGTACTGGAAGATTGCTAATGTAATGGCAATCTCCAAAAAGGGTGGGACAAATAACCCTGAAAATTACCGCCCAATTGCAATTTGCTCTGCGCTTTCCAAAGTAATGGAAAGTATGGCTAACTATCACCTTGTGAGGTATCTAGAGCCACATAAATTACTTTGTGATCGTCAATATGGATTTCGTAAGGGTCGTTCTACTGGCGATCTTATTGCATAATTCTCAGAGAAATGGTGCCACTCAATCCGTAATTTTTGTGAAAGTAAGGTGGTGGCTCTGGATATTTCCAAAGCGTTTGATAGAGTGTGGCATGGTGCACTACTGGCAATACTTACTGCTTTTGGTGTCGGTGATGACTTCTCTTGGTTTATATCGAGCTTTCTCAGAGATCGTACTATACGAGTGTTATAGATGGGGTCATATCAACCGAGTTCAAGATTAACTCAGGGGTACCGCAAGGCTCCGTTCTTTCTCCTACCCTATTTCTTATTTTCCTTAAAGACCTTCTTTATCGAACTTCCAACCCTATCCACTCTTTCGCGGATGACAGCAGCATTTGCCACTCGTACCCTTCTAGTTATAGGCCAAGAAGCTAAATGTGAATGATTCACAGAATAATGATCGTCTACTAATCTCCGAGTGAGGTCGCAAAAACAGGGTTGCCTTTAACGCTCGTAAGACCCAATGTTGCCTATTAACACACAAACAAACGACCGCAAATGCTGCTTCATCTGTACTCATGGATGGTATAAATATTGAGGAATCGGATGCTCTTGATGTTCTTGGAATGAAGATACAGTGTGATGTTCGCCGGACTGAACACATTTTTCATGTCTCCAAAGAAGCATTCAAGTGCCTTGGTTTTCTGAAACGGTGTAAGATGTACTTCACTTCATCCGACCGCCTTACTATTTATACCACCTACATTCGACCGCAAATGGAATACAACTCTCATGTTTGGGCCGGTGCCTCAAAGTCTATTTTGGGGTTACTCGATCGTGTGCAGGAGAGGGCGAAGAAGCTGACAGTAGGGTATCAAACTCTATTGACCCACTGAAGCATCGACGCAGTGTGGAGTGCGTTACTCTGTTCTATCGTTACTACAATGGATGTTGCTCTGATGCGTTTAGGGATCTTGTTCCCGAAACTCACACATTTTTACGTAGCACGCGTTCATCGTTCAGAGCCCATTCATTTGAGGTCGATTGCACGGGGAATCTTACTACGCATTACAGAGAGAATTCGTATTTCAGCCGTACGCTTCGTCTGTGGAATAAGTTGGCTGCAGACGTGTTTCCTGTCTGTTATAACGTTGGAGAGTTCGAGTCAAATGTTCACAAACACTACTCCCTCTTTCCCCCTCGTCATAACCTATTTTCCTAGTTCTGGTACAATGCACTGCATATGTAGGGGTCATCACCTGAGTACTGGTCCAAGATAAAAAAAAACAAAAAATTTTTGGCCCGGTGCCTCAAAGTCTATTTTGGGTTTACTCGACCGTGTGCAGGAGAGGGCGAAGAAGCTTATCGGTGACAGTAGGGTATCCAACTTTATTGACTCATTGGAGCATCGACACAGTGTAGGGTGCGTTACTATGTTCTACCGTTACGACAATGGATTTTGCTCTGATGCGATTAGGGATCTTGTTCCCGAAACTCGCACATTTTTACGAAGCACGTGCGCATCGTCCAAAGCTCATCCATTTGTGGTTGACTGGCCACGGAATTGTACGCGTATATTATGAATTATTTTTTATTTTTGTTTTAAAATTTTTGTTGCTGTTTTTGCTGTTTTGTTTAGAATAAGGTAGAGAACTGAATACTGATTCAAAAATACCTAAACGTAAAATTATATCATAAATAAAAAGACTGAAATAAAAACAATATTTTAAGAAATATTTGTGTACTTTGGTATACACATTCTGGAAATTCGATTAAGCGATGTCTGTCTGTGGGCCGTTGAAATACAATTTCTGAGAAAACCATTAGACTTAGAAACTTTTTTCTTTCACCGTTCTATTACCCCATCGATTCATGGGTTTGATATTGAAATTTAGTAAAATCTGTTCACATGTTGCTGAGATATATCCAAAATTCCGAAAAAAGTATTTTTTTTTTGCAATTTGGTATGAAAATTGTTGAACAAAAAATTGTTTGTGCTGCTTCAAACTTGGCGTAATTATTTGGCATGGCGAGTAAAAGGCAAGAAAGTTTTTTCCCGGATATCGGTCGATATATACCCGAGATATAGGCTAACCCGATATTTTTATAAAAATCTGCATGAAGGATTACCGTTTTGGCATGACGATTGCAAGACAAACATTTTTTCCCCCGATATACTTATATCCGAGCATGTTTAGTTTGAATTCGTAATATATACTAGATATTTACGTGTTAAGCCTTACTTGTTTTTATTATATATGATCATATAAAAAGTATTTGATAACCCATTTATATGCTACGCATGTAGTCTAGGTCTGTATGTAACAAAGGATGGTATTTGAAGATTTCTCTTGGAGCTTTGAGCGTCTAAACTAACGGATTGCGACATAGATTTCTGGGTTTCATAAATTCATTTACAATTTTGTGTCTGGTGAAAAATATAAATCTCAGAGTTAAATATATTGTCGATTGTTTGAACATTTTTTCTATCCATTATATCCACATCTACATACATGTATGTATATAGTTCCATGAAATTCAACAACCTTGTTAGGCCAAACTACGCCGTCTAACGGAAAATCATGCGCATGGCGTAATCTATATTTCTATAATTCTTGGTGAGTAAAAGTGCTTGATAATTACTTACCGGATCATCGAATATTTGTTCAACTCTTGTGTGGACATCTTTATTTTTCTTCTTCCGAATTAAAACATATACCGTTTCAATGCCAGGACACGATGTGAACAATTTATTAAGAAGAACTAAAAAAAAAGAAAATAAAGACTTTTTATAGTCGCAGATAATAAGAGATGTTTTCATTTCAAGCGTAACGACTCAACTGTCGCTTGCCTTTTAATTGATCCCAATGCTTAATTCAATGCAATGTGGACTGCACAAGTTATTACAATTTGCAAAGCATTCGATTGTAAGCGATTGTGTCAACAGAAAAAATCAAAATAAACATTTTAAGCACAACAAACAACTAGCATCCGATTCAGATTAGTCTTTTTCTACTCATTTTGTTAAATTAAATGTATGTACATAAGAAGCAAAGAAGAAAACAAATGCTAATAATATAGTTTTGAACTTATCCAATCTTCGCTTACAATGTATACAGTGTTGGATGCATCTTACGGCCTAGGCTATCGCTGTGTAAATGTAAGTAGGAATTGTATACAGACTTCGGATGGGTCACGCTTACATTGTCAATGGTCTTAGACGGAATATGCATGTGACAAAAATGTTACTAGGTTGTTAAAATTTGATTGTGTTTGTTAAAGGCTCGTGTATTACAAACCCAAATTCTTGCGAGTGTCACGGGTGGATACGCAAGCAAATTGCTGTCTTAAACACACTGCAACTCGTCCTTAGGCGAGCATATTCGAATCATCAAAACAAGCACTCATTGCAGATCTCTGGTATGGAAACTAAAAGTTTGAAGCATAGCAAACAACTTTTTTTTCAAAAATTTTCGTACAAAATTGCAAAACAAAGGGCTTTTTTCGGAATTTTGGATACATCTCAGCTATACGTGAATTACTGAATTTTAATAGCAATTTCGGAATTTTGGATACATCTCAGCTATACGTGAATTACTGAATTTTAATAGCAAACACATGACACGATGTGGTAATAGAGTGGTGGAAGAAAAAATTTCTGTCTAATGGTTTTCTCAGAAACGGTATTTCAACGACCGACGGACGGACATCGCTTAATCGACTTTTCCATTCATTCTGATTCAGAATAAATGTATATTCTTTATAGCGTCGCAAATGAAAATTGTAGAAATTACAAACGGAATCACAAACTTATATGTATATACCCTTAACATTTTTGTGTAGGGTATAAAAACCACCATCGTATAAACTGTAATAGTATCATATCAAAGCGATTGCAATTTTTTAAAAGCGACTACAATAAATTCAAAAGTATATATCAAAGGTGAAGGAAATGTTTCATTGAACGGTTTACTACATTGAAGATAATGGATGCAAACATACATCTATAATGTTTTTATTGTAACTATCATATACGAGTACATACATATATTTATTTCTTAAGTTACTTTTTATCGATATTATGTTAGTGTCGGAGGCACATTTCACTAGCAGATCTTTCTGTCTAATAAAAGGAGACGAATCTGATAGCAAATCATGCAGTTGAAAAAATGGCTCACAGGAAAAATATTAATCTCAAACGAAGAAGTGATTACCGATTCTAACGCGTATTTTGAGGGTTCCATTAATCGTATTATTCAGATGGTATACAAAAGTTGGAATATAGTCTTACTAAGTGTATAGAGTTAAAAGGAGATTATGTTGAAAAATAAATGGTTTTTGAAAACAACAAATTTTTTTTCTACTTAGGTTTCAATGTGTTGACACCTAGGTCAACATATTATTTTATTACATTTATTACATTTTAATTTATTACATTTGTTACATTTATTGACATATTATTTATTACATTTTGCTTGTCACTGTTGCAACCTGCATTTGAGGTATTACTAAATTCCGCAACTCTTGCAGTTATTTAACAATTAGGGCATTGATCGCTTGACTTCCGCATTAACCAAGAAAAATGCTAAATTGCAGAAAACACAATTATTGTTGAATCATTCCGTATTAAATTTCTTTTGTATTTACTTAATTAATTGTATAAAAACAATTGAACAAATAAATTATGAAGTCAGTAATAAAACCCAATTTAAGGTGTAATCATTGCTAACATTGGGTTCTTCAGGTTAAAGTGCTTGAAGGACATTAGACAAACAAAATAGGTTTAATACAAGTTCATGTGCTTGTGTTGAAACCTATTGTCAAACTCAACATTTGGTGACCCCAGAAGTTTTTAGGTGTTATAAGTTTCCTCCAACAGTGGTAAGGAACCTTTTAACGATAAAAACGGATCGCGCAGCACTTATCAAACATCGGAAAACATCCATCTAATTGTGGAAGCGTTGTGCAAAACTATAAAGGATAGACACACCCCACATTTAGTGCCACCAAGGACTATTATAAGTACCTAACAACAGTAGTACAAAACGACAACACCAAATCGTTCTACTCGTCTAGAGAAGAAAATGCCGACACTAGAAGAGCTGGTACAAACGCAAGAAAGAAATGCGGAAGAAATCAATCGGTTTATTTCAAACATAAAAAAGACTCCCAAAGAAAGGAGATCGTTAGAATATTACCAAAGGAAGTCAAAGGAGCTTGATGAACTTTGGAAAAATTTCGAAAGGTATGACAACTATATAAGAAGAGACTCCACAACAAGAGAAGATCATCCTTACCTGGTCCAAAAGGTGCACGAAATTATGAGCCAAAGATACAGAGAAGCTGATGACGACATACAGAAAAATGTTCAAAGCATAGAGAAGGAACATGCAAAAACGCAAGCATCCGGCTCAGGTCTTGCAAGTGAGCAAGAATCAGAAGTGAAACACAATCTATTAAAAATGCGAGATGCCACTATATCCAAAATCATGAGCACATTGAACGACATACTAACAAGCGAATTCCAGTACTCAAGGCAACAATTAGACGTCATGCAAAAGGAAGTCGAATACAACATGAAAACGATGCAGCAATTACAAGACAAATTATGCAGTGAAAATATCGAGCACGACATACATGCATTCTTAACTCAACAAACAGAAATCACGAACAAGATAATACAACTTGAAGACCTAAAGGCAACTTTAAATCCAGAACCAATCAATCAAACAGCATTACAACAGGATAACCACACACTATATCTTCCAAAGGTAACAATACCAAAATTTAATGGGGATTACATGAGTTGGCAACCTTTTTATGACATGTTCAACGAGATGATACACAAAAAGGCAATGCCAGCTATCCAAAAAATGTGGTTTTTAAAAACAAACATATCCGGAGAAGCCGCAAGATTAATACAAAACCTTTCTTTAACGGAAACTAACTACGAAACGGCTTGGAAAACACTGCAAGACCGCTTTAATAATCCACGAATATTGACAAATAACATCATAAACAGATTGTTGAATCAGACAAAAATATCTGAGAACCCCTCTTCTGCAGCTATAAAGGGGTTACACGACACAACACGCGAATGCTGTGCAGCACTCAACAATTTGAACATTAATACATCGACTTGGGACCCCATATTGGTCAACATATTATTAAAGAAACTAGACCATGGAACGCACATATTATATGAACAGTCCGTACAGCTGCCAAGATCATTGCCATCATTAGAAGAAGTGTTGGGATTCCTGGAAACCAGATTTCAGTCACTAGAAGCCGTCGGAAGAACACAAACTACTCCAAAAAGAACTTCATCTGCAGCAACCACGTCTCAAGAAAACAACCATTGCAAATTATGCAACAATGGAATTCATCAGTTGTATTATTGCAACCGTTTTTTATCGTGGTCAGTGCCTGAACGATTAAAGTGGATACAGCAACAGAAACTCTGTGTTAACTGTTTCAAGGGTGATCATATGTCAAGACAATGCACATCAAGTTCCTGTAGAAAATGTAAAAAAAAACACAACAGTCTAGTACATTTAGACAGTCATCCACAAAATACCAAAATACTAAATTCAACATCCCAAAACTCTTCCAGCGACGCTCCCACTGGTAGCAATACACAAACATCAACGGTAGCATCAGCTAACCACTCTGGGGCGCGGAAGGGCTACGTGCTATTAGCCACAGCTCGCGTAAAAATTACAGGCAATAATGGACGATCTGGAGTCTTCAAAGCAATTTTAGATTCAGGGTCACAAATCAACATTGTGACTAATCGACTACTAAATCGTCTATCACTTAAGCCTTCGCAGACATCCTTATGCATCGAAGGAATTGGCAATCAATCCAGAATTACGAGTCAACGTATTAATTTGAATCTTCAATCTACAACAAGCAACTTCAGTACAAGGCTCGAGGCTTTCGTACTTCCTAACATTATTCCAGCCCAACCCTCAACCGAGTTGAACTGCAATTCTTGGCCAATACCAGACAACATCCAATTGGCGGATCCAGAATTCAGCACCACTGCAAATATTGACGTTTTATTAGGCGCTGAATACTACCTCGAGTTGTTGACCACCGGTAAAATCCAACTCTCACCAGAATTACCAATTTTAAGAAACACAAAGCTGGGTTGGATTGTAAGTGGAAGAATAAGAGATAATACCAGCAACTCAGCAATATGCGCAGTGCACGGTGTAAGCGAAGCAGACACAGATGAGCTAATACAAAGATTCTGGAGACTAGACGAATTTGATGCTGACAACACCTTCAGTGCACAAGAGAAACTATGCGAACAACAATTCATTCAAACAACCACGAGAAATAATGAGGGTAGATTTGTAGTACGCCTTTGCCTTTCAGATAACCCAAGCTGTTTAGGAGATACGAAAGGGTTGGCCTTTTCAAGGTTGCTTGCCTTGGAAAGGCGTCTTGCAAGGAGTCCAGACCTAAAGAAGCAATATGTTGACTTCATGAAGGAGTATGAAGAGTTGGGCCACATGACCCGTATAACCAACTCTGAGGTTGTGGATCCTCACTATTACATCCCGCATCATTGTGTAATCAAACCTGAAAGTAAAACTACAAAACTACGAGTAGTGTTTGATGCGTCGGCAAAATCATCATCAGGAATATCCCTCAACGACATATTATGTGTTGGCCCACCAACACAAGGAGACCTCTTTGGAATGATATTACGATTTCGAACTCCAACATTTGTGTTTTGTACGGACATTGAAAAAATGTATCGACAAATTCTCATTGATCCCGAAGACCGTAACATGCAACTTATTTATTGGAGAAATAGTTCAAATGAACCAGTAGGAACATACCAACTTAACACTGTGACGTATGGAACTTCTGCTGCCCCATATTTGGCAACAAAATGTTTGCAGCAATTAGCAGATAGAAATATGGAAAAATATCCATTAGGCGCTACAGCATTAAAACACGACTTTTATGTGGACGATGGTATGAGTGGATCCAACAGCCTCCTAACAGCAATTGAAATACAACGGCAATTGACAAGTCTGTTACAAGAAGCTGGTTTCAAACTAAGAAAATGGTGCGCAAATCACTCCAAGCTGTTAAGTGGCATTTCCCCCGAAAATATACAGCTGAACCTAGATTTCGATAACCAATCGACCAAGATCTTGGGACTAACATGGAATCCCAAGGCAGATGTTCTTTGCCTCAGAGCAGACATTCAAGAAACCAATAAAATTACCAAACGCACGGTAACATCAGATCTGGCTCGAATATTTGATCCTTTAGGAATCGCCGGTCCAGTGGTGGTCTCCGCTAAAATGTTTATACAACAACTATGGCAATTACAACTCTCATGGGATGAACCATTACCAGCAAATCTTCATAATCAATGGGCTACATTCCGTCAAAATTTGAAACATCTTAACAATTTAAACACCAAGAGGCACGTTTTTGATGGCGAAAGTGCAAGCGACGCACAGATACACACATTCGTAGATGCCTCTGAAAAGGCGTACGGCGCCACAGTATACATACGTTCCAAGCTTCGAGATGGGCGACTCATAGTGAGACTTCTATGTGCCAAGTCACGTATTGCTCCTATAAAAAGGGTGACTTTACCAAGGTTGGAGCTATGTGCAGCTCTTCTTGGGGCCCAACTCACTACAAAGGTGAAAAAGGAACTACGAGCTGAAAACACACCTACATATCTATGGTCGGATTCTGAGATAGTGCTTCATTGGATCAATTCAGCACCATCCTCTCTTCGCACCTTTGTAGCAAATAGAGTAAGTAAGATCCAAGAGCAAACCATAGGCATGCAATGGCGACACGTCAGTTCAAAGCAAAATCCGGCTGATCTCATTTCAAGAGGTGTGAATCCAGAGAAATTATCGCAGTGTAGCCTATGGTTTTTTGGCCCAATGTTTTTGCACGGTAGCATGAATCAATGGCCAAAAGAGTTTAATAAACATCAGACACCGTCTTCCTCCGAGGAATTAAAACAAATTTCTGTCAGTGCTTTTTCAACAACTTCAGCTTCATTAGAAGATATCATATATAAAATCGAAAATCGCAACTCATTCAAGACACTTCTAAGGATTGTAGCATACATACAGCGTTTCATTCGCAATACTAAGATACCGAAGAATGAAAGACCGGCTAGCAATACACTAAGCCCTCTAGAACTCAATTCAGCTAAACTTCTTATAGTCAAGGCCATGCAATCTTCAGAATTTAAAAATGAAATGAGTACACTTAAGAGAGGAGATGAACTCGATAGGACAAGTTCTATATGCGGTTTGTCACCTTTCCTTGATGAAAATGATATACTACGCGTCGGTGGAAGGTTAAATGCTTCAAGAATTTCATACAATGCTAAACACCCAATACTCCTTCCATACAACGATCCAATTACAAAATTAATAATGCGAATGCTGCACAACGACAATCATCATTGCGGCCCACAAACTTTGCTATCCGTCTCTAGACAACAATTTTGGGTAATAAAGGGGAAGTCAATGGCCAGACACATCGTTCAATCCTGCGTTCGATGTACTAGAGCAAGACCGAAGCTAATGCAACAAATTATGGGAGAATTGCCAGCCTGTAGAGTGACCCCTGCTCGGCCATTTTTAATATCAGGAGTTGACTACTGTGGTCCACTACAAGTTAAGAGGTAAAAGACCTCACAAGGTGTACATTGCAGTATTCATCTGTTTCTCAACAAAGGCAGTACATTTAGAAGTAGTAAGCGACCTTACTACAGAAGCATTCATTGGAGCTCTCAAGAGGTTCGTTGCACGCCGAGGACGTTGTCAAACCATATATTCGGACAACGCAACAAACTTCATTGGGGCACAAAATCAGCTTAATGAACTGAAGACCGCTATATTCACCAAACATGCACAAGAAACGATAACTCGTTCTTGCAGTAATGATGGAATAGAATTCAAATTTATTCCTCCTCGCGCTCCCCACTTCGGGGGGTTATGGGAGGCAGCTGTTAAATCCGCAAAACAATTGTTACTACGTAGCGTATCAACGGCTTCTTTGACACATGAGGAATTAGAAACAGTCATCATTGAAATCGAGGCTATTCTGAACTCACGACCACTAACACCTCTATCTAGTGATCCAAATGATTTAACGGCATTGACTCCCGGCCATTTTTTAATCGGAGAACCACTGACGGCACAAGTAGACTCTGAAGCAACGAATACAACTACTTCCTTGGCAAGGAGATGGAATCTTGTATCACAGCTTAAGCATGAATTTTGGAATCGATGGTCCGTGGAATACTTGCACCACCTACAAGAAAAACAGAAATGGAAAACGTCATCTGAAAATGCGAAGGAGGGAAGGTTAGTCATAATAAAGGAAGACAATTTACCAGTAATGCAATGGCCGCTGGGAAGAATCCTCAAAACGTATGAGGGTACCGATCGCAAGGTTAGAGTGGCAGATGTAAAGACAGCCTCCGGAATAAAGCGAAGACCCATTCATAGATTAGCGCCACTAATTCAGGAGGAAGAAGTGCAAACAAGTAAGGCGTCCAAGCCCACTCACTCAGTACAGGCTGATGAAACAGACATTCCACCATTTAAAAAACCTAGGCCTGCTTCCAGCTCAATATTGCTCACATTGATAACAACGTTACTCCTACTTCCCGCGGTAATGAGCGGGAACGTTAAAATAAAAAATTTTCATAGTGACCCAGGATTGCACTTTGAGGGAATCGGAAGCGTAAAACTGATCACGGCTGAATGGAGACTAATGATCTACTACGACCTATCACCATTTATTTCCGAGTTAAGGGCTTTCCAGTCAGGAACAACTACCTTGCAACAACTATGCTCACCCATTATACACAATTCCACTTGCAACATCTTGACGACGAACTTAAATCAATTAAGGGAAGAATTGATTGAAGAGAAGGAGCTATTCTCAAGCAGCAGAGTAAAGAGGGGAGCTTTCAACATTGTAGGGAACGTCGCACGGTCCTTGTTTGGAGTTCTGGATTCCGACTATGCAAATGAAATGTCAAACACCATAAGGCAGGCTAAGGGTGAAACAGATTATCTTTTTCAACTACTTAAAAATCAAACATCTATTATTGACTCAACTATCAATATCATCAAACAAGATGAACGCAACTCTCAAGGACAATTAATGGAAATTGTCAACAAGGTCAATGAACAGGAGAATGCAATAGCCAAGCAATCTGACCAGATCAGTCGAACACTTTCAATATCTCTTTTGGCCAACCAATTGACATTAACCGCAATAAATTTACAAAGAATTGAAAGGGAAATCGTTGATGTATTAGCCGACACCCACCATGGGAAAATTAGCCCACTTTTGTTATCCCCAACACAGCTAAAACACGAGTTAAGTATGATAAAGGCGCATCTTCCAACACAACGAACCCTTCCAATTGAAGACGACGGTTTAATACAACTATACAAATTAATGAAGGTCAAGGGAGCAGTGACAAGAAGCGAAGTGATATTCGAAGTCATCCTGCCTTTAGTCAACCATCAGTTCTTAGAACTGTTCAACATAATACCAGTCCCAACTATAAAGAACAATACTCTAATATCAATCAATGGAGAAGAATCAATTCTAGCTATAAACCACCACAGAGACGAATACATTCCATTCACAACTCACGAACTATCGAACTGCATCACGGCTAAGAGTGACGTCTTTATCTGCAATAACAAGCAGTTCAAATTAAGAAAAAATGAAGAGAACGATTCCTGCGAATTCAACATATTTAACAATCGACAAACAACCAAGTGTAAGCTCATTCAATTAACAGGCAATTCAACTTGGACACAACTAAAAAATCCAAACAAATGGATCTTCGCAACTACCGCAAAATTAGACATTTCAGCAGTTTGCGGTGCCAACTCTACCCAATACACATTAAGAGACACTGGAATAATGGAGCTCGAGCCAAGCTGCACACTCAAGGGTACCTTCATCACAATTCAAGGTCATGTTGGGTTATCTAACACCTTACATACGTCATACACACAACTGATGCCTATAGATTACATTAGCGAACCACAGGAGATAACCAAAATATTCAACACCACCAACAACCAACTCGAGACCCATCTGAACCAATTAAATTCACTTAGAAGACAATTAAATGAATCAACCGTTATTCGCATACAAGAACTCATCAAGTCCAATAGTCTCCACCATCATACCGTAAGCTACTCCGCACTGGTCATCTCCGTATTACTCCTGATAACCATCTTTGGCTTCAAACTATATTCAAAACAGCACAAGAACACCAATTATAGATGCAACAACCATATTCCTCAGCCAGCCCCACGCCCAGGGGCTTTCATCATTGATGTAGTGGACACCTGAATTCGATTAACTTGCGTCATCACCGACCATGAGTTAATGCGGGGGAGAATGTTGACACCTAGGTCAACATATTATTTTATTACATTTATTACATTTTAATTTATTACATTTGTTACATTTAATGACATATTATTTATTACATTTTGCTTGTCACTGTTGCAACCTGCATTTGAGGTATTACTAAATTCCGCAACTCTTGCAGTTATTTAACAATTAGGGCATTGATCGCTTGACTTCCGCATTAACCAAGAAAAATGCTAAATTGCAGAAAACACAATTATTGTTGAATCATTCCGTATTAAATTTCTTTTGTATTTACTTAATTAATTGTATAAAAACAATTGAACAAATAAATTATGAAGTCAGTAATAAAACCCAATTTAAGGTGTAATCATTGCTAACATTGGGTTCTTCAGGTTAAAGTCCTTGAAGGACATTAGACAAATAAAATAGGTTTAATACAAGTTCATGTGCTTGTGTTGAAACCTATTGTCAAACTCAACACAATGCATTTATTGAAACCTAATTTTAGTATAACAAAATGTGTGTATATATTTTTATTTCTTCAGGAAAATAAAGCTAACACCTTGAAATTTGGCTCTGCAAAAAAATGATTTTTTTATCGCAGTATAAATGCTATTAGATCTCGGTGTAAAGCTGGACCCTTTAATAGGTTGTCATTAAGAGACTTCCTATTTGTTGATTTATACGAACCATGAAATACTACTCGTAGTTTCGTAGTGATACTGTTATCTTTCATCACAGCGTGGTGAATTAAGTAAAACACTTTGGTAGCACGGCGACTTATTTCATTTTCAGGCAATAGTTCCATGTATCCCATGGAAAAATATTCATTCATAAATTGGGAATATTCTTCTCGTAACTTATAGTTAGATTTAAACTTTCGTTCCATTGCTTGTAATCGTCTCAGGGCTCCATTATAGGACACGCCTAGCTCAGGTTTCTGTCTGAAAGGCAATCTAACGGAATATTTTTCAGATCTGGTTATTGTTGATTTAAATAGTTTTTCGGTAGTTAGGTCTTCAGTAGTTAAACGGGGTTTACACTGCTTAAAATTTTCATATTCCCAAAATAATCGCAGAGTTGAATTAAAATTCTCCTCAGTTACACTTTGTCTTACGTGACAGACAGTGACTGATTCGTCCATCATGCACCCACTACAGATAACCCAACCAAACGCTGTATTTTGTGCCAGTAAGTTGCTGTCTTATAATTTTATCTTCTCTTATAAGGGAAAATAAATAATCGAATCCAACTAAAATGTCAATATCTTCAAACTTGTTACCCACTAGGGGAAGATTTTTAATCTCATTCCAATAATTACAATGACACATGGCAACTTGGATGTCAAATTATTAAATATATGAGCGAGCATACTCACACTATCACTACTATGCATAGACTTTACCTGTAGTTCAACAGTACCCTTAGTTACACAAGCTTTGTTGTTACCTAATCCACTCACATAAATTTTGGAACGTTTTCGTTGCAGTCCTAGCCTTTGAAGACACCTTTCTGATACTAATGTATTTTGACAGCCCGAATCTAAAAGAACATTACAACTTTGATAATACCAAAACTTTGGCGGTAAAAAAATATTAAAATTAAATTTATAGTAAAATATGTGGACGACATTTTTGCAATCATTAAAAAATCAGATGAAATATTAAAAACTCTAAATAACTACCACAATAAAATAAACTTTAAAATAGAAAAAGAAACTAATGGAAAAATAGCTTACTTAGATACACTTATAACAAAAGAAAATGAAAAATTGAAAATAAATTGGTACACAAACACCACAGCATCAGGCAGAGTCATAAATTATCATTCTAAACAACCGTTCCATACAAAGTATATGAGTTTAAATGAAATGTTTTAAAATTTTCAATTTTTATTAAAAAAATGCACGTATGTACATTTATGAATAAGCAGCAATAATAATAGTAATTCAATTGCTTTACAAATTCTCCTTTTATATCAATACATTTTTTAAAGTAAGTATATATATAAGGAACCACTAAAATCAATAATCACCCATATTCTGCTTGTCGGCGGCAATACCGTCGGCAATATTATGGCAACATCAATTTAAAACAACACCAATTTAATTTGGCATTCCCTAACAGTTTTGTATTGATGTTGCCGGTTTATCGATTATATCAATAAAATCCAACACACATCTCTAATGTATGTGTCAGTTGCTTCGTTTTGTTTACATTTTGATTTAGAACAAAATTTTGTGCCAAATAAGATAGTTTGTGGAAAAAGAATATTGAGGAAGTTTTTAAACACAAAATGTTTTTCCAGCCATATTTAAACTCCAGTGACGAAGAAAACAAAACAAACTTAATAGTAGAAAGAAAACTGCTCAGAAGAAGTCCTGCATTTTTAATTCTGGCCATTAATGGGCTCTTTTGCAGCTCCTGCACTAATTTTTGAAATTGGGCGGGATTCGTAAATTAAATTTTTTCCATTTTGTTCAAATCTTTTTAATTTTAGTTTGTTAAATTTTTGTTGAACTTTTTATAGTTTTTTAAATTAAAAATTTTTTTGTTTGTACATATGTACATCGGGTTATAGTTCAAGTTTTTCCTTTCTTAAGTATTTTCTTAAAAAGGATTTTTTACAATACAAATTTGCTGTGATCAATAATTATTGATTGAAGAAGACAAGAAAAATAATAATCAAATCTTTAGCTGGGGGACGGACAACTAGCTGTTTCGTAGTCGCTACACTACTCATCAGCACCCACTGGGATTTGAACTCGGGTCATGACGTAACATGATCTGCTGCTTTAACCAGCCATCGAGCATTTAATTATTTCTATCTATATTCATCTCATATTGAATCACATATGCATTTTGTTAATTGCCCACATTGTTTGTACAGCGTATGCTGTCTCTGAACTAGCGGTATTTATTTTTATTTATTATCATAGGTACATATTTTTGTATATTAATGTTCTCCGTACCCAGAGATGTAAATATTAATTTGTTAAATTTTTGTTGGCCTTTTTATAATTTTTTAAATTAATTTTAATTTTCTTTTTTAATTTTTTTGATATTTTTGTTTGAACTCGACGCTACAAACTGTGACGACAAAATAGCAGGCAATTAAAGACAATATTGCGGCCATTTTCTTTTGCAGAATATCAAATATGTGTCGGCAGTTATCGACACATGCCAATATTGACAGCAGGAATGCCGATTCACGACAAAATTTAAAAATCGGCGTCGTCTTGTATTGCCAACGACAAGCAGAATATGGGTGAATGTAAGTTACTCAAATTATATGTAAGTATATAATAAATTGATTACATGAGAAGTAATTATGATGAGAGTAAATTAAATGAGGAAAATGGTAGAATTATAAATATTTATGTATGTGTATTTGTGCATTGATGATAATTATCAGCATATATAATATTTAAATGTGAGCAATTAGGTTTGCTCTTGCAATATATATATATATATATATATATATATATATATATATATATATATATATATATATATATATATATATATATATATATATATATATATATATATATATATATATATATATATATATATATATATATATAAAATTCAAGTGATGCCCAGTGGAAACTAATGAATTTACAAATGTATTAACTAATTCAAATTATCCTCGAACACAAAGCTTAATACAGCAATGAACTTGTTCGAAAATGTATTAAACATTTCGGAAGAAGAACTCAAAAATAATAATTTAAAAAAAATCAAGCAAATTTTACTAAAAAACAGTTTTCCATTGACAACAACAAATAACATAATAAACAAAACTTTACATCGACACAAAAAAGAAAAATCAAACTGTGACACATAGAAAATTATGTTTTACAGTGTGCCATTTATACCAATATTAATAGAACTGTAGTGCAATTCACTAACTTTTAACGATTTTAAAAGAGCATAACTTAACGCGAGCTATTGTTATTTGCACTAACGCTTATGTGATTCACTAACTTATTCTTAACACTTCTGGTTGTATGTTAAAAAAATTTGAAATAATGTGGCAGCTTTGTTAAAAATAAAGAAAACCATAAAGAGGAACAGAAAAAAACAAAGAAATTTGCAAATAATTCCATGTTTAGGGATGCTTATTATTTAAAATATTTTTTGATAAATAAGATAAGTTCTTCTCACGGAGAACACGCCGAACGACTGTTGGAGTCTTCCGACAAGTTGTATGCCAAATACTGTGAAGTTATTCTAGTAGAAATTTTAACGACATTGTTGTTAAGATAAACACCACGAAAATAATTGGTGTTTAGTTAACGCTAATTAGTCAGGCTATAAAAACAGCTGATTTAAAACGAACACAAATAGTGTTAAAAACTGTTATAGAATCGCAAAAACACCAACGCTAGTGTTAATTTCTCTAAACGAATTTTATTAGCGTTAAACAGGTTAGTGAATTGCACTACTGAACACAATAAAAAATAGTCTTGACGATAAGAAAACAACAACAACAACAACAACAACAACAATGGTGGCATACAAATCAAACAAATAACTTAGACAGTTTTTTTACAAATAACAGAAAAAAGACAGACAAATTTAAAGAAAATAATGTTGTGTATGAACTAAAGTGTGATGGTAACGAAATGGAAAAGTGTGACATGGTTTATATCGGCACAACTAAAAGAATGTTGGGTACAAGGATAAAGGAACACAAATCAGATGTAGCTAAACATAAGGAAACACCATTCCTCGCTCAACATATTAGAGATCACAAACAAAATAAACTTTCAAGATGTTAAAGAGCGCTTTCACATACGGCAATTTAGTTGCGCAATTCTCTTGCCCAAGTCTTGTGGTTGTAGATGTGAGAGGTAAGAGCAGCTTGAAGAGGGAAGAATTGCTGATATTTGAGTACAGACTTGCTTGTACTCAGCAATTCGTTTTGTTCGCACATTCTTGTTTTTGGTATTTTCTTTTGTTTATTTTTCGTGCCGTTCAATATATTAAGAAAATTTAAGTAAAACAAAATTAAAGTTGCGCAACTAAAGCTGGATTCACCCATTGTTTCCGAACAAAATGTTTGTCCGGAGAAAAATTTTTTTACTGAGAGTGTTCTGCAGCACGATTCACCCATTGCAAAAAAATGTTCCGGAAAATCAGAGCTGCCATATGTAAACAAAATCTATTAGTTTTACAAGGTGGTAGTACTGCTTGCTATTATTTTGGTTTATTTTCCTGGCGTGGTTTACATATTCTCAATTATTAGTAAATATTGTGTGATAATAATAGAAAAAAGAAAACTGCTTTTGCTTATGGCCATTGAAATACATAAAGCATTGTTATTAACCAAGTACATAAATATAAAAAAGAATTAAAAAGAGCTGAAGTGAGAAGACTTTTAAAGCAAAGAAGAACAATGGGTTATTTTTACACATTATATCATACATACACTCTCTTCCTGGCTTTTTCATTTCTTCAATAAGTTTTCCGGCAATCAATTCATTTATTTCCGTATTAAAATTATTACTTATTTTTTAATAACTATTAAAACTATGTACATACATCTAATGCCAGCCACAATCGAAATTTCATCAGAATAAAACTACTCGCACTATGTAAATTTTTTATTCGATGGGGCAACTCAATACAATTTTGTATGAAAAAATGTATCCTATTGGCATCTCAGTTCAATTTTGTCCGGACAAAATATAAAATTAAACCAATTCAAGTTGGGAGTTGTTCGTAAAAAATATTTTCTCTCTCTCAAGAAGAGAGACGTCAAACTACATATGAAAAAAATTTTGTCCGGACAAAAATTTTGTTCGGAAACAATGGGTGAATCCAGCTTAAGTTGCTGTATGTGAACACAAAAGCAACTTTAAAAGGAAATAAATAAAAACAAAAAATAGAATTGCGCAACTAAGTTGCCTAATGTAAAACTACTCAAAGTATTAAATAGAGAAAAAAGTGAGAACAAACGGTATACAATAGAGAGCCTACGCATACAACAGAAAATAAATACAACACTCAATAAGAAGGAAGACAAAGATAACACAAAACTACAATACTCCATTGCAGTAATTTAGTAACTACTCTGTGATAATTTGACAAGGTTGACGGAATATTTAATGTGATATCCAGTTTTTCATTTATTTAATGTTTTTTATTTAATTTACAAAGGAAAACCATGAAATAATTGTAAGTTCAACATTGAGAAAATTCTATATTATTTATTTATAGTCAAATTAATGTTGTGTTATTTGTATATGTTTCAAATGCTTAACAGATACTATTTATTTATATAACGAAAGTTGGGAAAAAATATAAAAAATTAGTTTGATTTCATCTGATCTCTGTGTTCCTCTTGTAAAAGACGAGTTTTCAAAGTACGCAACAAGGTATATCCAGTAAATTGGAGCTTCACCCAAATCCTCTTGCACGCAATATACTTAATTTTGAAGGCCACTCTCGGTTGAGAAGGATAACGTTAAATAGGTGATTTTACCGATGTTCACCGTGCAAAATAAAACATTTTTGTCTAGCATTGGCTGGACTTAATTAATTTTATGTATTTAGTTTTAAGATTTGAATACTTATTGTTAGTTCACTTTGCGAAGATTCAATAAATAAATGAATGAAAAAAAAAAAATTTTATCTGACCATATTGAAGCCCGAAGTAATCCCTTTTTAAACAATAAAAATCAAAATTGTTATATAAATTTTTTTTGAAAACAAAAAATTGCCAAATAAATTTTTGGTTTAATTGTCAAATAATTTTTGGTTTTGAATGCAACGAAGATTCTATCAAATATTTTCAACAAGGACATTTTGCAAGGTTTTCAAGAGGCAGTAACGGAAGACGAACATTAGTTTCATATAAAAATTGTATTGTATTGTATTTGTAACTATACAGTTGCAAATAAATTTGGAAAGTATAGGATGCACAGCATGGGCGGAGTAACGTAGACCTTATGCCCACGATGGTATTAACAGTATTTCTTTTGCGGCGCTGTGACTAACTGTACCGACCTATGCCTCCGCATAGGAAGTTGCCGCGTGGTTAACAACGAAATACCTCACAAAAACTGTAAACTAATACAGTTAGTTAAGGTAGACAGTTAACCAATGAGAGTGAGACGCAAAACTCTCGAAGGCCAAACAACAACAACAAGCCTGACCGCACTTAAGCTGGATTCACCCATTGTTTCCGAACAAAATTTTTGTCCGGACAAAAATTTTTTTACTGAGAGTGCTCTGCAGCACGATTCACCCATTGCAAAAAAATGTTCCGGAAAATCAGAGCTGCCATATGTAAACAAAATCTATTAGTTTTACAAGGTGGCAGTACTGCTTGTTATTATTTTGGTTTATTTTCCTAGCGTATTTTAGATATTCTCAATTATTAGTAAATATTGTGTGATATTAATGGAAAAAAGAAAACTGCTTTTGCTTATGACCATTGAAATACATAAAGCATTATTATTAGCCAAGTACATATGTATATGTATATATAAAAACATTAAAAATAAGAGTTGCAGTGAAAAGTCTTTTAAAACAAAGAAAAGCAATAGGTTATTTTTACACATTATATAGTACATACACTCTCTTCCTTGGTTTTCATTTCTTCAATAAGTTTTTGGGTAATCAATTCATTTATTTCCGTATTACTTATTTTTTAATAACTATTAAAACTATGTACATTTATCAAATGGCAGCTACAATTGAAATTTCATCAGAATAAAATTACTATAAAGATCTTAACTGGAAAATTTAGAAAAAAAATAATAATAATATATACATAAACAAGAACAAATAATACGAATATTTAATTACTATGTAAATTTTTTATTCGATGGGGCAACTCAACACAATTTTGTATGAAAAAATGTATCCTATTGGCATCTCATTTCAATTTTGTCCGGACAAAATATAAAATTAAACCAATTCAAGTTGAGAGTTGTTCGCAAAAAATTTTTTCTCTCTCTCAAGAAGAGAGACGTCAAACTACATATAAAAAAAATTTTGTCCGGACAAAAATTTTGTTCGGAAACAATGGGTGAATCCAGCTTTAAGAAATAATTACGATGACGCGAGAGCTGTTCCTCAGCCCAGAGCTGCTTTACGACTGCATATAAAAATTTTAAGATTAGCTATTAAGGGAAAGCATGATTTATTTTTTATTTATTTTATTTGTTTATTTTCTGTACAACAAGATTTAATCTTATATTTATAGTACAGAAACGGTATATGCGAAATCGCAATTATTGAATTAAATTAAGTTAAAATATAGGGTGTTTTTTTAAGCCCGATAGAACTTGAAATTGTAAAAAATAACACAAAAAATTAAATTGTAATCAAAATTTTTTTTTATTCGAAAGATCAATACGTGACATTAACATTTGAAAATGATTTCGGGCATATGGGCACCGCGGCTGTTCTTGACGAAGCGCATTCTGGACGTCCAATTTTGGGCCACTTTTTCGAGCACTGCTGGCCGTATGTCACGAACAACACGAACAATGCTGGCCTCCAAGGCGTCAATTGTTGCTGGTTTATCAGCATAAACCAGTGACTTCACGTAGCCCCACAGGAAATAATCGAGAGGTGTCAAATCGCACGACCTTGGAGGCCAATTGACAGGTCCATTTCTCGAAATCAACTTATCGCCAAATTTTGATTTCAGTAAGTCGATGGTTGCGTTCGCCGTATGGCACGTAGCGCCATCCTGTTGAAACCACATCTCCTCCGGATCAATGTCATCCATATTTTCAAACAAAAAATCATTGATCATGGTGCGGTAACGATCTCCATTGACCGTAACGCGAGCTCCGGCCTCATTTTTGAAGAAATAAGGTCCGATGCCACCAGCATGAAAACCGCACCAAACAGTGCATTTTTCTGGATGTAATGGAGTCTGTAGGGTCTCTTGTGGATTGGTCTCACTCCATATGCGGCAATTTTGCTTATTAACAAACCCGTTAAGCCAAAAATGCGCCTCATCGCTGAACACAATTTTGCGATAAAACAACGCGCGAATCGACGACTGATTTTCAAAGTAAATTTGGATAATTTCGTAGCGTTGTTCAAGCGTGAGTCTATTCATGATGATTTGTCAGAGTATACTGAAACAAATAAAAAAAATGTTTCATCAAAATTTAATTTTTTGTGTTACTTTTTACAATTTAAAGTTCTATCTAGCTTAAAAAAACACCCTATACAACAAAATTTTAAATTTAAAAGAAAAGAAAAATTATAAAAAAATATATAAACATAATGAAATAAAAATATTATAAAAATACCCATAAAAACAGTTTATATGATTATATAAGAAAATTTAATAAAAATTTTTTGAAATTATTAGCATTTCTGTTCAACTGTTGACATAGTGGTAGATTGTTCCAAAGTCGGGTAGCATGTATGTAAAATTGCCATTCGGACACTAGATATTGGTATCGAGGTATTATAATGTTTCGGTTTCGCGGCGATTGAAAAAATCGAAGTTTTTCATATAAGTAATTAGGGATACGAGTGTGAACTATTTTATGCAAAAAAACCAGGGTACGGATTTTTAATAAGTTATCAAAACTAACCCCATATAGGCTTTCAGAGACAGATGAAACGTGATCAAATCTTCTCAATCCGTACACATACCTTATAATATTGTTAAATAAAACGTTTAGTTTTCTTTGACTAACCGAGTCGCACTTTGAAAATAATTCACACCCGTACAAAAGGGAAGGAACTAGGTAAGTCTTAGCAAGCAAAATTCTTATTTTGAGAGGTGTAAAATATTGTGTGAACCAGAGAGCTCGTAATTTGTAATACGTTTGGCCAACCATTGAGTTCACATGATCTGTCCAGGTTAAATGGTTGTTAAAAATAATACCAAGATTCTTCGCCCTATTAACAATTTCAATTTTTTGGTCATTTAACACAATATCCACACTATCAGATAGAGCTACATTTTTTTGGTGATTATTATACATTTTGAGTTTTTCGGGTTCAAACAGAGTCCGTTTGCACTAGCCCAATCATAAATTTTCCTTAATTCATAATTTAAATGTGATATACCGGTACTGAAGCATTTTCAAAAAGAAAGGGTATTTGAGAAATTTTGAGAGATTTTTAACGCTAGAAGTTGGTTGAATTTTTATTTTTTGAAGAACGCTTATGAACAATTCATAATTCTGTTCTATCGTTACTACAATGGATTTTGCTCTGACGAGATCAGGGATCTTGTTCCCGAAACGCGCACATTTTTACGTAGTACGCGCTCATCGTCCAGAGCTCATCCATTTGTGGTTGATTGTCCGAGGAATCGTACTACGCATTACAGAGAGAATTCGTTTTTTGGCCGTACGCTTCGTCTGTGGAACATGTTGCCTGCAGACGTGTTTCCTGTCTATTATAACGTTGGAAGGTTCAAGTCAAATGTTCACAAACACTACTCCCTCTTTCCCCCTCCTCACAACCTATTTTCCTAGTTCTGGTACAATACACTGCATTTGTAGGGGTCATCCCCTGAGTACTGGTCCAAGTTAAAAAAAAAAAAAGAAGGTAAAGCTAAAACATTTTTTTTTTTTTTTTTTATAATATTTTATTTGCAGTCTGTTTACTAAAAAAAAAAAAAACAATAAGCAAATCTAATAACTATACTTAGAATAATATAACAGTAGTGTTAAATTCCATTAAATTTAACAATTTAAAATTATTTTTGGTTTTTTAAAAATCTTACAATGGTGTTTTTTATCAAAATATATACGCCTTAAGAACTAAAGGGGAGATATGTAATCTTTTTAGTCGTCTTACTTCATCACCGTCATCTAATAGAGTTATCGCAAGAACATTTCCATGGCCGCTAAGTCTTTTTAGATAATTCGTGCTGTACTTTTTAATTTCATCTTTAATACTTGGAATATCGAGATCATTATGTATTGTAGCGTTTCTTATGTACCAAGGAGCACCTATTATAAGTCTAAGGGTTTTAGACTGATACTTTTGAATGATATCAATGTTAGAGTAAGAAGCTGTTCCCCATAATTGAATACCATATGTCCATACAGGTTTTAATACTGTTTTATACAATAGTAATTTGTTTTTAACACTTAATTTCGACGTTGGCCTGAGAAGCCAGTACATTTTTCTTGTTTTAGTGTTCAGTTGTTTTCTCTTTGCTTTTAAATGTGCTTTCCATGTTAAACGCCGGTCAATGTTGAGACCTAAATACTTAACTTCATTTGATTGAGGTATTACAACTCCGTTCAGATATACAGGCGGACAATCTCCATTTTTGAGGGTAAATGTGACGTGAGTAGATTTTTCTGCATTCACTTTAATGTTCCATTTATTAAGCCAATCACTAATTAAGTCAAGCTGCATTTGAATGATGTTAGATGCAATACCTGCAGATTCATTTACTGCAAGTAAAGCTGTGTCATCAGCGTAGGTTGCGACCACTACATCGTTTTTTGTTGGCATGTCAGAAGTGAATAATGTGTACAGAGTTGGACCCAGTACGCTTCCCTGCGGCACACCAGCCTTGATATCACCAATTTCAGAATTCTCGTCATTGATGTTAACATAAAAAGTACGTTCACTCAGATAGGACTTGAGCAGTAAGTAGAATGGAGCTTCTAGCAAATACTTTAACTTAAACAGAAGGCCATTATGCCACACTCTGTCAAATCCTTGTTTCACGTCTAGAAAAACAGATGAACAGTATTGTTTGTTTTCAAGAGACTCTCTTATTGATTTAACAACTCTATGACATTGTTCGGGAGTCCCATGTCCATCTCGAAAACCAAATTGATGATCAGGTATAATCCGTAGGGATTCTAACTTTGGCATTAATCTTTTTTGAAAAAGTCGTTCAAATAGTTTCGATAATACGGGTAGCAAGCTGATAGGCCTATATGACTCAACGGAGTTTTCCGGCTTGTTAGATTTATGAATCATAATAATTTTTGCATGTTTCCATTGAATTGGAAAATATGACAGCCGTAACACAGCATTAAATACAACTGTGATAAAAATGATAGCTTTTCTAGGTAACTTTTTCAGAACGTTTCCGTCTATGTTGTCATAACCTGGAGACTTTTTTGTAATAAGCTTACTAATTTCTGCTTCAATTTCTCGACATCTAAACGACTTAATTGGTTTACTCATTTGACATGCGACATCCAAAAAGTAATTTACTTCGGTGTCTTGCTGCGTTGAACAAAAAGAAAATGGAGTAAAAGTGTTTTCGAGGTGGGACCTAAAAGCAGCAGCTTTACTAACATCAGATCTACACCTTTCGCCATTTGTATCTTTTATTGGAACGTTTCGCTTTTGTGCATGCTTTAGGTATTTTGTAGCTTTCCAAAGATTATGTTCATTATTATTTTCTGGACGTAAATTACCTAAATATCTACCAATGGAATCGTTCTTTAGCTCTTTTAATTTTCTTTTCAAATCGTTAGCTGCACGATTGAAGTTTGTTTTATCTAAGGGTGACCTTGTTCAATTTCTATTTCGTTTATATGATTTAAAATGCCGTTAGCATTCCATTCTGCAATTATGAGATCTATTTGCATAGTTTTGTCATTAACATTGACATCATATTCATCAATGTATTTGTCAACTCAATTTGTTTTTCAAGCATCGCTTCTATTTTTTGAAGAATATTATTTACTCCATCGCTTGTGCCTCTGACGGCCTGGGCATATGTAAATTGCCCACTATTTTGAGGAGCAACTGAGACGTAAGGATTGAAACTATAATTTTCTTTTACATTCCTGGCAGTTATATTTGTGCGTTTATTCACCAGTTTTTGATAAACCACACAGCCTTTGTAGTTCGTAGTGTGATTTCCTAAGCAATGAACGCATTGTTTCCTAAGCAATGAACGCATTGTTGCTCAGCAGAGAAAAATTTTTATATAAACGTTAAATATAAGCTTTTATAATTGTTTGTAATTAAAATCACAGATTATATTAGTTTTTCACTTTTAAATTCACACAAATTTCTTGAAATTGCACTAAATCATGCAAAAAAACCTTCAGATTAAAATGGCGCGAAAAAGTTTGTAAACAAAAGAAACAAAATTTGACAGTCTCATTGGAAAACACGCGAGAAGCAAAAAATAATCACATGTGTTGTTAAGTTCACCTGGTATGTCTTTTTCCGAAACAAGATTTTTTTTAGTTATGACTATGTTGCAATAAAGGAGCGATATGTACATATATTCACAAAAAAGAAATTATATGCATATACGTACCGCTCCTTTATTGCAACATAGTCATAACGCAAAAAAGCTTGTTTCGAGAAAAACACATTTCAAATTTTTCGTTTTCATACAAGTCTTAGAAAAAGTTTTTGGAAAATATCTCGTAAAGGAAACAGTTTAAAAGTAATTTGAATAAATTTTTGGCACAATAAAAAGGTAGTACTATTAACAATTCTGCATTGTTAACTCGAAAAGCTCATTTTTTGAGATATGACTATGTTGCAATAAAGGCGCGATATGTTTGTAAGCATAAAGCACAGTTTTGCTTAAATATAAATAAAAATGTGTTATTTTAAAATTTTGTAATAAACAATTCAGCAGCATTTTCGAGAACACAACAAATTTATTTCTAGCTAGATGATGGTTCGCGAGTTGCTACTGATCTTATGATCTTCACCAAAGGTTACTCCTAAGTCTAAAGATTTTAATTTAACATGACGTTAGGTGTGTTCCACGAGATCTCGGACTAGTTCGGACTAATAAGAGTAACAAGCAAATTACTTTCTAAATTTGGAATGTTTGTAACGTGGTTTTGTCGTCGGCTGAGGTAGCAAAGCGACGTCCGGGGTCTACTTACGGATCCACAAACCTTAAGTATTTAACAAGACAGGATTTTCCTCTTTGAGGCTTACAATAATCCAAAATCTATTTATCCAGTATTTACAATAATAACAATGATAGGTTTAGGCTTAGGATGCTTGCGGTTCGGCTTCTATTTCGTCTGTCTTTCGTGCAGGTTTAATATGCGGTGATGATTGCTTTTAGCCTTGTTGGATGTATACCTTCGTATTGACACACCTCGGGTTCGGTACAACAACGGCTGCTGATGAGAGTTCCTCTTGGGTCGGATGTATCTTCATACGGACAGGCTTCGGATTCGGTATCGCAGTCGTACTCGGCATACACTGGAATCGAGTATGGTAGGAAATCTCTCGGGTTCGGTATAACAACGGTTAAGAGTGAGAATTCCTCGTAGGACGGGTCGGGTGTATCTTCCTACGGACTGGCTTCAGGCTCGGTATAGTAGTCGTACTCCACGTACACTGGAATCGGGTTCGGTAGGGACTCTCTCGGGTCAGGATAACAGCGGTCGCTGGTGATAATTTCCTTTTAGGGCCGGTCGTGTGTATCTTGCCACAATCTGGGTACCTGTGAAATGGAGGACAGAAAAGTTGTTTTGTGAACAGTCTAGCCCGAAGGCCGCTGGCGGAAAAGTCAGCCGAAGCCGCTGTAGGAACAGTCTAGCCCGAAGGCCGCTGGGGGAATAGTCAGCCGAAGTTGCTGGGTATATAAAAAAAATCAGCCGAAGCTGCTGTTGAGCAGTCTAGTCCGAAGACCGCTGGGTATAATTTATGCCCTGAAGGGGAAAAAACGCTTCCGAATACTCGCGGTATAGATATCTTTCAATATGTGCACCTGGGTGATCACCCATGACTGCCTTCTTTCTTTGTCATCTTATACCTCTCAGTGCACGAACTGTATGAGAATTATTATTAACTACGGTTTAATGCAATCAACTTCAAGAAATGTAAATTCAATCAATTTAACAACAAAGTCATCATATTCTGTGGGTGTTGTTGTATTTTATTTATTTATGCACATTAACCATCGTGATCACTTGATGCTAATTTAAAATAAGGAATATTATGTACGAAGCAAAAATGTATGCTTCGTTACAAGTTTACACAAAACTGCTGGAACGCAAAAACCCACAATTGTACATCTTGCAATAGTAGTGCTGCTTACTTTTTAGATTATAGTATATTTCAGTGATTTTAGACGCTTTAAACAAAAGATTTGCATTATTGGCAACAGCTGTAAAATTAAAAGCAATGTAAAATTTTCAATAGATTTTTGTAGTATACATTTATAAAATGAAAAGCCAGATAACAATTGCATGTTGTGTTTACAATTTCACATGGTTATTTTTAGTTTGGGCGACCTCAAACAACATAAAACAGCTGATTATTCAATTGTAATCCGAGCTTACCCAAAGAGAAAGTTCGGGCTAATTTGTACAGGAAATGACAAAAATTACTCTCTCATTTTCTCTCAAAATTGCACAAAAATTGTTACGTGGAACGCTTTTGGACTAGTTCGGACTGCTTTGTTATTCATGTGGAACACACCTGTTATTTGCCAGGTTATGAGTTCAAATCCTCTTTCAGCCAGGAGAGTTTTATTTTTATTAAAACAGACATAAACAAACAAGTGAATACTAAAGCAGGGGTCAACTAGCTGTTTCGTAGTCGCTATACTACTCGTACTCATCAGCACCCTTTCGGATTTGAACTCGGTGTCATGTAAACATGATGTATTTTTAAGCAACTTAGCCACCGAGTTCTTTACTTTTTCCTCGTCTATATTTGTCTCATACTTCCATATTCGAATAAAGAAAAATTAATAATTTAATGACAAAGGTCGAGGATTTTATTTTTCATTGAATGAAAACTATATACCCCAAATAAGTTTTATATCTAGTTTCCGATAAACAGAAAACTGATTTAATTTCGTAAATTTCATTTCGAAAATTAAACAACGTTTTCACAATTAGTAATTTGTTTCATGGCATAACGTTATAATGTAAACATTATTTATTAAAGGATAAAGGAGCGATATGTACTAGATTTTGGTTTGTTTTAAATGAAAACTTTTAAATACTGAGCAATCGTACTTACTTTTTCCTAGAAATCCTGTCGCTCCAGTGATAAAAATATTTGTGCCATAGTAAAATTTTTGTATAGTTGTTAATTTCTGCTCGATTTCCAAGTTGCTAAAATACATTTTGTGTGAATATTGTGCTGTTTCTGAAAAAAAAAATTTTTTATTAATAGAAAACTTTAATTAAATATGCACATATGTATGTTTATTGGGGTGGGTTGATTTAGCGATCGATATTTCGATAACTTTTGGCATGAGGAAACACAGACCCAATATGACATATCAAGGAAATCTTTTTCGGGGTACCCAAATTTCAATTTTCGTTATTAAATAATTAAATTTTATAAAAAACTAGTTTAACCTGTAGTGCGATTCTCTAACTTTTAACGATCCGATAATCGCAACTTTTGTCATCAAATTTCATCGCTTGCACTAACGATTGAGTGATTCTGTAACTTAATTCTAACGATGCTAAACAGCTGTATTTTTCTGTTCATTCATATAAACAACACATGGCATCTCTGTCAGAAAAAAGTGAAAACCACAAAGAAGAAAAGAAAAAACAATAAATTTTCCCATAACAATATGTATATATATTGATTTTTATTTGTTGTGATTTTAGTTTTTAAGTGACAATAAATATTATTTAATTTGTAATAAGGTAAGTAAAATAAAATATGAATTCACGTTTCATTTATTCGTTTATACATGTATGTACTAATTTCTGTATAATCAGAATGACCACAAAAAGGCTGGTGATAATCAATATAACTTTTTAAATTCATTAACTGTCAACTCCCGATAAACACACTGATTATCCCTTGAAACGTTCAAACTTGTTTCATCCCTGGCAAGTCCGAATGCCAATTGTTCAATAGCTATTTCAGCACAAAACACACTTTACCGGTTAAAAAATTATACTGAAATTTTTGTTTTTGAAAATGTATTTAATAAATATTTTATGTATTTAATAAATATTTTTATGTATTAAAAATCTAGTTATTAGCAGTTTATTTCATGGAAGCGTAATTAAAAAAAAAAAAATACACTTTAACGATTGAATAAACAGCAAGAAAATTTTTATCTTTAAGATATCGACAATCGGCAGTAAAATTAACAGCTGATTTTGATCGACGGCGAATATCGTTAAAAACATGTTACAGAATAGCAAATTCGATAAAATATCTTTATAATTATTTTAACGATTCGATTATCGTTATAAATGTTACAGAATCGCACTACTGGTGTGCGTTGCTACCCTATAATAAGAATGAAATAAAAAGTGCTTATATAGTTTAAAAAATATTTTATTAGATATATTGATGTTAGCAACATCTAACCATTAAAGTGCGCTAGGATATACAATTATTTAAGTATGTCTATACGAAGCATAAACAAATAACAGTCTTATTCAAAAAAAAAACTTACTAAATGTTTACTTATCGTTATTAAACCAAATTCCCTAAAGTATTATTCAAAAACTAATTTTTGTTTAATATACTGATATTCACCCCTATCATGAATAACAAGTGAAAGTTTTGTTCGCTTGAAATTTTAATTTCCCTCGAAATGAAAAATGTTATTGTGCATTTCCCGTGAAATTCCTTAAGCAATTATCCAAAATCAACTAAGCTATCGTATATAAGTTTTGTAAGAGTTCTTTACCCTCTCAGGAAAACAATTTTTTGTTCCGCGAATAGCTAGTCTAATAGCTTGCTTACGGTTCTTTCGTCCCCCCCGGGGAACAGGTCTTGCCATGGCATATTCCTAACTTAGGCGCTCTGTTTTTCGGGGAAAAGAAGGGAAGGGGTTCATCGTTTGGTGCGGTAAACAAAACTCTAGGAAGCCACATGACTTATGTTGTGTTGGCTTCCGAAACCATTACCAAGGGTATAAATTGGTAGAACGGGGATCAGCAGTTCGACCCGGACTGATCATGGTTGAGGTGCCTACCTTGGCTGAAACGTTCTGGCTGTGGTTGAAACCTAAAACGCAGGAAGGGAGTGTTAGTATCCTTGATAATTGTTTGGTGATGGCTTCTTTCGAGGGCTAATAATCTCCCTAGGAGCTGTTGCCTATACAACAGATACGTGTACTGTAAGGAACCAGTGGTGACGGTTTGACGGGTGAGTTGGTTTAAGGGCCGATGCTCTTAGTGGGCTTCGGCCTACCAACTCATTAAGCCTTGTCTTCCGTTGATTGCTGGGAAATTGCATACATGTGGGATTAGAAAGCACGAACTCCTCAACAAGAAGTTGTTCATATGACCGCAATTATATGACAATAATATTACCTTCCAATTGATGATGTTTTTAGGAGGGTCCACACTATTTAGCTCATCTGTAAGGCATTTCCAAAATTCACTACATTTCTTGATAATTTAACAATTGGTTAGTTTACAGAGTATTTAAGTGATAGTCGCTTTGGGCTCTACTAAGAAATCTCGTTCTAAAAAAATTTATTATTGAAGAGTATATTATAGCTAAAAGAAATTGACACTTTACAATTCGCCTGCAAAAATGAAATTAGCAAATCAAAGGGAAATGTGAAAATATTTCAAGGCAAAGTATTATTCACGATAAGGGAAAGTGAATTCCATTAAAAAGTATTTCATAGGAAATATTAATGGTTGAAATGTATGGGAAAGTGAAAAAATTTTGAGGGAAAAATTATTTACGATAAGGGTGATTAACTCTGTGTCAAATGCTGAAATTTTAATAAACCTTCTGCTATTTTTTTAATTTTTTTGTCATAATTCCTCTTGTTGGTTTGTGCCCTCAATATAATTATTCAGGACAAAATCCTATTTGGTCATATAAAAGTGAGAACATGCATGCGTGTGTAGATATGTATTTCATATGCGCTTATGTATAAATATCGCTCCTTTATTGCAACATAGTCATAACCCCAAAAAGCTTGTTTCGAGAAAAACACATTTCAAATTTTTAGTATCCATACAAGTTTTAGAAAATTTTGTTAGAAAATATTTCCTAAAGGAAACAGTTTAAAGGTAATTTGAATAAATTTTTGGCACAATGGAAAATATTATTATTTGAGATATGACTATGTTGCAATAAAGGCGCGATATAAAAATGAGAAGTTAGTTCGCAATCAATTATTGGGGTGGTCAATTTGCGATAACTTCATCCCGCAAAAGTACATAGGCGGTTCGGAAACTTCTTAGCCTGTCAATGAAAGTAAATAGTTAGTTTTTCAAAAATAATTTTATTTATCAATATAATCTCCTGAAATTTCAATGCACTTAGTCCAACGCTTTTCTAGCAATTCTATCCCTTGATTAAAATAGTTTTCCTCAAGGTCTTCAAAATAGTGGTTTACAACTGTAATTGCATCTTCATTTGAGGTAAAACGCTTGCCAGCAAGAAATTTTTCTTAAATTTGGGAACAGGTAAAAGTCACTGGGAGCCAAATCAGGAGAATAACGTACTTTAATTCATTGATTTTAGCCATTGTTAAAACACTCTTGTGCGCTGGTGCGTTGTCTTTGATAAAAAATAATTTTTTTGTGTTGTAAGCCAGGACGTTTTTCTCGAATTTGTACATTTAATTGATCCAAAAGGTTGCAATAATACTCTGAATTTATTGTTTTACCCTTTTGCAGATAGTCAATCAACAAAATACCTTTGAAGTCCCAAAAAACCGTTGTCATAACCTTACCAACCGATTGAATTGTTGTTGCCTTCTTTGGGATACTTCATCCAGCTTCAGTCCATTGTTTGGATTGTTCTTTTGTCTCTGGAGTATAGTGTTGGATCCATGTCTCATCAACAGTTATGCAATCATCTGTAGTTCTTCATGCAAAATTAAATGGACTCGATCATTTGAGATGCCCATGATATTAGCTATTTCACGCACTTTTATTCGTGCATCATTTAATATCATATCATGCACTTTGGCTACAATTTCTGTTGTTGATGCTGTTTTTGGACGTTCATCTTCAATGCTTGTACGACCACGTTTAAAGTCAGCAACCGAATTTTTTACTGTTGCATATGAAGGAGCACTTGCATCTAACACATTCACCATATCATTATGTGAATTTCTTGTCCCGATAAACCTTCTTTATGTAAATATTTAATGACACCGCGCATTTCTAACTTTTCCATTGTAAAAGAATCGCGGATGCGTCATTTGTGAACACCTGTTTCTATATGAAGGAGTTACCAGATCGAAACAAAATTTAACATGTGTTCATAGCAGAGATGGATTAACTTTTTTCTGTTTATACTGCGCTTTTTGTGCTAGGCCAAGAAGTTTCCGAACCGCCCGCGTAATCAAAGTCGTTTTGTATATGCAAGATAAATTGTGAAAATTGGTTCAAAAATGAAGTTGCTTGATAATCAATTATTGGAGGTGGTAATTTTCTTTCCCTCCCTCTTGTTGCCAAAAAAAGAAAAATTAGTACAACTTTTCTGAATTAAAAAAATTTTTTTTCAAATATTGGTCCATAAATGCCGAAGTTATTTGAAAATGAATTTTTGGGGCGTGCTCAATTTTGATGAGATATCTTTTATATGAAAAAAGCATTTTGAAAATTGGTCTACAAATAAAGAAGTTATTTGGTAATCAATTATGGGGAAGAATTTTGAAAATTGGTCTACAAATAACGAAGTTATTTGATAATCAATTATGGGGAAGACAATTTGGTATACGCCCGCAATATTCCAAAAATAAAACACATATAAATAAAAAAATTATTGACCTCTTCCATATACAAAAGGAATTTTGAAAATTGCTTCAATAAATACTGAAGTTATTTGACAATCAATTATTGGGGTGGACAATTGGTGATAACTTCATCCCTTCAAAATAATCTTAGTCGTTTTGCATATGCACAAAAAAATTTTTAAATTTGGTTAAAAAATGGAAGAAATAACATAATTCAAAACATGGGGCGTAAAAGAAGGCGTGGTTCAAAATTCATTCCAGTTAATTACTGTGAAAATTTCAGGAAGATTGGTCCAGCGGGGTGGCCGATCTTAAGGTACAAACAAACAAACGTACAAACACACATTCAATTTTATAAATTAAGATAATTCAGTAACAATTCAAGCAAAATTTTATAAGCATTTGGTTTTACGTAGTGTTTACACGTGCAGGTGCAAGTTCGAAAAACCCAATACATTCAAATATTTTACTAACACACGCACAGCCTCTGCATTTGCAACAAACTTTCAACTGAACTGACAAGCAATTTCAGTAGGCAGTGATTTTTTTGGCACTTACTGAAAGTCAAATGACAACTGAAATAACAGTGTTGCCTTACAACAAGTTTTGCGGAGATTAACTGATTTTAATATAATGTTTTTGTCATATTTAAATTTTTTTATTCTTTGTCTCAGTCTTTGCCGTTTTGAGTGAAAAAAGTTAAAATTATTCTATTTCATTTATTTATTTTATTCCTACTATTCATTTCCCCGAAAAATAAAATTATGGTTTTCTATGGTAATGCTGTTTTAGGAGCTGTTGTTCCTCCACTGACATTTTTCAACTGAACTTCCATGTTATTCTTTAAATACTAATGCAACTTGCAAGAAAGTCTAGTATTTTTTCGACATTTTCGTTGATAATACGTACATAGGACTTCCATGCAAGTACTTGTACGTGTAAACGCAGTGTAAAGAATAACATGGAAGTTCAGTTGAAAAATGTCAGTGGAGGGACAACAGCTCCTAAAACAGCATTACCATAGAAAACCATAATTTTATTTTTCGGGGAAATGAATAGTAGGAATAAAATAAATAAATGAAATAGAATAATTTTAACTTTTTTCACTCAAAACGGCAAAGACTGAGACAAAGAATAAAAAAATTTAAATATGACAAAAACATTATATTAAAATCAGTTAATCTCCGCAAAACTTGTTGTAAGGCAACACTGTTATTTCAGTTGTCATTTGACTTTCAGTAAGTGCCAAAAAAATCACTGCCTACTGAAATTGCTTGTCAGTTCAGTTGAAAGTTTGTTGCAAATGCAGAGGCTGTGCGTGTGTTAGTAAAATATTTGAATGTATTGGGTTTTTCGAACTTGCACCTGCACGTGTAAACACTACGTTAAATACTAATGCAACTTGCAAGAAAGTCTAGTATTTTTTCGACATTTTCGTTGATAATACGTACATAGGACTTCCATGCAAGTACTTGTACGTGTAAACGCAGTGTAACACACACTTACAGCCATACATATAAATACAGTGCTGCTCAGAATCCCAGTGGCAAACTTTTGTAGTGCTTCATTTATATGGCCTTCTTACACATTTTTTTTTTGATCCAATACTCATTATCGCTTGCCTTCTCAGGATGGCCTTATAGAAGGCCTACTAACTTCCTTCTAAAGGAAGGCTTGTTTCTAATTATGTGTATCTACATCGTATAAAGAGTACAAATGTACGTTTGTAGCAACAAAAATTGATGTCCCGTTTAAATAAAAAAAAACGGCAAACACAAAAACAGGAAAATGTAGAAAGTGAATAATACAAAAAAAAAAATGTAAACTTAAAATCGTTTTGCTTAAAATGCATTAGATGTCGATCGCATTGTGTATTTTTGTGAAATTTTTGTGGTAAAAATTAAAAAAAGTGATTAAAAGGTTGCTAAGGCGAAAAAAAATATTCTAACAAAACTTTACTAACAAACGCGCAGATTAAATAGAAATAAGGCCTGTTGAAGAACGCCTTCTACCAGGCCTGTTGAAGAAGGCCTTATATCAGGCCTTCTGAGGAAAGGAACGGGGAAGACCTTGGCTGGCTAGGACAACGTGTGCAAAAAGTATATGAGTATGGAATGCAAAAGCAAGGTTTTATGTCTGCCAAATAAGGCCTTCTAGCAGGCCTGGTTACACCTTCTTTCCGCCACTGGGATATTTGCAACTAACACTGCAATAAAATAAATCGTAGAATTTTTTTTTTAAATGGTGGTCTTATACATCATATTTTAGCTAATATATAATCTTTAATAAGTAGTCTTTCCAAATTTAATTTCAAAAATTAAATACTCTACACAAATTGAATATTACTCTTTCCCAAATTAAAAAACACTTATTTCATCTTGCTCAAAACATTTGCAACTTTCCAAATCGCGTTTTTTTTTCTTATTGTATAGCATTATTATACCCTACACAAACATGTTAAGGGTGTATATAAGTTTGTGATTCCGCTTGTAATTTCTACAATTTTCATTTGCGACCCTATAAAGTATATATTCTGAATCAGAATTAATGGAAAAGCCGATTAAGCGATATCCGTCTGTTCTCCGTTGGAATACCGTTTCTGAGAAGACTATTTGACTTAGAAACTTTTTTCTTTCACCTCATCGATCGGTTCACGTACAGCTGAGATAAACATATTAAAAATTCCGAAGAAAGCTATTTTTTTTTGCAATTTTATATGAAAATTTTGGGAAAAAAATGTTTGTTTTACTTCAAACTTTACACACTTATTATGCATGGCGACTAAAACTCAAAAAAAGAAATTGTTCCAGATATCGGTCCATATATACCCGAGATATAGCCTAATGCGGTTTTTTTTATAAAAATGTCGCGTAAGCGAACTAAAAAAACTTTTTTTGCCTAGAAGGGGTTCTGGTAATAAAATAAGGTAAATAAGGATATATGTATAGCATAACCGGGTTTTTGATGAAAATGCCGAGAAAGCGAACTTAAACAACTGTTTTTGCATAAAAGCAGTTCTGGTAATAAGATGAAGCTATATAAATATGGAAAATGAAAATTTCCGATATCGGTCCATATATACCCGAGATATAGCCTAAACCGGGGTTTTCATGAAAATGTCGCGTAAGCGAACTTAAACAAATTTTTTTTACCTAAAAGCAGTTCTGGTAATAATATGAGGTTATATTAATATGGAAAATTAAAATTTCCGATATCGGTCCATATATACCCTGAACCGGCGTTTTCATGAAAATGTCCCGTAAGTAAACTTAACAACTTTTTTTGCTTAAAAGCAGTTCTGGTAATGAAATTAGGTTATATAAATATGGAAAATGAAAATTTTCGATATCGGTCCAAATATACCCGAGATATAGCCTAAACCGCGGTTTTCATGAAAATGTCGCGTAAGTAAACTTAAACATCTTTTTTTGCTTGAAAACAGTTCTGATAATAAAATAAGGTTATATAAATATGGAAAATGAAAATTTCCGATATCGGTCCATATATACCCGAGATATAACCTAAACGGGGTTTTTCATAAAAATGCCGCGTAAGCGAACTTAAACAACTTTTTTTCCTTAAAAACAGTTGTAGTAATGATATAAGGTTAGATAAATATGGAAAACGAAAATGCCCGATATCGGTCCATATATACCCGAGATATAGCCTAAACCGGGGTTGTCATGAAAATGCCGCGTAAGCGAGCGTAAACAACGTTTTTTCACTAAAAACAGTTCTGGTAATAAAATAAGGTTAGATAGATATGGAAAATGAAAATTTTCGATATCGGTCCATATATACCGGAGATAAAGCCTAGACCGGGTTTTTCATGAAAATGCTTAAACAACTTTTTTGTGCTCAAAAGTAGTTTTGGCAAGGAAATAATTTTATATAATTATGGAAAATTAACATTTCCGATACGGTCTATATATGCCCGAGATATAGTCTAGACCGGCGTTTTTATTAAAATGTCGCATAAGCGAACTGAAACAACTTTTTTTGATTAAAAGTAGTTCTGGTAATAAAATCAGGTTTCATAAATATGGAAAATCAAAATTTCCTATATCGGTCCATATATACCCGAGATATAGCCTAGACCGGGTTTTTCATGAAAATGCTTAAACAACTTTTTTGTGCTCAAAAGTAGTTTTGGTAAGGAAATAATTTTATATAATTATGGAAAATTAAAATTTCCGATACGGTCTATATATGCCCAAGATATAGCCTAGACCGGCGTTTTCATTAAAATGTCGTGTAAGCGAACTGAAACAACTTTTTTGCTCAAAAGCAGTTCTGGTAATGAAGTTAGGTTATATAAATATGGAAAATAATAATTTCCGATATCGGTCCATATATACCCGAGATATAGCCTAATGCGGTTTTTTTATAAAAATGTCGCGTAAGCGAACTAAAAAAACTTTTTTTGTCTAGAAGGGGTTCTGGTAATAAAATAAGGTAAATAAGGATATATGTATAGCATAACCGGTTTTTTGATGAAAATGCCGAGTAAGCGAACTTAAACAACTGTTTTTGCTTAAAACCAATTCTGGTAATAAAATCAGGTTATATAAATATGTAAAATGAAAATTTCCGATATCGGTTCATATATACCCGAGATATTGCCTCAACCGGGTTTTTCATGAAAATGTCGCAAAAGCGAACTGAAACAACTTTTTTTGCTTAAAAGCAGTTCTGGTAATGAAGTAAGGTTATATACATATGGAAAATAGAAATGTCGAATGTTGGTTCATATATACCCGAGATATAGCCTAAACCGATTTTTCCATTAACATTTTAATTTTTTTTTTTTTTGCTGAAAAGCAATTCTAGTTACAAAAGAAGGTTACTAAAATACAGAAAATAGAAAATTCCGATATCGGTTCATATATAACCGAGCATATTTTGTTCACATTTTTAAATATACTATACATATCCGTGACTATCGTGAAGGGTATTTTAGATTCGGCCCAGCCAAATATACCACACTCTTACTTGTTACTTACAGCGTATAATATATATATTTTTTTTTATTGTTTAACAATATTTTGAATTTAAAAAATGTGGGTGGTGATTAAGGCAGTAAGTCAGTGCGAATTATATAAAGTACGAAAATATCGAATGATCTTTGTGCTATGTCCTGTATGTATTATATAAAGATTACACGGTTGATTCCTTGAGAAGTTGTATGATATTATCTACACGATTCTCAGACGATTCCCTATACGACTAATATAAGAGTCTTAAGCTGAGTTGTTTCAGAGTCTCATAGAAGAATCAGCTTTTGTAACACTTACTTCCGTAAGAGGAATCGTCTGTGACTAAAAAATGAGCTCGTCGACGATTAAAACACTCTTCATGAGATTCCCAGCAGAGTCTTCGACGAGTGAAAATGCTAACTGGGTAGGTAAGTTTTTGAGCTCCTAAAATAAAACTCCGTCCCAAAAGGGTTAAATGTTTAGTAATATATCTACATATGTATGTATGTATGCATTACCTTCATGCATTTATACACAAAATAAAATGTTTATTAATTTTGCAATATTTTATTTCATTCAGGTGGGTTTCATTCATTTGGTTTTTTTTTTTTGTACGTTAAAAATTATTGTCCAACTGACCATTTTACACATATCATACACTCAAACACATATGTATATAAACATACATGTGGATACATATGGGGTTTTATCAACATATCGTGAATCGAATTGCTAAGTGTATTTATTAATCGTTACACGAGCAGAGTTAAAGCGAAAAAGTGAAAGTGGTTAATATTTTTCAGATCTATGCATGTACATATGTACGTATTTTATGTATGTTGTATTTATGTATATTTTTTCACTTTTGCCGCCTATTCACAACATAAAATCCATATAAATTAATGAATGAAATACTTGATTAGTACGTACGTATGTATATATGAATGCATGTTTGTATGTATGTAAGTTTGTTTGCGAGTGCTTCTCTGTCGTAACCCAATAAACTTTTTATGTTACTCTTCACGCTTTACGTTTTTGCACGTTCATTTAGTACCAACCGAATCTACACATGTGTACATATATATGTATGTATAAGAACAATGTCATATGAATAATAATTATTATATATGCATGAACTATTTTTACTATATATCTAAATTTTAATGGATATATACATACATATGTATGTATGTCTTGTTACTTTCTCATCAAAAATTTTTTGCAGAGTACTCGTATGTACAATTGTAAAATAATTTCTAAAAGCGAAAATAGGGTAATAGAGCTTAAAAGAGGCTACATTTTTTAAACAAAAGCTACTGAAGGGCATTTCAGACTATAACACTTGTCAAAACTCAAATAATACGTGCAAGTGGAATAGTGTCAATGTAGTGTTATGAAAATGGCAAATAATAAACTAATATGTTCAGACGGTAATATGAAACACTTGGTTCGCTCTCTGAACCACGATTGCAAAACTAGGTATTCAGACGGTTGTTTTTGCTTAGCTTCAAGGCCTATTTAGCCAACCGTAGAAATTGTAAATGTAACGTAAATGTAAATGTAGTAGCACTTATAGAACACGTAAAACTGTATCATGTGTTTTTGATACAAAAAAAAAAAAAAACGAAAGTGCATGTGAAGAAGAAGTGTTCACTTATTAATGATTTACAGAAAAAGTGTTCTGGTTTTCATTTTTATATTATTGTATGTTAAATAAAATAATAAATTTTTCATCACCCATATCTTTATATCAAATAATTAACAAAAATAAAATAAAAGCAATACAGCTGTTCATAGCAGTGATGAGAGCTCATAGTATTCAGTACATATACAAAAGGTACGAAAATTGTTTAAATGGTACCTAAAATTTCTAATATTTCTTTTTCTGTCTATATGTCAACATTTCATATGAGCTACAGCTGGGAAACATAAAAAACAAGCTGTTTATAATTTTTTGATTAGTACCAATGTTGGAAGCTAATATAGCGAATAAATCTCAAATGTTTGAAATTTTGTTCTCTGCTCTTCGGTACTTCTAAAAAAACAAATTCAATTGCTTATAATATATAATAATATTAATATATAACAGGAGCGTAGTACATTCGGCTGGGCCGAATCTAAAATACCCTTCTAGATAGTCGCCTATATACATATATATAGTATATATTAAAAATTTGAACTAAATATGCTCGGATTTATATGAACCGACATCAGGGAAAAATATGTTTGCCTTGTATTCACCATTCCAAAAAAGAAATCTTTCATGGAAATTATCATGCAAAAATTGGTTTAGGCTATATCTCGGTTAAATATGAACCGATAACGGAATTTTCCATTTTCTGTATTTTACGAGTAATTACCTCGTTTTAAAATCGGAGGTGATTTCAAGCAAAATAAATTTTTCACAAAAGAATCGGTTTAGACTATATCTCGGGTATATATAGACCGATATCGGAAATTTTCTCTATGTGGTAACCTCCTTATATTATCAGGACTTCTTTTAAGCAAAAAAAAAAAACATTTATGGAAAAATCGGTTTAGGCTATATCTTGGGTATACGAATTGGAATTTCTCTGTTTCTGTGTTTTAGTAACCTTAGCAACCTTTTAATCACTTTTTTTAATTTTTACCACAAAAATTTCACAAAAATACACAATGCGATCGACATCTAACGCATTTTAAGCAAAACGATTTTAAGTTTACATTTTTTTTTTTGTATTATTCACTTTCTACATTTTCCTGTTTTTGTGTTTGCCGTTTTTTATACCCTTCACAAAAATGTAAAGGGTATATATAAGTTTGTGATTCCGTTTGTAATTTCTACAGTTTTTTTTTGCGACCCTATAAAGTATATATATTCTGAATCAGAATTAATGGAAAAGTCGATTAAGCGATGTCCGTCTGTCCGTCTGTCCGCTGTTGAAATACCGTTTCTGAGAAAACCATTAGACTTAGAAACTTTTTTCTTTCACCATTCTTTTACCCCATCGATTCATGGGTTTGCTATTGAAATTCAGTAATATCGGTCCACGTATAGCTGAGATATATTCAAAATTCCGAAAAAAGCCATTTTTTTTGCAGTTTTGTATGAAAATTTTTGAAAACAAAAGTTGTTCGTTTTGCTTCAAACTTCACACACTTATTAAGCATGGTGACTAAAAGGCAAAAATTTTTTTTTTCAGATATCGGTCCATATATACCCGAGATATAGCCCAAATCGGATTTTTAATGAAAATGTCGCATAGGCGAAGCTAAATAACTTTTTTTTGCTCAAAAGCAGTTCTGGTAATGAAATTAGGTTACATAAATATGGAAAATGAAAATTTCCGATATCGGTCCATATATACCCGAGATATAGCCCAAACCGGGTTTTTCATGAAAATGTCGCGTAAGCGAACTTAAACAACTTTTTTGTGCTCAAATGCAGTTCTGGTAATAAAATAGGGTCATATAAATATTAAAAATGAAAATTTCCGATATCGGTCCATATATACCCGAGATATAGCCTAGACCGGGGTTTTCATGAAAATGCCGCGTAAGCGAACTTAAACAATTTTTTTATGCTCAAAAGCAGTTCTGGTAATGAAATTAGGTTACATAAATATAGAAAATGAAAATTTCCGATATCGGTCCATATATACCCGAGATATAGCCTAGACCGGGTTTTTCATGAAAATGTCGCGTAAGCGAACTTAAACAACTTTTTTGTGCTCAAAATCAGTTCTGGTAATGAAATAGGGTCATATAAATATGAAAAATGAAAATTTTCGATATCGGTCCATATATACCCGAGATATAGCCCAAATCGGGGTTTTCATGAAAATGTCGCGTAAGCGAACTTAAACAACTTTTTTGTGCTCAAAAGCAGTTCTGGTAATGAAATAGGGTCATATAAATATGAAAAAGGAAAATTTTCGATATCGGTCCATATATACCCGAGATATAGCCCAAACCAGGTTTTTCATGAAAATGCCGCGTAAGCGAACGTAAACAACTTTTTTGTGCTCAAAAGCAGTTCTGGTAATGAAATTAGGTTACATATATATGAAAAATGAAAATTTTCGATATCGGTCCATATATACCCGAGATATAGCCTAAACCGGGGTTTTCATGAAAATGCCGCGTAAGCGAACTTAAACAAAATTTTTCACCTTAAAGCAGTTCTGGTAATGAAATAAGGTTATATAGGTATGAAAAATGAAAATTTCCGATATCGGTCTATATATACCCGAGATATAGCGCAAACCGGGTTTTTCATGAAAATGTCGCGTAAGCGAACTTAAACAACTTTTTTTTGCTTAAAACAGTTCTGGTAATGAAATAAGGTTATATAGGTATGAAAAATGAAAATTTCCGATATCGGTCCATATATACCCGAGATATAGCGCAAACCGGGTTTTTCATGAAAATGTCGCGTAAGCGAACTTAAACAACTTTTTTTTGCTTAAAACAGTTCTGGTAATAAGATGAGGTAATATAAATATGGAAAATGAAAATTTCCGATATCGGTCCATATATACCAGAGATATAGCCTAAACCGTGGTTTTCATGAAAATGCCGCGTGAGCGAACTTAAACAACTTTTTTCACCTTAAAGCAGTTCTGGTAATAAAATAAGGTTATATAAATATGGAAAATTAAAATTTCCGATATCGGTTCATATATACCCGATATATAGCTTAACAGGTTTTTTGATGAAAATGCCGAGTAAACAACTTTTTTGTGCTCAAAAGCAGTTCTGGTAATGAAATAAGGTTATATAAATATGGAAGAAGAAAAAATCCGATATCGGTCCATATATACTCGAGATATAGCCTGAACCGATTTTTCCAATAACATTTTTTTTTTACTGAAAAGCAGTTCTTGTTATAAAAGAAGGTTACGAAAATAGAGAAAATTAAAATTTCTGATATCGGTCCATATATACCCGAGATATAGCCTAAATCGGGTTTTTCATGAAAATATCGCGTAAGCGAACTTAAACAATTTGTTGTGCTCAAAAGCAGTTCCGGTAATGATATAAGGTTATATAAATATGGAAAATTAAAATTTTCGATATCGGTCCATATATACCCGAGATATAGCCTGAACCGATTTTTCCATTAAAAATTTATTTATTTTTTTTTGCTGAAAAGCAATTCTCGTTATAAAAGAAGGTTACTAAAATACAGAAAATAGAAAATTCCGATATCGGTTCATATATAACCGAGCGTATTTAGGTCACATTTTTAATATACTATACATATTCGTGACTATCGTGAAGGGTATTTTAGATTCGGCCCAGCCGAATATACTACACTCTTACTTGTTACTATACTAAGTGTGTGAAGTTTGAAGTAAAACAATATTTTTTTCAAAAATTTTCATACAAAATTGCAACAAATAATGGCCTTTTTCGGAATTTTGAACATATCTCAGCTATATGTGAAGCGATATTGCTGAATTTCAATAGCAATCCTATGACTCGATGGGCTAATAGAATGGTGAAAGAAAAACGTTTCTAAGTCTAATGATTTTCTCAGAAACGGTATTTCAACGACCGACGGACGGACATCGCTTTATCGACTTTTCTATTAATTCCGATTCAGGTCATATATATATATATATATATATATATATATATATATATATATATATATATATATATATATATATATATATATATATATATATATATATATATATATATATATATATATATATATATATATATATATATATATATATATATATATATATATATATATATATATATATATATATATATATATATATATATATATATATATATATATATATATATATATATATATATATATATAGATATCATATATACTTTATATATACTTTATGCGGTAATAAAAATTTTACATTTTTGTGTATAACACTACTAAAATGCTAGTTATTTATAATTATTAGCTTATTATACTTAAAAAATATTTATTATTACATTTTCATTTCATCGCAGACCTAAATTTACACTGTACTGCTTTCTTACATTTATATCAGCATAACTCTATATTATAAAAAAATTTTTAAAATTCATTTTATCGTTGGAAGATTATACTTAATAAATATATTTTTAGTAATCGGGCGAAGTAATGTTGTGGTTACATATAATGTGACAGCTGCAAAAATTGTGCACTGTGTATAAATTATGCTACCATGTCTATCCATTTTGCGTATTTCACAGTAAAGTCTTAAGTTTATTAAAATATATTATGTGTGTATATAAATATAACTATTTAAATATTGCAATTATCAAATAAACAAAAAGTACGAAAACAGGGTTTTTGGGCCATCCTGCCATTCACAATAATATATACCATCACTGACTACATTTGTCACGTAAACACGCAATGAAATTCTATTTTCTACAGGTTCAGACGTTACGGTTACATTTCATTACAGTCAGATAAGCGTTTGCATGGTTTCTCGTATAACAAAAACGATCAGCTGTTACGACTACATTTACATTTCTACATTTACGGTCGGCTAAATGGGCCTTTAATTGAACAAACATGATTCGCCATACAAAATTTTGAGAGCGAACCAACTTGGCTCATTTTGAATTTTGTTGCGAACCATGCAAAAATTACTATCTCCCAATTTGATAACAAATTATCGCTAGTTTATCTGAACTAGCTCTCAAAAAAATCTAAACAAAGAAAAAACAGAAAAAGTCTTTAGTAGGTGCGTGGTGTGCTTTTATTTAGATTTTCGGTGCGCTTTTTATACCCTTCACAAACATGTTAAGGGTATACATAAGTTTGTGATTCCGTTTGTAATTTCTACTATTTTCATTTCCAGCGCTATAACCCAGTGCTTAGACATAAGCGTTTGAAAAACTCAATGCTCTCACATCTTTTTACTACCACATTCACATTTTTCGCACTTGCAGTTCTACTCGCAGCTAAATTTTCATGCGAGTGATTTTTTGGCACTTCCATGCAATCAAATGTTAAACGAACAAACAGAGTTACCGTGTAAATAATTTTAAACAAATCAACTGGATCATTATAAAATTAAAACCTAAGTTTTAGCTAGTTTGTATGTTAATTTATTAAAACTAATACTATAGATAAAAATATTTAAATTATAAAGCGTTAATATCAATAATATAATGATAATAAAAATTAGTGCCAACTATTTTCTAAAAATATTCTCAAGTCAAGAACACGGCAACTCCAGTTTATAAAGACAGCCAAAGAAACAAAATATATGAAGGAAACAAATTGTTTGAAGTTCACGTGCTGACGACAAATTTAAAATGAACTCTCACTCGCATGTGTAGACAGAAATGAAAATTGCAAGAGATTCGAGTTTTTCGAAGAAATTTTCGTTGATAATACATATTCAGCACTCGCATGAGATTACTCGTATGTCTAAATGCAGGGTAAAGTATGAATCAGAATGAATAGAAAAGTCGATTAAGCGATGTCCGCTGTTGAAATACCGTTTCTGAGAAAACCATTAGACTTAGAAACCTTTTTCTTTCACCATTCTTTTACCCAATCGATTCATGGGTTTGGTATTGAAATTCAGTGATATCGGTTCACATATAGATGAGATATATTCAAACTTCCGAAAAAATAAATTTTTTTGCAATTTTCTATGAAAACGAGGATACTAAAGAAGGAAATTTCAAATTTCGGATATCGGGCCATATTAGGTTCAAATTTGTAATATATACTATATATTTACGTGACTATCGTGTAGTGCATATTAGATTGGGCCCAGTCAAATATACTACACTATTACTTGTTTTATTTATAAACATACATATTTTTGTGTGTTAATATTCTCCGTACCCAGAGATGTAAATATTAAATCCCAGTGGATGCTGATTAGTAGTGTAGCGACTACGAAACAGCTAGTTGTCCCCCAGCTAAAGATTTGATTATTATTTTTCTTGTGTTCTTCAATCAATAATTATTGATCACAGCAAATTTGTATTGTAAAAAATCTTTCTTAAGAAAAAACTTAAGAAAGGAAAAACTTGAACTAAACCCCGATGTACATATGTACAAACCAAAAATTTTTAATTTAAAAACTATAAAGTTCAAGAAAAATTTAACAAACTTTTTATTAATTAGATAAATTTTACAGAGTTAAGAAAAAAACAAGTAAAGGTGTGGTATATGCTTAATAATCGTGTGAAGTTTGAAGCAAAACACGCATTTTTTTTTTCAAAAATTTTCATACAAAATTGCAAAAATTCATGGCTTTTTTCGGAATTTTGAATATATCTCAGCAATACGTAAATAGCAAACACATGGCACGATAGAGTAATAGAATGGTGAAAGAAAAAAGTTTCTAAGTCAATTGGTCTTCTCAGAAACGGTGTTCCAACGAAGGACAGATGGACATCGCTTAATCGACTTTTCCATTAATTCTTATTCAGAATATATATACTTTATTGGGTCGCAAATAAAAACTTTAGAAATTACAATTGGAACCACAAACTTATATATACCCTTAACATTTTTGTGAAGGGTATAAAAATATTAAATGAAAAAAATAGTTTTTCCTTTAATGTATTGGTGTTTACTCTTTCATCTAGAACTTGTGGGCACCATTGCTTTAAGGAATCCCAACCTCTTCGAGCTGATTAAGAGTTCATAAATAGTGATTCAGTTATTGTAGTAGATGTTAGTCAACAAAACGAATCGTTCAATGACGGACCAATTGATATAAAAATTGAACTTGAAACAGCAACAGATATTGCATCAAATACATCAGCATAATGTATTGTACAATACCACATACTAAAAAAACCACCATCATATAAACCGGAATGATGGAATAGTATCATATCAAAGTGATTGCAATTTTTTTAAAAACGATTACAATAAATTCAAAAGTATATATTAAAGGTGAAGGAAATGTTTTTTTTTTTTTAAGTGTATTTATTTCTATATTATTGTAATTACACAGTAATATTTTTATGCCTCAGCGCCAAATGGCTTTATAGAGGCTTAAGGGCAACTAATTACAATTTCGTAAAAAAAAAAAATAGCACAAAAATTATTCAGAAACTGAACACAAATAGAAAAGAATTGACTAATTCTCATATGCAAGAAGTAAACTTTTTTTTATAAACATATCATGATCATAAGATAATAATACAGAAGTTGAAATATTACGGTGTTGTGGATGGAGAGTTAAAGTTATTTGAAAACTTTCTTAATAATAGAAAACAATTTGTTCAGTTAAAGAATGTTAAGAGTGATATATTGGACGTAGGCAGTGGAGTACCACAAGGTAGTTGCTTGGGGCCATTACTATTTTCTATTTATATAAACGATCTTTTTAAGTTAAATCTTACTGGGAAATTGTACATGTTTGCGGATGACGTTTGCTTATTTTATCCATACAAATATGACCTTGTTTTGATAACTTATATGGAAAGAGATGTTGCCCTAATTTTTGAATACGCTCGGCTTAACAAGCTGATTCTTAATGCAAACAAAACAAAAATAATCAGATTCAGACCACGTTCATATGGATCGAATAATAATTTCAGTATTTTTGTTGATGGAAATCAAATTTTCGAGACTCATGAAGTGAAATATTTAGGAGTTACTTTGCAAAGCAATTTAGCATGGACTTCGCATATAAATGATATCAAAAGGAAAATTGCACCTGCTATTGGAATTTTCTTCAAGATGAGAAATAAACTTAATTTAAAAACAAAACTTTTAATTTATCAAGCATTGATTCAAAGTCATTTAAACTACATGATTACATTGTATGGTTATAAAAATACAAACGAACTAAAATCACTACAAGTATTGCAAAATAAATCTTTAAAATTGATTCATAATTTGCCTTTGCATTATCAAACACTGACACTTTATGATGATATTTGTAAGCCGATAATGCCTATATATGCACAGTATAAATATAAACTTTTAATTTATATGTTCAATCTATAAATAGGATTGGATATCACACTATCGACTTTGTTCAAAACCAAATGGGCTTCAATACTAGAAGTCAGAGTAATTTATATACCCCAAGATGCAGATTGGAGACAACGAAGCAAAGGATTGAATATGCTGGAAGTCTTGAGTATAATAGCTTGCCTGCAAGGTTAAAAACGATTAACACTATTTCAGCATTTAAAAAAGAATTAAAAGAATATTTATGTGAAAATTTTGAAGTGCTTTTGCGTAGATAAATCTACATTTTATTGTATTTCATGTATTTTCTGCCAAATTTTATGTAATGAACTTCAGTTTTAAATTTTAGTATAAAACTACATTTATTTTAAGAATTAATCTAGTTGCCAGCTTGTCTCAACAATGCCCCCTGGGCGCTGGGACAACAAAAATGAATTGTATTCTACATGAAATGTAAATAAAATCTATCTATCTAAAAAAAAAAAAAAAAAAAAAAAAAACTTACATTTTCAAGCAAATAATCTTTTAATTCTATTTATACATTTGAAAACATATAGAAGCAGTTGGTATTTAAAAAGTCCTCTGATTGGAAGGATTGATTTGGCATAGTTTTGGAAAAGGCTTACTGTTGAAAATCTTATTGGAAGGTTGAACACAGTTTTCAAAGCCTTATTCTGAGACGATTGTAACGTCTTAAATATGGTACTTGATTTTGATGCATAAATTATTGGAAGATATGTAAGATGCGAGTGAACTAATGACTGATACAGTAACAGTTTTGTTCTATTAGGCAATTTGTTTCTAAATTTATAAAGAACACCAATCCCGGAAGAAATTTTTGCCTTCAGGGCAGTTATATGATTATCCCACAGAAGATTATGACTTAATTTAATGCCGAGATATTTGACATTTTCAGATTCGCAAATTGTGTTTCCATCAATGTGTATTTCCATAAATTCTTCTCTTCTATTAACATACGGCTTAAACCTGATAAAGTTTATTTTTTTAGCATTCAACATCAATTTGTTTAGCGTTAGAAACTCTGACAAGACCGCAACAGCATCATGTTCAATTTGCGTTTGTAGGGCTTTTTCATATTTATATTTATAAAGATGCATATATCATCTGCGTACATAAATAATTTTCCATCAAATGTTATATTTTTCAAATCATCGATATAAATTTTAAATAAAAGTGGTCCTAACACACTTCCTTGTGGAACCCCTGACAGTACAGCTACCTTTTCACTACTTGCATTATTTATTGTCACAAATTGATTCCTACCTCTCAAATAATCCTTAATCAAAGCAAGAGAATTATGTTGCAATCCAGTAAACCGAAGTTTTTGGCATAAAATATCATGGTCCACTAAATCAAATGCTTTTGACAGATCAAAGAAAACACCCGCAACCCCTTTATAACCATCATCCAGTCCATTACAAACATATTCAATCACATTTACAACTGCTTCTTCTGTTCCAGATCCTTTTTTAAAACCATATTGCCGACAAAATAAAATATTATTTTCTTCCAGATAAGTAGTGAGTTGCTCAGAAATAATTTTTTCTAAGATTTTATCAACTGTGGAAAGTATAGATATAGGACGAAAATTCTCAATATTATTCATTCCCGAAGATTTCGGTATTGGAACTATCTTATGAGTTTTCAGTACGTCAGGGTATTTTCCTTCAACAATCATTTTTTTGGAAAATTTGTAGTACAGCTTCAGAAACAGTATTTTTGTACACTAAAAGCATTTTCACAGTAATACTGTCAGGTCCAGGACATTTATTCAATTCTAACTTTTCCATTATTCTATCAATATACATTTTGTCAACGTTTTTAAAAGTAAAGCGGTTGTTTATTTGAACTAACGTTCCAAATGAGTTTATACTGTCATTCGGATACCGGGGAATCGAATCTTTCATTTTCCGAAGCGAACTACAAAAATATGTATTAAACGCTCTTGCTTTTTCTAGGTCGTTTGAAATAACGTTACTGTTACACAAAACCAAATCATTGCAGGCTGATCGAACGGTTTTCTACATTGAAGATAATGGATGCAAAAATAAATCTATGATGTTTTTATTGTAACTATCATATACAAGTACATATATATGGTGTTTATACCTTAAGAAATGGTTTTTTTTTTTCCTTTTTGAAGAAACATTTAATTTCAGATAAATTTATACCTATGTACGTAAATGTAAAATATTGAAGTACTTTATAACATTGTAAACTCTTTGAAGTATTTTTATGCAACTACATTAACAACATTAAAATCAGCGTTGTCAACTCGGCGCGTTTCGCACCGTTTTTGATGCTTTTTAACAATATTTTTGCGGAGTGCGCTTTTTTTACATTTTCGGTGCGTTTTTTAAATTTTTGTGGCACAAAGTCAAATTTAACTCAACTTTTTGTTTCAATGTAAAAAGAAAAACAATATAATCAAGTGTCCAGAATTTTTACGTGTCATTTCGCGCGAAAAACGTACCGTGTTATATGCATATAGTAAGACAATCTTGCTGTTATATATTATACACACTATCGAAAGAAAAAGAAACATTTCGTTTTATAAAATTTGCTACTTTTAGGGAGTGTTTTGCTATTAATGGATCAAGCCAAGTTTGTCAAATATTGCAAGAAATTCAGTCTCTGAACACTGAAGTTCGTATTGTTGTTACGGCTCGTGATTTTGTTGCGGTTTTAGTAATTGAGAATATATATAAATAAATTATAAAATTTTTCCAAAATGTTTGCATTAAATATTGATTATGGTAAACTTCATCTTTCATATATTATAATTTTGGCAAATTTTTGTATATTTCAATAATTTTTTTTAAAACACCGCTTACGAAAACACAAATGAATTCTGTAACTTTTAATGATCCGATAATGGTAAACTCTTTCGACAATAATGGTTGTATGCTCCTGCAATATAATTTCGACGACGGTAAGCAGCTGCATTTTTGTGTCCCTGATAATAGGCAGTAAAAGTAACAGCTGATTTCGATTGACAGCAAATATAATTAAATGATATTGCTTAATAACAAATTTGCTAACTAATAAAGTCGTACTAGGGGCCAAGTTTAACAAGCATGCCATCAGGTGGTGCTATCAGACCCAGTTTGATTGTATAAAAGGTAGACGGTTAAAAGGCTGTTTCATTATCGTGTTTTTTAATCAAAAAGATGTAATTGTATAATACAAAATACAATTTATAAAAATGAAAGGAAAAACTTCAACATTCGGTGCGTTTTCGTTGAAATAACGCGATTTTCCCCCCCTTTTGGTGCGTATTGAAATTTTAAAGTTGACAACGCTGTTGTGAAAAATCAAACACATTTGAGTTATCAACACTGGTATATTATCGTGGACAACAACTCTTCACAGTTCAATTTAGCATAGACAATTTCCAACCTATATTCACCACAATTGAATTATATTCGCCTCAACAAAATTAGTCAAGGAAACAACTCCCACACTAATATTATATTTACCACACTAAAATTATTTAAGACCACAACTCCCCACAGTTCAATTTAGCATAAACAACTTGCAATCACATATTCAGCACACTAAAATTATATACACAACTCTACAATTAGTCAAGACATCAATCTATTTTGTGCTTATACTCCATACTCTCTTATCCAGAAGGTACACAAACATACTACTATATTGGAGAAAAAGTCAGGCTAACTTCGTTTGTGCTTCGATCCTCAAGATCTAAATGGTAGAGAATTTTACAATAACCACTTTTGAATCGATTTCGGCAAAGATTGCGAATAAGAGATATTTTTCAGTGTTTGACCTTAAAGAAAAATTTTGACTTTTGCTTTTAGCACACCATTTGGATGCTATGGATTCAAACGATTACCATATGGAGCTAAGGTAGGCCCGGAAGTTCTTCAGAAATATAACGAGCAAAATATTAATAGTATGCATAGGGTTTTTATCTGCGGCATACTTATTACAACCGATACAGCCGAAGAATATGATGAAATAGTAAGGCAAGTACTGAATCATTCACAAAAATTATATATGTATAAAACTTAGCATTGATAAAATTCAGTATCAATTAACAGGAGTAAAATATTTAGGAAAAATAATTTCACACGGAGACATTAGAAGTCACTGGAATAATAAATTACATCCGCTATTATGTACCAAAAGTGTGGGAAATTTCAAAGCCTTGGCGTGATTTGCTGGAAAACAGTCGCAGATGACAGACTGAAGAGAATAAAAACTGAATTAGGTTCTGATGAGTGTCTGCTAGAATAAAAAAAAATGGTATTAAATGGATGACCAAAGAATATTTCCAGCACTCGCGACGATTTAAAAATTGTTTGTAAAATCGTATCAACATTTTAATAAAAATTTATTTATTGCTTTTGAGTAATAGCAAACGTAACGAAAGAAAATTCTTAACCAGCTTCATACGCCGCACTTAGGTGTAGAGAAGAGAGTTAAAAGGGTTTTTGGCAGACCTCGACATAAACAAGACTACTGGACCGGATGGCATTCCAGCACTGGTATTGAAGCAGTGTTCATTAGAACGCCTCTTTAGCATACTTTACCATGTTGGTAACTTTTCATCGTGCTGGAAGGTTGCTAATGTAACGCTAAGCCCCAAAAAGCGTGAGGCAAATAACCCTGAAAATTACCGCCTAATTGCAATTTGCTCTATACTTTCCAAAGTAATGGAAAGTATGGTTAACTACCACTTAGGTGAGGTATCCTGAGTCGTATAAATTACTTTGTGATCGTCAATATGGATTTCGTAAGGGTCGCTCGACAGGTGATCTTTTGGCATATCTCTCCGAGAAATGGGTATGTATGTGTTAAAGCTCTTCATGTTATTTTATTTCCCATCACAAAAATGTTTTTGATTTTATAATCGATCAACAAATACTTTCCTTAAGAAGTTTTCAAAAGGAAAACGAAATACATATTGTATAAAAAATTTTTGATTATTGTTTTATACAAAAATATTATTTTCAAAATTTAACTTTGTTGTTTACTAACTTTTATTGTTTTTTTATTAGACAAATAGTTTATTACATAAATTAAATGAAATGAATATGTAAACAATACCAACACTTTTTTTAAACCCACAAAAAACTGGGGTGTTAATTAACACCTATTTGTGTGGTTAAATATAACAGATGCCTCAAACAGCTGACTTTAAACCCCAGTATATGGTGTTCAAAGTACTTGTGAATAGGAAAAAGGTTAATTTTGTGGTTAATAATTTTAACCGAAATAATAGGGGCTTAAAAAGCAGAGCGAAGGTAAAAAATAAGTTCATGTTCTTGTATGTGGCGATTACGTATGTTCGGATTTACCTTATCGAAGTGTTCAGCGCCATTTTGTGCATTTTTGTTCGTGATGGCCAACTTCATAGCGAACATCGATGCTCAGCCATATGCTCGAGCATCGATGTCAGAGCATGAACGAAGAAACATGGATATGAGTGGTCCACATTAGCCATTTGCCATGTTCGACATGACGCTCATACCATGTTCATGGCTAATGGAGACTCCCAGTTATTAAATATTCAAAATATGAACTAGCCAATGCTAGAAAAAAAAGTTTTATGTTGCGCGATTTCAAATAAAATAAAATCACCTATTTAGCGTTCTGATGGTGGTAAGGGTGTCCCTTCTTCTCAACCGACAGTGGCCGTTAAAATTAAGTATATTGCGCACAAGAGGATTTAGGTGAAGCTCCAACTTATTAAGGCGGTTCGGAAACTTCGTAGCTTATCAATGAAAGAGAATAGTTAGTTTTTCAAAAATATTTTTATTTTTCAATATAATCTCCTGAAACTTCAATACACTTAGTCTAATGCTTTTTTAGCAATTCTATCCCTTGATTAAAAATAGTTTTCCTCAAGGTCTTCAAAATAGTGGTTTACAACTGTAATTGCATCTTCATTCGAGGTAAAACGCTTGCCAGCAAGGAATTTTTTTAGGTTTGGGAACAGGTAAAAGTCACTGGGAGCAAAATCAGGAGAATAAGCTGGGTGGTCAAGCAACTCGTACTTTAATTCATTGATTTTAGCCATTGTTAAAACACTCTTGTGCGCTGGTGCGTTGTCTTGATGAAAAATTATTTTTTTGTGTTGTAAGCCAGGACGTTTTTCTCGAATTTGTGCATTTAATTGATCCAAAAGATTGCAATAATACTCTGAATTTATTGTTTTACCCTTTTGCAGATAGTCAATCAATAAAATACCTTTGAAGTCCCAAAAAACCGTTGCCATCACCTTACCAGCCGATTGAATTGTTGTTGCCTTCTTTGGGATACTTCGTCCAGCTTCAGTCCATTGTTTGCATTGTTCTTTTGTCCCTGGAGTATAGTGGCGGATCCATGTTTCATCAACAGTTATGAAACGACGCCATTTTATTTCGCTTAAAATGATACAAACAAGCTGGAAAATGTTCATTCTTATGCGTTCGACTGTTAACAAATGCGGCACCCATCTTCCAGAAAGCTTTTTCATCTGTAGTTTTTCATGCATGGACTCGATAATTTGAGATGCCCAGGATATTAGCTATTTCACGCACTTTTATTCGTCGATCATTTAATACCATATCATGCACTTTGGCTACAATTTCCGTTGTTGTTGCTGTTTTTAGACGTCCACTACGTGGTTCATCTTCAATACTTGTAGGACCACATTTAAATTCAGCAATCCAATTTTTACTGTTGCATATGAAGGAGCAATTTCACCTAACACATTCACCATATCATTCTGTGAATTTCTTGTCCCGATAAACCTTTTTTATGTAAATATTTAATGACATCACGCATTTCTAATTTTTCCATTGTAAAAAATCGCGGAGGCGTCTTTTCTCTATATAAAGGACTTATTAGATCGAAACAAACTTTAACATGTGTTCATAGCAGAGATGGAAGTTTCCAAAACACTTAGCTTTTTTCTGTTTATCCCGCGCTTTTTGTGCTAGGCTAAGAAGTTTCCGAACCGCACTCGTATACATTGTTGCATACTTTGGAAATTTGTCTTTTACTAACTGAACACAAAGATCCTTGTGAATTCGTGAGTTTCTCACGTACAATGGAGAGAGAATTTGGTTTTGTCGTCTTTGAATTTTTTCAATGTTAGAAGTTGAGGCGGTGCCCCATAATTGAATTCCGTAGCACTATATAGGCTTGAGAATTGCGTTATATAACAAAAGTTTGCAATCATGGGGACCTTCCACTCTGCAGGATAATACTCAATCCAGCTTCAAAGTCGAATTTCTGCCCATAAGGCAATTTAGTAGCGCTGCTTTTAATTACAACTGAGCAATTTTCGCATCAATGTGAGACTTCCACGTTAGCATACGGTCGAGATGAATACCAAGGTACTTGAGTTCATTGACATGCGGAATAGGTAAATTCTTAATTTGGTTAGCTGAACATGTCTGTTTACGCAGTGTGAATGTAACGTGAGTACCTTTTTGTTCATTAAATTTTATTTTCCAAAGTTTTAACCATTTCTCTAATATTGAAATATACCTCCACAAATTTCGCGAAGCTAATTGAGAGTTTTCATGAATGCTGTTATCTGCAAAAGTTGAAATGTGAATTCCGGAGCTTGTTGGCATGTCAGAGACGTAAATCAGATATAAAGTAGCTTCTAGAATGCTACCTTGGTGAACTCCTGCTCCAATTGGCTGTGAGCGGCTTATAAAGTAGCCTTCTCTAATAACAAATTTCCGCCCAAATAAGTAGCTTACCAGAAGCGTGTGACTGTTTGCTGGCAAGTTCAACTTTACTTTTTGCATCAAACCAGCGTGTCACGCTTCAAAACTTGCAAAGCGTCAATGAATAGAGCTGAGCAATACTTCTTCTTCTTAAAAGTCTGTGTGTTTGTTCTATGGTACTGTGTTTAGCCAGAAGACCAAATTGGTGATCAGGGATATATTCCACATCATTCAATATTGGAGTTAATTTCGCCATTACCAATTTTTCTAACAGTTTTGAAATTGTTGGCAGTAGACTTATTGGTCTATATGAGTCTATTTTAGTGGGATCCTTCCCTGGTTTGGGTATCATAGACACCTTCCACTGTGCAGGATAATACTGAAGCGTTAAAAATAAAAAGTAGAACGCTCCTAGCTACACGAGGTATCTGTTCAATCATTTTACTAGTAATTTGATCAATGCATGGAGCTTTCCTCCATGCTTTCGACATCTTAAAAATTAAGTCTAAAGGGCCCTGGATGCGATCAAAAAAACACATCAACGTTCTATGATGATGATTTTTGGTTTAAATAAAATTTATATTTATTTCAAAATATAGTTCCGATGAGCAACGCGAGGTTGCTCGAATCAGTGGTTATGTATTAGTTGTATGTTAAAACTAAAATTACGACTGTTTACATATATACGACTTATGAGAAGTTCTAGATGACTTCTTTTTATATTATTAAAGTTAATGTTTGGGAAACCAATTTGGTTCCCACGGTTTAGGGTTAACTTGATCAGACGTTACATATGCACGCATATGGTTCAAGGCTATAAATTGTTTCATTATACGTGCATACATATATACATGTGCGGCACGATTCAAGTGTTTAGATTTAATTATAGCAGTGGAGCACACTTGCATACATACTTTCATAAACCCATATCATTCGCCACTCAAGTGTATTTTCAAGTGATAGCACTTAATATGCGCACTGTCACGGTAACGGCCACTGACAACAAAAGGTGTCAAGTGACGAGAGTTATGAATTTAAAATGCAACTTAATATTCTTTTGGTTATTTCTTACACATGCCTTTTATAGGATGCATTCATGTTACGGCTAAAAGAGTGATCACGCTACAGTGTGTGCAGTCGTGCTTTTTCGGGTATACCTAGAGGTTGTCGGCTATGATTGATGTAATTCTTTTGATAGTCTCCAATTGTGATTGACGATACAAAATGTCTGTTTTGTTATACTTAGAAAGGGACAACAATAAGTAAAATAAAAAACACATTTATATGCTTATTATAGTATATTATATATATGTACTATATAGGCATTTATTACTATTCTTCATTTATTACTACTTTTCATCCATAGTATTTTTCTTCTTGTCATGTTGTACAAGATAACAATAATTCATCATCCGCTGATGACATGTTTAGAAATGAACGCAGCGAAGTCAAAATACAAATGATGATTGACGATTTTATTTACACATCTTCTTTTAAACGACAAAAACACGACACTCACACATATGTACTGATTGACGTGTTATTGTGATCGTCTCCAGGGCACTTTAAAGACAGGCGGTCTAACAGCATATTGCGGTAATTTCGCTGTATCATTTGTGGTAAAAACATTTATCAAATAGTTAACATACACCATCTCCTTTTCGGAATCGCTTCTTGCTTCGTCTTGCTATACTGACGACAGCACAGCTACACGACCACCATTGTAGCTGTCGCCCAAATAGATTTATTTCTCTATTTGTTGGCTACAAAATCTTTGTCAATGCATCAAGCAAAGTCAAATAAATTAGTGCTTTGAAAACAAATTCACAAAATGCATTTAAAAAATGTTAAATTAAAATTCATATCATTTTTAGGGAAAAGACGATAAAAATGTATTCATAAAAGAACTTTAAGCTAAAATGTTTTGTTTTGCACTCTTTCTAGTCAATCGTTTTTAAAACTGATTGCACCCATTTTTAAAACAAGTTTAAGGTGATGTTAGGGTTTTTAGATATTATTTTTTTTCGTACTCTTCATAAAAGGGGGTTTGAATTCGTTTGTAATTTTTACAATTTTCATTTGCGACGCTATAAAGTATATATCGGGTGGTTAAATTTCAAGGGCCGATGTTGAATGTGAACCACACCTAAACGCCCAGTTTTTTTCCGAATTTTATTTGACATTTCTCTATTTCAGACTTACTCAATTTGAACTATGGAGAGATACACAATCCAACAACGTGTTAAAGTTATCCAGACTTATTATGAAAATGATGATAAATTTTCGAAGAAAATCATCTTCAGTGATGAGGCACATTTTCACCTCAGTGGATTCGTCAATAAACAGAATTGCCGCATTTGGGCGAATGAGAATCCAAGAGTGACTGTCGAAAAACCAATGCACCCACAAAGAGTGACTGTTTGGTGCGGTTTATGTGCTGGCGGCATCATCGGGCCGTATTTTTTCCAAAATGAGGCCGGTCAGGCAGTTACTGTGAATGGTGTTCGCTATCGTGAGATGATAACGAACTTTTTATGGCCCGAATTGGAAGATATGGATGTAGACGATATGTGGTTTCAGCAGGACGGTGCCACTTGCCACACAGCTAAGGAAACAATTGCTCTTTTGCGCAACAAATTCAATGGCCGTGTTATCTCACGTAATGGCGATGTCAATTGGCCGCCAAGATCATGTGATTTGACACCCTTGGACTTTTTTCTTTGGGGTTATTTGAAAGAAAAGGTGTACGTCGATAAGCCAGCAACAATTCAACAACTAAAGGATGAGATAATTCGGCACATTAACGGCATAGAACCTCCATTATGCCTCACGGTCGTCGAAAATTTGGACCATCGGATGGAGGTGTGCCGCCGTGGTCGCGGCGCCCATTTGGCCGATATTTTGTTCCATACATGATTGAATAATACCAATATATCATAATAAAATAAAATTACAATAATTTCCTAAATAGTTTGTGTTTTATTCAAAATCAACATCGGTCCTTGAAATTTAACCACCCTATATATTCTGAATCAGAACTAATAAAACAGTCGATTAAACTGTGTCCGTCGTTGTAATACCGTTTCTGAGAAAATCATTAGACTTAGAAACTTTTTTCTTTCTCCATTCTTTAACCCCATCGATTCATGGGTTTGCTACTGAAATTCAGCAATATCGGTTCACATATAGCTGAGATATATTTAAAATTGTATGAACATTTTTGTTGGTTTTGCTTCAAACTTCACACAATTATTAAGCATGGTGACTAAAAGGCAAAAAAAGTTTTCCAGATATCGGCCCTTATATACCCCAAATATAGCCTAAACCGGATTTTTCACGAAACTGTCGCGTAAGAGAACTTTAACAACTTTTTTTTTGCTTAAAAGCAGTTCTGGCAATTAAAAAATGTTATATAAATATGGAAAATGAAAATCTCCGATATCGGTCCATATATACCCGAGATATAGCCTAAATCGGGGTTTTCATGAAAAAGTGACGTAAACGAACTTAAACATCTTTTCTGATACCGGACCATAAAAGTGGACAGAGATATAGCCTGAACCGATTTTTCCAGTAACATTTTTTTTTTTGCTGAAAAGCAATTCACGTTATAAAAGAAGGTTACTAAAATACAGAAAATAGAAAATTCCGATATCGGTTCATATATAGCCCAGATATAGCTTAAACAAACTTTTCAATGAAGATGTCCATGAACGATTTCTTTTATGGAATGGTGATTACAAGGCAAAGAAATTTTCCCCGATATCGGTCCATATATATCCGAGCATATTTAGTTCAAATTTGTTATATATGTATACTATACATATACGTGACTATCGTGAAGGGTATTTTAGATTCCGAATATACCACACTTTTACTTGTTTATACTAATTTTTTTATAATTACTTCTCATCCGGATATTTTTATAATAATCCGTAGCAAATTTTTCCTGTTTTCAGTCTTAAGGAAAATAGAAACAAGCTTTTGATATACTATAAATGATACATTGTACGTACTTACATTAAAACAGAGTATTTTTGTCAATCAAAAATAGATAAAAACGTTATGATTTGCGCGTTTGAGTTAATCTGCAATGTCGAAATTGTTTTAAAAATGAAATTTTGTCTAATAGCCTATTTACACCAAAGCGAAATCTGCTCATTCGAGATTTCAAGCCAAATCTAGTAGATTTTGAGAAGATTTTCAATACAAAATGAAGTCTACTTTATGAGTAGATTTCGACGAAATCTCCTGAAATCTACTCAGTACAAAGCGATGCAACTGTGATTTCTTGCAAAAAGTACTTAAAAAGACTACGCTGCAACAAAAATTGCACTATAATGTGGTGTATGCAGTCTCTGGGCACAAAAAATATACACTTTAATGCTGGTGTATTTAGTCTCTGATAATATTGTATTGTCAAACCCGCATGCATAAATTATTTTTGAGCAAATGAAATCTTGTTAGATGTCAAAAAACGGTGGTGTAAACGATATAGATTTCTTCAATTCAAATCTACTAGATTTTGAGTTGGTGTAAACGCGCTATAAGCAAAACTTTTGCGCTATATATGTCAAATTAAAGCTGAAAAGGTTCTCTTTAATTTGCAAAAGGTTTGAGTGCAATGACAAAGTTTTTTTTAAAATTGATACATTGTTCTAACAAAAACTTTTGGGCTATATAAACTATATATAAAATTAAAGCTAAAAAGGTTTGGTCCAGAAAGAAATTCTGATTTGGGCTCTGGAGGCCCATTAATGTTTGAGTGCAATGACAAAATTTTTTTTAAATTTAAATTTTGTTCTACCAAAAACTTTTGAAGTATATAATTTATATGTCAAATTAAAGCCAAACCGGTCTTCTTTAATCTGCAAAAGTTTTGGTCCAGGAAGAATTTCTTGTTTGGACTCCAGGGACATATTTGTGTTGTTTGAAGATTTTAGGTTTGCTGGGATATTTTGGACCATATAAATGAAACTATACTTTTAATTACAGCATAACTTATATAATTGCATATAGTATATTCTTTAGTTATTAATTTTTCATTAATAATAGGTCATTTTTCCACACATACTTTTTCAGCAATGTCGCTGTGTTCTAGTTTCCCAGCAGTCCTCAAGTTATTACAATTTGCAAAGCATCCGATTGTAAGCGATGGTGTCAACAGAAAAAATCAAAATAAACACAACAAACAACTAGCATTCGATTCAGATTAGTCTTTTTCTACTCATATTGTTAAATTAATTGTACATAAGAAGCAATGAAGAAAACAAATGCTAATAATATAGTTTTGATCTCATCCAATCTTCGCTTACAATGTATACAGTGTTGGATGCATCTTACGGCCTAGACCATCGCTGTGTAAATGTAAGTAGGAATTGTATACAGACTTCGGATGGGTCGCACTTACATTGTCAATGGTCTCAGATAGAAGATGTATGGGACAAAAAGTTCACTGGGTTGTTATATTGAAAATCCTCTCTCATGAAATGAAACAAGAAGAAGAATTATTGTTTGCAGAAGTTGCCGTATTAATAGTAGTAAATGTTCTAAAAATTATCACTTTAGCTTTGGTAGCACTAGAAATTTGGCAAAAATACTAAATTTCGCCTGGTAGAACCTTTATTCCGGCAGCATAATCCTGCACACTTCTGCACAATAATGAGAAACTGCTAATTTTTCTGCAGACGTGTGACATTTTTTCTCACCCTCTTTGGGCGGAAAAAAATAGTTTGTTATCTTCAAGGCGAATTTATTACAAGGCGAACTTAACAGCACAGGTGATTATTTTTTGCTTCTCGCCTTTTTTCCAATGAGACTGTCAAATTTTTTTTTCTCTTGTTTACAAACTTTTTCGCGCCATTTTAATCTGAAGATTTTTTTGTATGATTTAGTGCACTTTCAAGAAATTTGTGTGAATTTAAAAGTGAAAAACTAATATAATCTGTGATTTTAATTACAAACAATTATAAAAGCTTATATTTAACGTTTATATAAAATTTTTTCTCTGCTGAGCAATTTTAGGCGAATTTAGATTATGACATTCACGATATATTTTACAATAACAAAATACATAGTACTGAATTCGCCTTTCCGCTTGCATTCACCTGTATAAATTCGCCTTGGTTATCTTAGAGCGCTTTTACATTTGGACAGACGATGGGCAGACAGACGAAATTTGAAGGTGCTGCAACGAAAATTGTCGGTGGGGGAGAGTATGTAGTACACGACTCTCTGTACTAGACATTTGTGGACATTTTTTGTTTCTCTTTTTAACTTTTCGCATTTCACATGCTGTTGCTTCATATCATTTTTCTCATATCAGCATCAACTTCATATAAGCACACTAGCTGTGCTTAAAAAAACAACAACAACAACAAAGAACGAAAAGAGAAACGAAAAGTTTCTGTCTGTCTATTAATTTCTTAAATGTAAAAGGTTTAGGAAAGACCAAAAGAGAAATGAAAAAATGTCTGCCCATCGTCTGTCTAAATGTAAAAGCTGAGTTAGTTTGTTAAATTCTCGTCCGCTATTTTAGTTTGTGCTGTTTTCGCTCCCCAACAAGAGGTTGTTTGTCGGACGCAGTGTTGCCAAGAATTTTTAAATCATCACAAATTCCGACCATGAGGTAAAATCGTTAAATATTTTATTATGTATTTCCCAATTATTAAAATTTCCAGAATTATTAAAATCGTTTAAGAGTGATGGGAGGGGTTTTTTATAACTTATAATTTCAAATCCCATATCTTATTTCTTATGAAAGTGGTATATGCAAAATCCCGATGACCTCTTGCTTGAGCTATGTCACTCGAACTCATCCAAATAGAGTCCCTAGAACTATTGTTAATACGGGATATAGGAACTTCATCATGCATACTCTTCACAAGGCTGTCTAAATAAAATAATTGGTTGGCAAGGTTATTAGTGTTATAAATAGAACTTATATACAAAATTTAATTTATTACAATCTTTGAATTCTATAGTGCTGTGTCGCAAGTGGGTGCAAAACTTAATTGAAATGTAAATAAAACTGGTACGGTAAAATTGGAAATTGTACTTGATTCCGAAAATTAAGTGCTGAAAGTCGCCTTAAAAAAATAGTCCAACAGAGATGTGGTATTATTTGGTAAAGAAAAGTGTGTAGGTAAACAATTATAAACGCAATGAAGGCCACATCTAGTTAAAACGTTTCGCAGATTATTTGACTTGACAATGTCTAAGAGATTATAGTTAAAATCAGTGTTGAAAAGTTTTTTGTTGAGTCCAGCAAAATGAGAAACGAACGTCTTGCAAAGATGTTGAGAGATGTTGAGTTTTTTTCATATAGACTTTATGTAGCAAGATGTTAACATCTTGCCAAAATGATGAAAGATGTAAGATGTGAGTAAGTGTAATATAGACATACTTTGATGTTTATGATATTAAATTAGAAATCCAGACTTATTTTAATTTTTCCCCAATTACGCCAAAATGATCAAAATCGTTTTAAAGCTGATGGGATGTTTTTTTTCTATAACTACCAACGTACGTACAAAAAGAAAAAAAACCTAAAACGTGCAGTTTCAAATTCCATATGTATTCTAAGATCTCATTTGCAAGCTTTTTTATCAATTGCATAAATTCTAGATGTACACCCCCTACCCTCCTTAAAAAAAACCTTGACCACAAACATCTCCTTACCAAGCACATTAAATGATTGGATATCTATATTTTTTTTATTTTTTTATTGGACCAGTACTCAGGGGATGACCCCTACATCTGCAGTGCATTGTACCAGAACTAGGAAAATAGGTTGTGAGGAGGGGGAAAGAGGGAGTAGTGTTTGTGAACATTTGACTTGATCTTTCCAACGTTATAACAGACAGGAAACACGTCTGCAGGCAACTTATTCCACAGACGAAGAGTACGGCTGAAAAACGAATTCTCTCTGTAATGCGTAGTACGATTCCCCGGGTAATCGACCACAAATTGGTGAGCTCTAGACGATGAACGCGTGCTACGTAAAAATGTGCGCGTTTCGGGAACAAGATCCCTAATCTCGTCAGAGCAAAATCCATTGTAGTATCGATAGAACAGAGTAACGCATCCCACACTGCGTCGATGCTCCAGTGAGTCAATAGAGTTGGATACCCTACTGTCACCGATGAGCTTCTTCGCCCTCTCCTGCACACGGTCGAGTAACCCCAAAATAGACTTTGAGGCACCGGCCCAAACATGAGAGTTGTATTCCATTTTCGGTCGGATATAGGTGGTATAAATAGTAAGGAGATCGGATGGAGTGAAGTACATCTTACACCGTTTCAAAAAACCGAGGCACTTGAATGCTTCTTTAGGGACATGAAAAATATGATCAGTCCAGCGAACATCACACTTTATCTTCATTCCAAGAACATCAAGAGCATCCGATTCTTCAATATTTATACCATCCATGAGTACAGATGAAGCAGCATTTGCGGTCGTTTGTTTGTGCGTCAATAAGCAACACTGGGTCTTACGAGCATTAAAGGCGACTCTGTTTTTACGACCCCATTCAGAGACTAATAGAAGATCACTATTCAGTGAATCATTCATATTTAATCTCTTGGCAGCGATCTCTGATAGGCTGGGCCTATAACTAAAAGAGTACGAGTGACAAATGCTGCTGTCATCCGCGAAGGAGTGGATAGGGTTGGAAGTTTGGTATATCAGGTCATTTAGGAATATAAGGAATAGGGTAGGAGAAAGAACGGAGCCTTGCGGTACCCCTGAATTAATCTTGAACTCGTTTGATGAGACCCCATCTATAACAACTCGTATAGAGCGGTCTCTGAGAAAGCTCGATATAAACCGAGAGAAGTCATCACCGACACCAAAAGCAGTAAGTTTTGCCAATAGTGCACCATGCCACACTCTGTCAAACGCTTTTGAAATATCAAGAGCCACCACCCTACTTTCACTGAAATGATGGATTGAGTAGCACCATTTCTCTGAGAGATATGCCATAAGATCGCCAGTAGAGCGACCCTTACGAAATCCATATTACGATCACAAAGTAGTTTATGCGACTCCAGATACCTCATCTCACCGTTGGTCTCAGTAGAAAGGCCCTAACTCGCATTTTTTCCGAACTTAGGTTTGTTATTGTTTCATACATAATTGAACCATTTCCATCTTATCATAATAAAAAGAAATGACAATAATTCCTAAATAATTTGCGTTTTGATCAAAATCAACATCGGCTCTTAAAATTTAATCACTATTTAGAGTATACATTTTCTAACCCATTGCGCATTTGTAGAGTGAATACCTTGTACTTGTATACAAATTAGTGTTCATCCAAAAAAATGAAAAATTCGCATACTTTGTAAGCAGGTAAAAGTTCTTGAACACTACCTCACACACATTGTAAGTTAGCAGTCATTGAACAAATAAAACGCCGTGTCAGAATATTATTTAGAATACTTTATTAACTTTATACAATTATATAAATTTCAAATATATGTATCTGCCGTTCAGTCGCACACCTGAGTAGATATCTATATAAAGAATGACGCTTCAGCTGCAAACCAGAAATATTAAAATTATTATTGATGGCTGCATTACATGACATTTGCTCTTTTCAAGCATATGTACACGTGTTAAACGCATTTGCTCTTTTAAGCATCTGCACACGTGTTACAGTTCATGTGGTAGGCAATGTTCCCCGCCGGGTAATATACATATTTTGTTTAAATATATAGTCAACATTTTTGTGTTTTTGGAGCATAATATGAATCAAATTTGACCTTATAGACTGAATTAAAAAAATTTCCGTAATAAAAACCTGATTTGTTTTAAGTATTTTGCTGTGTTGTCAAGACTGATTTTATTTTGTATTCAATAAAAATAGAAATTAGTTTAATTGGACACAACGTCAAAATCAGCATGGACTACAACCTGCCGCCGTGGTGTCTTGCTGCTATTTTCAAAATAATCGCTTTCACATGAATGCGTGCATATGATTTTTGACCGGTTGTCGTCTGCGGCCTGCTGTCTGGAATGTGTTTAGTGCATAAAAGCGGAAATTACTCAAATTATTTAACTCGATTACATAATATAAACAGAAATCCGCAAAACTCTGTTGTTAAGTTTCAGATCTGTGTATGCATAAATTATTTATAGTTGGGCTTATTTCAAACGCATTTTCATTAACAATAACATACTGACGTACAGGCATAACTGAGTTTGCATGTATATATGTACAGTCACTCACATTTAAAGTCGGGCAGACGCATGAAAAAACTTTAAGTCCCAATATTTATAAGCTGACGAAAGAAAAAGTCGTTTTAATTTTGTTTATTTTATCACAAAAGTTCTTTTATTTAAAAACAACAAAAACAATTTATTCCAAGTTCTTTTATTAAATGTATACGAAGGCTTAACTTAAATAAGGTCACTTTTCAGTCTCACATTTAAAGTCGGGCAATTAATGAAAAATTAGCATTATGTGAACATAACGCAAAATTAATATTTTGTAGATCCACCTTTTTGGGTTTCAACAGCTTGTAAGCGGTTAGGCAAAGATTCCACTAATTTTTTGCAAACCTCAGGACTTATATTATTCCACTCTTCCTGTAAGGCATTCTTTAGTTGTGGAATTGACGTACACTGCCTATCCTGCATCCGGCGGCCTAATTCGTCCCACAAATGTTCAATAACATTGAGGTCCGGACTTTGTGCAGGGGTTTTAATAACCTTCGGACAGTTATAGAGCAGCCAATTCTTTACATCATATGCTGAATGTTTAGGATCATTGTCCTGGTAAAATTGGAAATTAGTTTCAATGCCGAGTTTTTTTACGCTTTCTTTTAAATTTTTTCTCAAAATATTTAAATAAACATTCTTATTCATAACACCGTCAATGAAATGCAAATTTCCAACGCTTGAGGCTGCCATGCATCCCCAAACCATAACCGATCCACCTTCTCTTTGTTTGGTTTCTCTTTGTTTGGTTTGCGCCATACTTTGCCTCTTCCATCGCACCCAAATAAGTTAAATTTACTTTCGTCAGTAAACAATACCTAAATATTAATAATAAGCCTAATTAAATTTTTATGTTTGTTCCAACTTACGGTACTCTAGAAATCAAAATCTTTGGTCATATATTGACGAGCAAAAACTAGCCGTTCGCTTTGGTTTTTCTTACTTATAAGAGGTTTTTTCCGTGCCACTCGGCCATGAAAGTCATTCTTGCGAAGAAATCTTCTTATTGTTTCTGGGTTTATCTCCGTCCCAAAAGCTTCCTTGACCATTGCTGTCAGTTTTGGAGCAGAAATAAAAGGATTTTTCTTCACCTGTTTTAAAATCATGCTCTCATCTCTGGCTGAAAGCTTTCTTGCTCGGGCTCCGCGTTTTTTATTTGCTACCAAACCACTTTCTTTATATCTAGAAATGATATCATGCACTGTAGATTTGCTTTTTTTTATCAAATTAGATATTTCCCTTTCAGATTTTCCATCTAAGTGCAACTCAATTATTATTTTCCGTTCTTCGAAGGTGGATTGTTTAATTTTGTGCGGCATTTTTCAAAAAACTTTTATAATCTTCACTGATCGAATGATTGTGTAAGAAGAAATAATTGTTTTGGAGACAAAAGAATAAAAAAGTGGAAATAACGGTATATTTCACTTTTTCATTGTACAGAACATTAAGTGCCCGATTTTCAATGTGAGACAGAGAATTTAGTTTTTCTCATTTTGTTATTCTTATGTATTTTATAACGGGACTTAAAATAAAATTTCTATGGTTTTTCTATTAATAAGAGTTTTTATGATAAAACAAAAAAAGTTAAACGCATCATCTTTCATCAAAACATAAATATTAAGATCATAAATTTTCGACAATGTTTGCCCGACTTTATATGTGAGTGACTGTATGTATATATGTAAATACCCAAATAACTAAAGAAATAAAAACAAAACCCATAAATGAAGAAAACGAAAAGATTTGAAATGGGTCAGGGTCATATAAAAACATATTTACATATTTCTAATAAACACACACATGAAGACGCATAGTTCCATGTTGAGTAAAAATACATAAAAGCAATTCAATAAGTTATTTACATAACTTTAAAACAAAGTTTCAAATGTTTTACCAGCAGCTTACAGAACACAACTTGATTATAAGACGCTAATAAACACGAATGCTTCTCCAGTTTGACTTCGCACATGGCGTGTGCGATATATATACATACATATGTATGTATAATTGTTGTGTGGACCAGAGATCTGCAATCGGTGCATTTTTTAATGATCTAAGTACACATGTCTTAAATCGAGTTGCGGTGGGATTGGCCATTGTTTGTTTGTATGTTTTCTACTCGTTGGAGATTGTGCCTGTAAACTAGTGATGCCCAAAGAGAAATCCATAGTTACGCTCTGAGTGTAAATAAATTTGCACTGGGAGAAAAAATACGCAAATCAAAAAAATCGTTTTACTTACAATTCAATTAAAATTGAAGTAAAAGTATAGAATAAATATATGAATTTATATTTTAGTATTTTTCATAAACTTTATATTACATAAAGTAAAAAATTGGCAAAATGCAGAGAAAAAACAAGGAATAAATTCATACATACGTCGTTGTCTCATTGACGACTAAACTAATGAGCGTAAGATTGTGTTTGCTTTTGTTTACCACTTTAATACAATGGATGGGCATCGCTACTGTAAACTAGAGTATATAACATACCCAATCAAGTTTGTATGCGGTGGCTGCTTGATTTGTAAAAAGTTGAAAAGTACAAAGAGGAACAAAAAAAAAAAAAAATTTGCCAATAATTACATTTTTAATGTAAGTACAACTAATATGTTTTTTATACCCTTCACAAAAATGTAAAGGGTATATATAAGTTTGTGATTCCGTTTGTAATTTCTACAGTTTTTATTTGCGACCCTATAAAGTATATATTTTCTGATTCAGAGTTAATGGAAAAGTCGATTAAGCTACGTCCGTCTCTTCGTTTGTGAGAAAACCATTAGACTTAGAAAATTTTTTCTTTCACCATTATTTTACCCCATCGGTTCATGGGTTTGCTATTGAAATTCAGTGATATTGGTTCATATATAGCTGAGATATATAAAATTCCGAAAACCCCCATTTTTTTGATATTTTGTATGGAAATTTTGGGAAAAAAAACATTGTTTGTTTTGCTTTAAACTTCACACACTTATTAAGCATGGTGACCAAAAAAATTTTTTTTTCAGATATCGGTCCATATATACCCGAGATATAGCCTCAACCGGCTTTTTCATGAAAATATCGCGTATGCGAACTTAAACAACTTTTTTGTGCTCAAAAGCATTTTTGAAGTAAGGTTATATAAATAAGGAAAATAATAATTTACGATATCGGTCCATATATAAACAAATTGTTTGTGGTCAAAAGCAGTTTTGGTAATGAAATAACTTTATATAGTTATGGAAAATGAAAATTTCCGATATCGGTCCATATATACACGAAATATAGCCTGAACCGATTTTTCCAATAACATTTTTTTTGTTTTTTTTTTTATGAAGAGCAATTCTCGTTATAAAAGAAGGTTACTAAAATACAGAATATAGAAAATTCCGATATCGGTTCATATATAACCGAGCATATTTAGGTCACATTTTTAAATATACTATATATATACGAGACTATCGTGAAGGGTATTTTAGATTCGCCCCGCCGAATATACTAAATTCTTACTTGTTTTTAAATGTTATTTTATATAATTTAGTTTCCAATAATTGCTTTTACTGTAACAATTTTATAAATAAATTTTTATCTTAGTTTGTAGTTTTTAGATTTAGTTATTTCTTTAATAGCGTTTTAAATTTGAGTTTACTCTAAAGTTATTTCAAGGTCATGGTTCTTCTAGATTTTCATTAGCTTAATTTAAATTTAGTGATTTCTTAGTAAATTAGTTTATTGGTTTCAATATTTAGTTCTTATCGGGTTAATATTTCTACTTTTAATTTTGGTTTCAAGTTAAATTCTTCTTCTTTAATTCTTATGGTTTCAATCTCCAGTTCTTATCGGGTTAATATTTTTTCTATGAAGAATTGTTTGTTTTACCCAATTTAATTTTAAACTTTTTGCAATTTTAATTCTGTCACACTTTTAATTTTGGTTTTAAGTTAAATTCTTCTTCAAAAAAATTCTTCTTCTTTAATTCTTATGATTCTAATTTTTTATACCCTTCACAAAAATATAAAGGGTATATATAAGTTTGTGATTCCGTTTGTAATTTCTACAATTTTCATTTGCGACCCTATAAAGTATATATATTCTGATTCAGAATTAATGGAAAAGTCGATTAAGCGATGTCCATCTGTCCGCTGTTAAAATACCGTTTCTGAGAAAACCACTGGACCTAGAAACTTTTTTCTTTCACCATTCTTTTACTCCAAAGATTCATGGGTTAGCTATTGAAATTCAGTAATGTCGGTTCACGTATAACTGAGATATATTCAAAAGTCCGAAAAAAGCCATTTTTTTTGCAATTTTGCATCAAAATTAAAAAAAAAAACAAGTAAGAGTGTGGTAAATTCGGCTGGGCCGAATCTAAAATACCCTTCACAATAGTCACGTAAATGTATAGTACATATTACAAATTTGAACTAAATATGCTGTTTTAATTTATAATAATGATAGTTAAAATCATTAAAATCTTTGATATGAACTAATAATTTCCATAGTTTTAAGCTGGGGAGACCTGCGAAGTTGTTACTATCTTCTAACTCTTCTTTTTTCTGACAGAAGTAGTTCAATTTCAGACGAATATGTTCTGTTACTCACATGTCTGGATCTTATATGGCTAGTGGTAGCATGCTGTACGGCTAGTTTAAGGTGTTCAGAGAATTCGTTATTGACGCATCAATATTCTCAGGGGTTCTCAAGGCAATATTTTCCGTACAATGAGTACTCAAAATTTTTTTATATTTCAGCCAATTGACTCTAGTGACGGTCAATGCCAAGTCACAAAACGGGGAACCAACCCTCTGGGGGAACGAAACAGAGACTATAGTGGGTGAATGATCTGATGACAAATCTAATGAAGGCTCCACTTGCATCCATTGTAAGGGAAAATTTTTTGTAACTCCAAAATCTATAATGTCTGAGTGTCCACTTGAAATCACATTTAAGTGTAACAAATAATATTAAAATGAAAATCGTGTTACAGTAGGAATACCCAATTTATTCATCCCCAAGTCGTTTGCCACCACCAGAACAGAAAATAGTTGAAGAGCAGATAAAAAATATGATTCGAAAATTATGATTAAAGGCGTATTAAAGCGTAGATTAAAGGCGTATAAACAAAGTTTGTTTCAATGATAGATTTCCTGTGCCAAATATGGAAGAGTTAGTTAACTATTTGTCGGGTGCTTCAGTATTACGATCTGGACATTAAAAATGCTTTTCTACATGTACCAATTGAAGAGGAGAGCAAAAGTACACAACATTTGTAACAAAACAAGGAATATTTGAGTTGAACAATGAACCATTTCATTTTTGCAACTCGCCAGCTGTGTTAATACGTTTTATCGGGTGGTTAAATTTCAAGAGCCGATATTGAATGTGAACCACACTTAAACGCCAAGTTTTTTTCCGAATTTTATTTGACATTTCTCTATTTCAGACTTACTCAATTTGAACCATGGAGAGATACACAATCCAACAACGTGTTAAAGTTATCCAGACTTATTATGAAAATGGGCGTTCAAATCAAAATGCATATCGTGCACTTTGTGATTTTTTTGGTCAATTTGATCGTCCAAATGTGCGTACAATCGCAAAAATCGTGGAAAATTTTGAGCAAACCGGGTTTGTAGAAGATGTGAGAACACCAGTGCATGCTCGTACAGCTCGTACTGCAGAAAATATTGCTGCTGTTCGCGATAGTGTGGCTGAAGAGCCGTCCACCTCAACTCGTCGTCGTGCCCAACAATTGCATCTCTCACGCTCGTCGTTGATGAACATTATGCATAAAGACTTGCATTTACACGCTTACAAGGTGCAATTGGCTCAAGAACTAAAGCCTCTTGACCATTCCAAACGTCGTGAATGGGCAGAATGGTGGCAAGAAATGGCAACAGTGGATGATCAATTTCAATCAAATCAAAGAAAATCATCTTCAGTGATGAGGCACATTTTCACCTCAGTGGATTCGTCAATAAACAGAATTGCCGCATTCGGGCGAATGAGAATCCAAGAGTGACTGTCGAAAAACCAATGCACCCACATAGAGTGACTGTTTGGTGCGGTTTATGTGCTGGCGGCATCATCGGGCCGCATTTTCTCCAAAATGAGGCCGGTCAGGCAGTTGCTGTGAATGGTGTTCGCTATCGTGAGATGATAACGAACTTTTTATGGCCCGAATTGGAAGTTATGAATGTAGACGATATGTGGTTTCAGCAGGACGGTGCCACTTGCCACACAGCTAACGAAACAATGGCTCTTTTGCGCGTTCAGGTCAATGGCCGCGTTATCTCCCATGGTGGCGATGTCAATTGACCGCCAATATCATGCAATTTGACACAGTTGGACTTCTTTCTTTGGAGTTATTTGATAGAAAAGGTGTACGTCGATAAGCCAGCAACAATTCAACAGCTAAAGGATGAGATAATTCGGCACATTAACGGCATAGAACGTCAGGGTCATCGAAAATTTGGACCATCGGATGGAGGTGTGCCGCCGTGGTTGCGGCGCCCATTTAGCCGATATTTTGTTCCATACATAATTGAATAATACCAATATATCATAATAAAATAAAATTACAATAATTTTCTAAATAGTTTGTGTTTTATTCAAGATCAACATCGGCCCTTGAAATTTAACCACCCTTTATAAATGCAATTTTCTCCAGTTTACATAATGCAAATTTATATGGACGATATTATCGTCTATTCTGCTGATGAAAATACAGGTTTGAATTACTCGAAAAATAATTTGGAAATAAACTGGAAGAAATGTTTTTACAGAGAAAAATTGAGTTTTTGGCAATTATTATATAAGAAGGTAAAGTGACTTCAAGTGAAGCGAAACTGAAAGCAATACAATCTCTTCCCGGTCTTATTGCAATTTTCCAAAAGTTTATAGCAAACTATTCAGTCAATGCTAGATCATTGACACATTTTCTTAAAAAAGATGTCAAATTTTTAATAAATGATCAAGCTAAAGGAGCTGTAGATGAACTAAAATATATGCTGATAAGTCAACTAGTATTGAAAATATATTCGAGGGAAGGCAGGACGCAATTGCATACAGATGCATCAAAGTTTGGTTTTGGGGCTATACTTGTACAACAATTAGATGAAAAATGATATATTATATATAGTAAAAAATATCTGAGAGTGAATCAAGACTACATAGCTATCATTTGGAAATCAAGGCAGTGTTTTTATAGCGTTGGGTATAAAATTTTATTGGGTAACAGATTCAAACAAATTTACGACTCAATTTCTAGATTGTAATGTATATGCAGGACTTTGATTATAGTCTAGAACATCGAAAAGGAGATCGTATGAAACATCTAGATGCACTCAGCAGAAATGCAGTGAATGTCGTCAGCCTAGAGTCAGAGTTAAAATATCGCCTGCGAAAAGCGCAAAGCAGTGATGAACCCATAAAATTTATTTTTGAAGTCCTGAAAATTCGTCCATATGACAATTATAAATTACCAGGAGGAGTATTATCTAAATCAGTTGATGGGCAAGATGTTTTTGTTGTTCACGTAACATAGAAAAGGAAATAACGAAGGCACATGAGTTGGGGCATTTCAGTGTTGCCAAACTGTCCATCAAATAAAACAGCAATATTTCATTCCACACATGGAGACTAAAGTTAAGAGAGTTATACAAAATTGTATAAAATGCATTCTGTTTAATAAAAAGCAATGGAAACTGGAAGGATTTCTGGAATATATAAATAAGAGTGAATTGCCATATGGATCATTTGGGTCCCATGGAAGCAACTTCCAAGTTTGCCATAGTAAATGGTTTTAGTAAATTTGTTTAGATATACCCTACAAAAACGACTGGCGTTGAAGAGGTTATTAATAAACAAGCTACTTGGTGTTCAGTTTAGTATAATAGAAATCCTAAGAAACGAGCTTGAGACTGAATTTGATGATAAATGACAACAAATGATATATGAAAGCAGCAAATGCAAAAGATACAAGATGAATGCAAGAAAAACCTTGATCCTAAAGGAAAGAAGAATGTAGAATATAAAGAAGACGACTTAGTAGTAATCAAGTCAAATGTTCACAAAGACTACTTCCTCTTTCCCCCTCCTCACAACCTATTTTCCTAGTTCTAGTACAATGTACTACATATGTTGGTGTTATCCCCTGAGTATCTACTGGTCCAAGTCAAAGAAGAACAAAAATGGCTCCTTTGAGCTTGATATTTAATGGCCGAGTTATCTCATGTGATTTGACACCGTTGGACTTCTTTTTATGGGCATATTTAAAAGAAAGAGGATACGCCAATAAGCCAAGAACAATTCCAGAGCTAACAATCCGAAAATTTGGCACATTAACGGCATCAATTATGTCTCAAGAAATAAAAAGTATGAACATTTGGCTGATGTTTTGTTGCACACATAATTTTCGTAGATACTTTTATAATAATAGAGTTTTCAGATTATTTTTGTTTTTTATTTGCGATTTTAACACCGATCGCATGCACTTTTCATGTGAGAAATTTAGCAAAGCCGACAATATTGAAAAAATTGAGTGAGTCCTTTTTTCATAAGTTTGCTTAGTCCCAGGTTACGTTGCACAGTTTATGTTGTTGCTACTTTAAACTTGCATTTATATTGATCAATTTTTATTGATGTATCAGTATACATATATGGATATGAAAATAGGCAAATGTCAAAATAGAACTGCTGCTAACTTCCCAGGTAAAAAGCGAATTGCACGAGTACATTCTAACTCGTCTCTCCCTTCTAAAGTAAGCAGAGACAATAGTTGCACAAACTCTAAACAAGGACTTAGATCCATGAATTAAAAAAAAAAAATTCTAGCATGAATTTTGCAACAACGTCATAACTCAAATAAGCTTTTCGAGCCAACAGAGCAGAGGTCTAATCACCGCATAAGATATCGAGCAAAATTATCGAAATTTTTCATTTTGGTATCATGGTATACGATATCAAATAAATTGTATAGCAATCATATAAAAAAGTTAGAGGATTTATTTTTAGTATTCGTACTTTTAGGAAACGTATGGTCTTCAATCTATTACATTTTGCTTAAATTGCCATCCGATATGCATCGTTTGCCATAATCTAGATGTATCGCAATATTATTCGATACGATAGTTATTTCGATATCGTATGCGGTGAGTAGAACACCAGAATTGTTGAACTTCATCAACTTCACTTTTAAGCAAAAGTTACACAAACTGTAAACTAGGACTTAGATCCATCAATTTAAAAAAAATTATCCTAGCACGAATTTTGCAACAACGTCATAACTCAAATAAGCTTTTCGAGCCAACAAAGTAGAATTGTTGAACTTCAGCGAAATTTATTTTAATCACTCTTAAAGTATCTCTTCTGAAAGGTATTTTCTACGGTGGTATGTCATAACGTCCAGTGACATAAAGTCCATGGACGTTATGACACTTATAAAAATGACATAACGTCCAACCGAGAGGTGTCGTAAAGTCCGTGGACATTATGGCACTTTGCAGAGTGTCACAACACCCATAACTTAAGTAATAATAAAAAAATTTTTAAAGTGGAAAATTTTAATTGTAATACCTTCACCATAACTATATACGAATATATGAATATGTACACAAAGAGAAAAAAGACGTTCATTAATTTTTGTCAGCGAACGATAATGCATAACTCGTTAAATTGTGGACACATCATTGTCAAACTGTAAACATATCGCCGTCAAATTGCGAATAGATGGCCCAAAAATACCGGTATTAAATTGAGAATGTCTTGTTGTCAAGATGAGATCCTTTGGTTCAATTAAAAACGAATGTTGTCAAAACGACATTACCTTTTGTCACTTGATATGATTTGTTTATAATTTTATCATTACTTTTCTAAGTGATGTTATTTAAAAAGAAATATATACGTATTAGATAAATCAAAATAAATTTGATTTATCTAATAAGCAATCAAATGAAAAAAAAGATACTGATATACAGCTGTTGTCAAAATAATAGCACCACTAGTATACCCGATTTTAAAATGTTAATAAAACCCTACCTGTTTGAAAAAAGTTTTTGTATTTTTTTTTCAAGCGAAAAAATGTCTAAAAAGAATGATTAAAATAAAACTAGTTTCATTTGAATTCAAATTAACAAAAGAAAGAAACTTTTTCCCAAAATGTTGAATAAAATCATGTGTCAAAATAATACCACTGGAAGAAAATATAGTACATTTATAGCATGATTTGCTGTCGTTGGAATATAAATAGCTATCCTTACGTACTGTTTTTAATATTTAGTTGCGACACCTTTGTTAGCTATAACTGCCTTGCATCGGCGGCCCATAGAGTTAATTAAGTTCTGGTACCTCTCTAATGAAATAGAATGCCAGCTTTGTTGCACTGTCACCCAAAGATCGTTATTGTTGGTCGGTTTGACTTCTGAGACCTTCCTCTTCACATCAGACCACAAATTTTCTATGGGGTTTAAATCAGGAGACTGTGCAGGCCATTCCATCAAAGGAACATTATTGTCTTTTTAGCTTTTCCGCTAGTATGTTTTGGGTCATTGTCTTGTTGCATGACCCAAATCAGTGGCATATTTTCAGAAGCATAAGGCAGCATTACCTCATCGAGTATCTTGACATATTCTGCTGCATCCATGATGCTAGTGATACGGTGAATAGGTACAACGCCATAGTACGAAAAACATCCCCATACCACGATACTCGAACCTCCGTGTTTGACGATCTTAGTGGTAAATTTTGGGTTATATTCCGAATTTGGTGGTCTTCTAACATACGATCGTGAACCCTTTCCACCAAATAATACTATTTTTGACTCAACTGTCCACAGAATATTACGCCACTTTTCAATTGGCCACTCTATGTGGTTTTTAGCAAACTGCAACCGTTTGGACACATGCTTTTTGTTAATAGAGGAACTTTTCTTGGACTGTGCGCTTTTAGATTATGTTCCCTGAGTCTCCTTGATATTGTCTCGGTACTTATTGGCAGTTCTAATTCTTTTTTAACCAATTGCTGATCAAGTTTTTGAATTGGATAATCTTTATTACTTTGCATAACTTGATTACTCATAAAGGAAGTATGAAGGAAAAATCGGCGCCGATGTTTCCGTAATAGATTATTAAATCCAAAAAAAACCGATATTGGAGAAGAAAGCGAATCGGAAACGAAAGATATCGAAGAAAATGCTATCAACATCAATAGTTAAGTGACAGAAATCTTAAAATGCGTTATATGCTTGGCAGAGCCAAGAAATGTCTTGTTAATGCCTTGCAATTATTTTTCAATTTGTTCACCTTGTTGTCAAAATTTGTATACTAAATCTAAGAAAAGTAATTCAACCTTGCTTTGTCCTTACTATAGACAAATTTTTGACTGTAATATACTTCTGAATATATTTCAGTAAGCGATTATTTATTTTGACAGTAAAGTACTTTGTAGTTCTGTGAAAACTAATTTATGTAAAAAAAACTTAATTTTTTTTATTCAATTTTTCAAGGGAATACTAATTCGTAAATTTAAAGAGAATATAAAAAAATTCTGTATTGAAATAATCACTTGTTTAATTAAAAAGAGTGGAAGTGTCAATTGCTTGTAGGCAATATAAGTAAGAGTTATGTGTCAAAGTTTTGCCACCGAAAGGGTGACAAAATTTGATAATGGGAACGACTTCTATTGGTTCACATTATCGCTCAAATATATGGCTATTTTCATATTTAACTTCCTTTTTAATTATGGACCTTATGACATTTTTAATGTCCATTTGCAAAGTGTCACTATGCCCATGGACACTATGACATTTTCAAAAGTGCCATACTGTCCATGTACCCTATGCACTCTTTTATGTGTGTCACAGTGTCCATGCAGATTACAACACTGGACATTATGACATGCCACCTTTTCTACACGGTTTTTGTAAAATGTGTATTGAAACCCTAAGTTCAATAGGAGTTTTGCTGAAATCAGGGCCATTCGTGTTATGGCGTTGTGACAATAAACGTGAGGTACACTGCGTTTCACTTGAATAACACACCGTACATATTGAAATTTTTGTCGCTATATCTTTGGAAGAAATAAAAATATCGGATTGCTTTTGGATTATATTTGTAGTGCTATTTGTAGCTTTTATTATAAAATAAAAAAATATTTCGATTTATCAAATTGTTTTTAAAATACAACAAAAAAAAAAGAAAAGTACTCAAAAATAACAAACAAATTTCGTTTCACTGGAATAGCACAAAAAGTGCCAAAAAATACTTTTTATTAGGGTTTTTAATTTTATTATTATTTTTTATAAAAACTAAAATTTAAATACGGGTTTTTAGTAGTGAGTTGAGCCTACCTTGTTCAGGATAACCTCGTATATCCTATTAGGCATTGACTCGTACAAATTTTTTAAATAGTCGAGTGAAATTGAACTCCATGCCCGTTGAATGGCCTCAATAAGTTCGGCTTTGGTTGAAAATTGTTTTCCAGACTCGTAAAATTTTCTGACCAGCCATCCCCAAACATTCTCTATTATATTTAGGTCCGGCGAGTAAGGTGGCCAATTCAACAGGTTAACAGTTTTGGACGCTATCCACGATTTGACCACACGGGCATTGTGTATTGGGGCGTTGTCTTGTTAAAAGGTCCACGACAATAGACCAAAAAGATTTTCTAATTGTGGAAAAACCTTGTCTAAAACACCCTGATACGTTTTAGCGTTCATATTTGAGCTTAGAAATTGGAGCTCAAAGGTGCTATAAAAGGAAATGGCACCCCACACCATAACTCCGCCGACCCAACTGTGCAATCGATCCAACTCGTGAGTCTCCTTCCTCAAGTCATGAAAATAATAACTATAACCATCAGGTCCCTCCAAATTAAACTTCTTCTCGTCTGAAAAGACAACGCGCTTCCACTCGTTGCTCCATGCCATTTTATCTCTACAAAATTTCAACCGCATTTCTTTCCGTGCACAGTTAAGTGGCGGTTTTTCCTTTAACTTAAGTCGCTTGAGGTGATTTGCTCCTGAAATAACACGCCACACAGTAGTCTTGCTAGCATTTACACCTACTTTTGCTTTAATTTTTTCAACAGAATCGTGCGAATTTGAAGCGTCTCTTAAAATGGCCCTCTTATCTGCGTCAGACAGCACACCTCCTACACGACCCTTCATATTCTTTCCGTAGTTCGTCTCGTTTTTAATAAAATTCGATATTACTTTTGTGCTTTTTTCTATTTTTTTTGGAGATTTCGGTCACAGAAAGCTTACAATCTCTATAGGTTTTAATTTTTATTTGCTCGTCGTTGGTTAAAGCTTTACCGCGACCCATTGTTTTCCTAAATTAAACTAATTTGTTTGCAAAAGTTGAAAAAAATGCTTTTTTTAATTAGCGGTTAATCCGTTCACTTGTAAGTCAAACTGAAACTGCAACGTGCTATTCAAGTGAAACAAGCCTTGCTTTTCTAAACAAATTTAATACAAAGCAGAAAAAATAAATAACGGTATTTTTCCAGTGAACCAATTTTGTCTCTCGGAGACAATAGATGATGACGAAAATAAAACAACAACAAGAAGTTCAACAAAGTTAAAAATATCGAAAGATAACCAATTAATAATAAAAATAACCGAGAGGGCTATTCAAGTGAAACGGAGTGTATGTAATTATATATGTATCTTCTGAAACTTTTTTTTCGTTCTTTTAAAGCTTTTACGATATGTAAAGTTTGAAATCAGAAGAAAGGAGTGTAAAATAAATTTAATTATATCTATTAACATATTATTACCTGTTAACTATGGAAAATCCCAAGTTTGTATAGTGTTTTTAGTTATTGTTGCAGCTTTTCCAGTTGTGTTTAAATTATATTTTTTTGAAATACTTTTATAATTTGAATATTTTCAAAATAAAGATTCAAAATTATTTTTTAAACTTTTCGTTTGGTAATTTTTCTTTTACATATGTATGTTAAAGCTTTATTCTCCAACAAATATGATTGCACTTTTTACCTATTTTAATCAAAATAAAATAGTTTTTAATTTAATATTTTTTTTTTTTACGAAAAAAATTACTGATTTACATTTTCAATAAAAACAAACTTTAGAACAATAATTTTAACTGCTAATATTTAGCATATGTACATACATACATATGTACTAACTACAAGTGTAATAAATTATTTAAAATTGTCAATTAAAAAAAAAAATTGTTGAAAATATATTTTTCAAGTTCCTTTTTATTATGTATATGTATATACATATATATATGTACAAGTAAAATGTTTATGTTTTGTAACTGTTAAAAAGCACCTGTGATTTTTATACACAAAATTTTCTTCAATACACGGTTCGTAATCGATTACGCGATAATATACTCGTATGTGCATATATATATATATATTATAACAACGGTTGACGGTTACAAACTTTAATTTGAATTTTTTTTGTTTTTGTTATTTAATTATTTTAACTTGTGCAGCGTCCGTTAGCTTAATGCGCCTCAATGTACGTTTAAATTAAGTCTACTATCTTTTATGTCCACTAGGTCTTACCGAACTCTAATAATTTGAAAAAAGTCAGCAAGTATGTCTGTATGTATGTTTGCTTTTGGGTAAGTAAGAAAGTTTAAAAGCACTGCATACCCATCATCAAGTTAAAAAACCTACATACATACATACATATTCGTACATACAAACATTGTTTACAAGCCAGACCAGGCGGCAAATCTGCTCTGCCTGCAGCTGTAGCTTGATCACATAAACAAGCATACATACATATGTACATAAATTTGTTTATATCTTTAACCCATTGCAGACTGGCTTCTTATGTTATATGTAAGTGCGTTCGACGCTCCATATTTGTAATTGCATGATGGCTGTGTTGTTGTAAAAATGTATTGTATGTAGCTGTTGTTGCTCTTGTTACACCTCGTTTTCGCAACAAGTTTTTGTTCAAATAGAAATACAAACACAAACACAATATCAGCTGCTGTTCACCCGGCAAACATTTTCTATTAAAACGAGACGAAAAAGTAACAGTAAGACGTGCAAAACTATCGTATAGCTTTACAATTCTTATGTCTAAGATAGACGTTACTACAAATCGCACAAGTATGAAATTAGTATCAGGCGTATCATGCTGTCGTACTTGTGTAGTATACTTTGCAGTACTTTGCAGTTTACAAATAATTTGCAATGGGATCGACATATTGATGCAATTAAATCTAAAATATCATCAGCGGTTGGTGTATTGCGAAAGTTCAGAAACAAATTTGACCGCCGTACTAAGAAGCTGGTATATGATAGTTTAGTTCACAGCCTAGATGGCTGTAAGAGACTCAATAGCTCTGTTACAAGACCTATTTGGCGGATGCATTGTCTCGCCCAGAAATAATTTCAATTGGCCCCATGCTCACCGGATTTTTCATTGGGATTATTTGTAAGAACAATAAAATTTAAACTACAACACCGAAAATTTTACGAAAAGTTATGGAAAATGTGTTGGAAAGAGCACGATTGTGCGAAGCCGAAAATGGTCTCCACTTGCGGGATATAATTTTTAATACCTAAGCCAAAAATATACCCCACTAATAAAATGTAAAAGATGTTGCGGGGCGAATTCATAAAACAAAATGTATGTAGTCACCCATATGACTGTGAGGATTAGAAAAAATTACTAAGTCAGAAAATAATCCGGAAAGAAGGTCTAAAGAAAAGGTCTGGCAAAGAAGACAGTCCGCATCTAGAAGAAAAGATAAAAAGATCCTACGTAAGTAATATGAGACTAGGGAAGTGTGGAAATAAGTATATAATTAGGATATTCGTTTGATCCTATAGCTGCCAAGATGAACACCCTGTGAGCTTTGAAGGAAAAGGTTATGAAAACGAAGTAAGGTTCAGAGATTAAGCTAGGTAGGAGATCTATATTTAAAATTAAAATAAAAAAAAAATCGAAGGAAACTGAAGAAATGCCGATAAAATAGTAAAAACTGCCATATTGGAGTTATACGAGAACTTTCGTGATGAAAATATGTGTGTTTTCTAGAGAAAGAAAGAAGAAAATTTAAAATTTTTGCAATTGATTTTATTTTCTTTGGCGTAACTACAAAATCACTTAGCAGAAGATTCCCTCTTCTATTATTATATTATGTGCTAATGGGAAATTAAAATACCTTGCTAAGATTATAAAATATTTAAAATTTTTTATGTGATGTGTATGTGTATACGTGCCAGTCCCGCGATTGTCGGAAAAAAAGCTAGTGTAATTGAGAAGAGATCAATAGATAAAATACATAGGTATAAATATAGTAATACAGAGTCCGGATGGTAAATTTGAATTTGCATATTGCAAACGAAAAGGTTTTGGTGGGATCAGGGAGCTCCTTTATTTCCGGCTGAGAAACCATATTTTTGTGTTTTGAGTCAATCCAATTATTTTGATTGTATTCCGGCGCTATAACAAAGTGGTGTCTCTGTGTAAATGAAATAAAACGGAAATAGAAAAATTTGATTAAATTATGTGCAGAAACATCTCGGGGCTGAATACCAAAATAGTTTTATTATAAGCAATATATGTATTTTGGTTAGGTTATTGTATGTTTCATGTCAATCTGAATAGGATATATCTTTTATTGGTATACAAACCTTAATTAGTAATTAAACAAAATGAATAAAGTTATTAATATTGTTATAATTGAACATGAGTGAATAAATTTATTTCGAAGGGATTGTTGGCATTAGATGAGGTGAAGTAAGACGGGTTGAGGCCACATTACAATATGAAGCGGATGCTAATGGCCAGGTAGGGATATGGGCGACCGGAGAATTCCAGCTACTCCCCGATAGTTAAATGTTCCAATTGTAAGTAAATGTTTTTTTGTAAATGTCAGGTTTTGCAGGAACGCATGTTCTTGTTTTTTTTTCTCTTGTTTGTACGAGTGGTCAAAATGGGTTGAGAACACCGCCCTGAACAAACTGCTGAGTCAGTCTGGAGCACGACCACCAATAAGTTTTCGTACTTGTAACAAAGAATATAATAATAATAATTAACAATTAAATAAAATATTTTTTAAATATTCAAACCATAAAGGTAGTTCTGCGCCACCCTGTATATTCATCTGAAAGCTACCTAGTTACCATTTCAGTCTCAAATTTGTCTCTCTGCCTTCCAATACTATTTTTAAAATATTATTTTTTAACAAGCTTATATTATTTTAACACTCGAAACGAAAGTTACATAAAACTGCATACGAAGTCTGATAAATGTAACCGTTATTTTAAATTTTTTCGCAAAGTATTTATTTATTCATCAACAACTAACTATCAAAGTATTCCCCCTCAGATATAATACACTTATGACAGCGTTTTTTTCCAATCCTCAAAACACTTCTGAAACGCGCTTTTTGGTATCGCCAACAGCTCCTGTTTCGATTTTTCTTTTATGTCCTCAATCATAGCAAAACGCTTTTCTCTCATCGGTGTCTTCAGTTTTGGGAAGAGGAAAAAGTTAGCGGAGGCCAAGTCCGGTGAATGCGGTGGATGTGAGGCATGATAACGGTTTTGTTTTTGGACAAAAACTTAATTATTACTTTTTCCACAATTCGGCGTTTCTGACGAATTGTTTCGCGCAAACGGCGCATAACTTCAAGGTAGTATTCCATATTGACTATACGATGTTGTGGTAAGAATTCGTGATGCACCACGTCCTTGCAGTCGAAGAAAACAGTGAGCAAAACCTTCCTACTTGATCGAACTAGACCTGTTTTTTCGGTCTTGGCTCTTGTGGACCCTTTCATTGGGATGATTGGGTCTCACCCATGATTCGTCAGCAGTTATGACCTTTTTGAGGAAATCTGGGTCGTCGTTGATGATGTTGAACAGCTACTCAGCGATGTCTATGCGACGTTGTTTTTGCTCAAAATTTAGCAATTTTGGAACAATCTTTGCTGACGCACGTTTCATGACTAAAACATCCGTAAAATTTGTTTGACATGAGCTGAACGACATGCCAACGTCATCAGCAACCTCTCTGATAGTGATTCGACGATTACCCAAAATCATTTTCTTCACTGCTTCAATGTTTTCATCGGTTGTTGTGGTGATCGGGCGACCAGGACGAGCATCGTCATAGACACCTGCTCGTCCTTCCTTAAACCGGTTATACCACAATTGTTCTGCTCATAGTAGACTCGCCAAATCCACAGTCAACATTTCAAATGTCCCTGCGCATTTAATTTCATTTTTTACACTAATCTTAATACAGCTGCTTTGATCCATTTTTACAAGTAGTAAAAATCGAAGAGCACACCAAAACACGTCAAAAAAAACTGACAATCGGAAATGGCTGATGATGCCAACATATATAACAGACAAGTCTACAAACATATGCGAAATCGAACATACGTAACTTACGAAATTTAAAAATAACAATTCGTATACAGTGTTGCCACTTTAGTGCGAAAGTTGGATTTTGCCGTATTGTTTCCGGAGAAGTGGTGGGATTATGGGGACTCACGAAGCCAAGTTTGGGAATTCTCAAAAAAATCCGGAACCACTTCGCTAAACATGCGTCTGAATTATAAACGGTAATCCACTTTTGTGCGAAAATTGAAGCTGCCGAATTATTTCTGAGGGAGTGTCGGGGATTTGGGCGTTACCTGAGGCTAACTTTGGAAATTTCCAAAAAACTTGGAACCGCTTTGCTAACCGAATCGGAGTTAAACAATAGTGAATGGAATTTTTTTTAATTTTGATATCGAAGCGTGCTATTTACTTTTTATACCCTTCACAAAAATGTAAAGGGTAATTTCCACAATTTTCATTTGCGACCCTATAAAGTGTATATATTCTGAATCAGAATTAATGGAAAAGTCGATTAAGCTATGTCCGTCTGTCCGCCGTTGAAATAACGTTTCTGAGAAAGCCTTTAAACTTAGAAATTTTTTTCTTTCACCATTCTTTTACCCCATCGATTCATGGGTTTGCTATCGAAATTCAGTACTATCGGTTCACGTATAGCTGAGATATATTAAAAATTCCAAAAAAAAACATTTTTTTTCCTATTTTTTATGAAAATTTTTGAAAAATTTTTGTTTTGCTTCAAACTTCACAGACTTATTAAGCATGGTGACTAAAAGACAAAAAAAATTTTTTCAGATATCGGTCCATATATACCCGAGATAAGCCTAAGCCGAGTTTTTCGTGAAAATGCCGCGAAAGCGAACTTAAACAAATTTTTTGTTTAAAAGCACTTCTGGTAATAAAATAAAGATATATAAATATGGAAAATTAAAATTTCCCATATCGGTCCATATATACCCGAGATATAGCCTAAACCTCTTTTTTCATAAAAATGCCGCGTAAGCGAACTTAAACATTTTTTTTTTTTTTGCTTAAAAGCAGTTGTGCCAATAAAAGAAGGTTGTATAAATATGGAAAATTAAAATTTCCGATATCGGTCCATATATATAACCGAGATATAGCCAAAACCGGGTTTGTTATGAAAGTGTCGCGTAAGCGAACTTAAACAAAGCAGTTCTGGTAATAAAATAAAGATATATAAATATGGAAAAGGAAAATTTCAGATGTCGGTCCGCATATACCCGAGATATAGCCTGAACCGATTTTTCTATTAACAGTTTTTTTTGCTGAAAAGTAATTCTCGTTATAAAAGAAAATTACTAAAATACAGAAAATAGAAAATTCCGATATCGGTTCATATATATATAACCGAGATATAGCTTAAACAAACTTTTCCATGAAAGATTTCTTTTTTGGAATGGTGATTATAAGTAACTAAATTTGTAATATGAGATATGGAGATATTTCTGCTCACTGGCATGTCCGCAATTTATATTAGATATAAAAATGGACCCAGTATACAATCTTGGGATGCGTCAGAAGTGATAGATTGGGAACTACACATAAATCCACCCTCAGCTGCTGAAAACTTTCGAGCTGTTATATAGCTTATCAGGAGCTTCTGATTGTTTACGGTAAGTACAACTTCAGTTTTAATAACAATCCTTCGTCTTCAATGAAGATGCCGGAGTAATACTTCTTTTCTTTTAATGTCTTTGCTCAATGGTGTTTCTGAAGCCAAATTGATGGTCGGGGATAAACCTGCTATCTGTTAACATTAGATACAGCTTAGACATAAGCAGTTTTTGATAAGGCCTATAAGATTCAGCCTTAGTGAGATCTTTGCCTGGCTTTGGAATCATTTTGACCAGTGCAACCTTCCATTTGGATGGATAAATTCCATTCGTAGAATGGCATTAAAAATAAAAAGCATTATTCTAATTGCTATACTGAGTAGCTTCATTCGCATTCATATGAGTTGTAAAACGGCATTGCCTCAGAAAAGGCTGCTTTACCAAAATCAGATTTTTTTATTTTCAACCCTATAAGCATAATCTGGTTAAATTTTAAGGGCTGGTGTTGATTTTGAATAAAACACGAATTATATAGGAATCATTGTCTTTTATTTTTATTATGATAATATTGGTATGAAATAAAATATCGGCCAAATGGCCAACGCGACTTCGCCGGCACACCTCCATCCGATGGTCCAAATTTTTGTTGATGTTGAGGCATAATTGGGTTTCTATGCCATTAATGTGTTGAACTAGCTCATCCTTTAGCTCTTGGATTGTTGCTGGTTTATCGACGTATACATTTTCTTTCAAATAACCCTAAAGAAAGAAGTCCAACCACCACTTGAGATAACATGGCCATTGAATTTGTCGCGTAAAAGAGCCATTGTTTCGTTAGCTGTGTAGCAAGTAGCACCTTTCTGTCCACCTTCAAGGCTCAAGGATGCCGCCATCCCATAAACAGTACCAAACAGTCACTCTTTGTGGGTGTATTATTATTCGACAATCACTCTTGGATTATTATTCGCACAAATGCGGCAATTCTGCTTATTGACGAATTCACTGAAGTGAAAATCTTCCTCATCACTGAAGATGATTTGCTTCGAAAATATATCATCAACTGTTGCCAATTCTTGCCACCATTCACTCACTCTTTTTTCTGACAAAAGTTTCAGACGAATAAGTTCTATTGTTCTCATTTCTGGATCTTGTATGGCTAGTGGCAGCATGCTGTATGGCTAGTTGAAGGTGTTCAGAGAATTCGTTAACTGACGCATCAATATTCTCAGGGGTTCTCAAGGCAATATTTTCCGTACAATGAGTACTCAAAAATTTTTTATATTTTAGCCAATTGACTTTAGGGACGGTCAATGCTAAGTCACTAAACGGGGAACCAACCTCCTTGGGGAACGAAACAGAGATTATAGTGGGTGAGTGATCTGATGACAAATCTTATGAAGGCTCCACTTGTATCCATTCTAAGGGGAACTCTTTTACAACTCCAAAATCTATCTTTCGTCGATCTGACGGCCGATACGCGGGGTGTCCGCTTGAAATTACATCTAAGCCTATTTTGAAAACGGTGTCAAAAAGCACGTGGCCTTTCGGGAAATTAAACGTGATCTCGAAAACGTGTGTTTAGCGTTATAGTCGCCAGCCACTAAAAATCGAGGCCCAAGTGATTTTAAAAAACGTGAATATTGGTTTTCTGTTACTGAAAATCGTGGTGGTGAGTAAATCGAAGATATAGCAATTTTTTCGTGAAAATAAGCAATGCATATATTAGTTGCTTGGAGATACTCCTCATGTGTGTCGTTCATTAAATAGTGCTTACTTCTCGATTTTATTAGAATTGCCAATCCGCCGCAAGATCTTCCACGGGAATTTTTTGTGTAATACAGTATGTAACCGTTAATTTGAAATTACGGTTGGTTGTCAAATGGGTTTCAGCATTCAACAAGGAAGTGCTCAAGTTAATTTTTGTGTTGAAGGATGCCGTTTGGGTTCCAGAAACTTATTTGAAACCAATTCATTTGTTTACAGTTGCGTGCAAAATAGTGGATTGCATTTTCAGCATTTCCTGCATCATGTTCGTCATGGAAACCGTAAATGTATTTATGGATTGAACAAGAGTCTACATTATGTTCATTAACGACGAGCGTGAGAGATGCAATTGTTGGGCACGACGACGAGTTGAGGTGAACCGCCGTTCAGCCTCACTATCGTGAACAGCAGCAATATTTTCTCTAGGAGTACATGCAGGACATGCACTGATGTTTTCACATCTCCTACACACCTATTTTGGTCAAATTTTTGCACGATTTTTCCGAATATATGCACATTTTTGACGATTAAGTTGATTGAAAAAATCACGATATGCATTTTGATTTGAACGTCCAAGCCTGAATAACTTTAAGGCATTGCTGGCAACGTTGTCTTCGTCAATTTTCAAAAAATTGGCGCGAAAAGTGTATTTAAGAAAAAAAAGGGTGAACAATACTAAAACCAAATATATAAATATTTGTTTAAATTTTTTTTTTTAACAAATGTAAAGAATTAGTATCACTTTTTAGAAATGCCAGTTCTATATTTGGTAATTAAATCTTCACTTGGATTCCATTCTTCCAGTCCGGCTTTCATCAAATTAAGAGACGAAAGCATGGAATCACAAGTCTCTACTTTAACTGCCAGGCTCAGGATATCCAACGTAAACCAACGCGAAAGAAAAGGAGTCACTCACTATTAGTCGATTTTGGGGCTCGCTATCATTATCGTTTTCGTTCGCATGGTATTTACGTTATCCACATAACACCTTTAACAATTATTACATATTTATATTGCCACATCAACTAAATTGAAAATTAATCGCTTACATTGAAAATACTTGTAAATTTGGTCATTAAAAATGTGACTCTGAGCTTTATTAAATTAAAATGAATGACAGAAAAGATGGAAACACGATTACATTCATTTATTTATTAATAAAGGAATATAATTGAAAGTAAATTCACCACATTTGTTTTTTTAAAATCAGTTTATTATTTTTATTATTAAACTATAAAATTAATTTTTATTTACATATGTATGGCCTTGGGAACGAGTGCTTATGATTAATTATAATTATGTATATATTACTTAGCTCTAATAGGAAATAAGGAAATAAATATTTCTATACATATACACATATTCAATATATACATATTAAATATATTGAAATCACTTTGCCATGAAATGGACTACCAACAATTCAAATATTTCAAAAGTTTTTGTAAATTCTTTCGCTTTTTGCTCTGTTGTGTCTGCGATTCTTCGACCAGCAGCAGCTAGGCTTTTTGCGGCTTCGGCTAAAGCTTATGTCGCATCCATTTGTTCTTTGGCTAAAGCTGCAGACTATTCACCCACCTTGAGCTGTCGACGAATTATTGACAGTTGTTCATCAGCAACTGTTTTTTTCTTTTTTGAGGTAAAACAACTTCCAAGTCATCCCTAACATGTTGGCGTTTCTGTTACTGGGAATGGTTGGATACTGGCAGTATATTGATGTGTTGCAGAATGGATGGCTCCTCGTTGAGAGTATTATCTGTCTGCAAACTCTGGGTGGCGTGCCCTTTAGTGCTATGAAACTATCATCAATTGTGTCAATAGCCTTTGAACTCTTTCCAATTGAAAATCTAAACACATTGTTACTAGGTGCTGCAGCTTTTGAAAGAGACAATGTTCGATCCACTATTTGTTCAAATTCATTTAAAGAGTTCATGCGATAAAGGCTTCTTTTATTTTCAGCAATTTTTTTTCTTTGTGCGAGACTTTAAATCTGCTCAGGACTGTGAATACTTATTGAACGAAAATATTTACGCACATAAGCACGTAAAAGCTAATTAAACATGCTTAAAACACTTACCTTCTTCCATTCTGCAACGGAACGAATAGGAGGTCCTATAGAATTTAAATTCTTTGTCAGCGAATTCCACGGCTCCTCCACGGATAGTTTGTGTTTGCCAAAAACAATGCGTCCTCTAGCAAAGTTCGGGTTCTCCTCCATATATTCAACAAGTGCTTGCAGCTGAGACGTAGTTGATTTTTTAATGCTAATGTGTGTAAAATTAATATATAATTATCTAAAATATGAATATAATTTTATTTACTCACTTTTTGTTCTGCATTTCTTATTTTTTATTAAAATAAAATTAATTTTTGTGCAAAGTCGCATCAAAACGACAACCAATACTTGAGTGAACCATTTTGACAACTCTTGTCGCAGGGATGACAACTTAAATTATTACTGAGCACGGAATTTGTACTGACGTGTTTACGTTTGCGACACACTTCATTGTCGTTCGAGTTGCGACTTTTAGTGAGCACCAACAGAGTTTTTTTTCGTTAAAAATGATTGTGAGTGAATACGTTCGATATCATGAGCCAGGCAGTAAGTCTATTCGATAGTTTATATTTAAGCAATATTAATTTTACCCGCTCAGCGGAAGCACTACTATCAGGCACAGTAAATATACATATAGCCAACAAATTCATATAAATTTGGAAAAGAGTTTTCGCCAAATCTATATTTTAATTTTCCGACCTCAAGGCAAAACTTTATTTTAAATATAGCTTCATACGTTTTGTCATGTATTTTGCTTTCTAAAAATTTTAATTCGTTGACAAAATCCTCTACGCCGGGAATTATGTTTTCGAACTGGGAACCAATTTCAAAATAATTAATATCTTCTTTCGATTTTATAAAACTTGCATCTAAAATTTTAAGGCGTTCAATCTTTTATCATTTATATCTATATATCCTTGATATAATTTTTTGTAAAAATTTAAAATATTTGTTTTTATTTATATGACATAATTTCTTTGCAACTTTATAGCACATATGTACTTCGGTCTCGGCTTCATGGTCTATATATGTACATATATGCTACACGTTTCTTTAATGTGCAAGCTATTTTCAAAATCAATATTTTCGATTTCTGTTCTGGTAACGTATTCTTTTTTTTATAAAGTTTTTAAAAACCGTATATAAAATTTCTTTTTTGAGGGAACTAGAAACATATGATATCTGAGAAGACTCGCTTGTATGTATGTATGTATGTACTTGCATACACACACATACACACTTTACTTGCAAATAAGCATGTACATATGTATGTGTATAAAACGAAATAACTTTTGACATTTAATGTTCTAAAGGTCGGAAAAAGTAGAACATCTGTTTTTTCAGTTTAAACTATTAAAATAAATTCGCCCTGGAGCGTTAATTATATTCTCAAATATGTGTATGTTGATATATATGAGAGCAGTTTGTTATAAAACCATGCTTAAACATAAATAGCAACATATATATAAGAGCTGCTTACGATAAGCAACTTTTGCACCTGCGTTGTTAATAGCCTATTTACACCAAAGCGAAATCTGCTCATTCAAGATTTCAACCCAAATCTAGTAGATTTTGAGATTTCCCATACAAAATTAAGTCTACTTTATGAGTAGATTTCGACGAAATCTCCTGAAATTTACTCAGTACCAAGCGATGCAACTGTGATTTCTTGCAAAAAGTACTTAAAAATACTACGCTGCAACAAAAATTGCACTATAATGTGGTGTATGCAGTCTCTGGACACAAAAGATATAGACTTTGATGCTGGTGTATTCAGTCTCTGATAATATTGTATTGTCAAACCCGCATGCATAAATTATTTTTGAGCAAATGAAATCTTGCTAGATGTCAAAAAACGGTGGTGTAAACGATATAGATTTCGTTGTAGATTTCAATTCAAATCTACTAGATTTTGAGTTGGTGTAAGTACGCTATAAGATCGTTCTCAACTAAAAATTTCATGTTTGAAAAAAGGGGGCAAAAAGTATCAAGAAATTATTAAAAATGATACAAAAGGGTATTAAAAACAAGTAAGAGTGTAGTATAGGGTGTTTTTTTTAAGCCCGATAGAACTTGAAATTGTAAAAAATAACACAAAAAATTAAATTGTAATCAAAATTTTTTTTTATTCGAAAGATCAATACGTGACATTAACATTTGAAGATGATTTCGGGCATATGGGCACCGCGGCTGTTCTTGACGAAGCGCATTCTGGACGTCCAATTTTGGGCCACTTTTTCGAGCACTGCTGGCCGTATGTCACGAACAACACGAACAATGCTGGCCTCCAAGGCGTCAATTGTTGCTGGTTTATCAGCATAAACCAGTGACTTCACGTAGCCCCACAGGAAATAATCGAGAGGTGTCAAATCGCACGACCTTGGAGGCCAATTGACAGGTCCATTTCTCGAAATCAACTTATCGCCAAATTTTGATTTCAGTAAGTCGATGGTTGCGTTCGCCGTATGGCACGTAGCGCCATCCTGTTGAAACCACATCTCCTCCGGATCAATGTCATCCATATTTTCAAACAAAAAATCATTGATCATGGTGCGGTAACGATCTCCATTGACCGTAACGCGAGCTCCGGCCTCATTTTTGAAGAAATAAGGTCCGATGATGCCACCAGCATGAAAACCGCACCAAACAGTGCATTTTTCTGGATGTAATGGAGTCTGTAGGGTCTCTTGTGGATTGGTCTCACTCCATATGCGGCAATTTTGCTTATTAACAAACCCGTTAAGCCAAAAATGCGCCTCATCGCTGAACACAATTTTGCGATAAAACAACAGGCGAATCGACGACTGATTTTCAAAGTAAATTTGGATAATTTCGTAGCGTTGTTCAAGCGTGAGTCTATTCATGATGATTTGTCAGAGTATACTGAAACAAATAAAAAAAATGTTTCATCAAAATTTAATTTTTTGTGTTACTTTTTACAATTTAAAGTTCTATCTAGCTTAAAAAACACCCTATATATTCAGCTGGGCCGAATCTAAAATACCCTTCACGATAGTCTCGTATATGTATAGTATATTTAAAAATTTGAATTAAGTATGCTCAGTTATATATCAACCGATATCGGAATTTTCTATTTTCTGTATTTTAGTAACCTTCTTTTATAACGAGAATTGCTTTTCGGAAAAAAATGTTAGTGGAAAAATCGATTCAGGCTATATCTCGGGTATATATGGACCGATATCATAAATTTTCATTTTCTATATTTATATAACCTCATCTTATTACCAGAACTGCTTTAAGGCGAAAAAAGTTGTTAAAGTTCGCTTACGCGACATTTTCATGAAAACCCCGTTCTAGATCTGGGGTATGTATGGACCGATATCAGAAATTTCCATTTGCCATATTTATATAACCTGATTTTATCACCAGAACTGCTTTTGAGCACAAAAAAATTGTTTATTTTCGTTTACGCGGCACTTTCATGTAAAACCTGGTTTCGGCTATATCTCGGGTTTATATAAACCGATATCGAAATTTTTCATTTTCCATATTTATATAACCTTATTTCATTACCAAAACTGGTTTTGAGCATAAAAACGTTGTTTAAGTTCGCTTACGCGACATTTTCATGAAAACCCCGGTCTAGGCTATATCTCGAGTATATATGGACCGATATCGGAAATTTTCATTTTCCATATTTATATAACTTTATTTCATTACCAGAACTGCTTTTGAGCACAAAAAAGTTGTTTAAGTTCGCTTACGCGACATTTTCATATAAAACCCGATTTGGGCTATATCTCCAAAAAAAAAATTCTTGTATTTTACTGAATGTGTGAAGTTTGAAGCAAAACAAACAACTTTTTTTTTTCTCAAAAATTTCCATACAAAATTGCAAAAATTCATGGCTCTTTTCGGAATTTTGAAAATATCTCAGCTATACGTGAACTGATATTACTGAATTTCAATAGCAAACAGATGGCAATATGGAGTAACAGAATGGTGAAAGAAAAAAGTTTCTATGTCCAATGGTTTTCTCAGAAACGGCATTTCAACGGCGGACAGACGGACGGACGGACATCGCTTAATCGACTTTTCCATTAATTCTGAATCAGAATATATATACTTTATAGGTTCGCAAAAGAAAACTGTAGAAATTACAAACGGAATCACAAACTTATATATTATACCCTTAACATTTTTGTGAAGGGGTATAAAAAGGGGTAATGAAAAGTGTCATGGACATCAAAAAGGGTCAAATTGACACCAAAAGGCTGGTTTGTTTATCTTACCATGGTTCAAATTGAGCTGGTCTGAAATTGAGATAAGTTGAATGATATGCAGAAAAAACTTGACGCTTAGGTGTGGCTCACATTCAACATCCGCCCTTAACATTTAACCACAAGATAGTAAACTTACGCATATTAAACGTAAAATTACGCACTTACGCACATAAATAATTATGTGCGTTGAAAATTTCGCATTTTGTTCTGCGCATTTAAGCGTGAACTACTGTAAACTATTTGTAATACAATTCAATTGGCTTTCAAATAAAAAAATTATGAATTAGTTTCATGCATTACCAAAGAAAAAAAAAAGTTAATACAGTTTTTTAATGCGTTATAGTAAAATTCGTCAGCCAACCTTAATTACAGAACAACAACAAACGATTTATTATTGACCGTTTTCGATTTTGGTCATTGCTAAAGTGTAAATAAAAATAAAAATATAAAAAAATAAACATTGAAAAGTTACTTCAAAATTTTGGTTAACATAGTATCACATACATATAAGTAAGAGTATGATTTCCGAAACAAAAACAAAACTGTCAGTAAAATTTTCTGGCAACTAATTGGTAAATTATTTTATTTCGTTAATTTCAACAGAGCTTTAATTGGCAAATCGATTTTGGGTCAAATACAAGGTATTATTGGCACGCAATTCGTTTAGCGGAGCCTTTAAAATGTTTTTTTTATTTTATTTTTTTTTTTTTAAATAATAATAAACACACCAATGTCACCAATATTTTGGTTTATTAATTTACATAAAGTTTACTTAAGTGGTTTTAAAGCAAGAAAGTATACTACATGCATACACATGTAAGTACGTATGTAAGTACGTACATACATATTTAAATTTATATGTATGTATTTATGTCTGTATGTATAAACAAAAGCAAGCAGACGACAGTGTACAGTAGAGCGAAAGGTTAACTTTGCAACTGCATTGCTATGGATGAAATTTAAATACAATAATAATAAATTCTCCTGGCACTACTCATACATTTTAGCGGGTGAGGTGATCAATCTGGGTCATAAAAAAGAGCTCATCAATACGTGTGTAGGATTTCAATGTAAATATTATCTTTCAATGCTTGCTGTTATAGCTGCCAGATTTCACGATAAATCGTCATTTTACCGATTTTCATGCCAAAGTTTAGCAAAATGACAATTTTTGTTCTAAAAATTACGATTCTTTCTGTACGAAAAGCACGGCAGCATTAATTTTTTTTTATAGATGAGACACAAAGTATATCTAAAGTGCTGTCCACACCAGAGAACAACTTTGTGCGATTGCAAAAAAATCATACTTGCTCAACAACATGAAAAGAATTTAATTTCGTTCAAATATGATTTTGTATTCAGCCGCACAAAAGCGCAGTTGATTTTTAATCAGTAACGGCCGTGTCAGATAAAAATTTTGCTCCGCTATGCGTTGCTAGATTGCTTTGCCATCTAAGATAAAATATGCATACTTATATGAAACATGTCACATGAAGTATAATATTGAAACTTGCACAAGTAGTGGGTATTTGGATTTTATTGCAGTAACCCTAAATTGCTGTAAAATATATGGTAAAAGTCTAAAATTAGTATCATTCTACAGATCTCAGAAGTGTACACTAAGTACGTTTTATACGAAATTGGAAAATATACTTCAGAACTATGGTCGTAATCCATGCGACTCTAATATCGATTATCTGAATGCATTATTATCATCTGATTTACTTGTACTTCTTAAAAACTATGATTTTGAAAATTGTCACAATCTAGTAACTCGTCCAAGAAGTCATAAATCTATTGATCACGTCTACAGCAATATTACTAACTATCTAAGAATTGATAGTATAGAATGCAATCTGTCTGATCATAATCTTATTTCATGTGGTGTCAATATAATGAAATGTATTGAAGGCTTCACTGAAGATGTATATTTAACTTGCAACTATGATGATGCTAGGCTATATGTTCAAGAACATTTACCAATAATACTTGAAAACAGCGACCCCTCGATGAACATACATACATTCACTAATATCATTGAACACTGTTCAACAAGAAAGGAGAGTAAGAAAAAATTAAAACGGAAAATAGCACCATGGATAACTGGAAATTTAATAAAATTAATAGATTATAAGAACAAACTTCTAAAAGCTAGAAGGAGGAAACCGAACCATACTGGTTTATCAGAAATGTTGAAAAGAGTAAGTAAGGTAATTAAAAAGGCGTTGGGTGAATCCATGAATAATTTTTATGGTAATAAAATAAGGGAAACAAATCTAGATCCTAAGAAAACCTGGCATTTCCTTAATACTACTCTTGGTAGAACACGAAAAGATTCAATTCAACTGAAAAATAATAATGGAGCTGTAATTATGGATGATTCCGTCAAAGCTGAGTTGCTGAACAAATATTTTCTAAATTCAGTTAAGCAAGTAAGGTCTCAGATTAACGAATCAGAATCAGATTCTTTTTATCTTTTAAGAACCTTGACTCAGCATAACGAACGATTTGTGCTTTGCAACACTACCTTTGATGAAGTGTATCATGTTATATCAAACCTTTCGCCAAACAAAAGTGCAGGCCATGATAAGATATCCCCCAAACTTGTCTTAAAATGTATTGATGTGCTAACGCCCTATATAGTAAGAACTTTTAACAATATTATAAGTGCAAGTACATTTCCCAGTCATTTAAAAATTCATAAAGTTATACCTATCCCAAAGGAAAAAAACACTTATATGCTCAATATGTATCGACCAATTGCTGTCCTTCCGATCATTAACAATTTGTTAGAGAGGATTTTATACAATCAATTACTAAACTACTTTGAAACTCATAATTTATTAAATGATTTCCAATACGGATTCAGAAGAGGTTGCGGTACAGAGGAGGCGGTCGTTAACGTGGTTAATTTTATATGTAAAGCGCTTGATGATGGATACAAAGGCGTAGCTGGCATATTTTATGATTTGTCAAAAGCATTTGACCTCATTGATCACAGCTTATTACTAATTAAATTACAATATTATGGCATTTGTGGCTTGGAACTTTTAAAAAGCTACCTTACTAACCGTAAGCAATTTGTACAAATAAACTCGTACATGAATTCCGTGAGCTTAGTCGAATGCGGAGTACCGCAGGGTAGTATTTTGGGTCCACTCTTATTCACGATTTACCTTAATGATATTAAAAATCTTCTCTTATTTGGAAAACTTTTTATGTACGCTGACGACATTTGTATATTTTATCCCTACAATGATGAGCAAGTGGTGAAGAAGTACATGGAACGAGATGCGGCTGTATTAGTTGCATTTTTTAGAGTTAATAAATTGATGTTAAACGTTTCAAAAACACAGATGATTAAATTTACCCCATGCTGTCCGAGAAATAATGATTTTATTATACAAGTTGATGGGAATTAGATTTCTGAAGTTAATACCCTGAAGTATTTAGGCTTACAACTACAAAACAATCTGTCATGGTCACTGCATATTCAAAGTATCAAAACTAAAACCGCTCAAGCCAACGGCCTGTTATACAAATTTAATCGAAATACAAAATTAATGATATATAATGCTATCATTCAAAGCCATTTTAATTATTTAGCAATTCTGTATGGTTGGAAAAAGTCGACAGAATTAAGAAGTTTGCAACGTTTATAGAATAAAGCTCTGAAAACTGTGTCAAATCTGCCCATTACGTACTCAATATATCTTTTATAGAGAGTTTAATAACATTATGCCGATCCATGGTCTATATAAAATGCAAATATTGCTGTATGTTTTCAAATGCCTGAATAATATAGGACATCATACAATTCAGTTCTACCAAAACCAACAAATATTTAATACACGTAGTAGAAACAATTTGGCTGTTGCTAGATGCATGCTTGAATTAACTAAATAGCGCTTTGAATATATCGGTACCCGTGAGTTTAACAATCTACCTGAATCTTTAAAAGCAGAAAGTAGAATTTCGTTATTCAAACGTTCCTCAAAAAGCTATGTTTTATCTAATATACATGAACTTCTCACATGATTTAATTGTTAATTAATAATATATTGATCTACTAAACTTGTTTTTTTTTTTCTTTTTGCATTGTACAATAACATTCTTTATTTCTACTTATGTAGCTCTTTATTTTAATGTACTGAGTAGTTCCTTGCCAACTCGCCTCAATAATGCCTGTAAAGGCGCTGAGGCTTATAATCAATAAGAATTGTATACAAATTATAAATAAAGTGCATATGAAAAAAAAGTACTTTTAACGCAACGTGAAGCGAAAAGTTCGGCAACTCTCATATTTCTACGCGTTGAAGTTTTTTCTCATAGCTCCAAAATGCACTAAGAAAACAATTAGAACCAATTTCAGTAGTTCGTCCAATAATACTTCTAACTTCCAATATCATAAGAAATAATTAAATATAAAAATTGACAACAATTTTTTAGATAAATAAACAAATAGTGAGCGTCACAGAGAAGAACAGAGGTGTCACGCGGCGGAAAAGAGACAACTAATAAGACTAAATTCTGTGCATCGCACTCATTCGCGTCTCTCCGCGCTTTGTGCTATATTCGTAAGAATGATATCACAAAGCAAAATACCACAAAATTAAAGCGACAACTTCGCTATGTGAATGAAATCATCGTTGAGGTTCGTGCTTGAATATAAATGAATGCGCATATAGTCCGGCATTTATTTCTTGTGTTTGAATTTTTGTTCTGGAAGAAAAAAAAATTAACAAAAACTTCTAATGAGCTGGTAAAACAACTTATTACGGTAATCGGTAAGGACAATTTCAACGTGACATCAGTTCAGCGCGGAAACATCAATGAAACAAAAATTCAGGTACACCATGAAAATGATTACCGAAAATTGTCTGACGTTTTGGAAAAGGAGAAAAGATCTTTTTACACTTATCAGCTTAAAAGTGCTAAAGGTATTCAGGTCGCTATAAAAGGTATTGACCTATGTGTAGCCACGGATGATGTTAAGATTGGTTTGGAGGACAAAGGGTTTAAAGTCAAAAGTGTAGTGAACATCTGGAACCGTGAGAAGATCCCTCAACCCATGTTTAGGGTTGAACTGGAACCAAGAGATATTCTCCTGAAACGGAATGAAACTCACCCAATTTATACCCTCAAATTTCTCTTGCACCGAAAAGTTACCGTAGAGGAGCCTCATAAACGTTTAGGTCCCGTTCAATGCCTAAACTGCCAGGAATTTGGCCATACTAAGGCCTATTGTAAACTGCCCGCAGTTTGTGTTGTGTGTGGAGATCTACACGGCACTTCACAGTGCAAAAAACCAAAGACTGACTCGAGAGCTAAAAAATGCAGTAACTGTGGAAGTAACCACACTGCAAATTACAGTGGCTGTCCTGTTTACACTCATTTTAAACAATCAATGACAAAAACGTCATCAATTACCTTCAAGCAACCCCAGCAGTCAAACATTATTTCTGCAAACAATTTTCCCCGGATAGGCCAGTCAACCAGCCAAATAATTATGCAAAACCCCAAACAAGTTTCATATGCTAATGTGGTCAAAACCGATATACAAAACTTGAATCAGGAGCCCATGCCCCAAAATTCCGATCAAAATTTTAAAAATCTTGAGGCAACTCTGCAGACTCTTGTTCAATCCATAAACACATTCAGGGTTTTTTGACAAACATGATTCAGGAAATGTTGAAAATGCAATCCACTATTTTGCAGGCAATTTTAAAAAATGAGCTGGTTAAAAATATGTTTCTGGAACGCAAACGGCATTCGCCAACACAAAAATGAACTCGAGCACTTCCTTATGGAAAAGCAAATCGACATAATGCTGATTGCTGAAACTCACTTAACAAGCAACAGCTATTTCAAAATTAATGGCTACACACTGTATGACACTAAAGATCTCCGTGGAAGGTCTTGTGGAGACTATAAAACTAAAATGGCGATATTTTTAACAGTTATCGGGATATTGACGATTTCTTCCATCTATTTTTCTGGCAGCCTTGCTTGCTATACTCGTATGCGTATGTGTCAAGGTATTTGTTCAAAAATTTGTTTTGGTTTTACCGTCTGCTGCTCACAAAACAATTAAGTTTTCAAAACCTGATTTCTAACGTAAAGAGACAAAGATGCGAATTCAAAACGTTGATAATTGATAAAATGCTCTTAGTCGCTGCTTCCGACAAATTTGTTTCCTGAGAAACAAATCTTTTTTGATTTTTGTAAACATCTGTAATATTTATTCGAGCTGTTGTACTTAAAAATGGCATAATTAAATAAATAAATTTTTTCATAAACAGAGACTTTTTTAATACAAACCAGAGACTAACATAAGTATACATTTAGGTACTTTTTAAATATTAGTTGCCAACCAGGTATGAATGAATATAGATTAAAAACTAAAATCTTGCTAAGATGTCGAACTAACAGCAAGATATATTTTTAAGAATAAGCTCAAACAATAGTGAATGAACAAATCTAATTGTAAGCTTTTCGGAAATTTGGCTCGGAAAGGTAATGCTACAACATAGCGAGCATCATCATTTCTGTATGCGGTCTGGCGGTACAAAATTTCGTTTAACAAGTCCTCTGCTCATGAATTTTTGACTTTGGGAACTTCTTCTATCTTTCAAGCTCAAGCGATTTTTTCATTCGTATCCGAACGATTGAAATATGAAACAACATAGACAATCGGAGGCGATTGGTGGATTTTGCCAGCAAGAATCCAGCCAGAAACTGTATTCTAAGCAATTAAATCTCCTGAAGGATGTTTCTGAGCGTTTGTGAGCCTAATCTGTGAATAAATATCCACGCCAAGAAGGAAATCCATATGAGTACATTTAAAATCGGGTCGGTTAAAATCTAAAAACTCCGTCAAAGAGCAAGTGGGCAAGAGTCCTGTAAATTTTTCGACCACATTCAGTTTTTAACTTAAACTACAAGTTTATCGCGGAACCTAGCGACATGATATAAACTTTTGTCGAGTTTAAGGTCTCCACTCCGTTAAGCCACATAACTGTGGCTACGGGTGTTGAAAACGTCGGTTGAGCTAACTTTCTCTAAACCTTACGTGAAATGAACGTGGCTTGCGCAGCAGGGTCAATCAACGCTCTAGCGGAACATCTTAAATTGTTATAGAATACATCAACAATCGTAGTTCCCAACCAGACTGTAGAATAAGCAGTACACTGCAAGCGCATTGGACACTTTTGCAGAGATCGTGCTCCAGCTGACGTAGAAGGTATATCATCTACATCGATTCTATTTACGGAGCCTTTGGAAAGAATATGGAAACGATGATGATAATTTTCTGCTGGCTTTAAATTATTATTAAGAAAAATATTCGGTCTTGGTTGTGATTGAGATTCAGCGTGGTGAAGTAACGATTGGTGTTTGTGCTTACAAACATAGCACATCTTTGTACTTTGTCGTCTTCTAAATTCATGCAAAGTAGCCAAACAATTTGTACAACACTTATATTCCTTTACAGCTGACAGGATTTCGCTAACTGGCATCATTAGAAACTTTGTGCATAATCGGATAGAATGATAATTAGCACACAAGAGACATTTCCTACAGGGTATACTTGGGGAAATGTTTATTGATAAGCTACTCAGTTTCTTCACCTCAGGAGCCTTTTTCGGATAATGCAATTTCGAGCACGATTTGTTTTGTGAGCGCCTATTATGTCTGAAATTGATCCCAAAGTGAGAAATTCATAAATTTTTCTCCCCTTTGCCAATTCTGAACTAGGTCCTTGAAATCGTTCCCAAAGCCCGAGTGGGACTTCAGGTAGCCGGGTTGAACAAATAAAAACGAAAACGACATATCAATTTACAAAATTCTGCCAAGCCATATCGAAATCTTCATTCGTTTTTGGACAAGTTCGAATTATGCCCGAGCCATTTTTAGCAATAAATAATACCTCTGCTGAATATTGCTAACGTGGGTATTGTTTCGGTACAACGCCAAAAAAATATCCCGGAAAGTTGGCCAAGTAGTTGCCCGAGAATATGTCGTTGTCACACGGGGGAAGATGTATAGGAAGGCTTGTTGCCGAAGTCGATCTTATCTTTAAGAGCATCAACTAGTGTATCTATGTATATCAAAAATATACTGATAATTAGTTGTATAAGCGGACGAGTATTTGGTTTTAATTTCATTCAAATTGATCTACCGTCATAAGCATCACGAAATATTTCCCACAAATGAGAAAATTCCTGACGGTGGGTATTGATCTAGTGAACAATGTGTTCGCTCAGAGGCTTTAATGTCAGTCAACCAACTATAATTTAACTTCAATGTAGTAATTTTTTCCCAAATGCAGCCTGCTGTAATTATCAACTAAATTACCTACTCGTTTGCTGCTTATTTATTCAAAAAGGTTCAACAATAAGTCAAAAAGTATCAGTAAAACTCCGAACACTTATTCTCCGGATGCAAAAATCGGGGCAAAAAACACTGCTCAACAGATTCAAACTCACGAATTCTTTATGATAAAAAAATTGGAATCAATAATAACCAATATAAGTAAAAAATGTCTACTTTTGTTTGTTATTGTTTGAGAAAAGGGGTTCTAAGATCTCAAGACGTCTCAAAAAAACTGTAGGTTTGAATAAAAATCACAAATAAATATTATTCAACCAATTCAGTGTTAATCACTATATTAACTTCTAACATTGAATTAAATTAAATTAAACAAGTAAGAGTGTAGTATATTCGGCTGGGCCGAATCTAAAATACCCTTCACGATAGTCACGAATATGTATAGTATATTAAAAATGTGGCCTGAATATGCTCGGTTATATATGAACCGATATCGGAATTTTCTATTTTCTGTATTTTAGTAACCTTCTTTTATAACAAGAATTGCTTTTCAGCAAAAAAAAAAAAAAAATTTTAATGAAAAAATCGGTTCAGGCTATATCTCGGGTATATATGGACCGATATTGGAAATTTTCATTTTTCATATTTATATAACTTCATTTCATTACTAGAACTACTTTTGAGCACACAAAAGTTGTTTTAGTTTGCTTACGCGACACTTTTATGTAAAACCCGGTCTAGGCTATATCTCGGGTATATATGGACCGATATCGGAAATTTTCATTTTTCATATTCATGTAATCTTATTTCATTATCAGAACTGCTTTTGAGCAAAAAAAAGTTGTTTAAGATCGCTTACGCGACATTTTCATGAAAAACCCGATTTGGGCTATATCTCGAGTACATATGGACCGATATCGGAAATTTTCATTTTCCATATTTAGGTAACCTAATTTCATTACCAGAACTGCTTTTGAGCACAAAAAAGTTGTTTAAGTTCGCTTACGCGACATTTTCATGAAAAACCCGATTTGGGCTATATCTCGGGTATATATGGACCGACATCGAAAATTTTCGTTTTTCATATTTATGTAACCTAATTTCATTACCAGAACTGCTTTTGAGCACAAAAAAGTTGTTTAAGTTCATTTACGCGACATTTTCATGAAAAACCCGATTTGGGCCATATCTCGGGTATATATGGACCGATATCGGAAATTTTCATTTTTCATATTTATGTAATCTTATTTCATTATCAGATCTGCGTTTGAGCAAAAAAAAATTTTTTAAGTTCGCTTACGCGACATTTTCATGAAAAACCCGATTTGGGCTATATCTCGGGTATATATCGACCGACATCGAAAATTTTCATTTTTCATATTTATGTAACCTAATTTCATTACCAGAACTGCTTTTGAGCACAAAAAAGTTGTTTAAGTTCGCTTACGCGACATTTTCATGAAAAACCCGGATTGGGCTATATCTCGGGTATATATGGACCGATATCGAAAATTTTCATTTTTCATATTTATGTAACCTAATTTTATTACCAGAACTGCTTTTGAGAAAAAAAAAGTTATTTAGCTTCGCCTATGCGACATTTTCATTAAAATCCGATTTGGGCTATATCTTGGGTATATATGGACCGATATCGGAAATTTTCATTTTTCATATTTATGTAACCTAATTTCATTACCAGAACTGCTTTTGAGCACAAAAACGTTGTTTAAGTTCGCTTACGCGACATTTTCATGAAAAACACGATTTGGGCTATATCTCGGGTATATATGGACCGACATCGAAAATTTTCATTTTTCATATTTATGTAACCTAATTTCATTACCAGAACTGCTTTGAGCACAAAAAAGTTGTTTAAATTCGCTTACGCGACATTTTCATGAAAAACCCGGTTTGTGCTATATCTCGGGTATATATGGACCGATATCGGAAATTTTCATTTTCCATATTTATATAACCTAATTTTATTATCAGAACTGCTTTTGAGCAAAAAAAAAGTTATTTAGCTTCGCCTATGCGACATTTTCATTAAAATCCGATTTGGGCTATATCTCGGGTATATATGGACCGATATCTGAAAAAAAAATTTTTTGTCTTTTAGTCACCATGCTTAATAAGTGTGTGAAGTTTGAAGCAAAACGAACAACTTTTGTTTTCAAAAATTTTCATACAAAACTGCAAAAAAAAATGGCTTTTTTCGGAATTTTGAATATATCTCAGCTATACGTGGACCGATATTACTGAATTTCAATAGCAAACCCATGAATCGATGGGGTAAAAGAATGGTGAAAGAAAAAAGTTTCTAAGTCTAATGGTTTTCTCAGAAACGGTATTTCAACAGCGGACAGACGGACAGACGGACAGACGGACATCGCTTAATCGACTTTTCCATTAATTCTGATTCAGAATATATATACTTTATAGGGTCGCAAAAAAAAACTGTAGAAATTACAAACGGAATCACAAACTTATATATACCCTTTTCATTTTTGTGAAGGGTATAAAAATTATAAACAGTTTGTTTTCTATGTTTCGACATTTTATAGGAGCTACTTTGGCAATTTGTGAAAGATATTCTCAAATATTCAACTTTATATTCCGACAATCTAAATAAATTATTGAGAATTTAAAAAGAAAATGCATTTTCCTTTGCACACGTCTTTAACATTTCTTTACACCTTTCAACCAAATGAACAACCGTTGGTTGCTACGATTTGCTTTTTGAAAGTATCGAAAAGCAGAGACCAAACGGCTTAATCAAAAAACAAGTAAAAGTGTGTTATGTATAACACTCTTTGCGATAGTCTCGGAAATATATAGTATATATTACAAATTTGAACTATATATACTTGGATATATATGGACCGATATCGAAAATGTTCAATCTCTGTATTTTAATAACCACTTTTTATTACCACAACTGCTTTTAAGCAAAACAAGTTCGCTAACGCGACATTTTAATGAAAAAGTCGATTTAGGCTATCGGGTATATTTGGACCTATATCGGAATAATTCATTTTCTGTATTTTAGTAATCTAGTTATATTACCAGAGCAAAAAAAGTGGTTTAAGTTTTCATTAACAAATCGGTTTAGGTTATATCTCGGGTATATATGGACCGATATCGGGATTTTTCATTTTCTGTATATTAATAACCGTTTTTTTTTTTACCAGAACTGCGTTTAACATGTTTTTTCCTCAAAAAATTGGTTTGGACTTTACTCGGGTATACATATATGAACCGATACAAACAATTTTAATTTTTTGTATTTATATAACCTTATTTTATTACCAGAACTGCTTTTAAGCAAAAAAAAGTTGTTTAAGTTCGCTTACGCGACATTTTCATGAAAAAACCGGTTTATGCTATATCTCCGCAATATATGGACCGATATCTGGGGATTTTTTTTTTGCCTTTTAATTGCCATGTTTAATAATTGTGTAAAGTTTGAAGCCAAACAAACAGCTTTTTCTTAAAAAAATGTTCATACAAGATTGCAAAAAAAGGTGTTTTTCGGAATTTTGGATATATCTCAGATATACCCATGAATCAATGGGATAAAAGAATGGTGAAAGAAAAAAGTTTCTAAGTCTAATGGTTTTCTCAGAAACGGTATTTCAACGGCGGACAGACGGACATCGCTTAATCGACTTTTCTATTAATTCTGATTCAGAATATACAGTCACTCACATTTAAAGTCGGGCAGACGCATGAAAAAACTTTAAGTCCCAATATTTATAAGCTGACGAAAGAAAAAGTCGTTTTAATTTTGTTTATTTTATCACAAAAGTTCTTTTATTTAAAAACAACAAAAACAATTTATTCCAAGTTCTTTTATTAAATGTATACGAAGGCTTAAATTAAATAAGGTCACTTTTCAGTCTCACATTTAAAGTCGGGCAATTAATAAAAAATGAGCATTATGTGAACATAACGCAAAATTAATATTTTGTAGATCCACCTTTTTGGGTTTCAACAGCTTGTAAGCGGTTAGGCAAAGATTCCACTAATTTTTTGCAAACCTCAGGACTTATATTATTCCACTCTTCCTGTAAGGCATTCTTTAGTTGTGGAATTGACGTACACTGCCTATCCTGCATCCGGCGGCCTAATTCGTCCCACAAATGTTCAACAACATTGAGGTCCGGACTTTGTGCAGGGGTTTTAATAACCTTCGGACAGTTATAGAGCAGCCAATTCTTTACATCATATGTTGAATGTTTAGGATCATTGTCCTGGTAAAATTGGAAATTACTTTCAATGCCGAGTTTTTTTACGCTTTCTTTTAAATTTTTTTCTCAAAATATTTAAATAAACATTCTTATTCATAACACCGTCAATGAAATGCAAATTTCCAACTCCTGAGGCTGCCATGCATCCCCAAACCATAACCGATCCACCACCATGCTTTACTGATTTTCTTAAATTTTTGCCTTCCATCTCCTTGTTTGGTTTGCGCCATACTTTGCCTCTTCCATAGCACCCAAATAAGCTAAATTTACTTTCGTCAGTAAACAATACCTAAATATCAATAATAATTAAATTTTTATGTTTGTTCCAACTTACGGTACTCCACAAATCAAAATCGTTGGTCATATATTGACGAGCAAAAACAAGCCGTTCGCTTTGGTTTTTCTTACTTATAAGAGGTTTTTTCCGTGCCACTCGGCCATGAAAGTCATTCTTGCGAAGAAGTCTTCTTATTGTTTCTGGGTTTACCTCTGTCCCAGAAGCTTCCTTGACCATTGCTGTCAGTTTTGGAGCAGAAATAAAAGGATTTTTCTTCACCTGTTTTAAAATCATGCTCTGATCTCTGGGTGAAAGCTTTCTTGCTCGGGCTCCGCGTTTTTTATTTGCTACCAAACCACTTTCTTTATATCTAGAAATGATATCATGCACTGTAGATTTGCTTTTGTTTTATCAAATTAGATATTTCCCTTTCAGATTTTCCATCTAAGTGCAACTCAATTATTATTTTCCGTTCTTCGAAGGTGGATTGTTTAATTTTGCGCGGCCTTTTTCAAAAAACTTTTATAATCTTCACTGATCGAATGATTGTATAAGAAGAAATAATTATTTTGGAGACAAAAGAAGAAAAAAGTGGAAATAACGGTATATTTCACTTTTTCACTGTAGAAAACATTAAGTGCCCGACTTTCAATGTGAGACAGAGAATTTAGTTTTTCTCATTTTGTTATTCTTATGTATTTTATAACGGGACTTAAAATAAAATTTCTATGGTTTTTCTATTAATAAGAGTTTTTATGATAAAACAAAAAAAAAGTTAAACGCATCATCTTTCATCAAAACATAAATATTAAGATCATAAATTTTCGACAACGTTTGCCCGACTTTAAATGTGAGTGACTGTATATAGTTTATAGGGTCGCAAATAAAAACTGGAGAAATTACAAACGGAATCACAAACTTACATTTACATTTTGAAGGGTATAAAATTACAAAATTTTTTAATTTTAACAATAATTGCTGTGAAACAATACGACCAAAAAAAGAACAGATAAAAATAATTGAATACCATTAAGCTGGGGGACAACTAGCTGTTTCGTAGGTGCTACACTACTCCTCAGTACTCACTGGGATTCGAACTCGGCATCATGTGAACATGATGTATTTTTAATACGGCCGCTTAATCAACTCAGCCACCGAGCTCTTTAATTATTCTTACGTTAATGTTTGCCACATATTGATCACGTATATGCAATTGTTATCACCCCAGTTGTTTGTGCAGGATTTTCTGTCACTGAACAACCAGTTTTTTTTAAATTTATTATTTACTAATAATTCTCCTAACTGTGAGACGTATTTGTATGTAAATCATTAATTAGTGAACTTTTAGTTACATACATATGTACGATATTAACTAAGCAGTTGTGAGTTGCTAAGTTCTTTACAAGCCTCATTATACTCCATCTGCTAGGAGGAGTGTCGCCAACCGTGCGCCTATATTCTCTTTGGACGGAAACAACGGACTCTAAAGCGTGAAGGCGATGCTATACTCACAGATTTTTAATGTAATATTGGTTAAATAATGAGGAAAGCTGAACATTTTTGGCATTTAAAATTACACAAAATGTTAATTCAGATTAAAACTAACTCCTTTTTAATAATGGGTGATTTTATAAGAACTATCGGAAATTAAAAAAAAAAAAACACATAAAATTCAGAAAAATGCATGAAATATTTATTTGGATCGATAGTTGGGTCGATATAATTTAATGTTTGAAGATTATTTCATGCAAATGTTGGCCGCGGCTGCGCCTCAAATGGTCCATCCGCTTAGTCCAATTTTGGCCGGTATCTCACGAATAATGTTGGCAATGTTGGCTTCCAGTGCGTCAATCGAAGCGGGCTTGTCGCTGTAGACATTAGCCTTAACATAGCCCCACAAAAAATAGTCTAGAGGCATTAAATCGCACGATCTGGGCGGCCAATTGACTGGTCCCAAGCGTGAAATAAACTGTTCACCGAACTCGCCCGAATAGAAGCCTCAGTAGGTCGATTAAACTGACCATAAAATGGAAGAAGCGCGCGATGAACTTTCTTAACAGAGCACGCATTTTGGTAATAAAATTCAATAATTTGCAAGCGTTGTTCGTTTGTAAGACGATTCATGATTAAATTATAGACCAAACTGAAGATGTTTGACAGTGACACAAGATACAAAACGTGCGTGAGCTGTCAAAACTAGTGTTGCCAAAAAGATAATAGCAAAAAAATCACTCGTTATATTATATACTTGTGGTATTTTTCATAAAAAATATTTTGTTTTCATTAAACTTTGAGCTGATTAATTTATTAACGAAATTCGTCAAATACGCTTTTAATACATATAAATTATTTTTTATAGAGAAGATAATTAAAACCCGTTTATTTTCTTACAAAAAGAAAAAACAAACACTCTACATAAAAATAGTTGTTCTCTTTTGCTAAAAAAAACACGCTAAGATTTTATTTGTTTGATTTTACACATTACTGTACGAAATATGCAACTCTGTAAAAGAGTTTGCTAAATGTCAAAAAAAGTTTGTTTTCTTCTCGACGATATCCAAATCAGAATCGATTTTCAATTCTGTGAAATGACAATTCTGACTGGCATTTCACAACAACACTGATTATCTGTATATTGTTAAAGGGCACTTCAGACTATCACACTTTGTATAAAGACTTGTTAAAAATTCAAATAATACGTGCAAGTGTGGTAGTGTGAATGTAAAGCGTTATGAAAATAAGAAATAATACGATAAGAGATTTGACATCCTATAACACATCAGCAGTTTTAGAAATTTGTTTAAACAATAAGATTTTTCATTGGATCAGGGTTGCATTTTTTACAGAAGCAAATAATAAAAATGTTAAAACCAGGCATTAAGCAAATTGGCTGTTTATTTTCAAGTCATATTCCTTCTTTTACTTTAGGTGTGATAGTGTGAAAACAAAATGTAATGGTACGTAAGATTTTTTGACAGTCGCAACAAATATCATTAGATTTTTGTCCCACAAAATCCAATCAAAGTCTTAAGACTTGTATGATAGTCTGAAACGCCCTTTATTATATTTAACTATTAGTTAACCCTCTATAACATTAGGTATACCACAGGCAACACACTGGTTATCTCACATAAATTCAAAAAGTTTCAGTTACCAAGCATCATCAGGTGATGTAAACTATTGTAGACATTGCGTTTTTTGCATAAAGTAAAAAACAGTTATGTTTGTTGCTTCTCTTTCTTTTAAATACTCAATTTCATTAGTGAGTTGAAATCTTTCAAAGAGCGCGGGAGTCAATATTAAAAAAAAATAGTCTTGTGATTGCAACTTGGTTTTTTTTTTTTTAATCTGTAAGGTAAGCTTCTAAACATCAGTTGTTTCTATAAAACTTTGTAAATTTTATAGTTATTTGTGCACAACGTGTAATTTAAAGTTTGTATCCTGTGAGCAACATTATGTGAAAACGGGAACAAACAAAGAAGAGAAATGAATAGGAGTGTAATTTTTTACTTTTTTAGAATGTCTAAACGATATCATCTAAGTGACGACGAAATCGCTGGCATACTCCTGGCACCTGAAGAAAGTGAAGATGGTATTGACTTAGATGATGATAGTTTGGCTGATCCGGACTTTGATCCAGATTTCGAAGAATTTGTTGAAGAGTTCTTGGAAGATGAAACTGATGTACCGAATAACATAGAAGGTGATTGTCTAAATTCAAATTCTGACGAAGATCCAACATCATCCAGTGGAAGCCTTCCAAGTTCGTCAAACCCACCTGAAAAACGACCAAAGCCTGAAAAAAGATCGCTACAATGGAAAAAAATTAATCTTGAGCTTAACACACAACAACTCGCCTTCAGCGGCAACGAATTATTGAATTCGAATATATTAGATATGGAAACGCCCGCCCAGTTCTTTTTTTATTTATTTCCAAAGGAGCTTATAAAGAAAGTTACTGAAGAAACAAATCTCTATGTGGTACAGGAAAATCCCAACAATACTTTTAGTGTATCTGAATTGGAAATCCAACAATTTATTGGTATGGTGTACATTATGTCACTTATCCATTTGCCTAGAGTAACAAACCATTGGAATTCCGTCCTTGGTACTCCGCTTATTCAACAGACCATGTCTGTTAATAAATTCGAAAAGATAAGACAGTATCTGCACTTTAACGACAATAGTAAATGTCTTCCAAGAAACCATCCTGACACCGATAGAATTTTTAAAATTCGCCCAGTTGTTGAGGCTTTAAATGAATCGTACTCCAAAGTTCTGTTAGAAACGCGACTTTGCGTAGATGAGCAAATATGTTCCACGAAAGCCCGAAATATGCTGAAAAGATACAACCCCAAGAAACCTCACAAGTGGGGCTATAAATTATATGTTTTGAGTGGTGTTTCCGGATTTGCTTACAAGACGGAGATAGAAACTGGAAAAGAAAATATTGTCAAGGCGGAAGAAACAGATCTAGGAGCTTCGTCCAATGTAGTAGTGCGATTATCCCGTATGATTCCACGGCACCAAAATTACAGGTTATACTTTGACAACTACTTTACGTCACTAAATCTTTTAGAATTCCTAGCTAAAGAAGGTATTTTAGGGCTAGGTACTATCAGAAGAAATAGAATTCCTGACTGCAAATTTTCTTCTGAAAAAGAACTCTTAAAAAAAGATCGCGGCTATTCCGAAGAGTACGTTGCTAATGTCGGTGGCATAGACGTGTCTACAGTTGTATGGAAGGACAACAAAATTGTGACATTGGCGTCCACCTTTGCAGGTCAAAATCCCGTAACTGAAGTCCGAAGATATGATAGAAAAAATTCCAGATATGTATCAATCCCGCGACCAAATGTTGTTAGTGAGTATAACCAACACATGGGAGGTGTAGACCTTATTGACAGCATAATGGGTACCTATAAGATAAAACTGAGAAGCAAACGTTGGCAGGTGCGAATGTTTTATCATTATTTGGATCTCACAATGTCTAATTCTTGGTTGCTCTATAAACGAGTATGCAAATTCAAAAATCTGCCAGTAAAGGCCGTCCTATCCTCGTCAAATTTTCGTTTGGAAGTTGGTGAAACTTTGTGAAGGATGGGAACAAAGCCAACCATTTCTACTCGTCGGCATTTGGAAGATGAGATCCAAGCTAAAAAGCAAAGAGGACCTGCGAAACACGTGCCTCCACAAGCTGTCCGTCAGGACCAAGTTGGTCACTGGCCTCGATGGAATGAAAAAAAAAATCGATGCAAATATCCAAAATGTACTGGATTCACTCACACAGTATGTGAGAAGTGCAACGTGGCCTTGTGCTATACTAAAAACAAAAATTGTTTCAAAAACTTCCATTCGAATTAAAATAAATGCTTAGTCTTAACAATTTAATTTATCACTACTTTGTAACTTGAATTTTTACGTTATGTTTTTAAATTTTTGTTAAGTTTATTTTTTGACTTGTAGCTCATTGTTGCCTGTGGGCTACACTCCTTTTTTATAGAATTCTTCCTTTTAAATAAAAAAAATTTGAATTTTTAAAATATATGTGTATTTTTAAATTTAAACGTCCAAGTGAATCTGTGAAAAATAGGTAATTTAGAGGTATTGAGTTATAGAGGGTTAACTATTTTTATAGTTAACTATTTTTATATACATATTTATTTGGTGATATAAAATCACTCAATTGCATTAGTTGTGTTCATTTACTAATAATTTTTACAAATTTGTAACAATTGTTACTAGAAAGTGTTCATTAACCCAAAAAATTTGCAACGAGAGAGCGTATAACAAGAGCGTATAAAATTGAGAGCCATAAAAAATCTTGCAAGTTTTTACAAGTAAAACTTTTACTTGCAATAATTATTCAAACAGCTGTTTTGCTTTTGTGTTTACAGAACAGCATTTCTAAATCAAGTTAAAAATAAATTTTTTTTTGGAAAATTTAAGAAATTTTATTTTTTTATTTGTATGTAAACTTTTCAAACGATAAAAAGATAACAAATTTATTTTTGTGTAACTTAGGGACAACAGAGGTAATATAAAACGTCTAATGGAAATGAACTAAGCAATACAGTATCTGGCACATCAGTGACAAAGGATATTTCGACAAATTTACTTGCTTGAATGTATTTAAAGCTTTTAGGGAAGCAATTAATTTCACACTTAGATCCTTCAATTTTTAATTATATTAATACTTTTCTAATATTAACCTCTGAAATGTTTTTGTTTTTTTAATTTTAACAGACCAAATGTTATTTTTAGTATTGTAAATATTGGGGGCTATTCTGCATTTCGATTCGGATCGAAATTTTCTCCGTCTGGCACCATGGGTATTCTACGTTTCGATTCCACTCAGTTTCTTTCGATTATATGTATTCTGCATAATGATCGGAGCTCCGTTTTTTCAGTTCTTTTTTTGTTAACGGGGAAGTTTCTTTCATCTGTGTTTTTTAGTTAAGAAATTTTACAAAAAATTAAGTAGAAAATCATATAAAATGTTCAATAACGATTAAAAAAACATTTAAAATTATTTTAATTAATTTATTAAATTAAATAAATTTTTTTTTGTTTAAAATTTTTAATTTTTGTACCCGAATCTGATTTTTTTATGCATTATAGGTCAAAAACAACAACACCAGAGCAGTATGAAAAATTGGCAAATTTAGTGGCATCTAATGCAGACATTGCACGTGGATATCACCAGCGATCAAAGGAAGAAGTAGCAGTGTTCTGGGAGGAAGTTGCAGGAATCATCAATGCACTAGGCCCTCCAACAAAAAATGCCAGCCTCATTATTTCTCATGTTGTTCTACTCTCTGACCAAGAATAATGCAGCTGTTATAGACTCCATTCCTGTTTGAAATTAAAAAAAAAAAAAATAAGTGCAACACAGTGAATTAATCCCCCAAAAGTTTTATTTTGGTCTTTCCATATTTAATCACAACATTATAATTTTTTTTTTATTATGTACTTTTATCTTCACAAGACTCTTTGCACTTTAATATATTTATGAACAATTAATTTTAGTTTGATTTTGTATATATATTTCTTTTTTTTTCCTTATTAAACTTTATCAAGAACTTATTTTTAATTATGTATACAAACAACTTATTGTATTAAATTTGACATTTCTTGCTTATTTTGCTATTTCATTTCCACATTCCACAGAGATGCTATTAATTTTATAAACATTGTTGTCTTCTTCTTTTTCTTTCGATTCCGTTTTTTTTCAGAATAACAATTTTGGATCCCAACGGAACTGAATGCGGAGACTTAATCGAAACGCAGAATAGGGGTGATTATGAGTACCTAACTACTTATTATTACTTAAATTAGTTTGAAAAAATAATAACTGTCTAGTTATAACGTATAAAGCGGCTCATACACGTTTCAATTCAATTATGAATTGAGTCATTCAATTGAAATGATACTTGGCCACACACTTCATAAACTGAATTGAAAGATTCTCATCCAACTATCAGATACAATGGAATTAAATACAACATATAAGATAACAAGAACAGATCCCACCCAAAAATTGATGAAACTAAACAATAATATTGTGAATGAGCTACATAAAAAGGAATACATAGACTACAATCAAAAACGGAAACTTACATGCTCCGCTGCAAATGCGCCGAGAATTTATGGACTACCGAAAACACACAAAGACAATATGCCCTTACGACCTATAATATCATCGTTTCAGGTCCCATGCTACCAACTGAGCAAACATTTAGGACAAATACTAAGAAACATAGTATCTGAAAAACACAACATAAAAAACTCAACGGAACTAAAAAATGGACTTAAGAATCTTAAACTGGACCCAAATGAATGTATTGTCTCTTTTGATGTTGTCTCCCTGTTCACTAATATTCCTATCCACTTGGCCATAAATAACGTAATGAATAATTGGAACTTAATAAAACAACATACTAAGATTCCAAGATCTAAATTCTTAGATGTCCTCAAATTCTGCCTTTACGAAAATAACTATTTTACATATGACAATAATATCTACAATCAAACATTCGGCATGCCTATGGGAAACCCGCTGTCACCCACTATTGCTAACATTGTTTTGGACAATTTATTGGACGTAGCCTTAGCTGAATTATATGACAAAAATATTCACATAAAATATATAACAAAATACGTAGATGACATTTTAGCTGTAATAAATACTGACAATAAAAATGAAATTTTAAACACTCTAAATGTATATCATCCCAAAATAAAATTCACTATTAAAGTAGAAAATAAAGGAAAAATCTCCTATCTAGACACCACACTTTATAGACAAGATGACAAAATATATTTCGACTGGCATACCAAAAGCATCTCATCAGGAAGAATAATCAACTATTATTCAACCCAACCCAAATCACAAATAATCAACACAGCCAAAAATTTAGTAAACAAGGTATAAGTGATGAAAAATTTCATAACAAGAATATAAAGAAAATTTCGGAAATACTAACCAAAAATAGTTTTCCGCCATATCTTATCAAAAATATCATAAATACACCAAATCATCCAAAAAGCAATAGAAATGGCAACCCTAACAATGAAAGCAAACAATATTACAGCATCAAATATATACCTGGGGCTGTGTTCTGTAACTCTCGCCACGAGAAACTTTTCGACTGAAACGTGTAAAATGAAACAAAGTTTTCATAAGTTGAAACAAACAGCTGCTTTTCTCACTAAACTGTTGCTATAACTTTTTTGGCGAGTAACAGCTGTCACGTAAGGAAATTACTCGCCATTTCATAGAAAAACTGTGTCTGTAAAACTTTTGCGAAAAAATTTCCCGCTTTCAACTGTCATTATTTCTCGCAAATAAAAAGGCTGTGAGATGGTATTTCAAATAACAATTATCAGCATGAAATGAATAACAATACTGAAAAAATAAGTATTTTGCTGTTAAATTAAGTTTAATATATATATTTATACAGTTCAGAATGGTTGTTTTTTTTTTAAGGGAATACTTATATAAATAAGTTTGTAAATTCTACAATTTCAATTTCCGACCCAACAAAGTATATTGTAATACTTTTATAATATTTTATTTTCAGAATTCACAAAATGCAATTGTTTTTTAATTTTACAAAATTTCGTGCATACGTATGTATGTATGTATTTGTAAATAAAATGTAAACATTAGAGCCATACCATACATTTTCTAGAATAGCCGGCGGTTATAATATGACGCCGTCGAACAAAATTTCTTAACTTTAGTAATTTTTGGTCGGCGGCGGTATTGATTGTGGCTGGCGCTTTCATTTTTAAAATTGCATTTCGGCTTCGTTTTATATTTGCAGACATTTCTAACGCAACGACGTAATCACTTTGGATAGTTTTCGACATGAGTTACAGACGCAGTTTTTTCTCACCTTTCGAGAAACGATGGAATAATTTGTTTCACAAGTTTTCGACGCGAGAACTTCTCGCCAAAGTTACAGAACACAGCCACTGGATTAACAGACAACCGCAATATAAAATGTGCAATAAACAATAACAACATAACATTGGCTTTTAAACCAAATAAGACTTTAAGCACAATATTCACAAAAACAAAAACACCTATAGACAAACTACAACAAAACAACGTTGTCTATCAAATTCCATGTAAAGGTGATGATAACAACAGCTGTGATCTCGTTTACATAGGCACAACAAAAAGAAGTTTAGCAGTTAGAATAAATGAACATAAGACAGACATTAATAAGAAAAAAGAAAGCACTGCTTTATCGCAACATACTGTACAAAGCAAACATATACCCGACTTTAACAACATCAAAATACTGGACAAAGAAAATAATGTTAAAAAACGTTAAGCTACGTACACACGGTTGTCAGATCTTACAATATTGCCAGTAAAATTATCTAAAAATGTATTACAATCGTGTGAACTGCCAATTTTTAACTTACAACGTTGTCAGAAAAACCATTGTCAATCAATTGTAAGACGATAATGTTGTCAGGCATCTGACAATCGTGAGAACACTCTTCGTCGGATAATTGGCTGGTATTGTAAGCTCAGTTTTAATTGTCAGATGTATAAAATTAATGCACCTGACAATGGCATCATTGTCAGAAAGAAGTTTGATGGGCAACACTGCCAAGCAGATAGTTGTTGATATACATAAGTGGCAATACCTTACAAAATGTATGTCAATTTTTTTCATCTAACAATCTGACAACCGTGTGAACTGACAATTTTTGTTGTCAGATGAATTATTTGTCAGGCCATAGTCTGACAATGAAATTGTAAGATTTTCTTACGATCGTCTGAACACACAATTTACTTCTGCGGGACAATTTTTCATTGTCACTACATTGTCAGCATGTTGCCAGATCTTACAATATTGTAAGATCTGACAACCGTGTGTACATAGCTTTACACAACAGAAAGCTTAAGAATACAGCAAAAAATAAACAGAACAATGAACAAAAAAGAAGATACTGACAACTTAACGCCATTTATAATATTATTATAAAAAATAGTGCTTAAGAAAATTAGTGTATAAATGTTGTTTTACTTGATTATAAATATAATTTCAATAATTTTGTGTTTAATGTTGTAAAATAACAAAAATGTAAGTTTCTCAAATATTGTTTTCTACTTAAGATATAAATGTAATTTCATAAAAAACTTTCTTTTTAAAATAGACAAAATCCCCTGAAGAAGTGAACATAAAATTCACGAAACGTTGGGAAAAATATGTAATAAAGATTTTGCATTTTTATTGACATAAAAAAAGTTAGGCCTCACCAGCTAAGTATGTATATACTAAAAACAAAGAAATTAAATACAATTTTAAAAATATTTAACATTTTCTTTGCAAAAAATTACAAATATAAATTTGGACAAGGAGACTCGAGCAGACAAAACATAATCGAATTGAGAAACTTACTAGCCAACTCTTCTTTCAAGTTCGTCAAGTCGTTTGATTTTTCTTCAACCAACTGGACAGCTGACAAACGAATCTATTCACAAAGCCATCATATACGTCTTGATTTGCACAAAAACCGACTCAGTTACCAATTGAGTTGTAACGTGTATGGATTAAGCACCCCTAATTAAAACAAATATATGTATTTTATTCAAAAGTAGCTTATAGCGTTTAGCGTATTTCGACTGCGCTTAGTACTAGATTAAATCAAATTGTAAAACTTTCCATTATTCTATTACAAGCCGTACTCGAAAATAATTTCATATCACATTATGTAATATAATATATATAATTTGTCTAAAAACTATAAGAGTAGCTATTACTGCCATCCCTAAACAAGAGCGGCAAGCGTTTTTTAGCTGTCAAAAGTTCTCATGCCAGTACAGTTTGTATGGAGCATACCGAAACAACGCGGCGGCAACGCTTTGCTATTGGAAAATCCAATTGTGACAATGCGTATCACAGTGGAGTACTCGTAAGTTGCAAAAGAATTGTAAACAAAAGAGTGAAGAAAAAATATTAGAAAGGAAAATAGAGGTAGAAACTATTTTTAATATGATATACATAGTAACCTTCCAACTCTAAATAACTCATTTTTTTGTATTTTTTAACGGTCTTATTTTTTGTTACAAAAACAGCTTAAAAAATTATTTATAAATCAGGCAGTAAAATTTTAAGCATTTTATTTTAATATAATAAAAAAGTCACAAACAATTATACCGTCCGTCCAGCTGTTAAGATAATCAGGGTTGTTTTATTTATTTGTTTGATAACCCTGCTTTTATCGTTTTGACATAACGTTGCCGTTTTTGTTTAGGGATGGCGTTTCAGCGTTAAAGCTCAGCGGAAACAAACGTTCCGCTTGCCGCTCTTGTTTTGGGATGGCAGTTTTAAGTAGTCATACATATATACCTATACACAACAACACTACTCCAACCTGGGGGCTAATTCTGTCATTCGCTTACGAGCGAGTTTTTACTTGAATGTGCGAGTTTTTACACTTTTGGGATTATCTCATTCGATATCGAGTAAAAGATTTCGAAATTTCTAATGATGGCATTCGATAGCGAGTAACCATTCGAATGCAACCGTGCAACTTTTTACTCGTAAGCAAAAGTACTATCGAAAACCAGCCAAACAGAAAAACACAAAAGAAATGTAAATTAAAAATTTGTTTTGAATAGCAATAATAGTTAAATTAAATTGAGCATTTTTGGTTCTTAAGACTTTTTTTTAATTCATGACTAATATATATATACAGGTATATGTGTATAAAGATGAGTATTTGCTAAGAACACAAATACTTATATTTGAAGTCACATGTTATTATATTCAAGAATATTTTTTTGTTTTTTAAATGGTTGTTTTTACATACATATTTATTGTTATTTCTATTTGCTTACTTTTTAATGTCCAAACACGCATACATGACAGATTTAAATGAATTGTTATTGTGAAGGTATGTGTGTTTATTTTTTAATGTGCAACAAGTATACAAAGTATGCAAATTCATACAATTTTCGGCAGTGTTATAAAACATATTTTGTCAGTATTTTGCAACACTGAAGTGATAACTCGATTCGTTACGTAACGAGTCACATCATTAGAAACTTACACGATATCGAACTTATATTCTACTCGATAGTAATTTCGATCACGAATGACAGAATTAGCCCCCTGCATATTTTAGCACGTTACTACATTTACTTTTCATATTTTTGAGAGTGATTTTGAAAAGTTGCCTGTTACTCTCTCGTTGCTAATTTTTATTAGTAAAGTAAATTATATATTTTTTTTGCTAATCTGGCTAACAGCTATCATGTTAAGCAATAATTAGATTTCTAATAAAATTTAATTTTGTAAGTATGTAAAAAATCTATTAATGAATAATAGAGCTCGTGTATGAAAAATGCAAAAATAAATTAAAATAACGCCTAAAAATATGTTAACTGCTAAAACGAAAAATTTTAGGGTAGCCAACGTAAAACACGTGGTCAAGTTGGCCACAACTATAGTCATCAGAAAAGTATGCTCTAAAATATTTTAAATCATTTTTTATTAAAAGAGCAATATTGTTTCCCATAAGTAGCATTGCCAGTTGCACAGATTCATTTGCATTTTGCAGTTTTTTCAAAGCGAAAAGCAGGTTTTGAAGTTTTTTGTTTAAAGAAAACCTTTTCTTTTGGAATTGTTTTGGAATTTCAGTTTGTACCACAGATAGTATATAATCAGATATCTCAACAATGATTTTTGAAAATTCATGTTGTCATATTGCGTTGCCAGTGTAATCTGAGGGAGTAAAATGTACACATGTATGCTTGTCTTCATAGATGCCAGATAAATCTGGTTTAAAATCGTCAAATTTGGCGGAAAAAATCGTCAATATGATTAACGCAAATCGTCAAAAAATCGTCAGCTAGTAAAATAATTGATTTTTGCATAAAATATATATTTCAATAGGTTAAAATATAGCAAAACAATTGCTTTTACATAAAAATATACACTTGAACAAACTGAAGCTAATAACACAGGAACACATTCACTAATTTTTGTACATAACGCATTTATTTAAATAGATTTCAATTAATAAAAGGAATTTAGAAATTTCCTTTCATATACTATATTTAATAAACACTTCTATTAAATAGGATATGCCTAAGTCAAAACAATCATAGTTGCTAAGTCTTAAGTGTTCTTTAGAAGCAATATAATATTTCTGCTGAAAATAGTTTCTTCAACTAATTCTCACTTTTGTTTTTTTAAGCTTCATTTACCGAGATGCAAACTCTCACATTTGCTAACTAATATTTTTCCTATAAAAGAAAAATGACCGAAGAATCATTATTGATAACTGATTCCAAAAATCTAGCATTGTCTTATCTGTATCGCAGAACAAATTTTCCAAGATTAATAGGCTACGTTGATTTAATTCGAATTAAAGTTCTCGTCTTTCGACTATGAAATATGAACCCTTGTTGATTATATCAGTAAAAAATACACTTTCTTCCTTTATAATGCTGTAAGGATTTATAAAAGTTAAAGTTTTGTATTTATCTTCATATTTAAGCCTCCTTAATATATAAGCACACGCTGTAAAACATGAAAATTTGTACACTTTTTAGCTTATAATTTGTTCAAGTACTATTCACATAAGGTCTTTTAAATCCTTCTCTAACCTATAAAATAAATGTATACTCCAAAATAAATAAGGCGTATCATTTAAATTTTACATTTATGTACAGATTCATTTTACTATATTTTTTTTCTAACTCTCAATATCATTCTCATTTCCTACATACGAGTAAATTAACTAAAAATAAAGTATGTATGTAGTTGTAAATGTGATCTAAAAAAATCTTCAAAAACAGGCCTTAAATCGTCAAAGTACTATTTTGAGCACCTAAAATCGTCAAAGTGACTATAAATCGTCAAATATGGCAACTATGCTTGTCTTCAATGCGTTAAAAGAAACAGCTACAAATACACCATTTGTTTTGATTTTGTAAACAAAAGATGTCATCAGAAAGCAGACTCTTGCACCGAGTCGATTTCAGCTGGGTTAGCCTGAGCCGCCAATGAGTTCTGGTAGCCACCGCCGCCAAAAAATTTTCGGCTAATTCGGCTTAAAATTAGATTTTTTATACTTATATTTTTACACCCTTCACAAAATGTAAAGGGCATATATAAGTTTGTGATTCCGTTTGTAATTTCTGCAATTTTCATTTGCGACCCTATAAAGTATATAAAGGGTGTTTTTTTAAGCTAGATAGAACTTTAAATTGTAAAAAGTAACACAAAAAATTAAATTTTGATGAAACATTTTTTTTATTTGTTTCAGTATACTCTGACAAATCATCATGAATAGACTCACGCTTGAACAACGCTACGAAATTATCCAAATTTACTTTGAAAATCAGTCGTCGATTCGCGCAACTTATAGACGCAAAATTGTGTTCAGCGATGAGGCGCATTTTTGGCTTAACGGGTTTGTTAATAAGCAAAATTGCCGCATATGGAGTGAGACCAATCCACAAGAGACCCTACAGACTCCATTACATCCAGAAAAATGCACTGTTTGGTGCGGTTTTCATGCTGGTGGCATCATCGGACCTTATTTCTTCAAAAATGAGGCCGGAGCTCGCGTTACGGTCAATGGAGATCGTTACCGCACCATGATCAATGATTTTTTGTTTGAAAATATGGATGACATTGATCCGGAGGAGATGTGGTTTCAACAGGATGGCGCTACGTGCCATACGGCGAACGCAACCATCGACTTACTGAAATCAAAATTTGGCGATAAGTTGATTTCGAGAAATGGACCTGTCAATTGGCCTCCAAGGTCGTGCGATTTGACACCTCTCGATTATTTCCTGTGGGCTACGTGAAGTCACTGGTTTATGCTGATAAACCAGCAACAATTGACGCCTTGGAGGCCAGCATTGTTCGTGTTGTTCGTGACATACGGCCAGCAGTGCTCGAAAAAGTGGCCCAAAATTGGACGTCCAGAATGCGCTTCGTCAAGAACAGCCGCGGTGCCCATATGCCCGAAATCATTTTAAAATGTTAATGTCACGTATTGATCTTTCGAATAAAAAAAAATTTTGATTACAATTTAATTTTTTGTGTTATTTTTTACAATTTCAAGTTCTATCGGGCTTAAAAAAACACCCTATATATTCTGAATCAGAATTAATGGAAAAGTCGATTAAGCGATGTCCGTCTGTCCGTCTGTCCGCTGTTGAAATACCGTTTCTGAGAAAACCATTAGACTTAGAAACTGTTTTCTTTCACCATTCTTTTACCCCATCGATTCATGGGTTTGCTATTGAAATTCAGTAATGTCGGTACACATATAGCTGAGATATATTCAAAATTCCGAAAAAAGCCATTTTTTTTGCAATTTTGTATGAAAATTGAAACAAAAGTTGTTTGTTTTGCTTCAAACTTCACACACTTATTAAGCATGGCGACTTAAAGGCAAAACAAAATTTTTTTTCAGATATCGGTCCATATATACCTGAGATGTAGCCCAAATCGGGGTTTTCATAAAAATGTCGCGTAAGCGAACTTAAACAACTTTTTTTTGCTTAGAAGCACTTCTGGTAATGAAATAAGGTCATATAAATATGGAAAATGAAAATTTCCGACATCGGTCCATATATACCCGAGATATAGCCCAGACCAGGTTTTTCATGAAAATGCTTAAACAACTTTTTTGTGGTCAAAAGCAGTGTTGGTAATAAAAAAAAATTTATATAATTATGGAAAATTAAAATTTCCGATATCGGTCCATATATACCGGAGATATAGCCTACACCGGGTTTGTCATTAAAATGTCGCGTAAGCGAACTTAAGAAACTGTTTTGTGCTCAAAAGCAGTTTTGGTATTGAAATAAGGTTATATAAATATGGAAAATGAAAATTTCTGATATCGGTCCATATATACCCCAGACATAGCTTAGAACGGGTTTTTAATGAAAATGTAGCGTAAGCGAACTTAAACAACTTTTTTTTCACTTAAAAGCAGTTCTGGTAATAATATAAGATTATTAAAATATGGAAAATGGAAATTTCCGATATCGGTACATATATACCCGAGATATAGCCTAAACCGGGGTTTTCATGAAAATATCGCGTAAACGAACTTAAATAACTTTTTTTTGCTTAAAACCAATTCTGGTAATGAAATCAGGTTATATAAATATGGAAAATGAAATTTTCCGATATCGGTACACATATACCCGAAATATAGCCTAGACTGGGTTTTTCATGAAAATGCTTAAACAACTTTTTTTGCTCAAAAGCAGTTTTGGTAAGGAAATAATTTTATATAATTATGGAAAATTAAAATTTCCGATACGGTCCATATATGCCCGAGATATAGCCTAGACTGGCGTTTTCATTAAAATGTCGCGTAAGCGAACTGAAACAACCTTTTTTGCCCAGAAGCAGTTCTGGTAATGAAGTAAGGTTATATATAAATGGAAAACAAAAATTTCCGATGTCGGTCCATATATACCCGAGATATAGCTTGAACCGATTTTTCCAATAACATTTTTTTTTTTTTTTTTTTGGTGAAGAGCAATTCTCGTTTTAAAAGAAGGTTACTAAAATACAGACAATAGAAAATTCCGATATCGGTCCATATATAACCGAGCATATTTAGGTCACATTTTTAAATATACCATACATATACGAGACTATCGTGAAGGGTATTTTAGATTCGGGCTAGAACTGTTTTAAAGCAAAAAAAAAAAAAAAAACAAAAAAATTTTAAGTTCGCTTATGGTATGTTTTCATGGTCGGTTTATGCGATTTCTCGGGTATATGTGGAAATGTTCAGTTTCGGGAATGTTCAATTTCTGTGTTTTGGCGACTTCTTGTTATTACCAGAACTACTTTTAACCAAAAAAAAGTTATTTAAGTTCGCTTTCGCAAGATTTTCTTTAAAAATCGGTTTAGGCTATATCAGACAAAAAATTTTTGTTTTGCCTGATAATCGCTTATTATTAATATTATTAAGTTGGAAACAAAAATAAAAATTTGCACACAAAATTGCCCAAAAACAAGGCTTTTTTTTGAATTTTTCATATATCTCAGCTATATGTGAACCGATTTTACTGAACTGCAATGGCAAACCCATGAAACGATGGATTTAAAGAAATGGTGAGAGAAAAAATGGTTTTCGCAGAAAGGGGTTTTCAACAGCGAAGCAGCGAACAGACGCGTAATCGACTTTTCTATTACTTCTGATTCAGAATATATATACTTTATAAGGCCGGAAATGAAAATAGTAGAAATTACAAACGGAATCACACACTAATATAACCCTTTACATATTTGGGAAGGGTATAACAAAAATAGAAAATGTGTATCTGGCTGGTGTGCATATATTTTACATATATCTCAGCTATATGTGAACCGATTTTACTTAATTTCAATAGTATCTGCCTGGCGTGCTAATAATATAATAGCTTTTTTTCTTTCACATAAATGTACAGATGCATTCGCTACGTATGTGCCTAAAGAACCATGTGCATGATGTAGGGTTAAACAACATGTTTCTTGAGGTTCGATTGTTACTGGGTTCGCTGTTGTGTTTTGTTCGATGCAATTTGTATTGATTTTTATTTTACACAGCTAAGCATTTTTTTCAACTCGCGAGGGGAGGAAGTAAATTTTTAATAATAACATAAAAGTACCACTACATATGTGTTTAGAAATAACAATTGTTAGTAAATGATCAATTATTAATTAGCAATCAAAAGACAAACATTGTCAATATTAAATTTACCGTCGATGTATTTGTTGTGAAAATGAGCGAATAAACGCGAGTTTGTTAAATTTGTGTTTAAATAGTGAAAAAACAAAATTAATTAAAAACCGTTAACTAAAATACAAAGTACTAACTAAATAACAAAGAAATAAGAAAACATGGCTTATTAAACAAAATGTTAAAAATAAATTGGAATCACAAATATTTAAATAATTTTGAACTTTTATTTTAACGAAAGCTGAAAATTTCGAAATAACAGTTTTACCTGCGGCGGAAGTCTTCAGATGATCAGGTAAGAAATATAAGCAAATTTTTTTCTTACTTGTACAGTTCTGTATTCAGAAAAATATACATGTCTATAAACATTTGTATATAAAATATACAACTAGCATATAAATGATCATTTCAAATGATCTTCATGTTTTGAGTTTTGCTCATAAACTGATCTTTTATTTTATATATTCATATTAACTGCTAAAGCCCAGTTCAGACTACACTGAAAAGAATTCCTTCATTAATATAATGAATTTTGACATTAATCTAATGAAAATTTTCATTATTTTTCGGCCAATGATGGCCTTCATTGGACTAATGAATCTTCTTTCATTAAAAATTATTTAATGAATACATTCGTTAGATTAATGAAAACTTCATTAAGTTAATGAAGAATAAATCATTACATTTATGAATACTTTTCATTGAAACAATGAAAAAATTCATTAGGCTAACGACTCAATTTCATTAGTTTTATGAATTTGGTACATTAACATTAAGTAAAACTTTCATTTCTTTAATGAATGTTTTTCATTATTCAAACGTTATTTGTTCATTAGGCCAATGAATGTGTTACATTATTTTTATGAAATATTTTCACTATTTTAATGAATACATTCGTTGAACCAATGATAATCTTCACTAATTTGGTGAAAAATTTTCTTCATTCTAATGAAATAAAATCATTAGTTTAAGGAGGAGTTTCATTATTCTAATGGCCTTTTTTCATTAGCATTGTGCTACTGAAAATAAACTAAACAATTTTTTTTATATTAGGCATAAAAGAACTTTTTATTGTTTTAATAATAATGGAAAATAATATAAAATTAATAATACTAATACATTTCATTTGGAATGATGGTTAAAAGAAAATCAAAACATTTTAATTCAACACAAAATAACTTAAAAAATAATATGTAATGTTACATATGTAAACATTTTGGATAATTAAATAAGTTTAAACAATGGTTATTTGACATCTAATTATTTGATCTTGTTTAAGTCAATATTTCTTATTTTCAGCTAAAGATCGTTTTATTTTTTATAAAAAATTCAACAGTATTTATTTTCAATATTTCGATAACAATTTGTTATCATCGTCAGGAAAACATATAAAATATTAATTTTCCTTTAAACAATGAACTTCAGCAAACTTCACTTTAAAAAATTAACTTCAGCAAACTCATTTCTTTTTTTAAACGTTTGCTTCTGCTTTTGGAAACTTGTGATGTTTTGCTTTTTGAAGAACGAAAAAAAAGTCCCGTTGCGTGCAAAAACAAAACGTTTGCTTTGGGTATAGATACATAATTGTTCACAACGAACGCTAAGGAAAAAATTAAGTGTGACTTTGTTGTTGCATTTGTAACGGAATAAATATTCTTTTAACCAAAAAACGAGAGAAGAGCCCATCTCTTTGCTTTTGATTTCAACTATGTAGGTATTTAAAATGAGGGTAGTTTATGAATTCTAATGAAAAGTTTAGTTAATATAATGAAAATTTTCATAAGAACTAAAAAACTATTGAAATTTTTTATTAAAATAATTTTTTACACAGTAATTAGTGTATAAAATAATTTACTTTGTCATTTAGTTAGTAGTTATAATATATTTATTTTCTCACTTTTAATAAATCTCTAAAATTTTGCACACAGCCTTCAAAAATTTTTTATAACAAATCCAATGAAATTTTCTAATGAAATTATGAAAACTAATGAATCAATTTTAATGAATATTTTCATTAATGCTATGAATTTTCATTCATGGAACGTAATTTTTCATTCCGTTAATGAAAACTATCTAATGAATGGGGTTCATTGGAAATATGAAGCAAATATTTTTCAGTGTATTATACTTTGTATTAACACTTGTCAAAAATTCAAATAATACGTGCAAGTCTGATAGTTTGAATGTAATCCGTCATACATACGAAAAATAATACGATAAAAATTTGACATCCCATACGACTTTGTTGTTTTTTGAAACTTTTCAAAACGATAATACTTTAGATTGGATCAGGGTTGTGTTTTTTAGCAAACCAGCTAATTAAAAATTGAGTAGTCGGCTATTTCGTAGCCGATGGGGTGCCGTCACTGATAGATTTTTTGTCGTTATAAAAAAGCTCGAAATTTGGAATTTAGCTGTCATTTATAAATGTATTTTGCTCATGCTATATTTAGAACATAAAATATGTTTGTGCTATTGAATTTGGATGTGCTATACATAATTATTATTTTAATTGTTGAAAAATTTCACGCGCCGGCATGTCTATCGCCTACGACGAACAGCGCACCTGCCGCCGTGAAAAGTTTTATGATGGCACATCTATGTTGGACAGTCGCAAGAAATGTGTTTAGACTTTTATCTCACAAAATCTAAAGAAAGTATTTATACTTGTATAATAGTCTGATTGGGCCTTAAACAAGAGTATCTTAAAACTAGTCGAGATTTATCAGAGTTCTTTGTTCAAAACTCTCATCTTTTTAAATTATATTTTCTATCATTAAAAGTTTCCTAATTTGTCCAGTCATTTTTAGTATTACAAACTAAATTAGGGTGGTTAAATTTCAAGGGCCGATGCTGATTTTGAATAAAACACAAACTATTTAGGAAATTATTGTAATTTTATTTTATTATGATATATTGGTATTACTCAATTATGTATGGAACAAAGTATCGGCCAAATGGGCGCCGCCACCACGGCGGCACACCTCCATTCGATGGTCCAAATTTTCGATGACCCTGAGGCATAATAGAGGTTCTATGCCGTTAATGTGCCGAATTATCTCATCCTTTAGCTGTTGAATTGTTGCTGGCTTATCGACGTACACCTTTTCTTTCAAATAACCCCAAAGAAAAAAGTTCAACGGTGTCAAATCACATGATCTTGGCGGCCAATTGACATCGCCATTACGTGAGATAACACGGCCATTGAATTTGTTGCGCAAAAGAGCAATTGTTTTGTTAGCTGTGTGGCAAGTGGCACCGTCCTGCTGAAACCACATATCGTCTACATCCATATCTTCCAATTCGGGCCATAGAAAGTTCGTTATCATCTCACGATAGCCAACACCATTCACAGTAACTGCCTGACCGGCCTCATTTTGGAAAAAATACGGCCCGATGATGCCGCCAGCACATAAACCGCACCAAACAGTCACTCTTTGTGGGTGCATTGGTTTTTCGACAGTCACTCTTGGATTCTCATTCGCCCAAATGCGGCAATTCTGTTTATTGACAAATCCACTGAGGTGAAAATGTGCCTCATCACTGAAGATGATTTTCTTCGAAAATTGATCATCATTTTCATAATAAGTCTGGATAACTTTAACACGTTGTTGGATTGTGTATCTCTACATGGTTCAAATTGAGTAAGTCTGAAATAGAGAAATGTCAAATACAATTCGGAAAAAAAACTTGGCGTTTAGGTGTGATTCACATTCAACATCGGCCCTTGAAATTTAACCACCAGATATTTCTTATCCTTATATTTATTAGGGCAACATTTGTTTAGTGTTACAGACTAAATTATCTCTTATCTTTATTTTTGTTTAAAATGATCTTGTTTAAGATGAATGTGTTTGGTTGCAAGGGTATTTCGGTATTGTATATGTATGTCACTTACATATATGTACATTTCGTTTTAATGGGTGATTTTATAAGAACTATCGGAAATTAAAAATAAACAAGTAAGAGTGTAGTATATTCGGCTGGGCCGAATCTAAAATACCCTTCACGATAGTCACGAATATGTATAGTATATTAAAAATGTGACCTAAATATGCTCGGTTATATATGAACCGATATCGGATTTTTCTATTTTCTGTATTTTAGTAACCTTCTTTTATAACGAGAATTGCTTTCCAGCAAAAAAAAAAAAAAAAAAAATTTTTAATGGAAAAATCGGTTCAGGCTATATCTCGGGTATATATGGACCGATATCGAAAATTTTAATTTTCCATATTTATATAACCTTATATCATTACCAGAACTGCTTTTGAGCACAACAAATTGTTTAAGTTCGCTTACGCGATATTTTCATGAAAAACCCGATTTAGGCTATATCTCGGGTATATATGGACCGATATCAGAAATTTTAATTTTCTCTATTTTCGTAACCTTCTTTTATAACAAGAACTGCTTTTCAGTAAAAAAAAAAATGTTATTGGAAAAATCGGTTCAGGCTATATCTCGCGTATATATGGACCGATATCGGATTTTTTCTTTTTTCATACTTATATAACCTTATTTCATTACCAGAACTGCTTTTGAGCACAAAAAAGTTGTTTACTCGGCATTTTCATCAAAAAACCTGTTAAGCTATATATCGGGTATATATGAACCGATATCGGAAATTTTAATTTTCCATATTTATATAACCTTATTTTATTACCAGAACTGCTTTAAGGTGAAAAAAGTTGTTTAAGTTCGCTTACGCGGCATTTTCATGAAAACCACGGTTTAGGCTATATCTCTGGTATATATGGACCGATATCGGAAATTTTCATTTTCCATATTTATATAACCTCATCTTATTACCAGAACTGTTTTAAGCAAAAAAAAGTGGTTTAAGTTTCATGAAAAACCCGGTTTGCGCTATATCTCGGGTATATATGGACCGATATCGGAAATTTTCATTTTTCATACCTATATAACCATATTTCACCACCAGAACTGCTTTAAGGTGAAAAAAGTTGTTTAAGTTCGCTTACGCGACATTTTCATGAAAAACCCGGTTTGGGCTATATCTCGGGTATATATGGACCGATATCGGAAATTTTCATTTTCCATATTTATATAACCTTATTTAATTACCAGAACTGCTTTAAGGCGAAAAAATTGTTTAAGTTCGCTTACGCGGCATTTTCATGAAAACCCCGGTTTAGGCTATATCTCGGGTATATATGGACCGATATCGGAAATTTTTATCTTCCATATTTATATAAACTGATCTTATTACCAGAACTGTTTTTAATCAAAAAAATCAAAAAAAAGTTGTTAAAGTTCGCTTACGCGACATTTTCATGAAAAACCCGGTTTGGGCTATATCTCGGGTATATATAGACCGATATCGAAAATTTTCATTTTCCATACTTATACAACCTTATTTTATTACCAAAACTACTTTTAAGCAAAAAAAGTTGTTTAAGTTCGCTTACGCGGCAATTTCATGAAAACCCCGTTCCAGGCTATATCTGCGGTATATATGAACCGATATCGGAAATTTTCATTTTTCATATTTATATAACCCTATTTTGTTACCAGAACCGCTTTTAAGCAAAAAAAGTTGTTTAAGTTCGCTTACGCGGCATTTTCATGAAAACCACGGTTTAGGCTATATCTCTGGTATATATGGACCGATATCGGAAATTTTCATTTTCCATATTTATATAACCTCATCTTATTACCAGAACTGTTTTAAGCAAAAAAAAGTGGTTTAAGTTTCATGAAAAACCCGGTTTGCGCTATATCTCGGGTATATATGGACCGATATCGGAAATTTTCATTTTTCATACCTATATAACCATATTTCACCACCAGAACTGCTTTAAGGTGAAAAAAGTTGTTTAAGTTCGCTTACGCGACATTTTCATGAAAAACCCGGTTTGGGCTATATCTCGGGTATATATGGACCGATATCGGAAATTTTCATTTTCCATATTTATATAACCTTATTTAATTACCAGAACTGCTTTAAGGCGAAAAAATTGTTTAAGTTCGCTTACGCGGCATTTTCATGAAAACCCCGGTTTAGGCTATATCTCGGGTATATATGGACCGATATCGGAAATTTTCATTTTCCATATTTATGTAACCGAATTTCATTACCAGAACTGCTTTTGAGCACAAAAAAATTGTTTAAGTTCGCTTACGCGGCATTTTCATGAAAACCCCGGTCTAGGCTATATCTCGGGTATATATGGACCGATATCGAAAATGTTCATTTTTCATATTTATATGACCCTATTTTATTACCAGAACTACTTTTGAGCACAAAAAAGTTGTTTAAGTTCGCTTACGCGACATTTTCATGAAAACCCCGGATTGGGCTATATCTCGGGTATATATGGACCGATATCGGAAATTTTCATTTTCCATATTTATGTAACCTAATTTTATTACCAGAACTGCTTTTGAGCAAAAAAAAGTTATTTAGCTTCGCCTATGCGACATTTTCATTAAAAATTCGATTTGGGCTATATCTCGGGTATATATGGACCGATATCTGAAAAAAAAAATTTTTGCCTTTTAGTCACCATGCTTAATAAGTGTGTGAAGTTTGAAGCAAAACGAACAACTTTTGTTTTCAAAAATTTTCATACAAAACTGCAAAAAAAAATGGCTTTTTTCGGAATTTTGAATATATCTCAGCTATACGTGGACCGATATTACTGAATTTCAATAGCAAACCCATGAATCGATGGGGTAAAAGAATGGTGAAAGAAAAAAGTTTCTAAGTCTAATGGTTTTCTCAGAAACGGTATTTCAACAGCGGACAGACGGACAGACGGACATCGCTTAATCGACTTTTCCATTAATTCTGATTCAGAATATATATACTTTATAGGGTCGCAAAAAAAAACTGTAGAAATTACAAACGGAATCACAAACTTATATATTATACCCTTAACATTTTTGTGAAGGGTATAAAAAACTTACATAAAATTCAGAAAAATGCATAAAATATTTATTTGGATCGATAGTTGGGTCGATATAATTTAATGTTTGAAGATTATTTCCTGCAAATGTTAGCCGCGGCTGCGCCTCAAATGGTCCATCCGCTTAGTCCAATTTTGGCATACTTTTTCCAACATTTCGGCTGGTATCTCACGAATAATGTTGGCAATGTTGGCTTCCAGTGCGTCAATCGAAGCGGGCTTGTCGCTATAGATATTAGCCTTAACATAGCCCCACAAAAAATAGTCTAGAGGCGTTAAATCGCACGATCTGGGCGGCCAATTGACTGGTCCCAAGCGTGAAATAAACTGTTCACCGAACTCGCCTCTCAATTGATCCATTGTTTCGCGTGCTGTGTGGCATGTGGCACCGTCTTGTTGAAACCACATGTCATGCAAGTCAAGCTCTTCCATTTTGGGCAAAAAAAAGTTTGTTATCATCGCACGGTAGCGCTCACCATTCACAGTAACGTTGTGATTCGCATCATCTTTGAAGAAATACGGCCCAATGATGCCGCCAGCCCATAATCCGCACCAAACGGTTGTTTTTTGTGGATGCATTGGTAGCTCTTGCAATGCTTCTGGCTGCTCTTCACTCCAAATACGGCAGTTTTGCGTGTTCACGTATCCATTCAACCAGAAATGAGCCTCGTCGCTGAACACAATTCTTCGATAAAAAAGTGGATCTTCATCTAACTTTTCAAGACTTTGGCGTTGTGGTAGGTCGTTTGGCTTCAATTCTTGCACCAGCTGTATCTTATAAGGCTTCACACCCAAATCCTTCCGCAAAATTTTCCACGTAGTGGAGTAACAGAGGCCCAATTGCTGCGAACGGCGCCGAATCGATAATTCACGGTCATCACCAACACTGGCCGATACGGCTGCGATATTTTCTTCAGTTCGCACTCTACGTAAACCACGTGTTGGTGGTTTAATGTCCAACAATGTACATTTGGTGCGAAATTTTTTTACAATAGCCCGAATAGAAGCGTCAGTAGGTCGGTTAAACTGACCATAAAATGGAAGAAGCGCGCGATGAACTTTCTTAACAGAGCACGCATTTTGGTAATAAAATTCAATAATTTGCAAGCGTTGTTCGTTTGTAAGACGATTCATGATTAAATTATAGACCAAACTGAAGATGTTTGACAGTGACACAAGATACAAAACGTGCGTGAGCTGTCAAAACTAGTGTTGCCAAAAAGATAATAGCAAAAAAATCACTCGTTATTATGTAGAGGAAGCTTGTAGGTGAGTGTGCATACACATTTGTATATAGCTGTATATTTATAAACACAAATATCTGTGCGTATCTATTTAGGTCTTTTTTTACCTAAAATTTCTTTAATGTGTCACAGTTAGTCACATTCATAACTCTTTTTGTTCAATTTTATTTCAAGTACGTACTATTTACAAATTTTATGGCCATAAAATGCGTTGGTTGATCTTGCAAAGAAATCAAAAATTCCAAAATATTATTTTCCCCAAAAGTTAACTACTCGTAATATTCGTTAACGCCATATATAGTAAAAAACGTATTATTGAGCTGTTATTGTGATGTACTTGTTTGGTTGGTATAAATTTGTTCGCTCAAAAAACTTTTATTGCCTTTTTAAAAGTAATGAATAGAAAACCGAATAAAGAATTACATAAATTAGTTAACACTTTTGTGCATGCACTGTGGAAACAGAAGCAAATAGGGAAACGGGCGGAGAAATTGAATTGCTCGTGCCCAGCGATGTCACATATTTTGTCTATTCTGCAAACTTAAAAGAAAAAATCTGCTTTCCGAATGGAAAATTATACATGTGCATATAAGTTAATTTATACAAGTATAGCCGTTGATTGATTATGAGGTTTCATTCCTAATGTAAAATAAAACATGAAAATTTTTTAAACTGAATTTTAAAAGTGTGGCAACATAAGTCGCTAATTTTCTGACTTGAACATTACATTGAATAGTGTTCGGTTTTGATTTCGACAATTCCTGAGGCGTGAAAAAACCTCGAAACCACTTCGCTAACCGAATCGGAGCCAGTTTTTAGTGTTCGTGCGTGTTTTGGTCATGGACCGTGTATCTGAACTATTAACCAGTGATGCCATTAGGATACGAAAGATACCTTTTTCGTATTTTTTGGTGACTTCATGCGCAAAATGTGCAGAAATAAATATTAAACTTTCCGTCTGACAAAGTCTTTTAAAGCTATCATTTCGTTGTGAATACCAAAAAGAAATAGTGACAACTAAATACAAGAACAACATGTTTTTTGTTGTTAAATCTCCGTCCAAACTATGAAACATTTACTGCAAAATATTTCTAAATTCTCTTTTGAAACTGCATACGTGTCCACACTTTTTTTTTATCTTGTACCAATACTCAGGGGATGACTCCTACATATGCAGCGCATTGTACCAGAACTAGGAAAATAGGTTATGAGGAGGGGGAAAGAGGGAGTAGTGTTTGTGAACATTTGACTTGAACTTTTCGACGTCATAACAGACAAGAAACACGTCTGTGGGCAACTTATTCCATAGGCGAAGCGTACGGCTGAAAAACGAACCCTCTCTGTAATGCGTTGTACGATTCCCCGGGCAATCGACCACAAATGGATGAGCTCTGGACGATGAACGCGTGTTACGTAGAAATATGCGAGTTTCAGGAACAAGATCCCTAATCTCTGATTAGGGATCCATTGTAGTAACGATAGAACAGAGCAACGCACCCTACGCTGCGTCGATGCTCCAGTGAGTCAATAGAGTTGGATACCCTACTGTCACCGATAAGCTTCTTCGCCCTCTCCTGCACACGGTCGTGCAACCCCAAAATAGACTTTGAGGCACCGACCCAAACATGAGAGTTGTATTCCATTTTCGTTTTTTCATGAAAAACCCGTTCTAGGCTATATCTCGGGTATATATGGACCGATATCGGAAATTTTCATTTTCCATATTTATATAACTTTATTTCATTACCAGAACTGCTTTTGAGGACAAAAATGTTGTTTAAGTTTGCTAACGCGACACTTTTATATAAACCCGGTCTAGGCTATATCTCGGGTATATATGGACCGACATCCAAAATTTTCATTTTTCATATTTATATAACCCTATTTAATTACCAGAACTGTTTTTAAGCAAAAAAAGATGTTTAAGTTCACTTACGCGACATTTTCATTAAAACCGCGGCTTAGGCTATGTCTCGGGTATATATGGACCGATATCGGAAATTTTCATTTTCCATATTTATGTAACCTAATTTCATTACCAGAACTGCTTTTGAGCACAAAAAAGTTGTTTAAGTTCGCTTACGCGACATTTTCATGAAAAACCCGGTTTGGGCTATATCTCGGGTATATATGGACCGATATCGGAAATTTTCATTTTCCATATTTATGTAACCTTATTTCATTACCAGAACTGCTTTTAAGCACAAAAAAGTTGTTTAAGTTCGCATTTCGCACATTTTCATAAAACCCCGATTTGGGCTATATCTCGGGTATATATAGACCGATATCTGAAAAAAATTTTTTTTGCCTTTTAGTCACCTTGCTGAATAAGTGTGTGAAGTTCGAAGCAAAATAAACAACTTTTTTTGTCAAAAATTTCCATACAAAATTTCAAAAATTCATGGCTTTTTTCGGAATTTTGAATATATCTCAGCTATACGTGGACCGATATTACTGAATTTCAATAGCAAACACATGGCAATATGGAGTGAAAGAAAAAAGTTTCTATGTCTAATGGTTTTCTCAGAAACGGTATTTCAACGACCGACAGACGGACATCGCTTAAGCGACTTTTCCATTAATTCTGAATCAGAATATATATACTTTATAGGGTCGCAAAAAAAACTGTAGAAATTACAAACGGAATCACAAACTTATATATTATACCCTTAACATTTTTGTGAAGGGTATAAAAATAAATATAAGAAGTTTCCGAATCGCTCTCGTAATTAGCCAATGTAATGAAAACGACGCTAGTTACGATGTAGTTATGCTGCCACCCGATCTATATGTTATCACCGACGAAGAGGAAGGTGGAGAAAATGACTTGTATGAAAATAAATTACCTCTAGATGTTCCCGGTGATATAGAGGTTGTTACTTACAGACTTGCGGTTGAAGATCTATGGAGTAGCGATGACGATGAACCCCTCTAAACGATTGCGTCATCTACTTCACGGAATAAGCAGAAGAAAAGAAGAATTAAAGCTAGTATTGAGTCTCCAAGTTGGAGAAAATGTGCTCCCCTTTATTCATGTCTTCCATCTCCTTCAGATCAATAACAAACTGAAAACCAGCGTGCCAATGCTTCGCAAATCTTAAAAGATATGACCCCAGTAAAAGCTTTCAAGCAACTTTTTGACGATGAAGTGTTAGAGCTTATCGCAAAGCAAAGTACCATCTATGCGGGACAAAATAATAGGCACGATAGCTCCTTTACTAAAGAGGAACTCCTACTACACTCTTACTTGTTATTAAGTAATTTCACTATATTTTTCTTTAGAAGTTTCTTGATAAGTTTCAGTTTGTCTTATGCAAAAAATTTTATTCGTATTCAAGTAGTGTGTGTTCAAGTCGATTGTGTTTCTTAATTAATAATTGTTAAAATCCTACTTTTTCTTTGTGCAGCTTTTGTATAATTGGACTTTTTAATTTACTGTAGTGATCCACCGTTTTTAGGATTATATCGTTGAGTTTGTCGATATAAGTCTATTTCTGTGTTGGAAAGATTTCTCGTAGTTTGTATGGGGGTTCGGTATTGTTCAGTAGACTTTTAATATTATTTTTAAAGTTATTCCATTTCGTTCTCTTATGCACGGTTGCCAGAAATGCAGATTTATCTTCATTTTGCAGATTTTTCCTCTCTAAAAACACTAAATGAAGATTTGAAGATTTTTGGCCTAAAAATGCAGATTTTAAACATTTTTAATAATAAAGTAACTTTTTGTATTTTTCCCCTTATATTTCTACTACCATCTACGTTTAAGTTACGTTAAAACGAAAATATCAATTGTTCATGTTATAACATAGACAAAACGGACATGGAATGACAAATGCACATGTTTTTGAAAAGAAAATTAAGCGAAATTTCGAAAAAATTATAAAGGTTGCAATCTACCTGCAATTGATTGTTTTTGGACTCAAAGTTTAAAATGTTATTTTGTTAAAGCAACTTTGGCAAGTTGCTAGAAAGTAATATGAGTTTATTTATACGATAATTTAGAGTCTTTTTTTATAATACTCTTTTAAAGTTGCCACCAAAATCAATTTACGTTTTTACGACGATTTTTAAATCATGACTTTTTCTTTAATTTTAATTTTTTTTTTTCGTTGTCGATTAAAAATTCGTTTTTGTAACGAAGAGCTTATGCCTAGGATAGTAATAACAGTAATTTGCAGCGGCGCTGTGACTAACTATAACGACTTATGCCTTCACATAAGAAGCTGCTGTGTGGTTAATAAAGGAATGCCTGAAAAAAAAACTGTGAACTAATACAGTGAGTTAACCAGTGAGAGCGAGACACAAAACTGTTGAAGGCAAAACAACAACGACCGCACTTAAGAAATAACTACGATAACGCGAGAACTATTCTCCAGCCCAGAGCTGTTTCAAAAATAAAACCAGCTAATTCATAACATAATTTTCAAATTCAAACAGAGTTTATTAAATATATAATGATTTTACCACATTCATCAGCAAATGTGGGGAGAATCTTCAGCTAGGTAAATTTTAACTGCACAGAAATTCGAATATACTCGTACATCGGTATACGTGTTTAGGCCTTAAAGAATTTGAACAACTTGCACATATGTTTTTCTCATTAAATCTATGTATTTGCATTTCAATATTCTGAAAAGCATAATTTCTTTCCATATGTTGTTACTATTTTTAAAATTGTTTAATAAAAAGGCATATTACTAAGAGTTTGAAGATTTTTTGAAGATTTGGAAAATAAAGTGCAGATTTTGCAGATTTTTTCATAAGAAATTCTTGAGTTTTGCAGATTTTACCTCTTTAAATTCTGGCAACCCTGCTCTTATGGTCATATACTACCGTATGACTTTCTTCCATAAAAGGTCTCCTCTACCCCCCGGAACACCGTAGTTAAAAAAAAAAGTTTGAAATTGTTGTACAGTGTAATTGGAATTTTTATTATAATACTTTCCACATTAGACCAACGACTTACTTACTCGTGTGTTGTCCTCAATAAGCAGCGTTTTATTGTAACAAAATCTATGAAATTTTAGCCTCAAAAAGACTGAAATGACAACGCTGATGTGGAGATTACAAGTTATTTGGTTCAATCTACATAAAGGGTGTTTTTTTAAGCTAGATAGAACTTTAAATTGTAAAAAGTAACACAAAAAATTAAATTTTGATGAAACATTTTTTTTATTTGTTTCAGTATACTCTGACAAATCATCATGAATAGACTCACGCTTGAACAACGCTACGAAATTATCCAAATTTACTTTGAAAATCAGTCGTTGTTTTATCGCAAAATTGTGTTCAGCGATGAGGCGCATTTTTGGCTTAACGGGTTTGTTAATAAGCAAAATTGCCGCATATGGAGTGAGACCAATCCACAAGAGACCCTACAGACTCCATTACATCCAGAAAAATGCACTGTTTGGTGCGGTTTTCATGCTGGTGGCATCATCGGACCTTATTTCTTCAAAAATGAGGCCGGAGCTCGCGTTACGGTCAATGAAGATCGTTACCGCATGGACCTGTCAATTGGCCTCCAAGGTCGTGCGATTTGACACCTCTCGATTATTTCCTGTGGGGCTACGTGAAGTCACTGGTTTATGCTGATAAGCCGGCAACAATTGACGCCTTGGAGGCCAGCATTGTTCGTGTTGTTCGTGACATACGGCCAGCAGTGCTCGAAAAAGTGGCCCAAAATTGGACGTCCAGAATGCGCTTCGTCAAGAACAGCCGCGGTGCCCATATGCCCGAAATCAAATTCAAATGTTAATGTCACGTATTGATCTTTCGAATAAAAAAAAATTTTGATTACAATTTAATTTTTTGTGTTATTTTTTACAATTTCAAGTTCTATCGGGCTTAAAAAAACACCCTCTACATATGTACATGCTATGTAAGTGCAAACGCTTCCATTTAACCAAGTTTTAAATTACCGAGTTATTTTAAATATTTAATACAAAGTTCATCGACCAGGAAAATGAATAGAATATGAGCACTAAAAAACTGCTGTATATACATTTGTTTAAAATTAATTTGTATTTTACTAATATATATATATTTTAATTAATATGATATAAGTAATTTCATATACATTCATACATAAATTAGTTTAAGCGTATGTATAATTAAAAATGTTTTTTCTTTGCAGCCAGAATTGCAGGCAAAACATGAATTTAACTTCTACTTCCAACCAAGATGGAGATAATGAAAGTGATATTTGCTTCGATCGCCAAGATGATGATCATGCCAATGATGATGATGATGATGATAATGCGGCAATCAAAGATCAGGATAGCTTAGATTTAAATAGCTCAATGAAAAATCATGCACAAGTTAAAATAGTACAAACCACTACAGCAATGCCACAAGATTTAAGCAAAAGTGATAAAAACTGCTGCAAACAATCGCAAAATATCGATGAAAAGTCTTTGTTAAAAAGATTACAAATACCCCCGCTTACGTCTGCGGCGGCGTGGAGACTAAATAATGGTATCTCAGACGATGATATTTTTGCGATAACAGCAGCCGTTCAAACGCCGCCCAGCTCTTCATTACAAATAACTTCAATTGATGGGTTTTTTAATCGAAAACGGGGGCGTCCTCCAAAAAATCGTTTTGTAGAAGTTTATAAAAATGTAAGTATAATAAAAATATTAAATTTGAATATTCCTATGAAAAAAAACCTTACAAGTACAAGTCATTCTAATTCAAATCGACGACGATTATTTTGAACGAGAGTTTAAGCAGTCTGAGATATGAACAATTTTTAATCTTAAGCTTTAAACACATAGACGACAGCAGACAGCAAGCAGCAGTCTGTCAAAAATAATATCCATGTGTTTCAATGCACACGATTATTTTAACGACATCACAGCAGCGCGACTTCACAACAGCATTTGCTGCTGCTGCCAACTTAGACTAATTTCTATTTTCGTAAGCAGCAAAAAGTAAATGCGGTGCTGCCACTATAAATATAAATTGGCAACAATAAAAACTAAAATTGGCTTGAAATTTTTAATAGAAATAAACATCACATAAATAAAATAAACAAATAAATTGATTAGTTTTTACAGTTTTACGTGATATTATTACGTTTTCAGTCAGAAATTTTAAATCTACTCATGTAAAATATATATGTGGCACCTCTGAAATTTGCATTGTTTAAATACACATAGTGTTGTTGCTGTCTTTAAAATAATTATGTTTGAAGCTAACTTCATTTGTAGACGTGAAGTTGTGAAGTCTGCTGCCGGCTAAGTGTTTAGAGCTTTAGTGTTAGAGACAGCGTTGTCAACTGTGAAATTTCAAAGCACGCCAAAACGGGGGAAAAAATACCGTTATTTCAACTAAAACGCGCTTAATTTAGAATTTTTCTTTTCATATTTAAAAGCGCATTTTATATTATTTTGATATTAAAAACACGATAATGAAAAAACCGATAAAATTTGGTCTGATAGCAAATTAGGCTGATGTCATGCCATCAAATTCGTTCAGTAGCTAGAATTCGTGTTTGTAAAACTTGGCCTCTAGTGCGATTCAATAATTATAAGGATATTTTACAATAATTATAAAGATATTTTATCCAATTTGTTATTCACCAACATTATTTAATTATATTCGCTGTCGACTGAAATCAGCTGTTAGTTTTATTGACTATTCGTCGTAAAAATTATATTGCAGCGCATACAATCATTGCTGCAAGGGATGAAATCATTAAGTTACGGAATCGCACTACAAGTTATCAAAGTCGTGTTATATCATTTCTATCAAACAAAGTGAAAATTTCATTTCTGTTTTCAGAAACTAACAGTGAAAATCAGTTGGCTAGGGTGAGTGTCTTTCAAAGAATTTATTGAAATATGTAAACGAAAATTTGCCAGAATTGTGTAATAAATAAAATATGAAGTTTATCATAATCAAAATTTAATGCAAACGTTTCGGAAAATAATTTTGTAATTCATAAATACGATCTTCACTATTCAGTCTCTGCTTTTAATGTAATATTTGACAAACTTGGCTTGATCGTTTAACAGCAAAACACTATCTAAAATCAATACAAACAATTAAGTTTTTTTATTCGCTATTTAAGCTTCTAATATTTATACCAATAAAAAATTATTAATAGCTTGTCTTCTATGTTTCCCAGCTATCTATATGTCGACATTTCATAGGAACTACCCTAATCATCAGTAGACTTTGGAAATTTTTGAAAGATATTCTCAAACATTCAACTTTATATCCCAACAATCCAAATAAATTGCTGAGAATTTATAAAGAAAAATGCTCTAATAATATCCGTCAAAACACAAGAAACAAGCTTTTCTATTTATAAACGTCTCTAACATTTCTTTACACCTTTCAAACAAGAAATGTTAGAGACGTTTATAAATAGAAAAACTTGTTTTTTGTGTTTTGACGGATATTATTAGAGCATTTTTCTTTATAAATTCTCAGCAATTTATTTGGATTCTCTTGTAGATATGTTTTATTCTCAAATGGAGGTCTCTCATGTTTAGAAACAAATATTTTGCAATTTTGTTAGTATTTTACAACATAGAAACTGAAAGGCAGAAAATTTTCCATCTTTTAAACTTGCATAAACTTTTACAATTACGAAACTATTACAGGTAGACACAAATATTTAGTTGTCTTTTTTACTGGTACATGCGAGCTACATTCTTTACCTCTTCAACCATTTGCCCACGAAAATTTGTTGTCTGACTTTCAATTTCCAGTTCGTAAAAGCGATCTTACTATAAATTATCTAGAAGTACAAACAATTTTATTAGTTTTAGTCATTTTGATCAGATACATTTTAAAAGCTTTGTCTATATTAAGCGTTTTATATTGGGTTGGCTAGATATTTTCCGTTTGTGCTCAAAATTTTAAATTTTTCATGTTATTTACTAGTTTAAAAATAAAAGTTAATAACACTTGCGTTTGAAATTTGGTGCGATAAAAAGTGATAAAAATGAAAAGTGGGGAAAAAAATCATGGAAAGTTCAAAAATTACGAAGTTTTTCCATATAAAACCACAACTAAACAATCCTGAATCTGACTCCGGAGAGGACTCGTCATATATGAAGGGATATAGAAATGATGTTTTAAAGTAGTAAGAGTTGTTAATTTCTAAAAGATGCCTCCTGGAAAAAACTAAAATTATTATTTTTATTTGTTTTTAGTATATACTTAGCTGGTGAGGCCTAACTTTTTTTATGTCAATAAAAATGCAAAATCTTTATTACATATTTTTCCCAACGTTTCGTGAATTTTATGTTCACTTCTTCAGGGGATTTTGTCTATTTTAAAAAGAAAGTTTTTTATGAAATTACATTAATATCTTAAGTAGAAAACAATATTTGAGAAACTTACGTTTTTGTGATTTTACAACATTAAACACAAAATTATTGAATTTATATTTATAGTCAAGTAATACAACATTTTTACACAAATTTTCTTAAGCACTATTTTTTATAATAATATTATAAATGGCGCTTAAGTTGTCAGTATCTTCTTTTTTTGTTCATTGTTCTGTTTATTTTTTGCTGTATTCTTAAGCTTTCTGTTGTGTAACGTTTTTTAACATTATTTTCTTTGTCCAGTATTTTGATGTTGTTAAAGTCGGGTATATGTTTGGTTTGTACAGTATGTTGCGATAAAGCAGTGCTTTCTTTTTTTTTCTTATTAATGTCTGTCTTATGTTCATTTATTCTAACTGCTAAACTTCTTTTTGTTGTGCCTATGTAAACGAGATCACAGCTGTTGTTATCATCACCTTTACATGGAATTTGATAGACAACGTTGTTTTGTTGTAGTTTGTCTATAGGTGTTTTTGTTTTTGTGAATATTGTGCTTAAAGTCTTATTTGGTTTAAAAGCCAATGTTATGTTGTTATTGTTTATTGCACATTTTATATTGCGGTTGTCTGTTAATCCAGTGGCTGTGTTCTGTAACTTTGGCGAGAAGTTCTCGCGTCGAAAACTTGTGAAACAAATTATTCCATCGTTTCTCGAAAGGTGAGAAAAAACTGCGTCTGTAACTCATGTCGAAAACTATCCAAAGTGATTACGTCGTTGCGTTAGAAATGTCTGCAAATATAAAACGAAGCCGAAATGCAATTTTAAAAATGAAAGCGCCAGCCACAATCAATACCGCCGCCGACCAAAAATTACTAAAGTTAAGAAATTTTGTTCGACAGCGTCATATTATAACCGCCGGCTATTCTAGAAAATGTATGGTATGGCTCTAATGTTTACATTTTATTTACAAATACATACATTGTTGCGGGGACTCAAAAACAAAACAATTGTATAATTGGTAGTTACGTAACAATAATGACGTATATATATATAGGTATTAGTCAGGAGTGGTCAGCAGCGTTGATGTGTATGAAATGACTGAAAAAGAAAATAAATAGTTAAATAGGGTCAAAAGACTGACGTCGGGTGTTACCTGTGTGTGAAATGTTTGATGGGTTGTGTCTTCGGCATGTGTATGTTTTGGTTTTGTTGTTTTGTTTCTTGGGAAGCTGTCTCCTATGTTTGGGTGGTGCCTTCACAGGTTGTGCAGGTGATGGTGCTAAAGTGCTTCCACTTGCATTGACTTGATGGTGGCCGTGGTAACTGCTGTTGTTTTGGAGTGCTTCAAGTGGTTGCTTGCACTTTCAAGGACAGAGGCTTCGCTAGAAAAAAATATGTGTTTAAACAATAATAAAGAAACATTCTCGGTATTCTTGCATAGTCTCACCTTAATTTCTAATGATTGCACCAGTTAAAAGTTATATTTTCTATATTGATAATGCACTAGATTTGCAAAATACTGTGAAATTTTTTTTTAATTGATTTAAGTACTTCTGGCATGGCCAGCTGTTTTCTTCATGGCCAATTGTTGTTGGTAGCATTGCTTTAGTTGGGACAATCTAAGCGACAGGGTGTTCCCAATATGCAGAAACGGAGGCAAAACCAGGGTTGTGATAGAATGTCAGTCGATAAGCGGGCAGGAAAAAAACCGGTAGAGAAAAAGAATATTTTGAAACAAAAACAAATATTAATAGATCTCAAGAGCGGGAAGAAAACGGTTAAAGCGGTTGGAAAAAAATGGAATTTATGTTTTTGGAAAAGATTAATATATAAGAGAAAAGCGGGAGAGAAAATGGCGAGTCAAGGACAGACATTTTTTGAGTTAAGATCGAAGAGTTGCAGCTAAAAGATATTTTAAGACTAAAAAGTTATTTTTGAAAGCTATAAAGTTTGTTGGAGCTGAAAAGTTTTTTTTAGTGCTGATGGTAGCCGAAATTTTTGCTTAATTTGATTAGTTGAGCGAGATCCATAATTCTTAATTGGGGGCTGTAAGCGGAACATTCTTGGGAGTGAAGCGAGGGGCTAATTGGAAGCTAAGGAAACCAGTCTGTCTATGAAGAAGGGAGAAGTTGACTGCTGAGAAGCTTTAAAGCCACTGAAGCAAATTCCGAGAAGTGGCTGAAAACTCGCAAATGGTGGCGATGACATTCAGAAGAAAGCGTTAAATCATCCGGCATCGAAGAAGACAAGAAGCTGGGTAAAAGTAAAGAAATGTGATGAAGTGAGTAATCAATTAATTATATGTTGAACAAAACTAAAGTAATTTAAAACACACAAAACCCAAAGAAAAAAAAAAGCTTGATAAAGTAGTGCTGAGAATTTGTATGTATAAAAGATTTATTATATAATCTATAAAAAAAGAAAAAAAATATATATATATACAATTGGAATAGTCGCCAAGATAACCAGTAAAGGAAAGTCAGTAAATATCAGAGTTAATTTTTTTAAAGAATGTTCAATAATAGAAAATAATTGTGTTATAAATTGATAAGAGCGGATTAGAGTACATCCATTTTCTGTTGTTTTGATTGGCATCATACCGTGGTTCAGCCATTTGGAACATTGTGTCAGAATCTAGTGTTTTTTTTGTTTTTATTTATGTATTTGAATTATCATATTATGTGTAGATAATACCGTTTAGGATTAAGGATAAATCAGTAACATTGTCGATTTTTATTCGAGCGTTTGCAGTTTGTGTGTCTGATATATCGGAACTAGTTGCCATTAGAGGGCGCCCATCTGGTATTTTCTTTTGTCCCAAAAATTAAACGAAAGGAAACCGGAAGTCATAGGCTGGAGTTAACCTGAACTTGTTTACATATATAAAACAAAAGACTTTAGGAAAAGAACACCGAATTTGGTTGAAGCCTACTTTAGGGAGCTCCTTCAAGTTAGGGACACAACGGTGAAGAAATTAGTTAGTTTTAGCCTATGCAAACGGCGGAAGGCCTGGTTAAATCGCGTAGAATTCTGATAGTGCAGAAATAGTACGCACAAGCTTGAACGCTAGGATAATAGTTAGGAAAATTATTGATAAGGTATACATTGGTAATAGTATTAAGATTTAGTAGAGTACAATTATATAGTGTTTTTTTTTATTGTTCTAGATTTAAGTTTGTTTCAATAAATACTTATAACGTTTTAAAGAAGATGTTGATAGTTATCAATATGAAATAACTTTTGAAGGTAATGGCATGATGGTAAGTTGAGGTGGAAAAGTCGGGTGGATATTGGGGCCATAAAATAACATATGTAGGGAAGGATAGGAGTCATTTTATGGTACGGTTGGGTGGGCTATTAACAGGGCAACGTCATCTGGCCTGGGTGAGTGGTGTCCGGTCAAAGAAAATATAGCATTAAAGGTTAAGTTTTTTTTTGTGTTTCCAAATATCGGTTTTTTTTTTCAGTTTTTTTTTGTGAACGGCGTACCCTGAGGGAGGGTTGGAACCTCTCTGAGATGTATGGGCTCCATCATGAGCTAGTTGGAATCCCCTCAGGTCAATACGGCTGTTACATAAAATGGCGCCCAAATTAAAAATATATGTGGAGGCCTGAGTTACACCTAATCAGGCAAGAAAACGAAACAATAGACCCAAAATAGAATCAATAGCCCAAAATAACAAAGTGCGTAGTTTGTGGTAAATTTTGATTGTATTCGTAGCCCTTTGCTGAGAAGAAACCAAGTTCAGAAAGGTAGTACGGAAAATTTCGAATTTAGCCAAATCAAGCATAACGTTGGAATAATCACATATGGTTTAGGTAGCAATAGCGTAACAATTTCCGCAAAATGGAAGGTTAAATGTATTGAGACCGTACCGTTTACCCTTAATATAGAAATCAATTACAGTATGTAGTATAGTAAGTGAAAGTTTCGCCCATGAGAAGTCATAGTGATAACCACTTAATTGTAGTTTCTTATATGCATCGTTTTTGAAGTATCAAATGATTTTGTCTTATGGCAAACTAGATCTCATAACTCAGGTGCAGAGAAATAATGATTGTATGAGAAATTATGCCACGCAAAGTTTTGTTTTTTTTTGTATATACATATATATATTTTTTTTGAGTGAGACACCACCTTAGGATGAAATTAGATACCACTTTGACAACCGCTTCGTACCTTCATGCCAAACCGAATTAATATTGATTGAAATTAAAAGGAAATAATTTTTATAGTATTTTTGTTATTTAGAATTTCAGTTGTTTTTTGTGATTGAAAAAAAAATAAATATATATATACTTATAGTAAATTCATTATTATAGTAAAAAAAAAAAAAAAAAAAAAAAAAAAAAAAAAAAAAAAAACGCTCTAAATTATAGCCGTGAATATTCGTTATCTGTTGCTTTGGTGCGAGTAATAGAGTTTTTGTTGTGATCTTGATATGCCTGTGAGTCCTCCGTTGACAAGAAATAGGAAAAGAGCAAGACAACTAAATTTCGATTTGAGTAGATCTACCCCGAGTACATTTGAAAAGTATATTAAATCAAATACACCAGGGCGAAAACCTGTACATAGTGACGCGTGTAAAATGAATCCAAATACGATAAATCCGCAAATAACCGATATATCGGAAACGATTCTAAACGTACGCGCGGGCACTAGTGCCATGGCTCAGGAGCAATTACGAGAGAATCAGCATATAGGGCAAATGCCAACTAGAAGTCAGGAGGAACGCACCAACCATAGGGAAGAGAGGGATATGTCAGAACTAGGTATATTGAAGAGGCAGGTAGCCGAGCTTACCGCCACAATGGGTAAAATGAGCATATTGCTGCAAGCAACTCAGCAAGAAAACAAAAGATTGCGGGAGGAAATAATACCCAATGCGAGTGGCAGTAATAGCAACCAGCAGATGGACATCTCTGCTAGGTCTATACATTCCTCTCATTCGTCTCTGCATAATGGGGAAACAAATAGTGGGCAAAATTCGCACTCACAAAATTATCATCGAATTCGAATGGATAAGTGGGGCGTAGAATTTGACGGCAATGCAAATAAGCTAGCCGTGGAAGATTTTGTGTTCCGAATCGAGCGTCTGCAAAGGCAATATGGTGTACCCTGGGGTGAAGTGCTCGACAATTTTCACTTGTTTGTGAAAGGTGTCGCTGAGAAATGGTATTGGCTCTATATTAAGACAAACTTCGTCACTGAATGGCCAACTTTAAAAGAAGCCTTGTTAAAACAATATATGTCTACGAGGTCCAGCTTTGAAATTATGAGTGACATTGTTGAGAGAAGACAACATGTTGGAGAAGGGATTGATGAGTTTTTCTTCACGATGACACAGATGCGCTCTCGTTTGGACATATCAATGCCTGAAAGGGAAATGGTAAAAATCATTAAAAAGAATTTACGTGATGATATTAGAACGAGAGTTTACCCTATTTCGGTTAATTCAGTAGAAGAGCTGCGAAGGGAGTGTGTCGAGGCTGAAAAAATCTTCGGCCGAAAGGAGTTTAAAAATAATACAATGTCCGTCCCGATGCATAAATTCAAGAGGCAGGTTAGCGAAATCTATAAAGATGCGGAGTGTGAGGAAATAGCGGCGATTGGTGGAAATAGGCCAGTCGTTCCGAACCCCAGGGGCCCCACTCTCGTTTGCTGGAATTGTCGTCAGAACGGTCATACGTTCATAGATTGTTTGCAGGAAATGAATGTATTTTGTTTCCGGTGTGGCAAACCAGGGGTGAAAGCGCCAAATTGCACAAATTGTAAGTCAAAAAACGGTGCCAGGAGCGAGGTAGCCCCGGGAAGCCTTCGTTCGAACCAAAACCGACAATAGTCCCGGAGCTAGAAAAACATAATAAAATTAATTTAATGAAAATAGTAAACAACTTTAATCGATTTATTCCTCAAATGCGTCATAATTACACATTTAAAGAAAGGCAGGAGAATTATAAAAAAATAAGACAGAAAATATTTAATGAGCCGATTGAGAGTGAAAGAAAAATGTCCAATAAGATACTAAAAGTTAGGCAAAAGTTCAAAGCAAAAAGAAAATTGTATTCACAGGTAGTTTCAACAATAAAATCGGCTGACTGTAGGGATCCTAGGGCGTTTGCGGAAATAAAAATTGGCAATATTGTAATGAAAGGCTTGTTAGACACAGGTGCCTCAATTAGTCTGCTGGGAAAGGATTGCCGAGAAACTATAGATAAGTTAGGTGTTGAGTTTAAACCGATATTTTCGTTAGTAACTACGGCTGCCGGAAAAGTACATCGATTGTTGGGAAAAATTGATTTGGAAGTTTCGTATAATGATAGAAATGAAATCATAACATTTTTTTTGTGCCCGGACTTGGAACAGACGGCCTACTTAGGAGTTGATTTTTGGAGAAAGTTTCAACTCGCGCCAGAAGTGTTTCAAGTCGAAGAAGTGAACAACGAACAAAGAGATGATGAGCTGCAAGTGGATGATCACAGAACAAATCCCCACATCTTAGACGATGGGCAGAAGACGAAACTACAAAAAGTAATAGATTTATTTCCTGCATTCGAAAAAGAAGGTTTAGGTTGTACTCCCTTAGAAAAACACACCATACAGCTAAAAGAAAATGTAATTCCTTTCAAGGATCGTCATTATCCTTTGTCACCAGCCGTTCAGACCATTGTATACAACGAAATTGATAAAATGTTAGCGCTAAATGTTATCGAAGAAAGTGAAAGTCCATGGTCAAACAGAACAACAGTCGTTAGAAAACCGGGAAAAAACAGGTTCTGCCTCGATGCTAGGAAATTAAACGATAGAACCATAAAAGACGCGTATCCACTACAAAATATAGAAGGAATTCTAAGTCGTTTAGATGAAACATATTATATAAGTAGTGTAGATCTGAAGTTTGCTTTCTGGCAGATAGAGCTAGACAAAGACAGTAGACCCTATACCGCGTTCACCGTAGCAGGTCGGCCACTCTACCAGTTTCGAGTGATGCCGTTTGGCTTATGTAATGCCGCGCAAAGACTTTGTAGGCTGATGGACAAGGTTGTTCCTCAAAAGCTGAAGGAGAACGTGTTCATTTATCTTGATGATTTGCTGGTTATTTCGGATAGCTTTGATAAACACCTTAAAATTCTAGAAGAGGTGGCCCTATGCCTACGAAAAGCAAATTTAACAATTGGTCTAGAAAAATCAAAATTTTGTTTTCAACAGCTGCGATATCTCGGATTTATTATTGGAGGTGGCTGTCTCAAAACAGATCCCGAAAAGATAAGAGCAGTTAGAGATATTAGAATTCCACGAAACCCGAGGGAAGTGCGTAGCTTTCTGGGAACAGCGGGTTGGTATCGGCGATTCATTAAAGATTTTGCTTCGCTGGCCGCGCCATTAACGGATTGTCTTCGGAAAAGCAAGAAGTTTGAAATGACATCAGAGGCAATATCAGCGTTTGAAAGTCTCAAAAAGGCATTAACGTCTGCCCCAGTGCTAAGGCACGCAGATTTCAAGAAACGTTTTTGGATACAATGTGATGCATGCGATTATGGCATCGGTGCTGTACTGTACCAGATGGACGAGCAGGGTGATGAACATCCTATAGCATTTTATAGCCAAAAGTTAAATGCTTGTCAGAGAAACTACAGCGTCACCGAAAAAGAGTGTTTAGCCGCGGTAATGGCTGTAAAAAAATTTCGCCCGTATGTGGAACTCATGCCATTTACCGTCGTCACAGACCACGCTAGTTTGAAATGGTTGATGTCGTTGAAGGATCTAACGGGTAGGCTAGCACGCTGGTCGCTTCAATTACAGGCATTTGATTTTGAGATTGTCCACCGGAAAGGTTCTGAAAACATCGTAGCGGATATGCTGTCTAGATCAAAAGAAGAGTCAATTATGGCCGAAGAGATAGATGTGGAGAGCTTGTTTGACTTTGAAACCACCGAATTCGAAAGTGCAGAATATTTAGATCTGATAAAACACATCACGGAGAATCAAGAGAAGTTACCAGATTTAAAGGTAGATAAGGGTATGGTATTTAAAAAGGTTAATTATGACCGGGGCGAAGGTAGCGAGCAGCAATGGAAATTGTGGGTTCCTCCAAACATAACACCTGTAGTCATAGAAAAAGCTCATGCCAGCTTAACAGCAGCCCATGGTGGAACTGCAAAAACTTTAGAAAGAGTGAAGAGATTTTTCTACTGGCCAAAATTATCCATACAAGTCAAGAACTATGTAAAAAACTGTGAAACGTGCAAGGAAACCAAGCCAGCCAATACAAACCTTTGTCCCGAAATTGGACAGCAGGTTATAACAGATAGACCATTTCAGAAGTTATATTTAGATTTTCTCGGAAAATACCCGAGATCCCGAAATGGAAACTGCTACATATTTTTGGTGCTCGATCATTTCACCAAGTATACATTTATGCGGGCCATGAAAGAAGCAACCACAAGCAACGTAGTGGAGTTTCTAGTACATGAAATATTTCATAAATTTGGAGTTCCCGAAATTATCCATACTGATAATGGTTCGCAGTTTGTGTCTAAAAGTTTTCAGAACTTAATAAATACCTACAAAATAAAACACATAAAAACACCCGTGTATCAACCCAGTAGCAATGCGTCTGAAAGGGTTAATCAGAGCATTTTGGCAGCTATTAGGGCATATTTGCAACAAGATCACCGCGATTGGGATCTTTACTTATCCGAAATAGATTGTGCTCTGCGCAATTCACTCCATGGATCTATTGGATATACACCTTTCTTCGCACTTTTTGGTCATCATATGTACTTGAGTGGTGCTGATTATAAATTGGGAAGAAAACTTCAATCAATGTCAGACCACCGTATCCTTTCTGAGCCAAATGAGCGAATGCAAGAGATACGTGAACAAATAAAAGAGAATATGACAAAAGCATACGAGAGAAGTGCGGAAAGATATAATAAGAGAGCGCGAACAATAAAATTTGTACCCGGCCAAGAAGTCTACAGGCGGAACATTGTGCAAAGCAACTTTGCGAAAAACTTCAATGCAAAATTTTGTAGGAAGTTTCTAAAATGTAGAGTGGTCCGGCCTGTAGGGAACAATATGTACGAACTAGAAACTTTAAATGGCAAAAATATAGGTATATATCACATGAAAGACATTAAAATGTAACCCAGCAAACATGTTGATAGTAACTTCGTTGACTCTTTAGTGCAAGATTAGATTAGGGTGATTAGTTTTCGCAATTCTACTAATTATCTTTGTCGTGATGTCCCGTTTTTTTTTAACCGACTGTGATATATAAATCTATAAGGTACCTGATAGCGTAGGAAGCTATAAAGTACTGGCCGCCCAGCTTTATCTCATAATTGTGCAATACTAAATTAAGAACTAGAAACTTACTGTGATATAAATGTTTGCTGTGTTGTCCCGTTTTCTTCTAGGATAAGTACTCAAATTTTAACTGCTTCTGCAGGGTAAAAACCTGGAAGGGAAAGTAAAGGGCATACAAAGTAAATGCTTATATTAGGGTAATGATATACGGTTACTTCCCGTAATAGAAATCCTAGGAAAGATTCCGATTCTCTTAAATCTTTCGAATTAAAGATTTAAGAGAGAGCTACCATCAACAAAGCCGCTTAAAACAAGAAGGAAAGAGTAGGGGCGTGCCCGCGAGTAACAATAGACCTAGATTAATAAAAGAAAGAAAGATTAGTTAAGGTTATATTTAGGAATAGACAGGGAAAGAAATGAGATAGTTTTTTTTAATTATTTATAAATATATCGATATACAATTGACAATTAATAATGGCAACAAAAGGATATGTTATTTATTTTTTTTTTTTTGCTTCACAATAACGTTACGTTGGGCGAAGCGCTCTAATTAGCACCTTGCGTGCCGGGTTGGCATATTAAGTCCAACCAAAAGATTGAAAATATCTAGGTCTGATTGTTGTTGGGTTGCCACTAGGATTTTCTTACCTGAGAAATTCTGTTGTAGGCTATAAGTTTTAATGGGGTAGGGTTTTCCATAGGTACTACAAGATAATTGCATCAGTTAAGAAACAGAAGGCGGGGTCAAAATCAGGATAATCCTGTTTTCCTTTCACTGCGTCACATAATTACAAGTCATTTGCCTGGCTAGCTCCGTAGAGTATGAGACCTCTTATCTCAAGGTCATGGGAGTTCCCCACGTTGGGCTAGTTTCACAACGCAAAATGACCCGCACACCGTCTTCTACTACGGGTTCTCGAAGAATTCGGAGTTTTGTTGCGGGGACTCAAAAACAAAACAATTGTATAATTGGTAGTTACGTAACAATAATGACGTATATATATATAGGTATTAGTCAGGAGTGGTCAGCAGCGTTGATGTGTATGAAATGACTGAAAAAGAAAATAAATAGTTAAATAGGGTCAAAAGACTGACGTCGGGTGTTACCTGTGTGTGAAATGTTTGATGGGTTGTGTCTTCGGCATGTGTATGTTTTGGTTTTGTTGTTTTGTTTCTTGGGAAGCTGTCTCCTATGTTTGGGTGGTGCCTTCACAGGTTGTGCAGGTGATGGTGCTAAAGTGCTTCCACTTGCATTGACTTGATGGTGGCCGTGGTAACTGCTGTTGTTTTGGAGTGCTTCAAGTGGTTGCTTGCACTTTCAAGGACAGAGGCTTCGCTAGAAAAAAATATGTGTTTAAACAATAATAAAGAAACATTCTCGGTATTCTTGCATAGTCTCACCTTAATTTCTAATGATTGCACCAGTTAAAAGTTATATTTTCTATATTGATAATGCACTAGATTTGCAAAATACTGTGAAATTTTTTTTTAATTGATTTAAGTACTTCTGGCATGGCCAGCTGTTTTCTTCATGGCCAATTGTTGTTGGTAGCATTGCTTTAGTTGGGACAATCTAAGCGACAGGGTGTTCCCAATATGCAGAAACGGAGGCAAAACCAGGGTTGTGATAGAATGTCAGTCGATAAGCGGGCAGGAAAAAAACCGGTAGAGAAAAAGAATATTTTGAAACAAAAACAAATATTAATAGATCTCAAGAGCGGGAAGAAAACGGTTAAAGCGGTTGGAAAAAAATGGAATTTATGTTTTTGGAAAAGATTAATATATAAGAGAAAAGCGGGAGAGAAAATGGCGAGTCAAGGACAGACATTTTTTGAGTTAAGATCGAAGAGTTGCAGCTAAAAGATATTTTAAGACTAAAAAGTTATTTTTGAAAGCTATAAAGTTTGTTGGAGCTGAAAAGTTTTTTTTAGTGCTGATGGTAGCCGAAATTTTTGCTTAATTTGATTAGTTGAGCGAGATCCATAATTCTTAATTGGGGGCTGTAAGCGGAACATTCTTGGGAGTGAAGCGAGGGGCTAATTGGAAGCTAAGGAAACCAGTCTGTCTATGAAGAAGGGAGAAGTTGACTGCTGAGAAGCTTTAAAGCCACTGAAGCAAATTCCGAGAAGTGGCTGAAAACTCGCAAATGGTGGCGATGACATTCAGAAGAAAGCGTTAAATCATCCGGCATCGAAGAAGACAAGAAGCTGGGTAAAAGTAAAGAAATGTGATGAAGTGAGTAATCAATTAATTATATGTTGAACAAAACTAAAGTAATTTAAAACACACAAAACCCAAAGAAAAAAAAAAGCTTGATAAAGTAGTGCTGAGAATTTGTATGTATAAAAGATTTATTATATAATCTATAAAAAAAGAAAAAAAATATATATATATACAATTGGAATAGTCGCCAAGATAACCAGTAAAGGAAAGTCAGTAAATATCAGAGTTAATTTTTTTAAAGAATGTTCAATAATAGAAAATAATTGTGTTATAAATTGATAAGAGCGGATTAGAGTACATCCATTTTCTGTTGTTTTGATTGGCATCATACCGTGGTTCAGCCATTTGGAACATTGTGTCAGAATCTAGTGTTTTTTTTGTTTTTATTTATGTATTTGAATTATCATATTATGTGTAGATAATACCGTTTAGGATTAAGGATAAATCAGTAACATTGTCGATTTTTATTCGAGCGTTTGCAGTTTGTGTGTCTGATATATCGGAACTAGTTGCCATTAGAGGGCGCCCATCTGGTATTTTCTTTTGTCCCAAAAATTAAACGAAAGGAAACCGGAAGTCATAGGCTGGAGTTAACCTGAACTTGTTTACATATATAAAACAAAAGACTTTAGGAAAAGAACACCGAATTTGGTTGAAGCCTACTTTAGGGAGCTCCTTCAAGTTAGGGACACAACGGTGAAGAAATTAGTTAGTTTTAGCCTATGCAAACGGCGGAAGGCCTGGTTAAATCGCGTAGAATTCTGATAGTGCAGAAATAGTACGCACAAGCTTGAACGCTAGGATAATAGTTAGGAAAATTATTGATAAGGTATACATTGGTAATAGTATTAAGATTTAGTAGAGTACAATTATATAGTGTTTTTTTTTATTGTTCTAGATTTAAGTTTGTTTCAATAAATACTTATAACGTTTTAAAGAAGATGTTGATAGTTATCAATATGAAATAACTTTTGAAGGTAATGGCATGATGGTAAGTTGAGGTGGAAAAGTCGGGTGGATATTGGGGCCATAAAATAACATATGTAGGGAAGGATAGGAGTCATTTTATGGTACGGTTGGGTGGGCTATTAACAGGGCAACGTCATCTGGCCTGGGTGAGTGGTGTCCGGTCAAAGAAAATATAGCATTAAAGGTTAAGTTTTTTTTTGTGTTTCCAAATATCGGTTTTTTTTTTCAGTTTTTTTTTGTGAACGGCGTACCCTGAGGGAGGGTTGGAACCTCTCTGAGATGTATGGGCTCCATCATGAGCTAGTTGGAATCCCCTCAGGTCAATACGGCTGTTACAACATACATACGTATGCACGAAATTTTGTAAAATTAAAAAACAATTGCATTTTGTGAATTCTGAAAATAAAATATTATAAAAGTATTACAATATACTTTGTTGGGTCGGAAATTGAAATTGTAGAATTTACAAACTTATTTATATAAGTATTCCCTTAAAAAAAAACAACCATTCTGAACTGTATAAATATATATATTAAACTTAATTTAACAGCAAAATATTTATTTTTTCAGTATTGTTATTCATTTCATGCTGATAATTGTTATTTGAAATACCATCTCACAGCCTTTTTATTTGCGAGAAATAATGACAGTTGAAAGCGGGAAATTTTTTCGCAAAAGTTTTACAGACACAGTTTTTCTATGAAATGGCGAGTAATTTCCTTACGTGACAGCTGTTACTCGCCAAAAAAGTTATAGCAACAGTTTAGTGAGAAAAGCAGCTGTTTGTTTCAACTTATGAAAACTTTGTTTCATTTTACACGTTTCAGTCGAAAAGTTTCTCGTGGCGAGAGTTACAGAACACAGCCCCAGGTATATATTTGATGCTGTAATATTGTTTGCTTTCATTGTTAGGGTTGCCATTTCTATTGCTTTTTGGATGATTTGGTGTATTTATGATATTTTTGATAAGATATGGCGGAAAACTATTTTTGGTTAGTATTTCCGAAATTTTCTTTATATTCTTGTTATGAAATTTTTCATCACTTATACCTTGTTTACTAAATTTTTGGCTGTGTTGATTATTTGTGATTTGGGTTGGGTTGAATAATAGTTGATTATTCTTCCTGATGAGATGCTTTTGGTATGCCAGTCGAAATATATTTTGTCATCTTGTCTATAAAGTGTGGTGTCTAGATAGGAGATTTTTCCTTTATTTTCTACTTTAATAGTGAATTTTATTTTGGGATGATATACATTTAGAGTGTTTAAAATTTCATTTTTATTGTCAGTATTTATTACAGCTAAAATGTCATCTACGTATTTTGTTATATATTTTATGTGAATATTTTTGTCATATAATTCAGCTAAGGCTACGTCCAATAAATTGTCCAAAACAATGTTAGCAATAGTGGGTGACAGCGGGTTTCCCATAGGCATGCCGAATGTTTGATTGTAGATATTATTGTCATATGTAAAATAGTTATTTTCGTAAAGGCAGAATTTGAGGACATCTAAGAATTTAGATCTTGGAATCTTAGTATGTTGTTTTATTAAGTTCCAATTATTCATTACGTTATTTATGGCCAAGTGGATAGGAACAGGGAGACAATATCAAAAGAGACAATACATTCATTTGGGTCCAGTTTAAGATTCTTAAGTCCATTTTTTAGTTCCGTTGAGTTTTTTATGTTGTGTTTTTCAGATACTATGTTTCTTAGTATTTGTCCTAAATGTTTGCTCAGTTGGTAGCATGGGACCTGAAACGATGATATTATAGGTCGTAAGGGCATATTGTCTTTGTGTGTTTTCATGTTTATTAAGCGCTTAGTACCCGAGCGTTACTCGGTATACATACTGAAATATATTTACTTTAGTAAAACTTAATTTACAAGATTTTTACATTGTTTAAAAAATTTACGATAAAATTGTGCTTTGACGACCATTTTTATTTTTTTCTTATATAGTTTGCGGAGTCAGGGCAAAATAGGAATTCGCTTGTTTATTATTCTGTTTCTCAACAAAAAAAAAAAAAAAAAATCAATCTCTATGTTCTCATTAAAAATTCGTAGTTTGATATCCATATCAAAATTTCCCCAGATATGTATGTGTTTTATAAACGGGACTAATGAATATAGAGTTTTGTTTCCAAAAACTTCCAGATACTGACTCTATGAAGCCGTTTTCGAAAACATTTAATATGCCATAACGTTGAATGTTAGTAAAACCCATAAAAAACAATGGTAACAAAATTTTCATCGATTTTTCAATCGCTAAAATAATTTAACTCAGCTTAGTAGTTTTCGAGGTCTACTCGCTTTTTCGATCTTAGAAACTCCTATATGCCGACTTTTTTTACCTTAAAACCCATAGATATGGATCTTTATTAAAATCGTTTAGAGCCGTTTTCGAGAACCAATAAAAGCTTTACAAAAGGGTACAAACCGGGGCAAAATCGGTCTTCCCTGGACCGGGAACATTCTAAATCGCTTTTATAACCTAAAAATCCCCTAGATACCGAATTTCATTAAAATTGTTAGAGCTGTTTACGAGAAGCAATAAAAGTATTACATATAAGTAAAAGTTGGGACAAAATGGGTCTTCCCTGGTCCGGGAATACTCTAGATCGCTTCTTTCAACCCAAAAGCCCCCTAGATACTGATTTTCACTACAATCGTTAGAGTCGTTTTCGAGTAGCAATAAAAGTTTTACAAAGGGCAAAAAACCGGGACAAAATTGGTTTTAGGTGTGGTTCACATTCAACATCGGCCCTTGAAATTTAACCACCCGATATATAACAGTTCATAGCTTTGTGTTATTAAAACATTGGGCACTAAACGTGCAAAATAGGAGTTGCGGAATTTAAAATTTTTTACTGATTTTTAGCCGATCTTTTACACGAGTCGATAGGAAAAAGGCTGGCCGGTCAAATACTGGCTATAGCCGGCTTTGAGCCGCCGCCGAGTAATGTATCATCAGCTGCCGCCAACGAGAAAAATGGACGGCGCAGGTCTCTGCCTCAAACTGCATATACAAATTTTTTTCTGTCAACGTGGACAATATGCGCCTTAAATAATTTGGTGAGTTACGCAATAGAGTTATTAATACTCTAGATCACCCAGTAAAAAGTAACCGTGGATTTAAACGATATAAATTTAATTAGTATTTTAGGCCATTAATTATTTAAAATATCTGGTCCAACTAATATCAAAAATACAAAGTTGACCAATATGTACCATCAACCAAAAAAAAAAAGAATGATTTCCTTTTTATAACCAAAATGTTTTCTTTGTACTTTAGGCGTTAAAAAATTTCTCAGCACCAAACAAAAACTAGCTTTTTTGAGTTTTATTTACCAAAAGAAAAGAAATGAAAATTATTATATTAAACAGCCGATTATATTTCTATAGAATGCATTAAAAATATTTAAGTTTTTTAACTTTATAAGGCTTTTAATTTAATATCTGCAGTTATAAACGACAATTAAGTGATTAAAATTTATAGCACGCGTGCAATTAAATAGCCAAACGAAGAAGAACAAATGAACAAATCCAAAAACAATTGCAGGCAGGCGCGCATTACTGGTCAGCCAGTTAATCAGTTGCGTTTCTCATTCGTCTATTTTGTGAATATTTTTATTCATTCATTGAATTAATTTTGTTTTTTTTTTTTGTTTTTTGCTGTTATTGCGTTATTGTGTTTTCATATTTGTCCATTTGACGTGTCATGTCATTCTTATATTAACAATTGTCATATTTAAATAATAATGTTGATTGCTTAAGGTTTTTATTGCCATAAAAGATATTACACACACTTACATACTCGTACATATGTACAATATAATACATACATATGTATATATGGATATCAAAAATTTACATTGCAATGGCACAATTGATACTGAACAGGTGCTGAGCAGGCCAACCTGATGCACATGCATACATATTATATGTAAGTATGTTAGTGTGTTTGCAACCGATTGTTGTTGGCTGTTTATTCGTTTGACATTGATCTTATTTTTGTAAGAGAACGAAAATGTTTTATTCTTTCAAGGTCAAATATTAAGTACTGAATAGAAAACAATTCAGTGGCTGTGTTCTGTAACTTTGGCGAGAAGTTCTCGCGTCGAAAACTTGTGAAACAAATTATTCCATCGTTTCTCGAAAAGTGAGAAAAAACTGCGTCTGTAACTCATGTCGAAAAGTATCCAAAGCGATTACGTCGTTACGTTAGAAATGTCTGAAAATATAAAACGATGCCGACATGCAATGAAAATGAAATCGCCAGCCACAATCAGTACCGCCGCCGACCAAAAATTACTAAAATTAAGAAATTTTGTTCGACGGCGTCATATTTTAACCGTCGGCTATTCTAGAAAATGTATGGTATGGCTCTAACGTTGACATTTTATTTACAAATACATACATACATATTTATGCACAAAATTTTGTAAAATTAAAAAACAATTGCAATTTGTGAATTCTGAAAAAACATTATAAAATTATTAAAATTAATTAAAAAGTTAAAATAAAAAAAAAAAATCATTCTAAACTGTGTAAATATATATATATATATATATATATATATATATATATATATATATATATATATATATATATATATATATATATATATATATATATATATATATATATATATATATATATATATATATATATATATATATATATATATATATATATATATATATATATATATATATATATATATATATATATATATATATATATATATATAAGTATATACATATATATATACATATATATATATATATATATATATATATATATATATATATATATATATATATATATATATATATATATCAAACTTAATTTAACAGCAAAATACAAATTTTTTCAGTATTATTATTCATTTAATTATGATTATTGTTATTTGAAATACTATCTCACAGTCTTTTTATTTGCGAGATATAATGACAGTTGAAAGCGGAAAATTTTTTCTGTAAAATGGCGAATAAATTCCTTACGTGACTGCTATTACTCACCAAAAAAGTTATAGCTACAGATTAGTGAGAAAAGCAGCTGTTTGTTTCAACTTTGTTTCATTTCGCACGTTTCAGTCGAAAAGTTTCTCGTGGCGAGAGTTACAGAACACAGCCACAGGCTACAGTTCTATGAATATTAAATATAGTTTAAAAAACTAAAAAACACGGATCGATAACAAACTAAAAATATCCGCAAAATAGCATATTTACACTTACTCACAACTTAGAGATGTGTGTGGAAGATGTTGAGAACATAGATGCCAGATAAATCTGGTTTAAAATCGTCAAACTCGGTGGATCATGGTTTTCACAAATCGTAAAAAAATCGTCAGCTAGTAAAATTAATTGTTTTGAATAAAACTTCATTTTTCAATATGGTAAAGTATAGCATTGTTCTGTCGAGGTTGCCTTTGATAAAAAAAATATAAATATATAAAGCTTGTTCATGCCAGAAGTCTTGCTTTTACCTAAATTTTAACATTTCGGTTTTCGTTCGAATATTATTGTAACGTTCTTATAAATAAAAGCTGAATAGTACGCAACGATTCCCAACACTGTTTTCTTGCCGTTATATCTTATAATAATGTTTTATGATATTGTCACAAATATTCGTTTCCGCTAAGTTCATGGCCTTCTGTTCCCTACCGTCAAACCACATGGTAATGAATTTTATTGAAATAAAGATTTATTTATAAGAAAAAATTCATTCGTCTTTCTTTTCATCATCCCAATTATGGTTTTCTACTTCACTGAGATTTTACGAGTTTCCAGAGCTGCCAGCCTATTCATCCATCCATACAGTCCACTACATTCCATCTTTACAAAGCTATTATAACAAATATTAACGCGTACATATAATAATTAAATTTTATAAGTATTATATATATTCGTGATTTAAATTTTTTAAAACAAGATTTAATTTAATAACATGGTACTATTATTATACTCATGTCAAAGCAAACTCTGTTGCATAGTTTTACTCCTACGTGGTCTTTAGTACGCATATAACATTTTTTCTGAAAATGTTTTCTTCAACAAATTTCTCACTATGATTTTTTTAAGGTTCAAGTACTTGGATGCAAACTCTCACATTTGCGCAAGAAGACGACATGACCAATATTTTTGCTATAAACTTAGCCATAGAAGGGTAAGTTAGTAAAGAATCATGTTTGGTACTTTATTCCAAAAACTTGCAGTTTTATATCGTCAAGCAAAAAAAAAAAAAGTTTAATAGATTAAATTTCTCGTTTTTCGTTTTCTGCAATGAAATGATTATATCAGAAAAATACCCTTTCTGCTTTTATAATATTATAAGGACTAATAAAAGTTAAAGATTTTCATTTATCTTCAAATTTAACTCTCCCTATCATATGGGCACGCTTTTTCACATAATAATTTGTATAATTTGCAGCTTATAATTTTTTTAAGTGCTATTTACATATGATCTTTTAAAAACATTTCTAACAAATAAAATACATGTATACTCCTAAATAAATATCACACAACATTTCAGTATTACATACCATTTACGTGCACATTTATTTTACTGCCGTTTTTTTCTGTATCACAAATATTACTTTCATTTATTACAAAAATTATCTTAAGAAAAGGCAGTATGTATGTAGTTGTAAAACCAAAATTGCATGAAAGATGAAAGTAAAAAATGTAATCTCCAAAAATCTTCAAAAACAGATCTTAAATCGTCAAAGTGCTATTTTCAGTACCCAAAATCGTCAAATATGGCAACCATGGTTGAGAATAAAAAAAAAACTGTTTACATCTCATCTGTCAAGTAACTATTACTTCACGTGTTTGAGCAAACAAAAAACATTAAATAAAATGGAGTTAAAAGACTCTCTAATTATTGGATTAATTATTGCTCTTAGAAAAGAAAAATAATTACTGCTTCAATTTGTAGAATTCTTAGAAATTACGCAAGACGACGGTGAAATTCGTTAGAATTTTAAATAACTTATTTGAACTAATAAATATAATATACAGTCGAACTTCCATAACTCGAATCACCATTATCCGGAGACTTCGAGTTGCAGAATTTTTTGGCAAAATAGAATATAAGGTTTTTGTATTATGTATTTTTTTTATTTAAAATGGCCTCTAATGGAAAACTATATTATTAAGAATGAATAAAATATTACTTACTGGTGGTTTGGGTAGAGTAACTATCGGTAAAGTAACTATTTCATGATTATATGTAATTCAGTGCACCGATGGTCACTGTAGGGAATACGGAGGAATGTGGCTTGATTGCTTTTGGAATTAGAGGATGGTTAGGGATTCCTGGTAAGTCGGTTCCAGGCAGAGATCTAAGAAAATATGAGCGCTTTTGTAATTTCTCCTCAGCAAAGGAGAAATTATACCAGTCGATATGTTTATGTGTTTCAGCGGGAGGAGAAGAAAAACCGTAATGAATTGAGTTCACAAATACGTAAATACATGTAGGTTTTATTTTGTTGCCCGATATTAATGGTAACAATGAAAAATAAGTTGAGTTTTTTATACCCTTCACAAAAATGTAAAGGGTATATATAAGTTTGTAATTCCCTTTGTATTTTCTACAGTTTTTTTCTTTTGCGACCCTATAAAGTATATATATTCGTTGGAGTCCCGCTTGCGAGCTGTAAGAAACAAGTACAGCGTCAACTTTTCCAGACCGCTCAAGGCAAATGGTCTAGTGAGAATACCTGTCGAATATCAAGGCTGACATGGGCTAGATATGATAAACCAAACCTAACCTAACCTATCAATGAATATATCAGTTGTGTTTTCATATAGTGAACATACGCTATGTCTTCATTCTTTATTACAATTCTGGGCAGCACTCCTCCTGCAGCGTTAAATGCAATCGATTTCGATTTCTTTGGATTGTATTGTTACAAACATACAAACATACGTACATACATACATACATACATACATACATACATACATACATACATACATACATACATACATACATACATACATACATACATACATACATACATACATGGCGTGGGTGCGAGCGTTCAAGGTAAAGCGCTGGCTTCCCATCGGGTGTAGCCAGTTAGCGATCCTTGTCCCTGCTCAAACCAAGTTGTCACACGGCCTTCTCGTGGCGCTACTGAATAGTTCTCAACAAAAGTTGAGAATGAACTAACTGTGTGACAGCGATAATGGATTGGATGACGACCTGACGCAGACGATTATGGGCTGGGAGCTGACGTATTCCGTGACCTGATTAAGCACGAGTGACATCGTGCTGAAATGGCTCACGGGCTAATGCGGAAGCTACTTCCGTCCCGGTAAAACCCTGGCAGGGGCTTAAAGTATGATCAAAGTTTGTAGCCAATAGTTTTTGGCTGTGCAGGGTTAGTTGAGATGACTCCTAATCAGCTCCCGACCTGGCTCTGTACACAAGTCTCATAAGGCCTTGTGTCAACCCTCGCGAGGAACTCACTGCTTGCATAGCCACCCTCGGGGTCACTACAAGGGTAACTGCACATTCACTCAACAAAAAGTGAACTAAATTTTAATAAAATTAACTTAACCCGGAAAATGCGGGAATGTTTTGGACAAAGAAAAAACTTTTTATTGAGTGTGCGGCAAACGGAGACTACAGCTTTAAGCGGGGACCCAACTGAAAAAATGAATAAAAGTAATAATAATAATAATGAGAGTATAAATGAGTTGAGCATGGGTGAAATTGTAAACCCTTTTGCTAAGAAATCGGTGATAACCAGATCACCTCCTACAGCGGTGAGTAGGACCGTTCCGGTGCCAGGCACCGTTGAAAATAGTGAAAATGGACAAAATAACGTCCAGAGGCTAGGAGAGAAGATCTCAAAGCTCGTAGCTTTCCTAAAGGCACGTTCAAACGTGCATAAGGAAATAGTGACAATGTCACGTGAGATACAGGCATTGTACATGCAGGTCTCAGATGAATTGAGTAGTGGAAGTGCTAGTAGTACAAAGAAAGCACATACTAGTACGCATACTCAAACAGACGAACCACCAAGGCTCAATCCTGTGATGGGCGGAACTCCAAAGCGTAGAAGGGAGGACTTAAGCCCAAAAGGTAACAGAGCTAAAAAGAATAGGGGAACAACCCCTAATAAAGTAGTCAGGGTAGGTGGACACACTATACCCAAGGCTATAAACTCAAACTTGGCTGGCAAACCGGATCTAAGTGCTAAAGATCCTGGCTGGGTTAAGGTTGGCCCAAGGGCTAAAACAAAGAAAGCGTCCGTTAAACCAGATGCTATAGTGATTAAAACCTGTGGAGATACTTCCTATGCGGATATTCTCAGACAGGTGAAGAGGGACCCTAAGCTAAACAACCTGGGTCAAAATGTGAAGAGCATTAGGAAGACAGGGAAGGGTGAACTGTTGTTTGAGCTGAATAGACCCGCGCACCAGAATACGGGCGAATTTAGGTCGGCTATAGAAGAGGTGCTAGGTGATGCTGCTAAGGTTAGATCACTTTCTCATGAGGTCAGGCTTGAGATTAGGGATATAGACGAAGTAACCTCTAAGGAGGATATTTATGAAGCTCTCGTCAAAATATCTGACGAATTTAAAGCTTTGCACCCTACGGCAGTTAAGTCGCTAAGGAGAGCATACGGTGGGACACAGACCGCCACAATTGGCGTGAGTGCACTGATAGCTCGCCGCCTTATAGAGATGGCAAAGATACGTATTGGCTGGGTGGTTTGCCGAATACGCGAAAAGGTAGCACCAAAAAGATGCTTTAAATGTCTGGATTATGGACACGTAGCAGGGAACTGTAAGGGGCAAGACCTTTCAGGGAATTGCCTACGGTGTGGCAAAACGGGCCACAAAATTGGAACCTGTTCCAATAAACCATCCTGCTTGCTCTGCAAGAAGGGAGCAGACACCGTTAGTGACCATGTCACCGGAGGTGCAGTTTGCCCGTTTTATAAAAGAGCTCTACAGAAACTTAGGGAGTAGAGTAGAACCTAAGTCACCAAAATGCGTATATTACAGTTAAATCTCAACCATTGCCAGGCAGCCCAGGAGCTTCTTAAGCAAAGCGTTCGAGATATAAGTGTAGATGTCGCTATTCTAAGTGAGCCATATCGGACCATGGCATCTGTAAACTGGGTTTCCGATAACACGGGTACATCGGCAATATGGAACACCAGCACGCTAACCATACGCGATAGAATAACAACGCAATGCGGATATGCTCGAGCGGTTATATCTGGCATCACTATTTACAGCTGTTATATACCCCCTAGGTATTCTATAGAAGACTTTCGGGTAATAGTTGACAGTATTGTAACGGATGCAGTTGGAAGAACCCCCGTAATAATAGCAGGTGATTTCAATGCGTGGGCTGTTGAAAGGGGCTGTCCCTCAGCAAACGCAAGAGGAAGAATACTCTTGGAAGCCTTTTCTGTACTGGGTGTTGTACTCATCAATAATGGAGTTGAACACACCTTCAGAAGGGGTGATGCTGGCTCAGTAATTGACATTACATTCGTCAGTGCCAGTATCGCAACCCAAGTGAACTGGAGAATATCTGACATCTATACACATAGCGATCATAGCGCTATAATAATAGATGTGCAAGACGCACAGCCCCGTGCTATTGTACCAGCACGTGTCTTGACAGGATGGAAGGTAAATACCTTTGATAAGGATAGCTTCGCAGCCTGCATGGAGAACATGGAAATGGCTGGTTCAGCAGAAGACATGGCAGTGCAATTAGTGCGCAATATCACTAGTGCCTGCAATGTAGCTATGATAAGGCGAAAAAGATCGCCAAATAAGCCTCCAGTGTATTGGTGGAATGATGAAATTGCTAGCTTGCGTTCAGAGTGTATTAGCGCTAGAAGGCGGTATACACGAACGAGGGGTCGGTTAGAGAATAACGTGCAGCACCAGTTGTATAGGGATAAAAGAAAGGCATTGAAGATTGCAATTCGTAGGAGCAAGCGTAGGTGTTTCCTGGATGCTTGTGATGAAATAGATAGTAATCCTTGGGGCTTAGCATATAAGCTAGTAACCAGGAAACTTAAATGTCTTGGCCCATCACCGCCAAGAGAAGAGAATATCCTCAACGGAATTGTAGACCATCTTTTTCCTCAACAGGAAGCTCCGACATGGCAACACAGCTATCCAGCTGAATTATTCGACATTCCTCCGGTTACGGTCGTCGAGATAGAAGGTGCTGTCTCAAAATTCAAAGACAAGAAGGCACCAGGCTTAGATTGCATCCCAAATATGGTACTGAAGGAGGCTGTTAAGCTCCATCCTGATTATTTCCTGAAAGTAATAAGCGCATGCTTGATTCAGGGAACTTTTCCAACAATCTGGAAGAGGCAGAAATTGGTGTTGTTACCTAAGGATAACAAGCCGCTAGACGACCCTTCCTCCTATCGTCCGCTCTGTATGATAGATACAAGTGGAAAACTTCTGGAGAGTATAATCTGCAGAAGATTGGAAGATTGCGTACAAGCTAACCTAGGTTTATCAGATAACCAATTTGGCTTCAGGAAAGCAAAGTCAGCGGTGGACGCTATCAAAGTTGTAGTAGAAACCGCTGCTCAAGCTATCCAAGGGAAGAGGTGGAGGAATGGAACAAAAGGGTATTGTGTGGTTATAACCCTAGATGTAAAAAACGCCTTCAATACGGCAAACTGGGAGCATATAGTTAATGCTTTGGTCCGTATAGACATCCCAGGGTATCTACTAGCAATTGTACGGGACTATTTCCGGGATAGAGAGCTAGTTTATGATACCGATAAAGGTACTAAGAGGCGCAAGATCATTGGTGGGGTGCCTCAAGGTTCAGTTCTTGGCCCACTATTGTGGAACGTCATGTACGACGGAGTATTAAGATTGGATCTACCGGAAAAGGTGAAGATAGTTGGATTCGCAGACGACATAGCGTTAGTGTGTGAAGGTAAAGAGTTACTAGAGGTGGAAACCATTGCAAACGTCAGTATTCAGATCGTAAGATCTTGGCTAAGATCAATGGGCCTAACTCTAGCTGACCATAAAACGGAAGCGGTTCTGATTAGTAGTAGGAAAATTAGGGAAACTGTCAGGCTAAATATTGGCACGTGTAGCATAGAATCTAAGGAATGTTTAAAATACCTTGGGGTCATGATTGACACTCGTCTGTCTTTTCAAGAGCACTTGAAGTACATAGGCCGTAAAGCATCAAAAACATGCACAGCGCTATGCCGGATCATGCCGAATACAAGAGGTCCAAAATATCTGCAGAGGAGATTACTCTCTAGTGTAGTAAGAAGCATTATCTTATATGCATCGCCTATATGGTCAGGCTCACTTAAATATCCTACTTATGTGAACCTGATATCTCCTGTGTATAGGCTGATCGCCTTGCGTGTATGTAGCGCATTCCGAACTGTATCGGACCTGGCCGCTTTTGTCATTGCCGGCATGATACCGATCGAGCTAGAGGCCGCTTCGGACATCACGGTTGGGGTGAGAGAATCGTGTCTGCGAAAATGGCAAGAAAGATGGGCGACAGCTGACAAGGGAAGATGGACCTACTTACTGATGCCAGACATCAGAGCATGGCTATCAAGAAAGCATGGCGATTTGAACTACTATATTACACAGTTTCTAACTGGGCATGGTTGTTTTAGGTCGTACTTGTACCGTTTTGGACATGACAGTACTCCGTTCTGTCCGAGTTGTGATGGTAATGTCTTGGAAGATGCTGAGCATGTGTTCTTCATCTGTCCACGGTTTAATAGTGATAGGGAATATTTAGAAACAGTCCTAGGACGTAGCATCAGTCCGAGCAGTATCGTTCCAATCATGTTGGAATCTTTGTGCAACTGGACGTACGTCTGTAGTTTTGTAAAATTGGTTTTGTTGGAACTTCGTAGGTTAGAACAGATTCGCAGCAGAATCAATGTAGTTTAGTTTAGATGTAGGGTGTGTCACCTTTCCCACCCCGAGACGTAAAGCCTTGCGGCAGTCCCTTGGGGAGCATCTGGGTCAGGGCGAAGGGGTGTTTTTTAGCGAGTTAAAGTCTCGTACTGGCAACCACCATCACTGCCAGTGCCTTTCGATGGTTTTTCACCCCGCGAATAAAAAAAAAAAAAAAAAAAAAAAAAAAAAAAAAAAAAAAAAAAAAAAAAAAAAAAAAACACATACATACATACATACCAACAACATCGCTTTTACTGCCTTGAACTTAAGATTTCATTTTAAATTATTTTTGTTTTTCTTTCTGGTTATTAAAGACACAACAAAAACCTCAGGCAATTTTTACAAGCTTTAAATTGGAAAGGCAAGATTTAGCTTATGCAACAACCAGTACCACCTCCAACACCTTTCTACAAGCAGTCGCGCCAACTGCAAAGGATGGTGACTCGGATAGAAATATTTTATTTGAACAGCCCAGGCACAGACCAATAATTGACAACCCAACGCAACGAAAACGCATAAGCAGGGTGAGTACAGATTTATTAAAACACTGTAATAGTTTAACACTGAGTTTACACGTGCAACAACAACCAATACATCGAAAAAAATAATAAAAACACTTGCAGTTTGCACGATTGTTTACACACGCAAGTGCAAGTTCATTTTTAAAATGTCGTCGAAGACAAACATTGTACGCCTTTGTACTACATATGCTTTTAATGTCTGTGCTGCCAAAGTTTTAGCTTAGCAATATTACAGGCGAATTTTATTATGTACAAAAATTTTTCACAAGACAAATAATAAATTTGTATTCCAAATAAAAAATAAGTTATAGATGTTTATTTATTTTTGTAGTTTTATATAATGTTTTCGGCATATAACTAAAAATATTAATATTTTAAAAAGTTTTCCTTGAAAAATACCCATTAAAGTAAAAATGAAATATCTATGGGCAACACTGTTTGTGTCTGCTTGCATGCAATTGAAAAAATCACTGCCAACCCAAATCAGTTGCAAGTGAGGTGTGTGAATGTAGTAGTAAAAAAATTGGAATGTATTGGGTTTTTTGCACTTGCACTTGCGTGTGTAAACATTCAGTAAATGCGGATGAAATTTGAATTGCTTAAAGAGATTCAACTAAAAAGTCGCAAATGACGGAGACGAATATTTGTGACATAAAATAAAAATTAATTCGGCGAATATTATGTAAATTACTTCCTCTTTGTGCCAGTTTACACACATCAAGTTTGACTCGTCAAGTCTTGAGTTTGTGGCAGAATGGGGAAAAGAGAATGGAAAAGGGTGCAGACTTGACGGTATCATGAAGTTTAAAATGAATAGCCAAAAAGTATGAAAACTTGAAGGCAAAAAAATTTAACTTCGGTACACAAATTAAACTATTTTTATTTAGTTTAAAATAATTAAAGTCAATTAAAAGAAATCAGCAAAACAAACATTTAACAAGCAACTGGAGTTAAACAATTGCATATGTGGTCGATATACGGCAAACATAACAAGGCGTAGCTATGAGTGCCAGTTTACACACATCTAGTTTAAGTCGTCAAGTCTTGAGTTTGTGTGAGAAAGGGGAAAAGAGAATGGAAAATGGTGCAGACTTGACGATACCGTCAAGCTTAAAATGAATAGCCAAAAAATATGAAAACTTGAAGCCAAAAAAACTTAAACTTGATGACACAAAGCTTTTGTGTGAGAACATAAATGCAAGTTCATGAGCAAATTGAAGCAGAAATGATCAAGAAAACCTTTTGTGTGTAAACCGAGACTAATATGCAGAAACTGAATGAAGCCAGCTTAAACAACTATGTGAATACATAGAATTAAATGTGTACTACTATAATGTACTTAACGAAACTTTTCGTTAAGTGTCGTCTAATGTCAGTTGCTTACCCCTTGACTAAATTGGCAATAAATATGCAGCAGACGTCAAAATTGTGTTATTGCTAGTGAACATTACATAACATTTGTTGCAGACACAAATCGTCAAAATTGATTTACAGCATCAACTGATTGTATTGTGTTGTAACTATACAGTTGCAAATAAAATTGCAAAGTATAGGATGCACAGCATGGGCGGAGTAACGTAGACCTTATGCCCACGATAATATTAACAGTAATATTTTGCGGTGCTATGACTAACTGTACCGACCTATGCCTTCGCATGAAAAGTTGCCGAGTGGTTAACAACGAAATATCTCAAAAAAAAAAAAAAAAAAAACTGTAAACTAATACAGTTAGTTGAGGTAGACTGTTAACCAAAGACAGTGAGACACAAAACTCTAGAAGGCCAAACAACAACGACAAGCCTGACCGCACTTATGATATAATTACCATGATGTGAGAGCTGTTCCTCAGCCCAGAGCTGCTTTACGACTGATCAACTAAAAGTAGAAAACTGATATTAGAACATTCAGAAGCAGGAAAAACGGTCAGGGATATTGCGGAAATAGTAAAAAGAGCAAAGTCCATGTGTCTAACGTCATAAAGTGATATCGAGGTCTAATAAAAAAATAACCATACTATTCAGTTTTTTCACAAAGTATTTATTTATTCATCAATAACTATCTTGTCCCCTTCAAAGTAATCCCCCTCAGATATAATGCACTTATGCCAGCGTTTTTTCCAACCCTGGAAACAGTTCTGCAACTCGCTTTTTGGTATCGCCAACAGCTCCTGTTTCGATTTTTATTTTATCTCTTCAATCGCAGCAAAACGCTTTCCTTTCATCGGTGTCTTCGGTTTTGGGAAGAGAAAAAAAAAAACAGCGGGCGCCAAGTCCGGCGAATACAGTGGTTGAGGCATGATAACGGTTTTGGTTTTGGGCAAAAACTCACGCACAAGCATCGATGTGCGAGCTGGTGCGTTATCATTCTGTGCGTTTCTGACGAATTGCTTCGTGCAAACGGCACGTAACTTCAAGGTAGTATTCCTTATAGACCGCGCGAGTGACTTTATGGCAAGAATTTATGATGCACCACGTCATTGCGGTCGAAGAAAACAGTGAGCAAAACATTCACATTTGGTCGAACTTGATGTGCTTTGGTTTCAATGTCATGAGTCGTCACCAGTTATGACCTTTTTGAGGAAATCTGGATGGACGTTGACGATGTTCAACAGCTCCTGAGCGATGTTCATACGATGTTGGTTTTGCTCAAAATTTAGTAAAAAATCGAAGAGCACACCAAAACTCGACTATCTGGCAAAAACAAATGGACAATCCAAAGTTCAAACTAATCTACATTTCAAATCGCATTTAATATCTTCCTTGAATGTCCAAAAAGTATAATTTTAATTTGAACAAAAAATACTTTCGGATATTAGAAATATTTATACTTCAGTTTATTACAACTAGGCTTTGGTTTAAAATGAACAGTTTGTTTATTGCTGTACGCTTTCGATTTCAAAAAACCCCACAAAAAACCCCCAGTTTGTCCCTCCTCAACGAGAAATGCAATTTTTGAACTTTTCTTTCTTTAAAAAAATATAGTTTTTTGAGTATTAAAAACTCGTTGTTCTTTTATATAAAGTCGTTTATAAACTAACCGGAATGTGCACAAATAGTAGTCTAAGTGGGAATCCACAGAAAACGGAACTTGTACGCTTCACTCGAAGATATAACACTCCATCGTTTGCTTTACCAACGGTAAAATCAATTTTTTTTTTTTTCGAAAACAAACACAAAAACTGCGAAGCTTTTTTTTTGCTTGTCTGCAGTAACACCCAGGGTCTGTGGTAGGAATCGAACCTGCGACCTCGAGACTGTTGGTCGAGTACTCTACCAAATCAGCCATCGAGGCACAAGCTGTCAGAGAGTGCAAAATATCTGGGTATGTCTCGTTGTTAAATCTGTTTTAATGAATGGGGAGCTCGCGTGGTGGAAGTCGTTGGAGAAAACCATCATCTACTGCAAAATCATAGAGAAGATAATGCGTACTTCTGCTCTGATAGTAACTGGTGCTTCCGGCACTACGCTATCGACCGCATTTTTCACTCTGTTGAACTGGATGCCGGTTGATCTCAAAGTGAAAGAAATAGCCATGAATTAGGCTATCAAGTTATGGCCAAGCGGGGCACCGAAGGATGCGACGTATGGTCATACCTCAATAATATCAAGGCTGGCATAGCCCAGATAACAGGAGAACGGGCCTGTCCCGACGGAAATTTTTCAAAAAGAAATTGAAATTTTGTAAAAATTGTAGACCGATTGGACTTCTTTATCCTCTCTTCGGGTTGGTTCTGAACTCTTGATATGTAGCCCTGCTGAGATACATATCACAGCCAGACAACAAACGGGACCGACTTGGACCCAAGTAAACTGGCTTTTCAATGGCTGGCAACCTGTAAAACCTAATCTAACTGGAATGTATATAGAATCTGAAAATAAAAATTTTGAATAAAACTTAGAAATAGAAAAGTAAAATGCCAGCAAAATAAAACTGATACCACAATTTTGGGACACCCTTTATGCTTAATTGTCTGCGCTTTTCGTGTTCTGTTCTTTGTTATTTTATTTAAAATAAAGCAAAATTATTTCAAGCATTTTTATTTTATATAGAGAAACTGCAGATTATATTTTTTACATATATTTAATATTAAATAAGTATTTAATGATTATAAAATATATTATATGTCCTTTAAGAATTCTGTTGCTAAATTGCGGGATGACTGTAAACATAAAGATAAAGAACTCATTAGGGAATCGACTCATTCGTTTTCACTGGATTCGGAACCTTTACCTAAAAAACCAAGAGTTTGCAAAACGGCTGGAAATGTTACTGGTAAGTCAAAATTACAAAATAAATTCAAACTAAAGTCCTCATTAGTTTTTAATTTCTGTTGCCGTTCCCTGACATTGATTTCTGTAGCAAATATTTTACAATTACTTTTTCCGTGAAAGTATTCAGCTGTTTTTTACAGTTGATTATGCTCAAAAGAAAAACATTCGAATGAAGAATAAAATACGTACATAAATATTATCTTGTGTAAAAAAAAGATATAAGTTAATAATTTCGAAATGGTGATCCAACAGTCCACTTCTTTCTCACAATCTGCAGAGTTTGTGACACTTGTTATACAAAATATAATTTTTTTCCCTGCTAAAATAACATTCTTTTGATCATCGATAGCTACTTAATTGATAAAAATGTATTAACTTTTAAAAATCTTTAATTGAAATAAATTTATTTAGCTTTTGACAAAAAAAAAAAAAAAAAAAAAAAAAACAAGTAAGAGTGTAGTAATGGATGATTTTATAAGAACTATCGGAAATAAAAAAAAAAAACACATAAAATTCAGAAAAATGCATGCAATATTTATTTGGATCGATAGTTGGGTCGATATAATTTAATGTTTGAAGATTATTTCATGCAAATGTTGGCCGCGGCTGCGCTTCAAATGGTCCATCCGCTTAGTCCAATTTTGGCATACTCTCTCCAACATTTCGGCCGGTATCTCTCGAATAATGTTGGCAATGTTGGCTTCCAGTGCGTCAATCGAAGCGGGCTTGTCGCTATAGACATTAGCCTTAACATAGCCCCACAAAAAATAGTCTAGAGGCGTTAAATCGCACGATCTGGGCGGCCAATTGACTGGTCCCAAGCGTAAAATAAACTGTTCACCGAACTCGCCTTTCAATTGGTCCATTGTTTCGCGTGCTGTGTGGCATGTGGCACCGTCTTGTTGAAACCACATGTCATGCAAGTCAAGCTCTTCCATTTTGGGCAAAAAAAAGTTTGTTATCATCGCACGGTAGCGCTCACCATTCACAGTAACGTTGTGATTCGCATCATTTTTGAAGAAATACGGCCCAATGATGCCGCCAGCCCATAATCCGCACAAAACGGTTGTTTTTTGTGGATGCATTGGTAGCTCTTGCAATGCTTCTGGCTGCTCTTCACTCCAAATACGGCGGTTTTGCTTGTTCACATATCCATTTAACCAGAAATGAGCCTCGTCGCTGAACACAATTCTTCGATAAAAAACTGGATCTTCATCTAACTTTTCAAGAGCCCATTCACCAAAAATTTGGCGAATGGGCTCGTTTGGCTTCAATTCTTGCACCAGCTGTATCTTATAAGGCCTCACACCCAAATCCTTCCGCAAAATGTTCCACGTAGTGGAGTAACAGAGGCCCAATTGCTGCGAACGGCGCCGAATCGATAATTCACGGTCATCACCAACACTGGCCGATACGGCTGCGATATTTTCTTCAGTTCGCAGTCTACGTAAGCGTGTTGGTGGTTTAATGTCCAACAATGTAAATTTGGTGCGAAATTTTTTTACTATAGCCCGAATAGAAGCCTCAGTAGGTCGATTAAACTGACCATAAAATGGAAGAAGCGCGCGATGAACTTTCTTAACAGAGCACGCATTTTGGTAATAAAATTCAATAATTTGCAAGCGTTGTTCGTTTGTAAGACAATTCATGATTAAATTATAGACCAAACTGAAGATGTTTGACAGTGACACAAGATACAAAACGTGCGTGAGCTGTCAAAACTAGTGTTGCCAAAAAGATAATAGCAAAAAAATCACTCGTTATATTCGGCTGGGCCGAATCTAAAATACCCTTCACGATAGTCACGAATATGTATATTATATTAAAAATGTGGCCTGAATATGCTCGGTTTTATATGAACCGATATCGGAAATTTTTTCTATTTTCTGTATTTTAGTAACCTTCTTTTATAACGAGAATTGTTTTTCAGCAAAAAAAAAAAAAATTTTTAATGGAAAAATCGGTTCAGGCTATATCTCGGGTATATACGGACTGATACCGAAAATTTTACTTTTTCATATTTATATGACCCTATTTCATTACCAGAACTGCTTTTGAGCACAAAAAAGTTGTTTAAGTTCGCTTACGCGACATTTTCATTAAAAACCCGATTTGGGCTATATCTCGGGTATATATGGACCGATATGGGAAATTTTCATTTTCCACATTTATGTAACCTAATTTCATTACCAGAACTGCTTTTGAGCACAGAAAAGTTGTTTAAGTTCGCCTACGCGGCGTTTTCATGAAAACCCCGGTCTAGGCTATATCTCGGGTATATATGGACCGATATCGAAAATTTTCATTTTTCATATTTATATGACCCTATTTCATTACCAGAACTGCTTTTGAGCACAGAAAAGTTGTTTAAGTTCGCTTACGCGACATTTTCATGAAAACCCCGGTTTGGGCTATATCTCGGGTATATATGGACCGATACCGGAAATTTTCATTTTCATTGGGCTTGGGTTTCAATGTCATAGCCATACACCCATGATTCATTACCAGTTATGACCTTTTTGAGGAAATCTGGATCGTCGTTGATGATGTTCAACAGCTCCTGAGCGATGTTTCTACGATGTTGATTTTGCTCAAAATTTAGTAAAAAATCGAAGAGCACACCAAAACACGACTAACCCTTTTATTTGACAAAAACAAACTGACAATCCGAAATGGCTGATATTGCCAACAGACATGTGTACCCACATAACAGAAAAAAATGCGAAAAGCGAACGCACGTAACTCACGAAATTTGAATATAACGTTTATATTTTGATCAGACCAGGTATGTAGTACAACAACTCCTAATGTTGCCACTGTGTTAGAAAAAAAGGAAAGAAGAGAGAAACGAAAATTTTGTGTCTCTATTAATTTCTCAAATCTAAGTTTAACCCAGACCAAAAGAGAATATCTGCCCATCCTCCATCTAAATGTGAAAGCGGACTTAGCGTGGTCGTTGGATTTACAAAACACAAATCACTAGTTTTTCAAGTTTTAGCTTGTGAAATTGTTTTTTCTATGATTAACTCGATTTAAGGTTTTTATAATTTTGTTAAATTTTACAAGCATCGCTATTAACATCTTCAACCAAATCTGTTGAAGTGTCATCTTTATCAATAATCAAAAGACCAGCGTTCGTAATCGCAGTTAAGCTAGAGACAAAAAACGAAAAGTTATACGTTACGAACAGCGTTGTCAACTCAGTGCGTATAGCACCGTTGTTGGTGCTTTTTAAAATTATTTGTGCGAAAAATTCTTTAGCCAGTGCGAGGTGCGCTTTTCTTAAATTTTGGCTGCGTTTTTAAAATTTTGGTTTCACTAAATCAAATTCAACTCAACTTTTTGTTTTAATGTAAGAAAAAATTTTAATCCAGTGTTCAAAGTGTTAAGGTTTCGTTTTGCGTAGAAAGCGTACCATGTTATATGCACAAAGTAAGACAATCTTGCTGTTGTATATTATACACACTCTCGAAACAAGACGAAACATTTCGTTTTATAAAATTTGCTGCTTTTAGAAAGTGTTTTGCTATTAAACGATCAAGCCAAGTTTGTCAAATATTGCTATAAATGCCGTCTCTGAACAGAGAAGTTCGTATCGAAGCTCGTGAATAAGTTGCGGTTTTGGTAATTGAGAATTCATTAAATTGTTAAATAAATTAGAAAGTTTTTCCAAAACATTTGCATTAAATATTGATAACGGTAAACTTCATTTTTTATTTGTTATAACTCTGGCAAATTTTCGTTTATTTCAATAAATTATTTTAAGGACACCGCTTACACTGTGTTTGATGGAATGGCTATTAGTCGAATTTTAAGGTTTATAGTACGATTCTGTAACTTTTAATGATCCGTTAATCATAAATTCTTTCGACAGTAATGGCTGTATGCTCCTGAAAAATAACTTTGACAACGGTAAGCAGGTGTTTTGGGTCCCTGATAATAGGCCGTAAAAGTAACAGCTGATTTCGGTCGCCAGCAAAAATAATTAAATGATATTGCTTAATAATAAATTTGATAAAATATCGTTGTAATTATTGTAACATTATCTCAATAAAGCTAACGGAGTCGTACTAGAGGCCAAGTTTGACAAACACGAATTCTAGTTATTGAACGAATTTGATGGCATGCCATCAGGCCGTGCTACCAGACCTAGTTTAATTGTATAATGGGCGCTTCAGTATCCCGTTTTTTAATATAAAAATATTGTACTTTTTAAAATATAAAATAGGTTTTTAAAAATGAAAGAAAGAAATTAAAAACTCGGTGCTTCCTTGTTGAAATAACGCGCTTTTTTCACCATATTGTTGCGTTTTGAAACTTCACAGTTGACAACGCTGGTTACGAAGACTTCTGCAGTCAACATGTTTGAACAGTTTTTGGTTTGATCGACGTCAACTTTAAATAAGTTCGGAAGTTAAAGAAAAGTTGTGTGTATTTTCTTTTGACTTTGTTTACAATTGAACATTTAATTATTAAAAATCCCAGTTACCCGTGTTAAAAACCCGGTTTATTTGCTATTCGGAAATAGGTATTTAAAAAAATCGGCTCTAGAGAACCAGAAAAAAACGGTCGAATAATAACCGATCGATCACCCCAATATATATAAACTTATTATATGTAAGCCGTAAATATATGAATTGCTAACTTTGATTTCTTTATTTTTTTCAGTAGTTCGAGCAGCAGGTACTTTCTATCCGGAAAACTCTATCGGTAGCGCTTACAGTAAACAGTCAGGAAAGGCATCGGATCTTGTTAAAGGAACGTCAAATATTTTTTCAATGGGAGACGAGGTGGCGCAAAATTTAAGTTTGAAAGATAAAACTCAAATTAAAGCAGAAAATCATCAAGAAGTTTTAAATGAAACCGCATCGTCAGCAGCCATGACCGATGCCAGCTCCTATCGCATACCGTCCTCTTATAACGTTTTTCAAATGCAACAGCAACTCTTTGCTTATTACCAACAAATCGTTCTAATGGCACCTAAATTTTCACAACTGTTTCACACATTGGGACAAAATGCCTCCAACTCCCCTTCATCCGTTGCAAGTGCACCTGAGGCTGAAAATGTTTTGGCACAAAACAAAAATTTATTCAATATGCTTACAAGCCAATGTATCAACCAAACCAAGTCTGAAGTTTCTCTGCGTCAATTACGGAATAAGACAACGGCAGCAACTAAAACCAGGAACTGTTCTCAAGCAACAGCAACAACAACAACTCAACTGAAAAATTCTTTTCAGCCACTTGAAAAAATTCCTGAAGCACAGTTTCAATACGGCAGAGAGAACACACCTTCGGGTTATTTGAGGTTTCGTTTCAACGAAGATTGCGGCTACGAAAAGTGCGGTTATCGTCAGCATCAGTCCCATTTCCACTGCAATCGTACTGATTGCCAGTACAGCTTTTGCGATAAGACACGTTTTGTACAACACACTGCGCGACACGAACGTCTTGATACTCTTATGGGCAACGATTTTCAGCAATATCGGGCCACAATTGCTTGCAATTACACAAATTGTCCTTACACATTGAATACAGCTGCAGATGTAAATAAAATAATAAATAACCGCAAGTCCTCCCACTTTCATTGCCTCAAATGCCAGTTTGTGTGTGCCGATACCAACAAAGTAGTAGCACATCGTCGCTTGCATAGTAAAATGGAGTTTATACGATTAGCTGGATTTCGCAAGGTTTCTAGTGAACAAAACTGTATAATTCCTACTTCTACCGTCAGCGTTAATCAACTTCAATCACATATCAACAGCGCTCCTATGTCAGACACAACTTTTGATTTGACCGGAAATGGACTTATCAGGTCGTCTGAACAAGTAGACACAGAGCTCGGTGCACCGCGCTGTCCATATTCCTTGCGTCATGCTCACTATCATTGCTTGGTTTGCAATTGCAGTGTTTTATCGAGATCACAGATGTTGGCCCATAAGCACCGCAAATCGGCTGAGTCCACTTCTACGCAACAGCAGTCATTCGAAAAAGCACCCACATCTCCTGAAAATCAAGAAGCCAAAGAAACAAAATGTGATTTAGAAACCTTTAAGAATCTCTTTCGTATATCATGATGTCTGATAGTTCAAATAAAAACATAAGCAAATGGGTTCATATGTTTCTAGTTCTATTAAAATGGGGGAAAACAAAAAGAAGAGGATGGTTGGTGTAGCGGAGAGAGGGAGGGTATTGGAAATTCTAGCATAGCCGTATGTTCTTTTGGCACCAAAAAAATCTCATTTTTGTAATCTACATAAAGATATGCAATAGTGCAACAAAAAGTTTGGGCAAAAATGCTCTAAGCTATGACTACGTTTTGTTACGTATCTATCTTTGAAAACACTTTGCAAATGAAATGATAACTTCCACCTGTTTGTTACATAGTACTTAAATATTTCACAACTTTATTTGCACTTAATACCACTATGTTCATACACACTAGACTTGCTAACTTTTCTGATTTATGACAGTTTTGCATAACATTGAAAAACAAAATTGTCTTTCTGCTGGACATCTGCCTTTTATTTATACTTCTTAATTACCTTCTGCAATCATCATGAACTTTCTAGTTGTGGATAATTCCAGAGGAAGATGTATAAATGTAATTACCAACGCACATACACACGCACACACATGCTTGCGAAACAACCCAGCTGGCCATGTCTTAAAGACATCTTAAACGATGGGTACAAGACAATAGAAAATCGTGGAAGACATATTGACGACACCTCAAACAAATCGTGATACCAACCAAACTCAACGTCATAGAGACCATTAGTTGCCAAAAAGTTTGCAATCTTTTCTTATAATGACACTTGGTACCACGATTATTCAAGTGTTGATATAAACCTATCTTGATCACATTCCAGTTGGCCATGTCTTGAAGACATCTTAAACGATGGGTACAAGACAATATACAATCGTGGAAGACATGTTGACGACACCTCAAACAAATCGTTGACGAAATTTTCGAAAAAAATTATCACGAAATCACGCAAGACCACACAAGCGACAGTTTTCCTCAACGCATCGTCGACTATTATATACACTACATGTTCCTCTACCATGTCGTCGATACCACACTATACGAGTTGTTATAGATGGGGTCCCATCAAACGAGTTCAAGATTAATTCATGGCTACCACAAGCCTTCATTCTTTCTCCTACCCTATTTCTTATTTTCCTCAATGACCTTCTATTTCAAACTTTCAACCCTATACACTCTTTCGCACATGACAGCAGCATTTGTCACTCGTACTCTTTTGGTCATAGGCCCAGTCTATCAGAGATCACTGCCAAAAGGCTAAATATGAACGATTCACTGAATAGTGATCTTCTATTAATCTCCGAATGGGGTCGTAAAAACAGGGTCACCTTTAACGCTCGTAAGACCCAATGTTGCTTATTAACGCACAAACAAACGACCGCAAATGCTGCTTCATCTGTACTCATGGATGGTATATATTATTAATATTGAGGAATCGGATGCTCTTGAGGTTCTTGGAATGAAGATACAGTGTGATGTTCGCTGGACTGACCACATTTTTCATGTCTCTAAAGAAGCATTCAAGTGTCTCAGTTTTTTGAAACGGTGTAAGATGTACTTCACTCCATCCGACCTCCTTACTATTTATACCTGCTACACCCGACCGAAAATGGAATACAACTCTCATGTTTGGGCCGGTGCCTCAAAGTCTATTTTGGGGTTACTCGACCGTGTGCAGGAGAGGGCGAAGAAGCTCATCAGTGACAGTAGGGTATCCAACTCTATTGATTCACTTGAGCATCGACGCAGTGTGGGGTGCGTTACTCTGTTGTATCGTTACTACAATGGATTTTGCTCTGACGAGATTAGGAATCTTGTACCCGAAACTCGCACATTTTTACATAGCACGCGTTCATCGTCTAGAGCTCATCCATTTGTGGTTGATTGCCCGGGGAACCGTACTACGCATTACAGAGAGAATTCGTTGTTCAGCCGCACGCTTCGTCTGTGGAACAAGTTGCCTGCAGAAGTGTTTCCTGTCTGTTATAACGTTGGAAAATTCAAGTCAAATGTTCACAAACACTACTCCCGCTTTCCCCCTCCTCACAACCTATTTTCATAGTTCTGGTACAATGCACTGCATATGTAGGGGTCATCCCCTGAGTACTGGTCCAATATAAAAAAAAAGGTAAGTTATAACATCGTCAACGATTGTGTAGGCGACGATATCCACCGCAGTATCGTCCACGATTACTTAGGCGACATAATCCTTGACGGGTTTCCCGACGATATCTTCACTAAACTGTCGTCAGTGATAATAAGTGATATAATGAAAATTATTAATTAATTTTTTTCCACTTCCGATGTCTTTTAAAAAATCTACTCTATTTTAAATCATCAGAAAATTTGTATAAAATTATTAACAGTGTCATAATACAATTTGTGCAGAATTATAACAAATTGTCAGCGAAATATAATATAAATATAATATAATATATAAAATAAATATAATATAATATATAAAATAACATAAAAATCTTTTAAATTTTTTAAATAATATGAAAAAGCGAAAAAATTAATTTGAAAAAAGAAAAAATAATATTGATATCAATTATTTTTTAAAGATTAATTTGTATGCATGTATAATTAATTGAAAAAAAAATTTATGTTAAATTTATTGAGAAATTCAGTATTTCATTTAAATATATGTACATACATAAGCACATAATACATATTTTTCTTTCACACAAAAAATCGTCTGTACGATATGTCTCGTACTGCTGTTAATATTCGACTGAGTAAAAATGTATACTCAAATGTTATACAGTTTTGTTGTTTTTTTTTAGAGTTCCGTTATTTGTTTGGAAGAAATATTTTACCAGAATGATTTGAAAACTAGATTAAAGGACATTGTCGCTCATTTAAACACAAATATAAATTCTTGTTCAGCTTTTTTAGAGTATCGTCGCTTTTTTGAATAATTTGTTCACACGAACCATTTGTAGACATTGTCGCTCATCTGTTCCCTACAGATGAGCTGCCAGATTGAAGACATTGTCGCCCATATTGTCCTCTTTTCATTACAAAACCTAAACAAAAGAGCACAAATCGTGCATATGTATATCTTCGAAGACAATGCAACAACAACAAACAATTAGAACGCAACAACAACAATAAAACCATGCGGTTGATTTACTTGGAATTGGGCGTTCTTTAAATCATTTTTAGTTGTATATTGTTTGTGTGGATATGCATATAAATTTCATAACAAGCAGATCAACGGCTGCACACTGGGTTAGATGTGATACAAATTCATAATAATATTATATATACATACTATGAGAAGCAAAAGTGAGTCAACACCAGTGGTGTGTCTTGTTTTTTAATACAGTTGTGAAAACGATTATCGTGGGTACCTGCCAGTATGGCCTTACCCCACGGTGATCTAATCACCGGGTGAATACAATGCGTCTACTAGCGCCCCCATACATGACAACTGTCGTGCATGAGTACCAATTCGATCACATGTTGTTTGGACATGATCTCCCCTTAGTTAGGAGCGGAGCCTTTCTAATACTCCTTACGATCTATGAGTCACGGCACCCGGTTGCAATGCAACTCCACACCGAGCTCAATTGTACTCTCCCCGCGATTTGGGTTTAAACCACAACCACCACGACACTCCCCGAAGGGCCGCACCATAACCGGGCAGGCACAAGTTCCTGGGGCTCCCGGTTCCCGTGGTACCAGATTTAAGTCTCCGATCAGACTTCGTAGCCCATGGACTACTACCAGTAGAGCCCCAAACGGCTCGGGGACTGGTGACCCCCTGCAACAATACTTACACACCATACAGCTCAACAGGAACACAGCAATGACAGCAACAGCAACATAAGACAGGAACAACAGCAACGTCGTGACAAAGCAGAAGAGCAGCCACACAACGAATAATCTGCATTACACGCAACAAGAAACACACACGGGTACACAACACAATAAACAACACAAACATTCTTATTTTTTGAATATTTTTTGAAACTGGTTAAGTAAGCATTAGATAGTCTCTTAATTATTATAGTTACTAAGATTATTCTAGTGCTAATACTAGCAATGTAATAAAACGAAATATAAAATTATCATTGATGTTGACTCACTTTTGACGCTGATAGTATATGTGATTAGTATTTCTAATATTATATGATGTTATCATTCGTTTGGCTCAAGTTCAAACGCGGCCTCAGCCAAGAAACATTTTTATTTTTAATTATAACAATAATTGCCGCGATCAATAACTCTTGATCAGAGAAGACAGGAAAAAATAATTGAATACTTTAAAGCTGGGGGACAACTAGCTGTTTCGCAGTCGCTACTCTGTTCATCAGCACCCACTAGGATTCGAACTCAGTACCATGTATTTTTAATACGACCGCTTAACCAAGCTCGTATTTATTTTTATACCCTTCACAAAAATGTAAAGGGTATTTATTTCGTCTATATTTGTCTCATATTGATCACATATGCAATTTGTTATAATCCCAGTTGTTTGTACTGCAGTTTGCTGTCACTGAGCAACCAACTATTTTTTATTATTTATCAACGTACGTACAGTCACTCACATTAAAAGTCGGGCAAACATTGTCGAAAATTTATGATCTTAATATTTATGTTTTGATGAAAGATGATGCGTTTAACTTTTTTTGTTTTATCATAAAAACTCTTATTAATAGAAAAACCAAAGAAATTTTATTTTAAGTCCTGTTATAAAATACGTTAGAATAACAAAATGAGAAAAAGTAAATTCTGTGTCTCACATTGAAAGTCGGGCACTTAATGTTCTGTACAATGAAAAAGTGAAATATACCGTTATTTCCACTTTTTTCTTCTTTTGTCTCCAAAACAATTATTTATTCTTACACTATCATTCGATCAGTGAAGATTATAAAAGTTTTTTGGAAAATGCCGCACAAAATTAAACAATCCACCTTCGAAGAACGGAAAATAATAATTGAGTTGCACTTAGATGGAAAATCTGAAAGGGAAATATCTAATTTGATAAAAAAAAAGCAAATCTACAGTGCATGATATCATATCTAGATATAAAGAAAGTGGTTCGGTAGCAAATAAAAAATGCGGAGCCCGAGTAAGAAAGCTTTCACCCAGAGATGAGAGCATGATTTTAAAACAGGTGAAGAAAAATCCTTTTATTTCAGCTCCAAAACTGACAGCAATGGTCAAGGAAGCTTCTGGGACCCAGAAACAATAAGAAGACTTCTTCGCAAGAATGACTTTCATGGCCGAGTGGCACGGAAAAAACCTCTTATAAGTAAGAAAAACCAAAGCGAACGCCTTGTTTTTGCTCATCAATATATGACCAAAGATTTTGATTTCTGGAGTACCGTAAGTTGGAACAAACATAAAAATTTAATTAGGCTTATTATTAATATTTAGGTATTGTTTACTGACGAAAGTAAATTTAACTTAATTGGGTGCGATGGAAGAGGCAAACAAAACAAGGAGATGGAAGGCAAGAATCTAAGAAAAACAGTAAAGCACGGTGGTGGATCGGCTATGGTTTGGGGATGCATCGCAGCCTCAGGAGTTGGAAATTTGCATTTCATTGACGGTGTTATGAATAAGAATGTTTATTTAAATATTTTGAGAAAAAATTTAAAAGAAAGCGTAAAAAAACTCAGCATTGAAACTAATTTCCAATTTTACCAGGACAATGATCCTAAACATTCAGCATATGATGTAAAGAATTGGCTGCTCTATAACTGTTCAAAGGTTATTAAAACCCCTGCACAAAGTCCGGACCTCAATGTTATTGAACATTTGTGGGACGAATTAGGCCGCCGGATGCAGGACAGGCAGTGTACGGCAATTCCACAACTAAAGAATGCCTTACAGGAAGAGTGGAATAATATAAGTCCTGAGGTTTGCAAAAAATTAGTGGAATCTTTGCCTAACCGCTTACAAGCTGTTGAAACCCAAAAAGGTGGATCTACAAAATATTAATTTTGCGTTATGTTCACATAATGCTAATTTTTTATTAATTGCCCGACTTTAAATGTGAGACTGAAAAGTGATCTTATTTAAGTTAAGCCTTCGTATACATTTAATAAAAGAACTTGGAATAAATTGTTTTTGTTGTCTTTAAATAAAAGAACTTTTGTGATAAAATAAACAAAATTAAAACGACTTTTTCTTCCGTCAGCTTATAAATATTGGGACTTTTAGTCATGCGTCTGCCCGACTTTAAATGTGAGTGACTGTATGTAGTATATTGATAGGCTCTGTGCCGTGAATTTGTGATTTGCTCTAAATTGTTTTCTCGTAATCTATTTATTTTTCATTACTATTTTATATAATAATAAAATATGTAAACGTATAAAAATTATGTGGAAATCCGAACTTGTGCAACTTTTAGTAATAAAATATCAGCAGCACAAATATCTGCATGATGTGCGTAATACTGCATATATGGACCGTGTCAAGCGATCTACCAAGTGCTTCAAAATCTATACAACGACACCACCGTGGAAGACATAAAAAAGATACATACGTTACATAGTGTCTACAACTGATATTGACTCTGATATAATATGAGAGAGAACGTCAGCAGATTAGTGAGAAAAAACAAATTATATTTTCTCTCATATCTAGCATGGCGCCATGTATTTTTGCAAATATCATAATATTTCACAATTTTTAAGCAAATATGAAATAAACATCGTTGAATGTTGAATTTTTCTTAAACAAATTTATATATTCCAACAGCAAAAAGAACAATAAACGATTTTTTATATCTATATATTTTAATGATTTTATGTTTTTTTTATTAAACTTTTTTCGGGAATTCTTCAAAAATTGAATGTTAAGTCGTTTTGTTTACGTTTTTTGACAGTTCATATCATGATATGGTTTTCTAAATATATATTATCAAAATAATATTGTGATATCTGATATAATGTTGCAATAATACTAATTTTGAAGGCTACACGTGATATAATTCTCTCTCCTATCAAATTTGACGTTTGCTGATAGAAAAATGTTTGATATTATTCACGTATAGACTCTATGTTAAGGGCTGAATTTATAAAAGAATTCCGTGAAATTGGAGAGAGTAAAAAAAGTGCTGCTCGAGCCGAAGACGTGAATGCAACCAAGCTTTGGTGTTTTCAACAACTGCAATTTTTGAAATCACATTGCGCAGTTAGAAAATCTATATCAAACGATCCTGAGGTAAGTACATATTGCTTTAATGTAATCATTTAATTAAAATATGTGTGTAGACATATTTTCAGACTCATGATAGTGACGACAGTTTTGTGGTATACAATGCACTCACTGTAGTAAATAATGAAGAATGATCACAACCTTCTTGTTACAAAAGAGTAAGCTTTTGCATAAATCGTCAACATAGATTGAAAAAATGCCTAATAAATGTTCATATATTGTGCTTCGAACAAAAAAGTCAGAAAGTACTCGTAATAAGAGTTTTTAAACGGAGTTTACCGTAATTAAACCGAAAGCATCTCAGCTGACTCAAATTTAAAATAATTTATGTCAGAATGTTCACAGTATTCATATTTTTTCATACTTATATTTTAAGACTCATGACTTTATGACATCCCTGTGAATTTCGTATAAAGGGTGGTTAAATTTCAAGGGCCGATGTTGATTTTGAATAAAACACAAACTATTTAGGAAATTATTGTAATTTTATTTTCTTATGATATATTGGTATTACTCAATTATGTAGGGAACAAAATATCGGCCAAATGAGCGCCGCGACCACGGTGGCACACCTCCATCCGATGGTCCAAATTTTCGATGACCCTGAGGCATAATGGAGGTTCTATGCCGTTAATGTGCCGAATTACATATCTCATCCTTTAGCTGTTGAATTGTTGCTGGCTTATCGACGTACACCTTTTCTTTCAAATAACCCCAAAGAAAAAAGTCCAACGGTGTCAAATCACCTGATCTTGGCGGCCAATTGACATCGCCATTACGTGAGATAACACGGCCATTGAATTTGTTGCGCAAAAGAGCAATTGTTTCGTTAGCTGTGTGGCAAGTAGCCCCGTCCTGCTGAAACCACATATCGTCTACATCCATATCTACCAATTCGGGCCATAAAAAGTTCGTTATCATCTCACGATAGCGAACACCATTCACAGTAACTGCCTGACCGGCCTCATTTTGGAAAAAATACGGCCCGATGATGCCGCCAGCACATCAACCGCACCAAACAGTCACTTTTTGTGGGTGCATTGGTTTTTCGACAGTCACTCTTGGATTCTCATTCGCCCAAATGCGGCAATTCTGTTTATTGACGAATCCACTGAGGTGAAAATGTGCCTCATCACTGAAGATGATTTTCTTCGAAAATTGATCATCATTTTCATAATAAGTCTGGATAACTTTAACACGTTGTTGGATTGTGTATCTCCCCATGGTTCAAATTGAATAAGTCTGAAATAAAAAAATGTCAAATAAAATTCGGAAAAAAACTTGGCGTTTAGGTGTGGTTCACATTCAACATCGGCCCTTGAAATTTAACCACCCGATATATGTGTTATATTGGGCTAGGCTGATATTCGACTTGCCACTAGATATAAAGGGAATATAGGAGCAAAAACACTTTGTGCTATATCAACGCTAGAAGGTGTTAGTATGAATGATGTTTTACAAAGCGATTTAACGTTTCTATTAATTTTTTAGTATTTTGTAAGTGTTTTTGTGTGAGATATGTGCACAAAGCTTAAGCTACGTACAGACGGCTAGATCTGATAATATTCCAAGGTCTCACAAGGTACTGGCAATAAACTGAAAACCAAAAATTTATAGTAACAGGCAAGTTGCCACTTCAGAAGAATGTAAGAAAAACTTACAATTTTATTGGCAGAGAGATTGTCTGACAATAAATTCGTCTGTCGATAAAAATTGTCAGTTCACACGATTTATAGACTTTTGTATTGTAACGAACCAGTAGGCATTTTGTGTACCATTTGTCTGCACTCCTTGCAGTGCTTCGGCTATAGCTCAGGAAATTGGGAGTAGGGGGTATGACACTTTTTGGTTAGCCTATGTTACTACCATTTAAAATTATTGAAAAAGAATCATAAATATTGATGCCGCAAAACGGATATTAATAGAATTCTAAAGCTGTCACTTCAGGAACAATGGCACCACAGTGACGTTATGTGAGAACCCATAAAGATTGGAGCTTAAGTTTCTGGTTTATGATGGTTTGAAAATAAACCCCCAAGACAAGAGTTCATTGACCAGCGAAAGTGGTGCAAAAAAAAAGATATCTTTTGTAATGTTTCTACCGGTTCCTTTGTAAGGATCAACGAAGTCCTTAACAACTCGCTCACCTTGGTTTACATCTCTTACTGTACCAATCTTGCATGTATATATCTGATCATTTAATGGATAAAAGGTTGCAAATTTGCAACCCCTCCAGATTTCTATTCCATATTTGGCAGGTTTCGACGGCATAAATATTGTTCTACCTCTAAATGCGAGCAATTGTTCACCCACGGTAATACATTCATGTGGACGGTATTGACATTTAAAGTTTGAATTAATCACTTCAAACATATCTGCAATTGCCGCAAGCGAATAGCTCTTAGTCGGTTGTTATCGAAATGGATAATTCTCAAAATATTTTCGAATTTGTTTTTAGACATGTTTGCTCTGTAGTTTTTCCAAAGTTTTATGGTTAATTTTTTATTAGACAAGTTACTACCAGTCACAAGTAAAATTCCAAGAAATCCCATAATTTTTTCATGGGTTATTGTTGTCCTTGCACGTGTCTTATCACAAAAAATTGCATTCCACTGATTTTAAACATATTTCTTCTGCCTTTTTGTTGTTGTGTCTGCAGATAAGATCAATAATAGCATGATTTATTATGCATTTAAATGTATCAGCTTTTGTTAAACTTTTAGTCTCTGGAGTTGCAACGAAAGCAGAAAGATTCAAGCGATGCAAAGGAGGTGGACTTTTGTGCGACTTTGTATCATCTTTAGAAATAAAATAATCGGCGTTGGAGGAACAAGCTTTTTCGGCGTCATCATTACCATGACTATGATCTCCAATAATATCAGACCTAGTACCTTCGTTCAACTCTGCAACTATGTCTTTACCCACATCTTCGCAATCAGTACCCTTTTCGCGAGGTAAAAACTCGTCATCGAATCCATCTTCAACTTCCGGCATTGGTTGATCGGAAGTAAACTCAAACACCCTCATATAATGTTCTTGAGCCTCATTGTGGGGTGTGTTTGCACCACTCAGTTAAGAAACCACTAACCAGAAACAATAAATAGTGATAAAGTCGCTAAATTAGTATGGAAGCACGTGAAGTGTCACTACTAATTGCGGCAAAAAATGAGCAAAATTTGTTTTGAAGCAAACTTTTCTAAGACAGACTAAACTTTATTACCCTGTATCTGTCAAAATTGGATTTTCCATTTGGAAAGTGCCATGCAAAGTGTGAGGATTTTTACGCTTAACGCGCTAATTTTGGTTGTGCTGTTTCTCTTTTTTTGTAATCACACTTTATATGCTTTCAGGTCAGTTTAGCAATTTTATCCCTTTTTATTACATTTACTTGGCGATTATTGTTAAACAAGGTTAGTGAACATTACTATTCATGGCACAACGCTAACTTTCGTGTTTAAGTTACAGTGTTACTGAGACACCCTTTGCTTACTGTGGTCTTTACGGAGGAAATGTTGAAAACTGTTTATTTTTTTTATATCTTTCACAAAATTGTAAAGGGTATATATAAGTTTGTGATTCCGTTTGTAATTTCTACAGTTTTTTTTTGCGACCCTATAAAGTATACATATTCTGAATAAGCATTAATAGAAAATTCGATTAAGCGATGTCCGTCTGTCCGTCCGTCCGTCTGTCGGCCGTTGAAATACCGTTTCTGCGAAAACCATTAGACTTGGAAACTTTTTTCTTTCACCATTCTATTACCCCATCGATTCACGGGATTTCTATTGAAATTCAGGAAAATCGATTCACATATAGCTGAGATATAACCAAAATTCTGGAAAAAGTCATTATATTTTGCAATTTTGTATGAACATTTTTGAAAAAAAATTGTTTGTTCTGCTTCAAATTCGACACAACTATTTGCCATAGTAATTAAAAGGCAAAAAATAAATTCCCCCATTATCGGTTGATATATACCCGAGATATGGCCCACACCGATTTCTTAATGAAAATGTCGCGTAAGCGAATTTAAACAACATTTTTTGCTTAAAATCAGTTCTGGTAATGAAAGAAGATTACTTAAATACAGAAAATGAAAAATTTCGATATCGGTCCAGATATACCCAAGATATAGCCTAAACCGATTTTTCATTGAAAAAATTTTTTTTTCTTAAAAGCAGTTCCGGTTATGAAAGGAGGTTACTAGAGTACAGAAAAATAAAATTTCCAATATCTGTTTATATATACCCGAGATATAGCTTAAACCAATTTTTTCATGGAGGCAAAAAATTTTTACCGGTCATATATAATTAAAATTTTTAATATATACTGTATATTTACGTGACTATCGTGAAGGGTATTTTAGATTCGGCCTAGCCGAATATACCACACTCTTCCTTGTTCAATTTTAAGTTTAAGTACAGTTTATTTGTTTCCCTTTTTTCTGGCAAAGAATTCAATTTCGTTTTTACTTAAGATTCCAGTTAAAAATAACACTTTTCATTGTTTTCTATGAAAAAAAATTTTTTTTTATTTACAAAATGGCGTTGAAAGAATAGAAAAGAGCACTTTTTTTTTGCAAGCAAATAAAAATAAAGGAAACATCTAATGGACAACTCCTGCTTGATAATATATACTGAATTAGAGATAAGAAAACACAATAAAGGAAAGTAAATTTTCTTCATGTTTGTAGTTTGTATTGAAGGATTAAGTTAAGAATAAAAGTTTGTGTATATGTGTGTATGTAACTTGACGTTGCCAAAGCTTGTATTTAAAAAAGATTTGTACTTCATACTAAGAACACGATTAATAAAATTTTCAGAAACATAATAATATTTCTTTAACTTTGTGTTGGTCGATTAAATGAATTTTAGTGCAAAAATATACATACATACATACATATGTATCTTGCATTTACAACCAGAACTTAACGAATACTTCGTGCTTATATATTACTTAAATAGATTTTAACATTCTCATACTGACTAAATGTCAATAACATAATCGGTATTACTCGTACTGTATAAAATAATAAAATCAACAATTTAGTTGTATATCATTAACTAACGAGTGATTTTTTTGCTATTATCTTTTTGGCAACACTAGTTTTGACAGCTCACGCACGTTTTGTATCTTGTGTCACTGTCAAACATCTTCAGTTTGGTCTATAATTTAATCATGAATCGTCTTACAAACGAACAACGCTTGCAAATTATTGAATTTTATTACCAAAATGCGTGCTCTGTTAAGAAAGTTCATCACGCGCTTCTTCCATTTTATGGTCAGTTTAATCGACCTACTGAGGCTTCTATTCGGGCTATTGTAAAAAAATTTCGCACCAAATTTACATTGTTGGACATTAAACCACCAACACGCTTACGTAGAGTGCGAACTGAAGAAAATATCGCAGCCGTATCGGCCAGTGTTGGTGATGACCGTGAATTATCGATTCGGCGCCGTTCGCAGCAATTGGGCCTCTGTTATTCCACTACGTGGAAAATTTTGCGGAAGGATTTGGGTGTGAAGCCTTATAAGATACAGCTGGTGCAAGAATTGAAGCCAAACGACCTACCACAACGCCAAATTTTTGGTGAATGGGCTCTTGAGAAGTTAGATGAAGATCCACTTTTTTATCGAAGAATTGTGTTCAGCGACGAGGCTCATTTCTGGTTGAATGGATACGTTAACAAGCAAAACTGCCGTATTTGGAGTGAAGAGCAGCCAGAAGCATTGCAAGAGCTACCAATGCATCCACAAAAAACAACCGTTTGGTGCGGATTATGGGCTGGCGGCATCATTGGGCCGTATTTCTTCAAAGATGATGCGAATCACAACGTTACTGTGAATGGTGAGCGCTACCGTGCGATGATAACAAACTTTTTTTGCCCAAAATGGAAGAGCTTGACTTGCATGACATGTGGTTTCAACAAGACGGTGCCACATGCCACACAGCACGCGAAACAATGGACCAATTGAGAGGCGAGTTCGGTGAACAGTTTATTTCACGCTTGGGACCAGTCAATTGGCCGCCCAGATCGTGCGATTTAACGCCTCTAGACTATTTTTTGTGGGGCTATGTTAAGGCTAATGTCTATAGCGACAAGCCCGCTTCGATTGACGCACTGGAAGCCAACATTGCCAACATTATTCGTGAGATACCGGCCGAAATGTTGGAAAGAGTATGCCAAAATTGGACTAAGCGGATGGACCATTTGAGGCGCAGCCGCGGCCAACATTTGCATGAAATAATCTTCAAACATTAAATTATATCGACCCAACTATCGATTCAAATAAATATTTCATGCATTTTTCTGAATTTTATGTGTTTTTTGTTTTAATTTCCGATAGTTCTTATAAAATCACCCATTATTATCGCATACGAGGGCTGATGAAAAATAACCGTTATTTTCAATTTTTTCAAAAAGTATTACTAACTTTTTTTTTTTGTATATTCATTTATTTTGCATGTGAAAATTTAATTCTACAATAAACAAATACAGTAAAATTCGCTTATAGTCCACTGCTTCAAATGCACGCTTTTTGTGGACTATAAGGCGAATTGGACTATAGTTAGATTTTTATTTAAGCCACTTTATGGCTTATAAATTAATTAGCATATAATAATTTATTTTGACTATATAAAATGTGAAAGCAGATATTTCAATGCTCTCACTGACAAAAAAAAAAACACATTTAACATTGCAAACATGTGTCAGAAATGAAATATGTTCGTATAAAAAAGTGCTGCATTTTTGTGCTCCGTTTTTGTTTAGGAAAATTTTTATTAAATTTGCATTTTGGATTATATCTCTGCATGAAATTAAGTTTTTTCACACCGCATCTAGATAGAATATAAGCGCAAATAGACTATAGCCCTAATGGAATATGTAACAAATATTTTGCAGGTATTTTATTTATTGATGCCAAAAAATTTTGGACTTTGGACATTTTGGACTAAATCGCTAATTCTACTATAAGCGCTGTGGCTTATAAACGAATTTTGCTGTAGCAACAATATATAAGAAAAAGAAAAATACACTGTCCCTTATGGGCACTCAAGTATTTTATATACACTGAAAAATATTTGCTTCATATTTCCAATGAACCCCATTCATTAGATAGTTTTCATTAACGGAATGAAAAATTACGTTCCATGAATGAAAATTCATAGCATTAATGAAAATATTCATTAAAATTGATTCATTAGTTTTCATAATTTCATTAGAAAATTTCATTGGATTTGTTATAAAAAATTTTTGAAGGCTGTGTGCAAAATTTTAGAGATTTATTAAAAGTGAGAAAATAAATATATTATAACTACTAACTAAATGACAAAGTAAATTATTTTATACACTAATTACTGTGTAAAAAATTATTTTAATAAAAAATTTCAATAGTTTTTTAGTTCTTATGAAAATTTTCATTATATTAACTAAACTTTTCATTAGAATTCATAGACTACCCTCATTTTAAATACCTACATAGTTGAAATCAAAAGCAAAGAGATGGGCTCTTCTCTCGTTTTTTGGTTAAAAGAATATTTATTCCGTTACAAATGCAACAACAAAGTCACACTTAATTTTTTCCTTAGCGTTCGTTGTGAACAATTATGTATCTATACCCAAAGCAAACGTTTTGTTTTTGCACGCAACGGGACTTTTTTTTCGTTCTTCAAAAAGCAAAACATCACAAGTTTCCAAAAGCAGAAGCAAACGTTTAAAAAAAGAAATGAGTTTGCTGAAGTTCATTTTTTAAAGTGAAGTTTGCTGAAGTTCATTGTTTAAAGGAAAATTAATATTTTATATGTTTTCCTGACGATGATAACAAATTGTTATCGAAATATTGAAAATAAATACTGTTGAATTTTTTATAAAAAATAAAACGATCTTTAGCTGAAAATAAGAAATATTGACTTAAACAAGATCAAATAATTAGATGTCAAATAACCATTGTTTAAACTTATTTAATTATCCAAAATGTTTACATATGTAACATTACATATTATTTTTTAAGTTATTTTGTGTTGAATTAAAATGTTTTGATTTTCTTTTAACCATCATTCCAAATGAAATGTATTAGTATTATTAATTTTATATTATTTTCCATTATTATTAAAACAATAAAAAATTCTTTTATGCCTAATATAAAAAAAATTGTTTAGTTTATTTTCAGTAGCACAATGCTAATGAAAAAAGGCCATTAGAATAATGAAACTCCTCCTTAAACTAATGATTTTATTTCATTAGAATGAAGAAAATTTTTCACCAAATTAGTGAAGATTATCATTGGTTCAACGAATGTATTCATTAAAATAGTGAAAATATTTCATAAAAATAATGTAACACATTCATTGGCCTAATGAACAAATAACGTTTGAATAATGAAAAACATTCATTAAAGAAATGAAAGTTTTACTTAATGTTAATGTACCAAATTCATAAAACTAATGAAATTGAGTCGTTAGCCTAATGAATTTTTTCATTGTTTCAATGAAAAGTATTCATAAATGTAATGATTTATTCTTCATTAACTTAATGAAGTTTTCATTAATCTAACGAATGTATTCATTAAATAATTTTTAATGAAAGAAGATTCATTAGTCCAATGAAGGCCATCATTGGCCGAAAAATAATGAAAATTTTCATTAGATTAATGTCAAAATTCATTATATTAATGAAGGAATTCTTTTCAGTGTATAGAGTGCTATAAATTATTACAAATATTATTTTGCTAATTTGATACTTCAGAAAGAAAAATGTTTTATCAGATTTATTTTACTGTACGAGTAAAAGTTAAAAAAACTCGCTTGTGTATTGAGGTTATGAATTGTCAAGTTATAAAAGAAGGAATAAAATGTCATTCTCTGAGCCACCAATATTTGTTACTTCGTAAGTTAGGTTTGATATTTTTATCATTGAGATAAATACTTGTGTCAAATCTACAGTTTTCATTTTCTAAAACATTACTTGTAATTGACTTATTATTTGCCCTCCTATATACATATGTGGAAGAGTATAGGAATACCTGACTCATTCTCGATAAACCCATGTTTATCGAGAAAGGGAAATGCTTTTGGTGGCACAAAACCATTTGGCAGAATATTAGCAATATATTGTTCATCTAGGTGCCTAGGTAGGTAAGGTGCCAAAATTAAATTGTTTTCACACACTGTAGTGCTTTTAAGTATGTGTTCTCTTATTAAATAAACTATAAATGATACTATTCTGCTTAGTTTTGCCACATTGTACAGTTTCTTGCGTGAAACATATTTTCTATAACCACTCTCGTGCGTTCTGTATAGCCCAGTGCAACTTCTAAAACATTTCCTTTCGAAAATTCTAATTTTTTCCATATATAAGGGAGAGGTGTTAAACCAAACCTGGCAACCGTAAGTTAAAATTGGTCTTATTAGAGATTGATAAAGCATTATCTTGACTTTTGTGTTTATATGTTTACTGAAAAATAATTTTCTGTAATAGAAAAGCAAGAAGTCCAAGAAGACACGCCATATGGCTGCCCCTACTATAGGCCACCAGCATCATAGCCAGCACAACTACCACAGCCAGTACAACCGCTACAGCCATCACAGCCACTACAACATGGACAAACACCACAGATTTTTCAACCTGCACAACTACCACAGCCACCCTATCCTGTACAACCACCACAGTCAACCTACCCTGTACAACCACCACAGCGAACCTAGCCTGAGTAATCACCACATTTTTTATATGATATTTTGAAAGTAATAAATTTGATATTTGTTAAGAGTTGCATTTTCTTTTTTTTTATTTTGAAATAAAAATTTTTATTTTATGTTTTGATTGTTATAAATATTATTGCACTTACCCTACAGCTAGCTATAACTAGTAACGTTTTGCTACAGCCACGTTACTAGACCCGAAAGGGTGGCAACGGACAAGTAATTTTTTTTGTTACGAATTATATGTATGCATTGAAGGAAATAGACGTAAAATTAAAAGAGAAATTATTATTGCAATATGAAATATTGGTCCAGGAAGACTTTCTGCTTTGGACCCGGGAGGCTCATTAGTGTTTGAGTACATTGACAAAAAATTTTATTAAAATTGAAACTTTGTTCAAGCAAAAACTTCTGGGCCATATAAATTATATCTCAATAATAATACATTAACGCATGTCTGAGTAAGTAAGAGTGCTTTCACATTCGGCAACTTATAGCGTATTCACACTTATACACATCTTATCTCTTTCACAATTTAGGCAAGATGTTAACATCTTTCTATATAAAGCCTATATGATATATCTTTACAAGATGTTCGTTTCTCAACGAACTCAACATCTTTCGATTATTTTAGTGTCATCACTAAAAAAGTTAAAAGAAATTGTAAAAATTCATACCATCACAAAAAAATATACCTACAAGTGTCAAAAATTCTTACAATGAGCAGAAATTTAAGTAAATTTGAATTTAATTAAAAATATATATAATTAGAGGTAATAATACATACAATACATTTATTTATAGTAAAAAAGGAAAACTACTTCTGGTTGTATGGTCTGCTGCTGACTAGAGTATGCTAATAGACCTTCGGCATGAAAAAATTGCAGAATTGCGGAATGAGAGGAAAAGTTCTCATATTTTTTTTTTAGGAAATAACAGTGAAGTTGCAAGATCCATTCGTAAGCTCTCTTTGAAAAACTCTGGACTGGTAGCCATGAAATATCCTGTTCGCAAAAATTGCATTTCGATTCTAAGGTTTTATTATTTAGATTTATTAGTTCAAATCTTAGTAAATTATTTAAAATTCTAACAAATGCCCATTCGGACTCGAAACACGTTGTGCATTTCATCTTCATCGTCGCCGTTGTCTTGCACAACTTCTAACAACTCTGCAAATCGAATCAGTAACTGTTTTTGCTCTCTAAGAGAAATAATTAATCCAATTATTGGAGAATCTTTTAACTCAATTTTATTTAAAGTTTTTTGTTTGCTCAAACACGTGAAGTAATACTTGACAGTTGAAAGATGTTGAAAATGTAATATAAACAGCTTTTTTAAACTTTCAATATTTTCCACACACATCTCTAAGTGAGTAAGTGTAAATACGCTATTAGTTGCGCAATTCTCTTGGCTCAATATTATGCTTGTAGATAATACCATGTACAGACGGTAATATGAAACACTTGGTTCGCTCTCTGAACCACTATTGCGAAACTAGGTGTTCAGACGGTTGTTTTTTGCTTCACACTGATGTTTACATATTTTGTGCAAACGTTTCACTAATTCTTTTTTCAATTTTTATTTAAATCTTTATGTAAGTATCAAATTTTTACATTTTCGATGTGTTTGTTTTGATTTTACACGCATTAATTATCTGTTTTTACTTTGTTTGGATTTTTTTTGCAGCTAGTTCAGATAAACTAGCGATAATTTATTATCAAATTTGGAGATGACAGTAGGTTTTGCTTGGTTCGCAACAAGATTCAAATTGAACCCAGTTGGTTCGCTTATAAAATTTTATATGGCGAATCATGTTGGTTCAATCAAGATTGGGCCGCGAACCATGAATCAGAGCGCGAACCTCGAAAATAAGCCTTCGTGTGAACATGCTATAAGAGAAGTAAGACCAGTTTGAAGTGAGAAAAGGCGAATTCGTTACTAGGTGAACTTGACTGCTCAGGTGATAATTTTTGGCTTGCCGCGTTTTTTCGTACTCTTTTAGTTATAGGCCCAGCCTATCAGAGATCGCTGCCAAGAGACTAAATATGAACGATTCACTGAATAGTGATCTTCTATTGGTCTCTGAATGGGGTCGTAAAAACAGGGTCGCCTTTAATGCTCGTAAGACCCAGTGTTGCTTATTGACGCGCAAACAAACGACCGCAAATGCTGCTTCATCTGTACTCATGGATGGTATAAATATTGAAGAATCGGATGCTCTTGATGTTCTTGGAATGAAGATACAGTGTAATGTTCACTGGACTGATCATATTTTTCATGTCTCTAAAGAAGCATTCAAGTGCCTCGGTTTTTTGAAACGGTGTAAGATGTATTTCACTCCATCCGATCTCCTTACTATTTATACCACCTACATCCGACCGAAAATGGAATACAACTCTCATGTTTGGGCCGGTGCCTCAAAGTCTATTTTGCGGTTGCTCGACCGTGAGCAGGAGAGGGCGAAGAAGCTCATCGGTGACAGTAGGGTATCCAACTCTATTGACTCACTGGAGCATCGACGCAGTGTGGGATGCGTTACTCTGTTCTATCGATACTACAATGGATTTTGCTCTGACGAGATTAGGGATCTTGTTCCCGAAACGCGCACATTTTTACGTAGCACGCGTTCAACGTCTAGAGCTCACCCATTTGTGGTCATTTGCCCGGGGAATCGTACTACGCATTACAGAGAGAATTCGTTTTTCAGCCGTACTCTTCGTCTGTGGAATAAGTTGCCTGCAGACGTGTTTCCTGTCTGTTATAACGTTGGAAAGTTCAAGTCAAATGTTCACAAACACTACTCCCTCTTTCCCCCTCCTCACAACCTATTTTCCTAGTTCTGGTACAATGCACTGCATATGTAGGGGTCATCCCCTGAGTACTGGTCCAATAAAAAAAAAAAAAAAAGAAGACTGTCAAATTTTCTTTCTTTTGTTTACAAACTTTTTCGCGCCATTTTAATCTGAAGATTTTTTTGTATGATTTAGTGCAATTTTAAGAAATTTGTGTGAATTTAAAAGTGAAAACCATTATGTGATTTTAAATAAATATAGATTTTAAATTTTGTGATAAAAATAAAATTAAAGTGTTCTGGCGTAAGGCGAATGTAATAAGATTATAAAAACCTACTACGTTTATACGCAGCCTTTTCACAAATAAAAACTATTTGCAAATAACTAGCTCACTGTTTATGCGCCAATTTATATATGGAAAAGCTTTATTTTTTTTTTTAGCGTTGTTAGTTTAAAAAGCATTTTGATAACTGAAATTATAACAGAAAAATCCGAAAATTGAATGTTTTTGTAATTCAATTGGAGCATAAATTAATAAAAATGGAAAATTTTTGACGAAATCTTCGAAATTGTTAAATAAAGTGGCAACATTTTATGTCTTATTTGCTAAAGAGTTGCATGGGCATGCTTGATATTTGAGTATGCTCATATGCTCGAACATTGAACAGAGTAACGATAATACCCAAATATCAAGAAGCAGAAACGAACACTGTTGATTTAAACAAAATGCTTACTTGAAAAAACGAGCAGTGCTCAGTATCAAAACGAACAGTGTCCGGTTATTGTTTGGTTATGGTCGATTAATGCCCGTAGTAAAAAAAGCGAAACTGTTAAACGTTGCCACTTTCTTTAAACCTCTCAAATTTTTGTGCATACTGTCTGGAGATTTTTTGTGTATTTTAAAATGAATGTAAGTAAGTACCGTTTATAAATATTACCTGGTCAATTAACTTTTATAAAAAATGATTTTCTTTAAAATTTTTTGTTTGACCTAACAGTTTTATTAAATTAAAAACTCTTTCTTGTTGATGTGTTTCATTAAATACAACTTTTGTTGCTGAGTTTCTAACAAAGCGTGTTAATTTCTAAAATTAATTCGGCTTGTTTTCAATGCTTCTGTTCGCTTGTGAGAGATGTTTTAAACAAAGTGTCCGGCTATGGGGAAAAGTATTGTGTGGAAAAATAGGAATATATCGGTTCAAAAAGATTGTCCGTTTATGCCAGTAGTAAGTGCTCCTTTGGATAAGTTTCACTGTATATATGAACCCTGTCAACAAAAGTTTATACTACTAGACTAGATTACAACTTTAAAATTATTCCAATGTAAGACCATACAATATATTTGACAATACAATATATTTGACATTTTTGGTAATTATTTTTGCACATTTGGTCACTTTTTTTTATTTTTTTTTGTAATAATTTTTTGGTCATGGCAGCACAGTTTACAACATATTACGCAGCTGACGAAGTTGTTCGAGTAATTACTTATTCTCTACGTGAATAATCCAACCAGGATTGCTCCATATTTAAAAACTTACTACCAAAAAGCTTCTTAATATGTACCAAAACCAATTGTATAGTTAATCTTCATTACATTACATTACATTATTATCATCTTTGAATTTAACTATCACACTGTATTCACTGACATTACTTTAATAATTCCTGAAAAGCTATTTTTGTATCAAAAACTTAAGAAATTTTATAACGTTACAAATAGTTTATAAAAAAATCCACACGCTTTTTTTTCTTCGTGACAGTGGCATCCATATTTACAACAAAAAAACATGTGCGAAAAGACAAATTTCATTCAGTATAGAGTTGAGTTCATGAGCTCTTTTGAAAGAGTGCTCTTTTTAGTTCAGCTCTTTTTACTGAAATATGTCTCTCTTTTAGTTCAATAGTTCAGTGCTCCGTAAATAATATTTTCAATGAACGGCTCTGTTCAGGTTTCATGATAAAGAAAAGCAAAACAAAAATGCTGTAAACAAATGAAAAGTAATTACAATTATTATAAGAATTAATAAAAGGTGAGATTAGAAAGTTTCAGGTGTGATGAAAAATAATTTTATTAAAAAAAACAAACGATATATTTGTGATGATGTCTCAATGTTTTCATATTCAATTATTGTCACTTATTTTTATAATACAAAAAACCAAAGTAAAATTGTGTTGTCTAATATTCTGAATAGTTGTATTTAACATAAATATGCACTTTTTACGTGAAATTCTGGCAGCACTGTTTGACTACTTCCGTATAAATATCTATCAGAAAGAAAGAAACATAAACGAAAAAGAAAACTTGAAGACAAAAGAAAGAAACATGAACTACGGAACTAAAAGAGCTCGCAGAAATGATCGGCTCACTTAGCTCCCTGAAGTGAATAGTTCAGTGACACTAGTTCGTTCGCGAACTACCCAACTCTAATTCAGTAGCTTGGTAGCTTTCAACAGAGTAGGGACATGGCGGATTTTTTTATGTTTTGAAAATTTTAAAGAGAGCTAATGTTTTTGCTTTGCTACACTGAGAAGTGTAGCTATATAAATATATGAATTTTTATGTTTCTTGCAAATTAGGTATTTGCAACTTATTAAAACAAAATATTTAATGAGTATTCTATGAACATTTAAGGAAAAATACTGTATAATTTGCTATTTTTCATTTAGTATATTTTACTACTGAGAAGTTGAAAACAAACAAAAAATAAAACACATATTTATTATTAATAAACAACCAAAAACTATTTTAATAATTTCCAATTGTTCCTTTAAATTTATTATAATATTTTCTCTAAAACGCTAAAAAAATATTTCATTTTTTGTTGAATTTAAAACAAAGATGATATAATATAGATATAATATAATATAATGATATAATATAATTTCTTTCAGTGCAATATTCGTATTTTAAATCTGTTTTTGTTTGTGAAGACCAGATGCCCGAGCATTGATTATGAGCAAAACGAGTAATGCTCATAAGTTTCGACCATTTCAAACTGTCCACTCATGTACTGTTTATTGCTTATGAACACTTGTGCTTATAAGCAACGCCTGATATGGACAAGCATGAACAGAGCATAAAATAGAAACGCGTGTGATCATATGCTCGAATTTCAATGCTCGTGCAACCCTTTACTATTTGCAAATAAGTTTTTTTTTTTTTTTTTTTTTTTTTTTTTTTTTTTTTTTTTAATTTGGACCAGTACTCAGGGGATGACCCCTACAAAATTATTTTTTCAGTATTATTATTCATTTAATGATAATTATTGTTATTTGAAATTTTTTCACAAAAGTTCTACAGGCACAGTTTTTCTGTAAAATGGCGATTAATTTCCTTACGTGACAGCTATTACTCACCAAAAAAAGTTATAGCTACAGTTTAGTGAGAAAAGCAGCTGTTTGTTTCAACTTTGTTTCATTTCACATGTTTCAGTCGAAAAGTTTCTCGTGACGAGAGTTACAGAACACAGCTACATATTCCAGTAATGTGTACAATGGCTTCTTGATATACGGATCCGTGAGATTATTTGCCTGGCGTACAAACATGCTGCTTATACATATCGCTCCTTTATTGCAACATAGTCATAACTAAAGAAAGCTTGTTTCGAGAAAAACTCATTTCAATTTTAAGTTTCCATACAAGTCTTAGACAATTTTTTTTAGAAAATATCTCTTAAAGTAAACAGTTTAAAAGTAATTTGAATAAATTTTTGGAACATTTTACATAAAAGGTTCTACCGATACCAATTCTCTATTGTTAACTCATAAAGCTTATTTTTGATATATGACTATGTTGCAATTATGTAGCGATATGTATGTATTCAAATATGTATTTATATATATATATTTTTTTAAATACAGATCTTCTTCCGGAATATTTTCGGTCTCATGTCTCAGCACTCTTCTGACCGAATTGTTTGAGTGCTAAAAATTTTGGATTTTTTAAGGTACTCGTATCTTTTTTCTTCTTCCTCCTTTTCTGCTGCTTCCTTCTTCTTCTTCTTTTGATAATATATGCTTCCATTTTAGATTGAATTTGACAAATCTATACAAGTGTTATATCGATTTTTTCTTGCAAAAAAAAAAAAAAAAAAAAAAAAAGAAATGGGAGATTTATTGCTTCTTCTCTTTCATTTAATATTTACCTAAGCTGTAAAAAATTTCCCCTTAAAATATACAAGTAAATATAAATAAATTTTTAAAGGTCTTTTAAAAATATACAAACTTACTTTCAAAATATAAATATGTATGTATAGCGTACACAAATTTACAGCAACAAACAAAAAGAACTATTAACAATACTTAAAAAAATGAAGAAAAAAAAAAATATGTAATGAAAAGAAATTTTAAATTAAACACCATCATGAAAAAAAAACATTAAAAAATACCCACCCTTGAAAATTTAAAACTGAATATCATCCACAGCTTCATCGTCATAAATATAGTTATAAGGTCCCCATGCTCAACTTGACAGTGCATGGTGGGATAGCCGCAGAATATTGTTGAAATAATTTCCACAGCGGCGAAGAATGAACAAGATAGCACTTACCTAGTGTCTACAACTGCGATTAACTCTGACATAATATCTGAGAAAACATCGGCAGAATTAGAGAGCGAATTTCTTTATGTCCATCTTAATATTAAACAAGGAGAATAAGTAGTTTTGTTAATCTTATAAGAATTCATAAATCACTGAAAGCCGAGAAGAAAACACTTCTTTGCGGTGAATAGAATATTATATGAATTTTGTCTATGCGCACATTTTGTACAAAATTAATCACGTATAGTATATAAAGGGTGGTTATATAGGGTGTTTTTTTAAGCCCGATAGAACTTGAAATTGTAAAAAATAACACAAAAAATTAAATTGTAATCAACATTTTTTTTTATTCGAAAGATCGATACGTGACATTAACATTTGAAAATGATTTCGGGCATATGAGCACCGCGGCTGTTCTTGACGAAGCGCATTCTGGACGTCCAATTTTGGGCCACTTTTTCGAGCACTGCTGGCCGTATGTCACGAACAACACGAACAATGCTGGCCTCCAAGGCGTCAATTGTTGCTGGTTTATCAGCATAAACCAGTGACTTCACGTAGCCCCACAGGAAATAATCGAGAGGTGTCAAATCGCACGACCTTGGAGGCCAATTGACAGGTCCATTTCTCGAAATCAATTTATCGCCAAATTTTGATTTCAGTAAGTCGATGGTTGCGTTCGCCGTATGGCACGTAGCGCCATCCTGTTGAAACCACATCTCCTCCGGATCAATGTCATCCATATTTTCAAACAAAAAATCATTGATCATGGTGCGGTAACGATCTCCATTGACCGTAACGCGAGCTCCGGCCTCATTTTTGAAGAAATAAGGTCCGATGATGCCACCAGCATGAAAACCGCACCAAACAGTGCATTTTTCTGGATGTAATGGAGTCTGTAGGGTCTCTTGTGGATTGGTCTCACTCCATATGCGGCAATTTTGCTTATTAACAAACCCGTTAAGCCAAAAATGCGCCTCATCGCTGAACACAATTTTGCGATAAAACAACGGGTCAGTTGCCAACTGCTCTAGAGCCCAATCGGCGAAAGAACGAAGCGTGAGTCTATTCATGATGATTTGTCAGAGTATACTGAAACAAATAAAAAAAATGTTTCATCAAAATTTAATTTTTTGTGTTACTTTTTACAATTTAAAGTTCTATCTAGCTTAAAAAAACACCCTTTATTTCAAGGGCCGATGTTGATTTTGAATAAAACACAAACTATTTAGGAAATTATTGTAATTTTATTTTATTATGATATATTGGTATTACTCAATTATGTATGGAATAAAATATCGGCCAAATGGGCGCCGCGACCACGCCGGCACACCTCCATCCGATGGTCCAAATTTTCGATGACCCTGAGGCATAATGGAGGTTCTATGCCGTTAATGTGCCGAATTATCTCATCCTTTAGCTGTTGAATTGTTGCTGGCTTATTGACATACACCGTTTCTTTCAAATAACCCCAAAGAAAAAAGTCCAACGGTGTCAAATCACATGATCTTGGCGGCCAATTGACATCGCCATTTAATTGTTGCGCAAAAGAGCAATTGTTTCGTTAGCTGTGTGGCAAGTGGCACCGTCCTGCTGAAACCACATATCATTTACATCCATATCTACCAATTCGGGCCATAAAAAGTTCGTTATCATCTCACGATAGCGAACACCATTCACAGCAACTGCCTGACCAGCCTCATTTTGGAAAAAATACGGCCCGATGATGCCGCCAGCACATAAACCGCACCAAACAGTCACTTTCGACAGTCACTCTTGGATTCTCATCCGCCCAAATGCGGCAACTCTGTTTATTGACGAATCCACTGAGGTGAAAATGTGCCTCATCACTGAAGATGATTTTCTTCGAAAATTGATCATCATTTTCATAATAAGTCTGGATAACTTTAACACGTTGTTGGATTGTGTACCTCTCCATGGTTCAAATTGAGTAAGTCTGAAATAGAGAAATGTCAAATAAAATTCGGGAAAAAAACTTGGCGTTTAGGTGTGGTTCACATTCAACATCGGCCCTTGAAATTTAACCACCCGATATTTATTGCATTAAAACAAATTTATTTATTTATTTAGTAACTATACAGTTGCAAAGTAAATTTGCTAAGTATAGGATGCACAGCATGGGCGGGGTGACAAAGACCATAATGCCCAAGATGGTATTAACAGTACTATTGTAGCGTCGCTGTCACTAACTATGCCTTCACATAGGAAGTTTCCACGTGGTTAACAATGAATAACCTCTAAAAAAAACTGTAAACCAATACAGTTAGTTGAGGCAAACCGTTAACCAGTGCGAGTGAGATGCAAAACTCTCGAAGACCGAACAATAAAAACAACGAGCCTGGCCGCACTTAAGAAATAATTACGATAACGCGAGAGCTGTTCTTCAGCCCAGAGCTACTTTACGACTGGAAAACAAATTATTTTCCATTTAAAAGGGGGTTTTTAAAAGAAAATTTGCAAAACTAATAATCGGTAAACTTGTAATGGCGTCTTTTTGTACACAAACACATACACAGTCATGCTTTTTTGACCGCTCTTTTTATAAGATCGTTGCCATGCGATTTCTCGTAAGAACGCTCTCATAAAAATTATTGTAAGACTGCGACAACACTGATTTGAACATAGCTGCCAGATAATACTGTTTTAAAATCGTAAAATTTGGCGGAAAAAATCGTCAATATGATTATCGCAAATCGCCAAAAAATCGTCAGCTAGTAAAATAATTGGTTTTTGCATAAAATATATATTTTAATAGGTTAAAATATAGCAAAACAATCCGTGGTTGCCTTTAATAAAAAACTGCTAGAAAAACTACTGCTTTTATATAAAAATATACACTTGAACAAACTGAAGTTAATAGCATAAGGCCATGTTACACTATCATACACGATCGTGTGATCTACAAAATAAAGCATGTGTGCTGAAAAAGTACTAAAAATTCAACCGTGCAACAGACTTTTTGACAAATCGTGCGATTTGAAAAATTTTATGAAACTTTTCAAAACAATATAGTTTCTGTGCGATAAGTGTGTTTTATATTGTGAAAAATATGAGAATATTGTGGGTGCCTCAAGAAAAAAATTTAAGTAATGTAAAATTATTATGTTAATAAGAGTTTTTAATTTTTTTATTGTTTATATAAATTATTTCAATCATACTTGTGTTATAGTGTGGCCTACAACGCCATTTTGAAACGATTTTTTCAAGTCGGCCAGAAACAGTTTCCTGTGAATGAATCGTACGATCGTATAGGATAGTGAATCAGGGCCTATAGGAACACATTCACTAATTTTTGTACATAACGCATTTATTTAAGTAGATTTCAATTAATAAAAGGAATTTTCAAATTTCCTTTCATATACTATATATAATAAACACTTCTTTTAAATAGGACATGTCTAGCAGCCTGTTTACAAAACACGACTCGTCGATAAAAAGCACTAACTTAGCAACTTTTTTCTGTCTTTGGTTTATACATGACGACTACTGACGATTTTTGTTAAAAAACGGAACAGCTATCAATTTATTTTGGTTTGTATAGCACAACTTGACTGACAATAAATGTTAAAGTGTGACGAACTAAAAACCATACTCGTCAGGACAAATAATGTTTTGATAAAATAAAAAGATATAAAAATAAATAAAATTTTAGTGTCTTACTGGTAAATTAATAATAATGTGGTCCAGATTTGGCGAAAAAGTGAGTAACAGCACGCTTTGAAGCAGAAGTAATGGACAACAAGTAGAGTGAACGTGTTTCTCAATCCGGTTTGCTTTAGAATGGCATCGGCGAGATTGAGTGTGGCCTTACAGCAAAAATGTCTTCATACTATAACTAGTAACTTTTAAAGAAATTTCTCCTTTTCTAGTGCAAGTAAACTTTTTGAATCGGAGCTGCAATTGGCACTGCAATACCCTAATGATACTCCTCAGAAACCGATCGATTAGTCTCATATTGCACTTTGTATGAAATTAAGCATCATCAGCTTACAAAAGAGGCCGTTATATTTCTACGCTAAGAACTTCAGAGAAAATATAAGCTAGGTCCACATAAAAGCCGTCGATCTTCACCTACAATATGTACTACTACTGCTAACTGCAACACATTATTTCAACCCTTTTCTCCACACAACTTTGTATTAAAAATAGGATGGGACTAGAATGTAGGTACTTTATGATAATAAATCACAAACTTATATATACCCTTTACATTTTTGTGAAGGGTATAAAAATAACAGTTAAAAGAATAAAAAACAGTTTTCTAACTAATTAAAATATTGCTTCAATTTTGAAACGCCTTTCATATTGCTTAGACTGCTGACTCAAACTAAAACTTAATTGCTATAGGTTAACTGTGAATACTTGCAGTTGTGTTTGGAATTGTAGACCCACTTGTTTTTAACAAGATTTTTTCCTGTCGAGCAAAGTTTCTCACGAAAAGAACTTTCTTTATGCGAATATTATAATATTCGCATAAAAAAATTATATTCGCATAAAAATAAATTTTTGTCCAGCACTGGCAGGACTTTAATCACGATTTTTTTTTAGTATTATACTTATTATAGTATAATTTATTAACGTTCCTTTTTGGCCACAACTGATTCTTCATCATTACTAAATTCCTTTTAATAAACTCGCAATATGTTTTCAAAAAGGTAGGCTTGTGTCGTTCATGAATGCATTAATTCAACTTTTCTTTTGTTTGAAAGGTGTAAAGAAATGTTGGAGACGTTTATAAATAGAAAAGCTAGTTTTTTGTGTTTTGACGGATATTATTAGAGCATTTTTCTTTTTAAATTCTCACCAATTTATTTGGATTGTTGGGATATAAAGTTGAATGTTTGAGAATATCTTTCAAAAATTTCCAAAGTCTACTGATGATTAGGGTAGTTCCTATGAAATGTCGACATATAGATAGTTGGGAAACATAGAAAACAAGCTATTTATAATTTTTTACTGGTAAAAAATATACCAATGATTTTTCTGGATGATAGCAGAGAACTTCAGTTAGCTCAAAATTCAACCAGACTTTTTAAAGCAGGAATTTCAGCAGCGCCCTTTAGATATCAGTACAGTAGCCAGGGTTCGGAAATATCCACAATTCAAACTTGAACACGCATTTTTTTCAGTTATGCATTGCAACTTGCGTTTAGGAAGTTGAACAAACGCATAGAATTGTGGTAAAACCAATCATGGATTTTGCACCATGATAGAGCACCAGCCACACATCGATGCTTGTATGTGAGTTTTTGGCCAAAAACAAAACCTCAACCACCGTATTCACCGGACTTGTCCCCGCTGCCATTTTCCTCTTCCCAAGACTGAAGATGAAAGCAAAGCGGCTATGTTTTTATCAGAAGGTATCTAGCAACGTTACTAAAAGCCACTTTGAGTTTGTGATGACATATTACATCACAGCTTGAAAGTATTTCACAGCCATAAATAAGCATGAGAAGTAAATAAGACTGAGCAAGAAGCATTTCTATACGGTGTAAAAAATTTAGTAATCCAAAGATTTCTAAGCCTAGAATCAGTTTTTCCGCAATTTGTTACTTATTACAATTCCAAGCGGTCCCCATAACATTAATTATGTTCTGTCCAATACGTATTGATACGTAAGTTTAAGGAAACGTAGTCGCTTTTCCTTATAGCACTGCTTTCGAGTTTTCTGCATTTAAATAAAACCCATTTGCCAAAGCCCATCTGAACACGTTGTCAAGATCATGGTTAAATTTTCCAGTGCATCCGTTTATTTCAGATGGAGGACAGCTTATGAAAAGTTAAACGTTATAAGCGTACATGTACTCGTATATTCCACAGCATCGGAATAGTGTTCGCGATAGTGTGGCTGAACAGCCGTCCACTTCAACTCATTGTCGCACCCAACAATTGCACCTCGCACGCTCGTTGTTGATGCACATAATCCATAAAGACTTGCATTTACACGCTTGACCATTCCACGCGTCGTCAACGGTCAGATTGGTGGCAAGAAATTTTGTTCCATATTGTTCACGCCGTAAACAAATGACTCATCTGTGATGTAACAGTGCCCCCTCATGATTCCTACTAATTCAGCCAACGGTGATGAGTGCAACGATTGGTTCAAGTACAATCGGGTTTTTATGTTCGTTCGCCACAAGAATAAATAAGGAATACTTTTTCTGTAATAAGTCTGATCTCGCGCGAACTCAATATTAAATTATTAGTGAAATAGTTAAAGCTTTATAAAACTCTAAATTCAAAGCTTAACTTTTTTATGAATATAAATTATTCGATATTTCTATTTTATTTAAAGTAAAAAGTGAAATAAATAAAGCCCGCTATTTATAACGTTTATGAAAAAAAGTTACGGAGTTTTTAATTTTATATATACATATGTATATACTCGTATGTATTTTTTATCACCCTAAACTCGTAAAAACACATACATATATAATTAAACCATATAAATATTATCATAATAAAAAGAAATGAGTATAATTCCTACATAATTTGTGTTTTATTCAAAATCACAGTTATACTTTATAATATATACAAAATTTTATTTTTCTACAAAATTTTTTGTTAACTGTTTAATAAATGGCTGTAAGTATTGACCCACATAAGCACATATGTGCTTAAGCACTTACTGAAAAAATTAAACTTGTATAAAAAGAAAATCAACAAACCAATTGCTAATACTACATAATATATGAATACATTCGAATACTACTTACATTTATTCGAATATTAATATACTTTTATACTTGTTTTATTTATATGTGGTTGTAGTTGTTTCTCCACGAGTAGACTATTATTCGGCTTGTGTATTCCTTGATTTGTTTTTACTAGAACATAATATGAGTCATTTCGTATTTAAACGGTGTGTGGTGCGAAACTTTACTCAGAAAACAAATGAATATATTGAAATGCTTTTGAAGCGGAATCATGCAGACGAAATAGATCAACGCATCTTCATAATTGAAATGGCAGCTGCAAATTCGCGAACGGTTATTTAATGTCTTTATATTTCTTGTGTAAATAAGCTATTAAAAATAAAACTTAATTTTATGTACTTTTTAGATAAAATTCTCTATAATATTATAAATTTTTTAAATTAAATAAAACAAGTGATTAACTTAATTGAATTTTTAAGAGTTTTTTTTTTTTTTTTTTTTTTTTTTTTTTGTATCGGACCAGTATTCAGAGAATGTTCCCCAAATATGCAGCGCATTCTACAGAAATTAAGAAAATGGGTTATGAAGAGGACGAAAAAGGGAGCAGGAATTAAGAACGTTTGATTTGATTCTAGAATAATATAACATTCTAGAATAATAACACGGAAAGAGCGAAACAAACGTTATCACAGCAATTGAAATGTTGGAATAGAATTATTTAAAACTGATTAGTGTCCAGTGTTTCGATTCGCTTAGCAAAGCGGTGCCGAGTTTTTAGGGAATTCCCAAAATCAACTTCCGCAGCCGTCAAAATCCCTCCACTTTCTCAGAAAAAATACGGCAACTTCAATTTTCGTACTATAAGCGAATGACCGTTTATAGTTCAGATGCATGTGCCACGGCAAAAACACGCACCGAATATGAAAAACCGGTTAGCAAAGTGCTGCCGAATTTTCTGGGGAATTCCCAAAATCGGCTTTGTGAATCCCCAAAATTCTTCCCATTTTCCCGGAAACAATATGACAACTCCAATTTTTACACTAAAACAGCAACACTGTATACACAGTTTTATATACATACATATGTAATAATCATTCATATTGCATGATTTTCGAATGTTGCAAATATATGCACATACAAACAAACATATCGCTCCTTTATGGCAACATCGTCATAACTAAAAAAAGCTCGTTTCGAGAAAAACATATCTCAAATTTTTAGTTTCCATACAAGTCTTAGAATTTTTTTTTTAGAAAATATCTCCTAAAGGAAGCATTTTAAAGGTAATTTGAATAAATTTTTGGCACAATATAAAAATTAGTACTGTTAACACTTCTTCATTCTTAGCTCGAAAATCTAATTTTTTGAGATATGTTTATGTTGCAATAAAGCAGCGATATAATTAAAACTAAAAAAAAAGTGTGTTAAAAAATAAAATACGTTTGATTTTGTTTTGTTTATATTTATCTGCGCCACTAAATACACATTTGGTCTTTTTTGCAAAATGTATGAAATTTACTAAAAGTATGGCAATATTTCTCAGAGCATTAATGTTTCAAAATGAGAGCACAAGAAAAATCGCTGTACAAATAGAATGTATTCTATTATAAGCTTTTATTTATCTTTTATTATTATTTATTTTCACCTATCCTGTTGTCAAATCTTGCAAAGTAGGTTTGATCGACTTCTCGGATTCCGATCGAGCTGAAATTTTGCGTGCATGTATAAATCGGATGACAATATATATTATTATGACACAGAGCTGATCTGATGATGGAGGTAAAAGACACTACCCTATTGTGTTTGGGCTCGTTGGATGCATCTTGACGAGTATCTTGATTGGCGCAAATATGCAACTCCGACAAATATTGGAAAAAAAGTTCATTCCTTTTGTTATGAATATAGATTATTTCTGATTGATTAGATCGATGACCCAATGCCAAGAGGAGCACGTACTGCTGGCTGAATAAGGGAGTATAAGCGCTTCATTTAAAAGGGCCCAATTGCTATAATGGTGTGAAGGGTATTATGATGGATTGAAGAAATAACGGGCCAACAACTGCAGAAATCCAAATTCATAATAAAACCTAAGTAATAATATGATCCATTAGCCAAATCAGATGCTGGTGCGTTGTCTAAATATAATTCCCGTTTGTTCTCTCCTTTGATTCTTATATAAATACATTTAATTTAAAAATAAGAATACAAAAATTTTAATCGGATGGTAGCGCTTAAAATGTTTATTTAAATTTCATGCCGTTGAGATAATCACCATATTTCTGCTGGCAATATTATGGCAACATCAATTTAAGATGACATCAATATTAATCCGGCATTCCTTAACAGTTTTATGTTGATGTTGCCGGTTTATCGATAATGTTAATGAAACCCAACACACATCTCTAATCTGTGTGCCAGTTTCTTCGATATATTTTCCTTTTGATTTAGAACAAAATTTTGTGCAAAATAAGAAAGTTTGTGAAAAAAGAAAATTTAAATGCAAAATGTTTTTCCATCGATATTTAGACTCCAGTGACGAAGAAAAAAAAACAAACTTAATAGTGAAAAGAAGGTTGTTTGGACAGAAGTCGTGCATTTTTAATTTGCCCGATGAGAAGTGAGTGATAGTTTTTAACACTTTTGAGTTGAGATAATGAATTTTATAAAAATTTTTAAGATATGAAAATTATTATCGCTTTCAAGCATTGTTCCAATTTTTATAATATTAATTTTCTTTATTAATTTTTTTGTTTGAACTCGACGCTAAAAACTGTGACGAGAAAATAACCGTCAATTAAAGACAATATAGTCGCCCTTTTCTCTTGTAGAACATTAAACATGTGTCGGCAGTTATCGATATATGCCAATATTGATAACAGAAATGGCGATTCACAGCAAAATTTAAAAATCGACGAATAGCTTTCAATTGGATACTCTTCAAGTTGTAACAACTTGTGAGCCGCTATTTTTTTCCAAGAGTTTAAATACATTATTCTATTGCTTGCTTCTAATTTTTCGACCCTTTTTTAATTTAAATTGTTATTTGTTGTTGAGCTAGTGGTCTTCTTGTTTTGGTAAAAAGTATGGTTTTTATTTTTCAATATTTCGACACTCCGTTGTGTGTCTTCTTCAGGAAAATTTTTGTTTTTTTTTTCCTGAAGAAGACACACAACGGAGTGTCGAAATATTGAAAAATAAAAACCATACTTTTTACCAAAACAAGAAGACCACTAGCTCAACAACAAATAACAATTTACATTATTCTATGTTACTCTCACTAGCTCTTTTATGTATTTACATTCACTGTACATATATGAAAACTAGCAATCTTTATGAGAAACTATGAAAAACTTACAAATAACCACTAGTAGCTGAGAATTCAGAAATTTTGCGTGAATTCCCTTTAGCATCTGAAAATTAAAAATCATAACCTGCAACTGATTTAGCCGTATCGGCCATTGATTGTCTGGGAAAATGCATACTAGAGAGATTCGAAGGTCTGAACTCTGCGGAAAGAGGTTTATTCATATCGCTACAAACATACAAGCACATGACAGTTGTGAAATTCATGTACATCAGCAACTGCCATGACGACCTAATATACTGATGGACCAGCTTCACGCAGTGTATTATTCACGATTCACCAGCGCCACCCTGTGGCTTGCTAGGCTCATACAGGCCGCGACATTTCGTTATAAGTTTGTATCCCTATAGACGAACCCCTTGCAGAAGAGTTCGGGCCTTCTAATCCCTCCTGTATGCAATTTCCCAATAGTCAATGGAAGGCAAGTCTTAGTGAGTTGATAAGCCGAAGCCCTTTGAAAGCATCAGCCCTTAACCAACTCCCCCATCCAACTAGCACTGCTGCTACCTTACAGTATAGGTATCTGTTGCAAGACAACAACACCTCGGGGGATGTTAGCCCCGAAAACCAGCCTGCACCATAATTATCAGGGAAACTAAATATCCTCCCTGCAGTTTTAGGTTTAAACCACCGCCAGAACCTTTCAGTCGAGATACCAACCATGATTAGCACTGAGAGATCTGCAAAGCAGAAACTCCCGGAGGCACTGCTGATCCACGTTCTGCAAATTTAACCCTTGAGAAAAGTTGTCTGCAAAGCTCACACAGTTGTCTGCAAAGCTCACACATATAATTCACAGCACTGAGTTAGACCATCATTAGATAACGCCGAGGCTGATGTAAATCAATGACACATTCCGTCTTAAAGACTTGCTTGCCAGGGGGGATAAGCATTTCTTCATTTATTTTACCATAAAGTGATGAACGAATTAAGTATTTAGGGTATGATCCCTACATATGCAGTGCATTGTACTAGAACTAGGGAAATAGGTTGTGAGGAGGAGGAAAGGGGAAGTATTGTTTGTGGACATTAGTGTGAAAGGGACGCAAATTCAAATGCCCGCCCTGCTCGTTGATTTTTTTCCAAGACACAATAATTAAATATAGGGTGTTTTTTTAAGCCCGATAGAACTTGAAATTGTAAAAAATAACACAAAAAATTAAATTGTAATCAAAATTTTTTTTTATTCGAAAGATCAATACGTGACATTAACATTTGAAAATGATTTCGGGCATATGGGCACCGCGGCTGTTCTTGACGAAGCGCATTCTGGACGTCCAATTTTGGGCCACTTTTTCGAGCACTGCTGGCCGTATGTCACGAACAACACGAACAATGCTGGCCTCCAAGGCGTCAATTGTTGCTGGTTTATCAGCATAAACCAGTGACTTCACGTAGCCCCACAGGAAATAATCGAGAGGTGTCAAATCGCACGACCTTGGAGGCCAATTGACAGGTCCATTTCTCGAAATCAACTTATCGCCAAATTTTGATTTCAGTAAGTCGATGGTTGCGTTCGCCGTATGGCACGTAGCGCCATCCTGTTGAAACCACATCTCCTCCGGATCAATGTCATCCATATTTTCAAACAAAAAATCATTGATCATGGTGCGGTAACGATCTCCATTGACCGTAACGCGAGCTCCGGCCTCATTTTTGAAGAAATAAGGTCCGATGATGCCACCAGCATGAAAACCGCACCAAACAGTGCATTTTTCTGGATGTAATGGAGTCTGTAGGGTCTCTTGTGGATTGGTCTCACTCCATATGCGGCAATTTTGCTTATTAACAAACCCGTTAAGCCAAAAATGCGCCTCATCGCTGAACACAATTTTGCGATAAAACAACGTCGCGAATCGACGACTGATTTTCAAAGTAAATTTGGATAATTTCGTAGCGTTGTTCAAGCGTGAGTCTATTCATGATGATTTGTCAGAGTATACTGAAACAAATAAAAAAAATGTTTCATCAAAATTTAATTTTTTGTGTTACTTTTTACAATTTAAAGTTCTATCTAGCTTAAAAAAACACCCTTTATATTTGTTTTCAAAATATTTTGCTTCCGCTTCACGGTGCGACTTCAACAGCAAATTTGACCAAACGAATTACTACCACCACCACTACTGCCGTCACCAACACCACTCAAATTATTTTTTCCTTCTTCTACCACTGCCACTCCTGGCATTACCAACCAACCAACCAACCCATTTACAATAAATATATTCAATCTACACTCACACAGCCAAACTTTAGGTATATAAAATGTAAAAAATAAATAATAACAGAAACAACAATGACGTGCCATTTCCTTCGTTTTTTATGTTGAAAATACTTTAAATAGGTTTTTTTTTTTTATTTTTTTATCTCCATGTCCACGCCATTTTGTATAAATTATAATTTTTTTTTTTTATTTAAAAAAGCTGAAATAAGATTTTGAAATACAAAGACGTAATTTTCTTAATTAATGTTTGTTTGCACAATACATATGTACGTATGTATATATATTTAATGATTTTAGTGGTGATTTTTTTTTCTTAATTTTTTGTAGCAAATCTGTAGAAATTACAAAAAAGGTCTCTGGTGACCCTTTAGGAAAATGCTGCTTGATCAATTTATATTTTTTATTAAATAGTTATCTTAAGAGCTTGTAATAAAGTAAATTTATTTATATGTCATAAATTAAATGATTACAAAAACTAAAAAAAAAAATTATTAAATTATTAAAATTTTTGCAGCTTAAGATCTTTTGTTGTTTTTTTTATAAAAAAGTAACGTATTTTTATTTATTTGTTTCGATATTTCGCTAACAGTTTGTTAGCATCGTCAGGAAAATTAAAATGTTATAAAAATTTTTGTTTGAAAAAATGTTGTCAAAAAATTCTTATATACAAAAAATTCAAACACAAAGAGAAATTCTTAGCAATATTTTCAAATTAAAAAATAACATAAAACAAAATTAAACTTTTTCTGCAACCAACACAAGCCCGGTTAACGATTATATGTTGCTCCTCAATTTTAAACAAATTAACATGGAATAAGTTGCTCACAGAATAACATGAACAAGTTTTACATAACTTAATAATATCTTAACAATAAATCCCTCTATATACTGGGTGGCCCAGAAAGACCGAAGTGGTGTGAATTCCTTATAACTTTTTTATTATAATTTTTTTTTTCTTTTCTTTTCAGTATTTTGTAAAGAAGACTTGGATAATTTATAATGGAGCAATACACAATTGAACAACGTGCCCAAATTGTTGAAATTTACTTTTCAAATCAACGGTCCATTGTGTTGACTCAGCGTGCATACCGTCGTCAATTTAATGTGCGGGTTGCACCCTCTCAGTCAACAATAAACCGTCTGGTTGCAAATTTTCGAGAACAAGGAGCAGTAAGGAACCTTCCTGGTCCCGGCAGACACCGAACTGTCCACACGGCTGACAATATTCAAGTGGTACAGGAGAGTATTCGGGAGGATCCAGAAACATCAACCAGGAGACGTTCGTCACAACTGGGCCTCTCAAGGACGTCGCTGCAGCGAATTTTGCACACCATAGGATTGTTTCCATACAAAATTCAACTTGTCCAAGAATTGAAACCAACAGATTACCAGCAACGACTTGACTATGCAATTTATTTCCAGCAAAAAGCACAAGAGAATCCAAATTTTATTCATAACTTAATAATGAGTGACGAAGCCCATTTTCAATTAAATGGGTTCGTTAACAAGCAAAACTGTAGGATATGGGCTACGGAAAACCCGAGAGTACTTCATCAACGACAATTGCACCCAGTTAAGTGTACCGTTTGGTGCGGTGTTTCTTCAGAAAGGATCATTGGCCCATTTTTTTTTGAAAATGAACAAGGTGTCGCCATTTCCGTCAATGGTGATCGATATCGGGCCATGTTGCAAAATTTTGTAAGACCAGCCGTGGAAAACCATCCGCAAATATGGTTCCAACAGGATGGAGCCACAGCGCACACTGCGAGGGCCACAATGACTCTTTTACGCGACATCTTTGGTGAAAGAATAATTTCTCGTAACAGCAATTTTAATTGACCTCCGCGTTCCCCGGATTTAACCGCTCCAGACTGTTTTCTTTGGGGCTATTTAAAAGGAAAAGTTTATGTTTATAAGCCTAGGACTATTGAGGAGTTAAAAACCAATATTCGAGAAGAAATTAACAACATACCACCGGAAGTTTTGCGAAAGGTCATGGAAAATGTGTTGGAAAGAGCACATTTGTGCGAAGCAGAATATGGCCACCACTTGCGGGATATCATTTTTAATAACTAATCCAAAAATATTCCCCATAAATTTAATGTATTTAAAAAAAAAAAAATTAAAAAAATATCTCTTAAATAAAAAGTTATAAGCAATTCACACCACTTCGGTCTTTCTGGGCCACCCTGTACATTCAACGTATTAATTTTTTGCTAACTAAATGTCTATAACTATGTGCTAAATTATCAGTATCTAATTTAAAATTAATTCTCTGTTCTACAGGTGTACTAATAATCCCTAACATTTCTAACATATAACGTTTCTTATAATTACATTCCGTGTTTATTATTGAAACATTTTCAAAATGAGGATAGTGATTTAATTCAAAGCAATGAGATGATAATGCTGTCTTTTGGGATTTAATATGCCTATATTTTTGGTCTGATTTATGTCCCGCTATTCTTGTCCTTAATTTGTTTTTTGTTGTCCCTATGTATACTTTATTACAATTCTCCTGATCATTTCCCTTACATGGAATTTTATAAACAATATTAGCAACATCTAATTTATTATTTCTATCCTTAGTTTTACTAAATAATGTATCTAATGTATTATAACTCCTATGAGCCATTCTATATTTTACCTTGTTATAATGGGTGATTTTATAAGAACTATCGGAAATTAAAAAAAAAAAAAAACACATAAAATTCAGAAAAATGCATGAAATATTTATTTGGATCGATAGTTGGGTCGATATAATTTAATGTTTGAAGATTATTTCATGCAAATGTTGGCCGCGGCTGCGCCTCAAATGGTCCATCCGCTTAGTCCAATTTTGGCATACTCTTTCCAACATTTCGGCCGGTATCTCACGAATAATGTTGGCTTCCAGTGCGTCAATACGGCCCAATGATGCCGGCAGCCCATAATCCGCACCAAACGGTTGTCTTGCAATGCTTCTGGCTGCTCTTCACTCCAAATACGGCAGTTTTGCTTGTTCACGTATCCATTCAACCAGAAATGAACCTCGTCGCTGAACACAATTCTTCGATAAAAAAGTGGATCTTCATCTAACTTTTCAAGAGCCCATTCACCAAAAATTTGGCGTTGTGGTAGGTCGTTTGGCTTCAATTCTTGTACCAGCTGTATCTTATAAGGCTTCACACCCAAATCCTTCCGCAAAATTTTCCACGTAGTGGAGTAACAGAGGCCCAATTGCTGCGAACGGCGCCGAATCGATAATTCACGGTCATCACCAACACTGGCCGATACGGCTGCGATATTTTCTTCAGTTCGCACTCTACGTAAGCGTGTTGGTGGTTTAATGTCCAACAATGTAAATTTGGTGCGAATTTTTTTTACAATAGCCCGAATAGAAGCCTCAGTAGGTCGATTAAACTGACCATAAAATGGTTCTTCCGCGAGCGATGAACTTTCTTAACAGAGCACGCATTTTGGTAATAAAATTCAATAATTTGCAAGCGTTGTTCGTTTGTAAGACGATTCATGATTAAATTATAGACCAAACTGAAGATGTTTGACAGTGACACAAGATACAAAACGTGCGTGAGCTGTCAAAACTAGTGTTACCAAAAAGATAATAGCAAAAAAATCACTCGTTATATATTAGATCTTGATAATCTCTCTGTTAAACCTGGTATATATGTATGTCAATGGTTTATAAATTTTCGGTTCTGTTAAGCTAACTACATTATGCGTATTACTATTTTTAAACTGACTCACAAATTTTGTAGTTAGTGCAGTTGGAAAATCGTTCTCTTCTAGCAAATTTCCGATTTTAATTATGTTCTTTCTATGAAACTCCTCATCACTTATTGTAAGTACTCTTTCAACAAAATTTTTAGCTGTGTTAATGATTATATTCCTACTATGCTTTGAAAAGTAATTTATTATTCTACCTGAAGCTGTTGGCTTTTGATACCAATCCATAACTAGCTTATTATTCCTCCTAATTATCATTGTTTCTAAATATGGAAGCCGTGAATTATTTTCCCTTTCCATAGTAAATTTAATATTAGAATTAAAGTCATTCAAAGTCAAAAACATGTCATCAATTGCTAAGTCAGGAAGAATGCAAAACAAATCATCTACATATTTAGTCATTAATCTCGGTTTGATGTTCAATTTATCTATAGAACTGTCCAATAACTTTTCCATTATAATGTCCGCAATAATTGGGGATGCTGGAGATCCCATTGGGAGTCCATTTAGTTGTCCATATATCTTTCCATTATGCTGAAAATACCTGTTATCTTCTATACAAAATTTCAGAACCCGTAAAAATAAACTTTTTTCCATCCTTGTATGTTGGGTTATTAATCCCCACTCATCTTCTATTGTACTCATTGCCAAATCTACCGGTATACTCGGAAATAGTGATACTACATCGAAAGAAATAAGTCTTTCATTAGTATTTATACTTTGGCCCTTTATTCTCTCCTTAAACTGCATAGAATTTTTAATATTATATCTTGAATTCTCAGTAATCTTCTTAAGAATTTTTACTATATATTTACAAAGTTCATAAGATGGAGAATTAATGAACGAACAAATTGGTCTTAATGGATAATCTGTCTTGTGAATCTTTGGCAATCCATATAACTTAGGTGCAACAGCAATATTGGTCTTAATTCTATTTTTCTCACTATTACTTAAAATTTCCTTTTTAAATAGTTCATCTACTAAACTATTATTTATCTTCTGTAATCTAGCTGTAGGATCCTTATTTATTAACTGATATTTAGAACCATCTTCAACAATATTATTTATCCTCAAATCATACTCATGTTTATATATAGCTACCGTAGTATTGCCTTTATCTGCTTTTAAAATAAGAATATTTTTATTTCTTCTTAAAAAACTTTCTGTTTCCCTAACTCTATCTAACATGAACCTATCCCTGCTAGTTAATGTCACGAAAAAAAATTATTGCATTGAAAGATACTTTTATTCATAAAATATAATAAAAAGAATAATGGAACAACGACAACAGGCGTTTGACAGAGTTTGGCACACTGGACTTTTATATAAGTTGAAAAATCGTATCCCAGCCCCAAAAAAAAGATACTTTTTTGTAAACGTTAACAACAGCTGTTCAAGTTTCGGTCGTATCAATGCGGGAATTGCACAAGGTAGTATTCTGGGGCCAGTATTGTATACCATTTTTCCAGCAGATATGCCAACTTGTGATAACATAGCCAGGGCTATGTACGCTGACGATACTGCAATATTAGCTTCTGACAGATCTCCAATTATAGCTTCTGAGCTACTACAAAATCAATTGAATCTTCTTCAAGATTGGCTTCAAAAATGGAGTATTAAAGTGAATAGTGTCTTTAAGACATGACCAACTGGAATGTGATCAAGATAGGTTTATATCAACACTTGATTAATTGTGGTACCAAGTGTCATTAAAAGAAAAGATTGCAAACTTTTTGGCAACTAATGGTCTCTATGACGTTGAGTTTGGTTGGTATCACGATTTGTTTGAGATGTCCTCAACATGTCTTCCACGATTTTCTATTGTCTTGTACTCATCGCGTAAGATGTCTTTAAGACATGGCCAACTGGGATGTGATCAACATTGGTTTATATTTCCCCATATTCCCAGGCGTTTGACAGAGTTTGGTACACTTGACTTTTGTATAAGTTGAAAAATCGTATCCCAGCCCCATTTTATTTACTACTAAAAACATATCTTCAAGAAAGATACTTTTTTGTAAACGTTAACAACAGCTGTTCAAGTTTCGGTCGTATCAACGCGGGAATTCCACAAGGTAGTGTTCTGGGGCCAGTATTGTATACCATTTTTACATCGTATATGCCAACTTGTGATAACATAGCCAGGGCTATGTACGCTGACGATACTGCAATATTAGCTTCTGACAGATCTCCAATTATAGCTTCTGAGCTACTACAAAATCAATTGAATCTTCTTCAAGATTGGCTTCAAAACTGGAATATTAAAGTGAATAGTGCAAAATCTGTTCATGTTACATTTACCCTAAGAAAGTCTGATTGCTCGCCAGTGTATTTAAATGGCGCCATTATTCCAATCAGCAACACGATTAAATATTTGGGCAGTCATCTTGATCGGAGACTTACCTGGAAGCAACAAGTTAAAATGAAAAGAGAACAGCTCAATATAAAAACAAGAAAAATTTTTTGGCTTTTGGGTCCAAGATCAAGCTTAAGCTTAGAAAATAAAGTTCTGTATGGACATATGGTATTCAACTTTGGGGCACCGCAAGTAATTCTAACATCGAGATATTACAGAGATACCAAACAAAAACCCTTAGACTATTAACAAATGCTCCATGGTTTGTCAGCAACAAAAATATTCACAAGGATCTACGAATTCCAATGGCCAAAGATGAAATTAATAAATTCAGTGAAAGATACCTAAATAGACTAAGTAATCATTCCAATGTATTTAGGTTAGGTTTAGGTTTAACAGGCTGCCAGCTATTATAAAGCCAGCCCACTTGGCTGCAGTCAGGTCCCGTTGTGTTGCCTGGATCTGATATGTATCTCAGTAGATCTACATATCACTGGCTTAGAACCAACCCGAGGATCGGATAAAGGAGTCCAATCCACTTAAATCGCATTCCGATACCTACGTCAAATCATGCAGCAATGGCCTTATATAAGAAAGAGCTGGACACTGACAGAGGAAGTGCTCAACGCTCTCTTCTTCCTCCTCGTCTCTGCAACTTCTACAGAAGTCATTAAATGGAGGATTTAACCTCCTTGCCTGCGTCCCTATGTGGCAATGTCCCGTCAGAACCGCCACAGCAGAACGCAACCTCCGTCGGGGCAAGTCCCTTAGGATAATAGTCCTCCTGTTATCATATCTGGGCATAATGTATTAGCAATAAACCTATTAGATGATAGCGACGAAATCCAAAGACTTAAAAGGCTACATGTACTTGACCTACCCTACAGAAAATAAATAAAAAATATAATGTTATTGTAACGAGTGATTTTTTTGCTATTATCTTTTTGGCAACACTAGTTTTGACAGCTCACGCACGTTTTGTATCTTGTGTCACTGTCAAACATCTTCAGTTTGGTCTATAATTTAATCATGAATCGTCTTACAAACGAACAACGCTTGCAAATTATTGAATTTTATTACCAAAATGCGTGCTCTGTTAAGAAAGTTCATCGCGCGCTTCTTCCATTTTATGGTCAGTTTAATCGACCTACTGAGGCTTCTATTCGGGCTATTGTAAAAAAATTTCGCACCAAATTTACATTGTTGGACATTAAACCACCAACACGTGGTTTACGTAGAGTGCGAACTGAAGAAAATATCGCAGCCGTATCGGCCAGTGTTGGTGATGACCGCGAATTATCGATTCGGCGCCGTTCGCAGCAATTGGGCCTCTGTTACTCCACTACGTGGAAAATTTTGCGGAAGGATTTGGGTGTGAAGCCTTATAAGATACAGCTGGTGCAAGCATTGAAGCCAAACGACCTACCACAACGCCAAATTTTTGATGAATGGGCTCTTGAAAAGTTAGATGAAGATCCACTTTTTTATCGAAGAATTGTGTTCAGCGACGAGGCTCATTTCTGGTTGAATGGATACGTGAACAAGCAAAACTGCCGTATTTGGAGTGAAGAGCAGCCAAAAGCATTGCAAGAGCTACCAATGCATCCACAAAAAACAACCGTTTGGTGTGGATTATGGGCTGGCGGCATTATTGGGCCGCATTTCTTCAAAGATGATGCTAATCACAACGTTACTGTGAATGGTGAGCGCTACCGTGCGATGATAACAAACTTTTTTTTGTCCAAAATGGAAGAGCTTGACTTGCATGACATGTGGTTGCAAAAAGACGGTGCCACGTGCCACACAGCACGCGAAACAATGGACCAATTGAGAGGCGAGTTCGGTGAACAGTTTATTTCACGCTTGGGACCAGTCAATTGGCCGCCCAGATCGTGCGATTTAACGCCACTAGACTATTTTTTGTGGGGCTATGTTAAGGCTAATGTCTATAGCGACAAGCCCGCTTCGATTTACGCACTGGAAGCCAACATTGCCAACATTATTCGTGAGGTACCGGCCGAAATGTTGGAAAGAGTATGCCAAAATTGGACTAAGCGGATGGACCATTTGAGGCGCAGCCGCGGCCAACATTTGCATGAAATAATCTTCAAACATTAAATTATATCGATCCAACTATCGATCCAAATAAATATTTCATGCATTTTTCTGAATTTTATGTGTTTTTTTTTAAATTTCCGATAGTTCTTATAAAATCACCCATTATTAACTAAAAAAAAAAGTAAAAATTTTTGCACCTACTTTTTTTTTCTTTATTTGAGTTTAATTGAAACTCAATATATGTAAGTTAAATGTTATGAAATTTGCTTATTATTTTAACTGCAAAATAGATTGCAAATATATAAAAAAAAAATAAAAAAAACTAAAAAACAAATTATTGCATTGAAAGATACTTTTATTCATAAAATATAATAAAAAGAATAATGGAACAACGAAAAAATTTGCGTAAAAATTTAATACCAAAATAGTGGTTAAGGTAACGATTAATTTTTCGCGAAAAGTATATTTTTGAGATAAAAATTTCCACTCCGGAACGGTTTTGGCATTGCTTCGGGGTACACTGCCAATGGCTTAGGCAGCCCTCTTCCATTTACGCAAACCTCCTGGATGCAGGCTCTCTTGTTCCTGTTTTGCAACTTACAATTTTGGCTTCTTTGGCCGCAGTACTCGTACCGTCTCACATAATTTTGCAGTTGAGTTGAGGTAGCAGTTTACTCCCCGTGCTATGCGCAAAAGCTATAATGATAATAATTATACTAGTATTGTTTAAATATTAGATTAGCCATTAAAATTTTCCAATTAAACTTTGAAACTGTCAACGACTCTATAGATTTTAATGTTTTTAATCCTGTTCAGTTCTTTGTTGATTTTGGTTATGTGCACCTATTCCCTGGGGATATTCTGAAGGGTATTACTAATATAAAAAGCTCTTTCGGTATTGACATAGATGGTTTTAGCTCAATTTGCATAAAAAATTTAGTGGAATGTTTGATTGCACCTCTGCAGTTTCTTTTTAATAAATCTTTGGCTAGGGGTTACTTTATTGCTAGATGGAAAGGGGCTTCTAGTACCGCTTCTTTTAAAGGAGCTAATAATTCTATTATCCTAAATTATCGAACTATTTCCATTTATAATGTGCATATCAATAAAATTGAAAGAGTCTAAAGGAAAATGCCAGATTCAGATATACTCGTTGTTTGCTTTTGGGCCTTAAGCCGCTTTGCGTTAGACGGACTATTCATTCGTGCCCTATAATATATGTACATATGATTTGATTAATGGTTTAATTGATTCTGTATATTTGTTGAGATTGATTAATCTTTGCGTAGTTTGTTTTATGTTGCGACGCGTGGTACTAATAATGCGATGCGTGAACCTTTGTTGTGAGCTTTATGGGCCTTGAATAATGTTGTCAGTATTGATTTTTCTCTTTCTATCAATAAGTTTAATTTTCTCCAGTAAAACGCAGATTTAGTAGAGCAAATTCTAGCTCTAAGTTCCCCGTGACTTCTAACGAGCAATAAGACACATTACGAGACCTAATCAAAGAATTTATGTTGACTCTAAACCAAGTCGGCTGTAAAAATTATCTTACTTGGAGCACACAAGTCAAATAAATATTTCACATGCTTCTGAGTTGGTCACCAACTTTATCGATGGTATAAAATTAAATGGCTTCACGTTTTAAACTGGGAGAGGGCAATAGTTCTTGCAAGGTGTAAAGTTTGTTCCTTTGAAAGTTTCCTTAAGGCAAATTTCAAAATTCCCAAAATTTCGGAATCGGTTTTTCATATCCGATGCTTGTTTTGGCCGTGCAACAGGTATCTGAACTACTAACGGTCATTCGATTTAGTGCGAAAATTAAAGTTGCCATATTTTTTTTTTCGGGGAAGCGGGAGCTTGCGGTGATTCCTGAAGCAGATTTTGGGAATTCCAGAAAAAAAAACTCGGAACACTTTATACTGGTAATAATCTGGAACGCTTTATACTGGTAATTATCTGGATGGATGATTTCAGAAGAATCTTAAGCAGTAGTGAATGAAAAACTTAAATTTTTTTTTATCTTGGACCAGTACTCAGGGGATGACCCCTACATATGCATTACACCAGAACTAGGAAATTAGGTTGTGAGTAGAAGGAAAGAGGGAAAAGTGTTTGTGAACATTTGACTTGAACTTTCCAACGTTATAACAGACAGGAAACACGTCTGCAGGCAACTTATTCTACAGACGAAGCGTACGGCTGAAAAACGAATTCTCTCTGTAATGCGTAGTAATTTGATAACGAAGCGTGTTTTTGGTTTTTGTCTTTCAGGCAGGATAGACATTTTTTAGGGAAAAAGTTCTAACTCCACTTGTTGCGTAAAATACTATTTCCGATTCTTGGAGAATAATTTCACTCCAACAACCAGGAACAGGATACTTATTTTGTATTACAAAGGATATACAAATTTAACGAAAAAGCTAAGAAAAACAAGAAGCTACTGCAATGTTTTATGATGGATTAAGTAACTCTAGGAGAAACTTTCTCATTTTCTATTTTCTTTGCATGAAGCAAAACTTTGTTTTTGTTCTTTAAAAACTATTATTGACGCCGACGAAGGACTTTACATTAGATGATTTATTTAAAATTATTTTTATCAAACATTTTGCACTATTTGCTTAACTACATATTTAAAAATAAAAGGCTTTTGAATGAAACTTTTTGTTCACACTATTGGTCAAAAACAAATGTTACCATTACCTCTACTTCCCATCAACACATCAAATAGAAGTAATAGTTGCACTAGTGCTTCGTTTGAATTCTCAGATTTGCCAAATCGTAAAAAATGCACTAAGGGTTTCACGCTGGTCTTTGTACAAGTTTGCGACTTGAAAAACTTGCAGTGTTTATTATGGTTGATCTCTTTAATGATTTACTGCCAACTATAAGCCTTCATGGCCAAAAAACTTTAGAATTTGAAATTTTTAATATATAATATAAAATATATTAAAAAATTAAAAACTGCTCAAGGCACGGCATCATTACTGAAGTGTGCTTAGAAATAATCAAAAAATGCTTGAGCGATATTTTGAACACTTGTGTGGTCTACAAATTTCGTGGCCATTTCTTCGGAAATTTCGTCAACGATTTGTTTGAGGTGTCGTCGTCAACATGTCTTCCACGATTTTCTATTGTCTTGTACTCATCGTTTAAGATGTCTTTAAGACATGGCCAACTGGGATGTGATCAACATTGGTTTATATTTCCCCATATTCCCAGAAGCGTCATCGTTGTCACATCAAGACGACATCAAAAAACACTCGGTTACACATTCGTCTTCGAAAGCAATTATGTATTCTTTGATAGACCTGCGATATTTCCTAGATCTAAACGATAGATAAAGGATGTCGACAACACTCAATTGTTTTTGGGAACGAGCAAATAAATGAAACAATGTTTGCGTCGCCTTCATGTGACGATGACGACGCCTAATAGAATATAGGTTATTAACACTTGAATAATCGTAGTACCACACTATGGTATGACACTATTAAAAGAAAAGATTGCAAACTTTTTGGCAACTAATGGTCTCTATGACGTTGAGTTTGGTTGGTATCACGATTTGTTTGAGATGTCCTCAACATGTCTGCCACGATTTTCTATTGTCTTGTACTCATCGCTTAAGATGTCTTTAAGACATGGCCAACTGGGATGTAATCAACATTGGTTTATATTAACACTTGAATAATCCTGGTATCACACTATGGTATGACCAGGGCTGGGCAGTATTTGAAATACTTGTATTTGAAATACAAATACGTATTTTATATCTGTATTTCAAATACACGACCTGAAAGTATTTAGTATTTTGTATTTCAAATACATAGAAACTACAACCATTAAAATGTTTATCATTTTGCAATACTGCAATGTAGCTTTCATTTATACAGAGCTAATACATTTTACACTAACCGGGTGATATCAGTAAGAATTTCTATATATTTGCCACCAGCTTTTTATATACAGGGAAATAATTTTTATTATGTAAAACTTTAGGCTGCGAGAACCAGATTAGATCCACTGAAATATAATACTTGGAGGCATTTCAGTTGTATTTTAACAAAATTAATGGAGAGCTTGGAAAGAAGATTTAATGAGTTTCTTATGCTGACACCTGGAGCAAATACAGCCATATCGGTGTCATGTTTCCATCCTAGTTTCAAAATTAGCTGATTGCCAGAAAGCATCTCAGTAAAAGAGAGGCAAAAAATTCAAAATCTTGCAATAGATACCATGGAGAAAATTTGTAAAAAACGTGAAACCATGACTGGATGCAGAAGAAGTAGTAGTTGAGGTAAAGATAATGAAGATTTTATTGTTGTTTTGGACAATACAGTGATCAACCTCGTAAATCAAACTTGGAACTTGAGCTTATCAGTTTTCAAAATGATAAAAGCAAGGAGCTTGCTATTCTGGAAAACTATCCAAGTATCAAAAATAAATGCATTTATAGAATTTGACAGCAGCTTGTGCTCCTCAGGACCTGTAGAAAGATTATTGTTTGTCGGATGACTGATTGAAATATCTAGTTTTTATTAAAGAAAATACTTGTTTTGCCGAATGAATTTTTATTTACTATCTATCAAATGCTAAATATTAGGTTTGTTCCTTTAATTTCTTAGCAAGTTTAGAACAATCATATGAATATACAACTTATTTTAAGTGTATATGTAAAATAAAATATGCATCTAAAGCCAGACAGGTACATTTTTCTGAGGCCAAATTACAAAAATGTATTTGTATTTTGTAGTTGCATTTTGTATTTGAAATACACAACTTGAAAGTATTTTGTATCTTGTATTTAAAATACACTACTGTAAAGTATTTTGTATCTTGTATTTGAAATATGTACATAATCTGTGTATTTTGCCCAGCCCTGGGTATGACACTATTAAAAGAAAAGATTGTAAACTTTTTGGCATCTAATGGTCCCTATGACGTTGAGTTCGGCTGGTCTCTAGATCTTTTCTTATTGGTTTTGATTGTTGAAGGTTGTTCTTCACTCATCGCACTTGATTTTAATGTTTTATCTTTTTAATTGTTTTTTTTTTTTTTTAAAACTTCTAGTTTGTTTCAAAGACCGCTAAAATTTTCTATTTATACTATTTTTTAACTAATCGTCGTTTTTTTTTTTTTGTCAAATGATATTTTATTTTGCAACTGATTATTTTTGTAAACTTCTTTTTGCTCTAGGTTTTTTTTTTAATGCAAAGAAAGAGAAATGAAGCAAACTACAAATACACATATTTTGTTGTTGCGTGAAAAAAACAAAATATTATTGTGAAAAAGTTGTTGCAGGTGTGAATGTTTATTAAAAGCTGCACCTTCATATCCGAGACTTTGTTTTGTATTACACTGGCAGCTCAAACTGCTCTTTAACCGTTATTATTTATAATTTCACTGTACTGATGCCGCTGACCCAAAGAAAATAATTCAATTCTTTACACACTGCAGCGTTCGAATGCTTTAACTACACTAAACCTCCTTTCGAACATGTGTGATTTAACACATATGAATTACAGCGTACAAACAAATTTCCAACGCATGTACACGTAAGTAATTATGTACATATGTATATATGGCTGTGTGTGTGTACACATGTGACTTTTCCCAGCAAACAAAAGAATATCGTTTGTAAAATTGCCTTTGACGACATATGCACGTTCTTGAGTCAATTGCACTTTGTAAGCGTTTAAATGCTAAATGATGTGAAATGATTAACGACGAGCGTCAGAGGTGCAATTGTTGGGCACGACGACGAGTAGAGGTAGATGGCTCTTCAGCCGCACTATTGCGAACAGCAGCAATATTTTCTGCAGAATGATCTATACGAGCATACACTAGTGTTTTCACATCACCGTTAGTATACCCGGTCTGTAGGAGATGCACGATTTATGCGATTGTACTTACATTTGGACGATTAAATTCACAGAAAAAATCGCAAAGTACACGATATGCATTTTGATTTTAAGGCAAATTTTCATAATAAGCCTGAATAACTTTAACGCGTAACACAATTGTGTATCTTTTCGTGGTTCAAAATGAGTTGGTCTGTAATTGAGAATTGCCAAATGAAATGCAGAAAAAACTAGGCATATAGGTGTTGTTCACATCCACCCAATCCAACTGTGGTTCCTTGTTCTGTTTTCCTTTTTTTTCACACTGTGTAATTTTTATTGCCGCATTTTTTTTTTTTTTTTTGTTAATGTACAGGGTGTTTTTTTAAGCCCGATAGAACTTGAAATTGTAAAAAATAACACAAAAAATTAAATTGTAATCAAAATTTTTTTTATTCGAAAGATCAATACGTGACATTAACATTTGAAAATGATTTCGGGCATATGGGCACCGCGGCTGTTCTTGACGAAGCGCATTCTGGACGTCCAATTTTGGGCCACTTTTTCGAGCACTGCTGGCCGTATGTCACGAACAACACGAACAATGCTGGCCTCCAAGGCGTCAATTGTTGCTGATTTATCAGTATAAACCAGTGACTTTACGTAGCCCCACAGGAAATAATCGAGAGGTGTCAAATCGCACGACCTTGGAGGCCAATTGACAGGTCCATTTCTCGAAATCAACTTATCGCCAAATTTTGATTTCAGTAAGTCGATGGTTGCGTTCGCCGTATGGCACGTAGCGCCATCCTGTTGAAACCACATCTCCTCCGGATCAATGTCATCCATATTTTCAAACAAAAAATCATTGATCATGGTGCGGTAACGATCTCCATTGACCGTAACGCGAGCTCCGGCCTCATTTTTGAAGAAATAAGGTCCGATGATGCCACCAGCATGAAAACCGCACCAAACAGTGCATTTTTCTGGATGTAATGGAGTCTGTAGGGTCTCTTGTGGATTGGTCTCACTCCATATGCGGCAATTTTGCTTATTAACAAACCCGTTAAGCCAAAAATGCGCCTCATCGCTGAACACAATTTTGCGATAAAACAACGGGTCTGATTTTCAAAGTAAATTTGGATAATTTCGTAGCGTTGTTCAAGCGTGAGTCTATTCATGATGATTTGTCAGAGTATACTGAAACAAATAAAAAAAATGTTTCATCAAAATTTAATTTTTTGTGTTACTTTTTACAATTTAAAGTTCTATCTAGCTTAAAAAAACACCCTATAGGTGTTGTTCACATCCACCCAATCCAACTGTGGTTCCTTGTTCTTTTTTCCTTTTTTTCACACTGTGTAATTTTTATTGCAGCAATTTTTTTTTTATTAATGTATACATACATATAAGAAAAAAAACTGCAAGCATGTATAGAAAACTACGTACAAAGTGTATGAAAAATATAAAAAAAATGGACCTGCAGCTAACTTCACAAATAAAAACGACTTGCACGAGTACATTCGCCGTTTTAATTCCTCTCTCCCTTTGCACCAGCTAAGTAAGAGTTGTAGGGACAAAACGTGCACCATTAGCACTGGAACCAATGGGTGCCAGAAATTTTTGTCCAAAAATTTCCATTTTCAAAAATAAAATCAACTACACAAATAACTGGGATTATAACAAATTGCATATGTGATCAATATGAGACAAATATAGACGAAAAAATAAATAAGGGCTCAGTGGCTGAGTTGGTTAAGCGGACGTATTAAAAATACATCATGTTTACATGATACTAAGTTCGAATCCTAGTGGGTGCTGATGAGCAGAGTAGCGACTGCGAAACAGCTAGTTGTCCCCCAGCTTTAGTGTATTCAATTATTTTTTCCTGTCTTCTTTGATCAAGAGTTATTGATCGCGGCAATTATTGTTATAATTATAAATAAAAATATTTCTTGGCTTTAGCCAGGATTGAACTCGAGCTAGACGAATGATACCAACCCCTCATCATATAATATTAGAAATACAAAAATAAAATCTTTATTATAAAAAATTATTTTGCGATTCGCTGTAAATCAGAAGTCAAAATTTGTTGTATATTTGGAAATAATTCACACCGCATTTTTGAGAGTATTAACTATTAAAAATTTTAGTTTTAGTAAAAATATATTAAAATCTTATTTCGCTTGTATATAAAATTAATTTAAATTCTACTAATAATGGTAGTTAGCACCTTTCTGCGCGTGATCAACAATATGAAGCTATAACATACAAAAATGAGCTACCGCCTCAGAATCTAACAAAACTCATTGCACAATTACTATGGCAGGTAAAAATCTCACGAATTTTTGGACGAACTAACACATGGGCAGAAAAGTCCCGGGCCTAACAGTTTTTTTTTTTTGGTTCAAAATTAGCTTTATTCATCAAATTAATCTCCATTAAGAGCAACGCAATCACTCCAGTGCCGCTCTAACATTTCAAATCCACTTTTGTAGAACGACTTATCGTTTGTCTCAAAATAGAGCTCAGTTTCAGCGATAACCTTTTCATTCGTGCGAAATTTCTTACCGGCGAGCATTTTTTCCGGGTTTGCGAACAGCCAGTAGTCGCTGGGAGCCGAATCTGGCGAATACGGTAGATGTGGGAGCAATTCGAAGTTCAATTCATGTAGCTTTGCTATTGTTTTGATTGACTTGTGACACGGTGCGTTGTCTAGATGAAACAAATTTTTTTTCTTTGCCATATGCGGTCGTTTCTTTGCAAAAATCGGCCTTCATACGCTTCAACAACGCTAAATAATATTCACTGTTACCATTAACAGTTTCCTTTCTCTAGATAGTTGATAAATAGTACACCACGCTCATCACAAAATACCGAGGCCATAACCTTTCCAGCTGGTTGTTGTGCTTTCGGGCGCTTTGGACAAAGTTCACCAGTTGCTGTCCACTCAGATGACGATTGTTTTGACTCCGGAGTGAAGTGATAGATCCATGTTTCATCCATTGTCACATATCGACGCAAAAATTCCGGTTTGTTACGTTTAAACATGACGAACCAGAATCATCAACACGTTCCCGTGCTTAGTCAACAGTGAGCAAACGCGGCATTCACTTTGAACAGAGCTTTTTCATAGCCAAATGCTCATGCAATATAAAGCCAACACGTTCTTTTGATATCTTTACGATGCCAGCTAACTCAAGCAACTTCACTTTTCGATCATTCAAAACGATTTTGTAAATTTTTTCCATGTTTTCATTTGGGCGTCCACTGCGTTCTGCATCATCGGTGTCTCTACGACCACGTTTGAAGTCAGCAAACCAACGTTTTATTATTGTTTCTGATGGAGCGGAGTCCCCAAAACACTGTTCAAGCGATTGCTTCGCTTGAACGGTATATTTTCCCACCAAGGTAGGCAGGCTGCTGGATATGCCAAAAAGTACCTGGATACTCCAGCTCATTTAGGTTCTGAAGCTCCCATCAAGAAGCAGTGTAAATTGAAACACGAAATTGTTTTTAAAATAACAAAAGTACCGTCACTCTTAGCATAATAACTCACAAGCAAAGGAATAGAGTATCATGAAATTTTAACAGCTGTCTTTTGAAGGTTAGTACGAGTATTAACTGAAAAAAGGTGACTGCAATAAAACTAGCGCCATCTAAGCCCGGGGTTTTTCAGCCCGTGTAGCATGTTTACTAAGGAAAGGAAGCAATTTTCAAAGAATGCTATTAGGTGTGATTACTTAGGTGAATAAGCTTTAATTTCACCCAAATTTTCTCGTATATCGTTAATTTTAGTGGTCGCAATGGGATAGTAATTATTTCTTAAAAAATCAGACAAAATTTGAAAATTCAAAACAAAATTCATCGTATAGTTACTATGGCAGGTAAAAGCTCACGAATTTTTGAGAAACTACAGATAGTCTATATTTCCTCGGGCAAATCAGAATGCTACCACCAATGGTAATCATTAGAGCATTTAACGGGCTATTTGCCTCCTGAAATTCAAGCGTATGGTCTTTAATGAGTTTCAACAAGACGGCGCTACGAAAAATAGAGTAGTGAGAAACTATTTTAGTGAACACTTAATTTCACGTTTTACTACCGTAAAATGGCCACCTAGATCGTATAATATCACTACGTTGGGCTACTTTCTTTGGGGTCTGAAAATCCTCGGAAGCCAATATTACTTGTGTTATTCACGAAATACCAGTCGCTATGACGAACGAATGGACTTCCGAATGGACCAGCACAGATGTTATTTTATCCGAGGAGTTCCTCTATAGGGCTACATATGGTAAACAATTGAGACCTGCGTGACAAGTCACACATCGTGAGTGATTCACATCATGAAGTGGGTCCATCATTAGATTAGGCTTGTGTTATTCGAGAGATATTAGTCCTATGTCGAACGATTTACTCAAAATTGGACTTCCAAAGGGACCAGCACAGACGTGATCGTGGCCAATATTTATATGATATCATTGTTCTTTTATGCAAAGGGTCCCTCTATAGGGACAAACATATGGTAAAAAGTTGAAACCTGTGTGAGCCTAGCCAGCCACACATCATGAGTAATTTACCCCGTGGAGTGGGTCCATCATTAGATTAGGCTTATGTTATTAGAAGAAGTTAGATACCAGTCGCTATGTCGAACAATTCACTCAAAATTAGACTTCCGAATGGAGCAGCATGATAGTGGCCAATATTTATATGATAGCATTGATCTTTTATCCGAGGGGTTCCTCTATATGGCTACAAATATGTGGTAAAAAGTTGAGACTTGTGTGAGCCTAGCCAGCCACACATCGTGAGTAATTTACCCCGTGGAGTGGGTCCATCATTAGATTAGGCCGTAAAGGCAGGTGCTGATGTAAAACGATTGCACAACTGTTCCTTTATTTGATAATCAACATTTTCAGTTCACTTTCAAAGGTATGTGTCTTATTTTACATTGTAAATCGAACCTGACGACGAATCACCCGAAACAAGAGAAGCATTTAGGCTGCTGCCTTAAGCTTAGACGCTTAGACGACAGCAGACTTCATAACTTCACGAGTGCAAGTGAAGTTAGCTACAAATGCTGCCGTCTCATCAGCAACATAATTATTTTAAAGACAGCAGAAGCACAGAGGTGCCACATATATATTTTACATGAGTAGAATTAAAATTACCGACTGAAAACGTAAAAATATCACATAAAACTGTAAAAACTAAGCAATTTATTTGTTTATTTTATTTATGTGATGTTTATTTCTATTAAATATCTCAAAATAATTTTATTTCTTATTGCTGCCAATTCATAGTGGCAGCAGCAGCAAATGCTGTTGTGAAGTCGTGCTGCTGTGATGTCGTCAAAATAATCGTGTGCATTTAAACACATCGCTCCTTTATTGCAACATAGTCATAAAGCAAAAAAGCTTGTTTCGCGAAAAACACATTTCAAATTTTTCGTTTCCATACAAGTCTTAGACAATTTTTTTTTAGAAAATATCTCCTAAAAGAAACAGTTTAAAGGTAATTTAAATAAAATGTTGGCACAATATAAAAGGTAGAACTGTTAACAAATTTGCGTTGTTAACTCGAAAAGCTCATTTTTTGAGATATAACTATGTTGTAATAAAGGAGCGACATGTATTTTATTTTTGACAGATTGCTGCTTGTTGTCTGCTGTCGTCTATGTGTTTGCTATTTAATCCAAGTATTGCGTAAATTTTGGCACACTCTTTATTAGGTCGGAGTTTTCTTTTCATTGCAACATTTTGTGTTATAAACACAAACTTATTAGAAGCACACGTTGTCCACTGCATCAAAATGAATGAAAAATCAAAAACTACATAAATGTGAATAAGGAAAAAGGGTTCTATTTGCATACATACATACATATGTCGTAATCTGTACAACACAACATTTTTTACATAGCAAACCCTTTTTTGTATTATCAACAAAAGGCAACTGAAGCACGAGTGTCCACAAACTGGATAATAAACTGACCTAACCGGTTTGACCAGTTGCTAAAGGACAAAAGGCCTACAAATTTTAAAATATGCACGCACATTTCAAATAGGCAGGGACACACACAAATAAACAAATGCGCGCTCATCATCTATTATCCTGTGCTGCTGTGTATCAAGCACAAGTAACTTATCAATGGCCAACATAAACCAAACCATTTGGGGTGGCATTTTTAAGAGCACCATCTTTCGTTTAACCAAAAACTGCAAGCTTCTGCAGCAGACCTTTACTTGTTATCAAGCATAAATCTATGTTGCTTTGTGCTAAAAATATATAGTCCTGTCAAAGTCCTGGAAATTAAAAATTACTAAAGAATATTAAATATTTTCACATTAAGCTTGTGTGGCAGATACATCCATATGCTGGTCACAAAACTGTGAAACTTCTTTAAAAATATTTGTCTGCATTTCAAGATATTCGAAGCTGCTGTTCAAATGCTTTTTTCTTTCTTCTTTAATTATGCTAATTAGGAAACTGAACCCCTAAGAAATTCTGCCACGGAATCGTCAAATAAACACATAATATTTTCCACGCTAGACAATTTTTCGAAAGGGATGTTTTCTAAAGCAACAACAATGCATATTGATGTCCTGTTCCAAGGACATGCATTTATTCTACAATAGCCAGCTCGCAGCCTAAAAAATCTTTACATTTTTTTCTTTATCAATAACGGTCATTATGTTGTATAAAATGACTGTCCTGGCACATTTGAACAAAATGCAAATATTTATAGAAAGGAATAAATAAAGGATCAGCTAAACATGAAAAATTTTGAAGAAACTCAAAACACTAGAAAAAAGGGTTACTTGCACCAAGATACGTATTTATATTTCAAGTCTATTTTAAAAACTAAAAACTGGTTTTCCCAGGGGTCCTCTCTAAAAGCACACACACGTTCAATTACAATCCTTAATAAAATTTTATGAAAAACAAGTTTTACTCAAATCTTAATACACACACACACACACACAGATGCAAGCATATGTTTTAGAGTTTATAACTGGCAGCTTAATGAACGACCGACCGACCGAACGACCACTCAAACAGTCAGTCAGTCCATTCAGATGTTACTTTTTACACGTTTGCCTTGATTAAATAATGCAAACAAAACACGTTTAACATCACATTTTTCATACGTGACACATGCGTACACACACACACACATATATACATACATATGTATGTGTGTTGCATATATAAATTTATGCAGGTCACTTTCTTTAAAATGTTGCGGTTTGAAGAGATTTCAAATGAAATACAGAGTGGGAAAGAAATAAGCAAATTTGCTAAAAAGCTGTTTTTTCAATTTAGAAATCATATTTACGAATTGAAATCACATTTACGAATTGAAGAGATTTCAAATGAAATACAGAGTGGGAAAGAAATAAGCAAATTTGCTAAAAAGCTGTTTTTTTCAATTTAGAAATCATATTTACGAATTGAAATCACATTTACGAATTGAAGAGATTTCAAATGAAATACAGAGTGGGAAAGAAATAAGCAAATTTGCTAAAAAGCTGTTTTTTTCAATTTAGAAATCATATTTACGAATTGAAATCACATTTACGAATTGAAGAGATTTCAAATGAAATACAGAGAGGGAAAGAAATAAGCAAATTTGCTTAAAAGCTGTTTTTTTCAATTTAGAAATCATATTTACGAATTGAAATCACATGTACGAATTGAAGAGATTTCAAATGAAATACAGAGTGGGAAAGAAATAAGCAAATTTGCTAAAAAGCTGTTTTTTTCAATTTAGAAATCATATTTACGAATTGAAATCACATTTACGAATTGAAGAGATTTCAAATGAAATACAGAGTGGGAAAGAAATAAGCAAATTTGCTAAAAAGCTGTTTTTTTCAATTTAGAAATCATATTTACGAATTGAAATCACACACTCGGGGCTTGGCCTGCACTTTGATGAAATTTGGTTTACTTGCTTAATTAAGCCGAGATGGTTGCCAAGAGGCAAAATATGAATAGTGATCTTCTATTAATCTCCGAATGGGGCCATAAAACAGAGTCACTTTCTTACATTCGTAAGACTCAAAGCTGTTTATTAACACACAAACATACGACGGCAGGTGCTGTTACCTGTACTCATGGATGGTATAATTACAGAGGAATCGGGTGCTCTTGATGTCCTTGGAATGAAAATACAATGTGATGTTCGTTGGAATGATCATATTTTTCATGTCTCTAAAGAAGCATTTAGTGACTCGGGGTTTTGAAACGGTGTAAGTTGTGAAAACGATTATCGTGAATACCTGCCAGTATGGCCTTACCCCACGGTGATCTAATCACCGGGTGAATACAATGCGTCTACCAGCGCCCCCATACATGACAAACTGTCATGCATGAACACCAATTCGATCACATGTTGCTTGGACATGATCTCCCCCTAGGTTAGGAGCGGAGCCTTTCTAATACTTCTTCCGATCTATGGGTCACGGCACCCTGTTGCAATGCAACTCCACACCGAGCTCAACTGAACTCTCCCCGCGATTTGGGTTTGAACCACAACCACCACGATACTCCCCGAAGGGCCGCACCATAACCGGGCAGGAATAAGTTCTCGGGGCTCCCGGTTCCCGGGTGTAAGATGTACTTCACTCCACCCGACCTCATTACTATTTATACCACCTATGTATATCCGGCCGAAAATGGAATACAACTCTCTTGTTTGGGCCGGTGCCCCAAACTTGTTGCTCGACCGTGCGCAGGAGAGGGCGAAGGAGCTTAGCAGTGACATTAGGGTATCCAACTCTATTGATTCACCGGAGCATCGACGCAGTATGAGGTGCATTACTCTGTTCTATCGTTACTGCAACGGATTTTGCTCTGACGAGATTAGGGATCTTGTTCCTGAAACTCATCTAAAACCAGCAAATTTTATAACCGAAATGTTTCTATTTCTTTCGAGAATACAAACAAAGTAAGACAGCAAGATTGTCTTACTTTGTGCATATGATATGCTACGTTTTTCACATTATTACTGCGTGTTCTGATTGTGCTTTACAAAATGATGTATAAAAATTTGGGTACTTAAATAAACTTTGTTCTTATATTAAAACAAAAAGTTGTTAAATTTGATTGGGTGCTACCGAAATTTATAAAACGCACCAAAAATTTTAATAAAGCGCATTGCGCACCGACTAAAGCATTTTTCGCACAAAAAATTTTAAAAGGCCCCAAAAACGGAGCGAAACGCACCGAGTTGACAACGCTGATTGTTGTTGAATTGCATACGGGTGGTTAAATTTTAAGGGTCAATGTTGACCCTTACCAAGGCAAAACCTGTGTCCCTGGGGGGCGAATGTATGTACAATTAGAAAAACCGCTCGTTCTGCAGAAAATATTGCTGCTGTTCGCGATAGTGTGACTGAAATCACTTCACCTCGTCGTCCTGCCTAAATATTGCACCTCTCACGCTAATCGTTGATGAACATTATGCATAAAGACTTCCAGTTACTCGGTTGCAAGTTGCTAAAGCGGGAACAATTCTTGAAGAAAATCATCTTCAGTGATGAGGCACATTTTCACCTCAGTAGACTCATCAATCAGCAGAATTGCCACATTTAGGTGAATGACAATCCAAGAGAGATTGTCGGTTTATGGGCTGGCGGCATTATCGGGCCGTACCTATTCTGAAATGAGATCGGTCAGGCAGTTACTGTGAATGGTGTTCGCTATCGTGAGATGATAACCAACTTTTTATAGCCCGAATTGGAAGATATGGATGTGATCAATATGTGGCTTCAACGGTGCCACTTGCCACCCAGCTAAGGAAACAATGGCTCTTTTGCGAAACAAATTTAATGGCCGTGTTATGTCACGCGGTGATGTGACACCGTTAGGCTTCTTTCTTTAGGGTTATTTGAAATAAACGGCGTACGCCGATAAGCCAGCAATAATACTAGAGTTAAAGAATGATATAATTCGGCACAGAACCTAAATTAAGCCCCAGCGCGATTGAAAACAATCGGATGGAGATGTGGTGCCGAGATCGCGGCGGCCATTTGGCCGATATTTTGCTCCACACATAATTGAACCGTATCAATACGATCATGATGAGAAGACCTGACAATAATTCCTAAATAATTTGTGTTTCATTCAAAATCAACATCGGCTCTTAAAATTTAGCCGCCTTTTACTTTTTGTCTCATCTACAAAAAATTCTAATAATTTAATGATGCCATACTTTTCGTATATCAAAAATCGGAATATGCAGAACAAAAAACGTCAAGCCGTAAGTTTACTAAATTTGTGCATAAACATCGTCAAATCTGGCAGTTATAGTCAAGACAGCTATGAACGGTTTTTAATGAGTGTATTCATTGAAAACTTAAGGCCATGTCAGATAACACTTTGTCGCTTTGCGTGACGCAAACATAAAAGCGTAAAGCAAAAAGTGTATGTCACAATAAAAACTTTGGCAACGCTCACGATTTCTTTATTTATCTAAAAAAAATGGTTGTTAATTTTTATATTTAATTATTTCTCAGTTAGAAATATTATTGGACGAACTACTGAAATTGGTTTTAATTGTTATCTTAGTGCATAAAGCTTTGGACCTATTAGAAAAAACTTCAACGCGTAAAAAGATGACCGTTTCCGAACTTTTCGTTTCAAGTTGCGTTACTAACGAGTGATTTTTTTGCTATTATCTTTTTGGCAACACTAGTTTTGACAGCTCACGCACGTTTTGTATCTTGTGTCACTGTCAAACATCTTCAGTTTGGTCTATAATTTAATCATGAATCGTCTTACAAATGAACAACGCTTGCAAATTATTGAATTTTATTACCAAAATGCGTGCTCTGTTAAGAAAGTTCATCGCGCGCTTCTTCCATTTTATGGTCAGTTTAATCGACCTACTGAGGCTTCTATTTATTTATTTATTTATTTATTTATTTATTTCTAATATGCCTATGGAATAAAACCCTTACAGGCTGACAAAATCTTAATTAAATAGTAAATCATATAAATCCTTATAATCTAGTAACAATTTAAAATCATTCGGGCTATTGTAAAAAAATTTCGCACCAAATTTACATTGTTGGACATTAAACCACCAACACGCTTACGTAGAGTGCGAACTGAAGAAAATATGGCAGCCGTATCGGCCAGTGTTGGTGATGACCGTGAATTATCGATGATGTGAATGGTGAGCGCTATCGTGCGATGATAACAAACTTTTTTTTGCCCAAAATGGAAGAGCTTGACTTGCATGACATGTGGTTTCAACAAGACGGTGCCACATGCCACACAGCACGCGAAACAATGGACCAATTGAGAGGCGAGTTCGGTGAACAGTTTATTTCACGCTTAGGAACAGTCAATTGGCCGCCCAGATCGTGCGATTTAACGCCTCTAGACTATTTTTTGTGGGGCTATGTTAAGACTAATGTCTATAGCGACAAGCCCGCTTCGATTGACGCACTGGAAGCCAACATTGCCAACATTATTCGTGAGATACCGGCCAAAATGTTGGAAAGAGTATGCCAAAATTGGACTAAGCGGATGGACCATTTGAGGCGCAGCCGCGGCCAACATTTGCATGAAATAATCTTCAAACATTAAATTATATCGACCCAACTATCGATCCAAATAAATATTTCATGCATTTTTCTGAATTTTATGTGTTTTTTTTTTTTTTAATTTCCGATAGTTCTTATAAAATCGCCCATTAGTACTTTATGTGAAATGTTTCATATATCTTAGATGTCAATTCGCTTTGAAAAGCGCAAAATCTTATGTGACATGGCCTTTATGATTTCCACGTTGTATTCGTTACGACTAAGAGACTGAAATTACATGATTGTTTAATATTTCTGACCAAAAATAAAGGTACGCAAAACAGATTTACAATACTTTTCGCGTATAGTTTGTTCTACTCAAATACCGAAACCGGATGTAAGACTATATTGGATTAGGAAATTTCAAGCAAATTATTTGTTTTAAAGTCCACATCGCTTTTAATCAATTTTTGTTCAAGGCCCACACTTTCTTTGAATGTGTAACAATAGTGTAGGGGAAAATTTTCACATATCGTCCACTATTCTATTTTTTTAACAAACTGCCAACGTTTACTATTTACATTTCTGCAACTTTTCCATACGTCAAAATATTTAAGGTCAATATTCTCTTGAATTCTATATTGTTTTATTAATTTAGTTGTAAGTTCTCTTGGTAAACTATTTTCCTTCAAAATATCTTTAAATATTTCCTAATTATTTTTACGAAATTGCCTATCACTTATTGTTAAAATTCTACTTATCATTAAAATTCTACTTATCTTATTTTTAGCTGTATTCAAAATTATTCTTCTGGGGTGTTTTGTAAAAAAGTTTATAATCCTTCCCGACGATTTAGGTTTCTGATACCAATCCAATAATAAATTATTGTCCTTTCTTATTAAAAATTTATCTAAGTAAGCAAGTCTAGAATCTGTACCTCGTTTCTGTATTTCTCGCATGGAGAAAATTTTCACATGAAACAACGGAATTGAAAGAAAAACGATATAAATTGAAACAAAAACTCACTTATCACACACAAGTGTTTCTACAATTATTTTTTGTGAAAACTATCTGTCAATTGTGCTTTTTGACATAAATTATTGGAAAGTTGGGAGTAAATGTGTTTCTGTATTCAAATTCTGTGAAAAGTAGCTGTCAAAACATATCCCAAATAAAAACAGTGTGGAATTGTATATTTCAATGAAGTAAAATATTATAATCGATCGAAAAAGCGCAAAATAGGTAAACTATTTACATATTTTTTAATTGCATTAATTTTAAAGTAAAATTTTTTCTTCAGAAGATCTAAAAAGAGCTGATTTTGATGGCCGCCGGTTTGTAGCTCGCCAAATTAGTGCATGAAGCTTATGGGCAATTACGTTTGACACTTTTGCATCATCCAGGGGCACATGGCAATAAAAAGAAAGATGAAAACGAAAAGAAAATGCAAGAGCTGAAGCAATTTTCAAGCCTTTACTAACACAGAAAGTTGAAAAGAGCACTGATATAAAATCTATTGTATATGGCTTGATATGACCTTAAAGATCTTTATAAAAAATGTTCAATTAAAAAAGTGGCTGATCATTTTTTAATTTAATTTTCATTTTTATTTTGAAGATTTGCACTTCATCGAAACTATAGGAAAATATAAGTATGGTTGGTTTTGGGAGACCTCTAATGGTGAAATATGTATTTATCGTCATGCTTTACCACAGGAAAGAAAATAAGCCTGTAGAAAACTTATTGGTTAATTTGATAGGAAAAGAACCGCTTTAGGTACAAATATTACTCGTGAAATTGGAAATTTGAAAAATTAGAAAAATATTAAAGAAAGTTAAAAAAAATTTTAAAGTAAATGATTACTGTTCTTAAAAATTTATTTGCAGACTATGTAATGAATAAAACAATAACATAATAACGAAAACCAAAAATATATTTTGTTTATTTATAAGCGAAGCTGAAGGTAATAATTAATTCAGTAAATACATATACTATCTATTTAATGCATTTTAGTGAGAAAAAGAAAAATCTAATGGTCAGCGAGAGCTTAGAGAAGTTGGCGGCAGGATCCATTTGGCCTATCTTACCGGCTAAATATAAACTTAGTTTTTTAGCCTTTTTAATTAATATATTCGCGGCATTTTGAAGCATTATAAACTATTTGATGCATTAGAAAAGATACCAATGGCGTGTGAGAATACGGATGAACTTTTGCTGCTGAATTTTTTAGCTTTGAATTCTTGAAGTTAAACTTTTTATATGAAATTGGCTGATCTTCAGGATTTTTGTGCAAAGATTATTGAATTTCGTTAATTGTTGAATTAATAACTTGCTATTTTCGGTCTAATGAATCTTTCTCTTATAGATTTTGAGATTTTAACAGGATCCGGTGTTATATTGGTAGTATGTGAAGTTAAATTGGTATTTCACATTCATAATTGACTTGTCAACTTCTTGGGCTCCTGCGGGTACTAACATGTTTTAATTTTCAAATGGCAATTTGAGCAAAGAATCGTGCAACAATGTAGACCAGTGATCACCAACGACGCCAAACCGTGCTATAACCATTCTCCCAGGTGTGATATTTTAGATAATTCATTAATAGAACAAGGGTGATGTCGTAATTATGAGGAAGACAAAATTCTAGCAATCTTGGTGTATTTTCTCTGCAAGCTACAGCATATATCAAATCCATAAATATGGGTTCTTGTTCAAGTCACATACCTAAGGGTCAAATTGTATACCTTTTAAGTTTTAATAAAGTTTTAAAAACTTTTTTTTATATTTACATTTGCTTCTTTTGATTTTTTTTTCTTATTATTATTTTTTTTTTATTTATTGTTTTTTGACAACTTTTTAATGGAAATATTCCAATAAAAATAGAACTAGTGTTGTCTGTTTTCACTTTGAAATACAGAAACGGTGATTTCTCACCAATCGAGAAACGATGGAATTTTTTGTTTCATAGTTTTCGATGTGAAAAATTCTCACTAATTTTACGGAAACGAGGTACTGACTCCTTTTCAATTGTAAATATAATGTCTTTGTGATAACTTTTAAAAACATTCAACACATTATCTATCTCACCTTCAAATATAATACAAAATAAAGCATCAACATATTTTGTAATAATCTTCGGTTTAATGGGCAATTTTTCAATACAACAATCAAGCAATTCCTCCATAACTACATCAGCCACAATTCGAGATGCTGGAGGCCCCATTAGAAGTCTTCTTCGCTGGATATACAACTTGCCACGGTATTGAAAATATCTGGTATCTCCTATACAAAATCTCACTATCTGTAAGAAAAAATCTTTATCTATACTAGTATATTCCTTTATTTTAACCCATTTACTTTATATAATATGTTTAGAATATGTTTAGCTAAATCGATGGGTATACTAGGATACAACGATACTACATCTAATGATATTAATTATTCATCATTTTCTAAATTCACATTTCTGATTCTTTCCCTAAATTGTAACGAATTCTCTATGTTATATTGTGAATTCTTATTAGGTTAGGTTAGGCTTGATAGACTGCCAGCTATTGTAAAGCCAGCCCACTTGGGTCCAGTCTGGTCCCGTTGTGTTGCCTGGATGTGATACGTATCTCCGTAGATCTACATATCACTGGTTTAGAACCAACCCGAGGATTGGATAAAGGAGTGTAATCCACTTACATCGCATTCCGCTACATCCGTCAAATCATGCAGCCTCGGTCTGCCTAGATACAATGCCCTTATATAAGAAAGAGCTGGACACTGACAGAGGAAGTGCTCAACGCTCTCTACTTCCTCCTCATCTCTGCAACTTCTACGGAAGTCATTAAATTTAACCCTATGCGGCAATGTCCCGTCAGGACCGCCACAGCAGAACGCAACCTCCGTCGGGGCAAGCCCCTAAGGACGATAGTTCTCCTGTTATTATATCTGGGCCATGTCAGCCTTGATATTCGACAGGTATCCTCACTAGACCATTTGTCTTGAGCGCTCTGAAAAAGTTGACGCTGTACTTGTTTACAGCTCGCAAGCGGGATTCTAACGATCTCATCTATATATCTTTGATGTAGCTGGACATCGGCCTTTGCCAGTTCATCCGCTACTAGATTTTTAGGCACTTCACTGTGCCCTCGTACCCAGAAAATCTGCAGGTTCGCATGTCTCGCTATTTCGTTTAGAGATATCCGGCATTCACGAACCAACCTGGATGTCGTATAGACTCCAGCTAGTGCATACAACGCAGCCTTACTATCACTACAAATTTGGATATAGTCCCCGTATATCCCAAAAATTTTTGTTTTGATGAACAACGAGTTGAAATAAAACACGAGATGGACTTTTATTTAATTCAAAATTAACTCAATATTTGTACATTTATTAATATTTAGCTAATGTTATATGTAGCTTATGATGTAATATAATTTTAATTGTCCGTGTCACGTGACTTAATGGTCAACAGTCAACTCTCAACTGTCTCGCTTTTTACTTCTGTTTATTCACTTAACCTTAACCAGTTATAGCTGCCCTCATAATGTCCGCAATTTCGGCCTGCGCTACGCTACACTCATTTTGCAGCCTGAAACGCATCCTTTTCTCATACAAGGGAATAAAGATGCCCCCACCAACTCCCGAGTCCAACTTGGATTCATCTATAAAAATTTCATGCATGTCCTCTTGATGATCTGTGCCAGTACTCTCCGAGAACGTGCCTGATAAAATTACCTCAAATCTCTTGTCGAGCAGTAGAGCCGGCGAGCAGTAATCAATATTCTCCGGAAGGTTCACTATTCTTCCTATTATTGCGGCATGACCATATGTCGCCTCCTTCCACGTCCCGCTTGACCACAGCCGAATTCATGGATATTTTCTTCACCATGAGATCAGCCGGCAGCCAGTTCAGCATAGTGAAAAGTGCTCTCGATGGCGTAGTGCCAGAAGCACCAGTCACCATCAAATCAGCAGTATTATTAACATTTAAGAATTTTCACATATTTATTAAGTTCATATGATGGAGTATTAACACATGAGTAAATATGCCTCAATGGAAAATTCTCCTCATGAATATTTGGTACTCCATACAATTTGGCTGCTGTAGCAAGATTTGTTTTCAGTCTGAATTTATCATTCTGCGTAATGATTCCAGATTGTAAGAGTCTTTCAACAATATAATTTTTCTGCTTTTGAAATCTACTTGTCGGATCTCTATTTATAAACGAGTATGCTGTAGTGTCACTAATAAAATTACTCATTCTTGATTTGCTTGGAAACCAAAAAACGGCTTCTCTACAAACGTATTTAGAAAGTCTGGATGGTACTCCTCAGTCCGACTATTCTTTACGGCGGGCGACTAAGAGTTTAAAAAGGCCAGTTAGAGGTAAGACGCCCTTGCGAGAACCGTCTGGTGATTGGGCTAGAGATGATGCGGAAAAGGGTAATTTATTTGTTAACCATTTGAAAAACGTTTTTTCCACAAATAGGTCTGATAATGCAAATGCGTTGCCTCCTATTGTTAGTAGACCTCCTGTGCCTTTAAGATTCAATTTTCAAGAAGTTGATAATGCTATTGGTAATCTAAACCTTAAAAAAGCTCCAGTTATGGATAAAATCAGCAACAGAATGCTCGTAGAGCTGCCTCGTGTAGCTAAAAGAATTGTTCTTTTTATTTTTTATGCTATTTTACGGCTTGAGTATTACCCTGCAGAGTGGAAGGTGTCCATGATAACAATAGGTCCTAAGCCAGGGAAGGATCACACGAAAGTAGAATCATACCGTCCAATAAGTCTACTGACAACAATTTCCAAACTTTTCGAAAAATTGCTAAAGGCGAAGTTGGATCCAATGCTTCATAAGGTTGAATGTATTCCTGATCACCAATTTGGTTTTAGAGCGAAACATGGCACCATTGAGCAAACACACAGGTTAGTTAACGTCATAAGAAAGGCATTTGAAGATAAAAAAATATTGCTCTGCCTTATTCATCGACGTCTCACAAGCTTTTGATAAAGTGTGGCTTAATGCATAAAATAAAGTTTAACTTACCTGCAAACGTACATAACCTTTTGGGAAGCTATTTATATTGTCGCCAATTTATAATAAAAGAAGGCGATTTCATAAGCCCCGCCCAGCCTACTGAAGCTGGAGTTCCCCAAGGCAGCATATTAGGGCCTATCTTTATTCGATCTACGCATCTGACATGCCGACGAGCACCAACATTCACACTTCAACATTTGCAGATGATACAGCATTCCTTAGCATACATAGTAACCACCAGCAAGCATCAATAAATTTACAGGAACATATCGACAAACTAGAGAAATGGCTCAAGCTTTGGAAAATCAAGGTTAATGAACAAAAGTGTGCCCATGTTACATTCGCACTAAGTCTAAGAACATGCTCACCCATTACTATTAACAATAAAGTAATACCTCAACACAGTGAAGTCAAATATCTCGGTATTCAGCTTGTCCGTAGACTTACATGGAAGTCGCACATCGGGGCAAAAGTAACGCAAATGAAATTGAAAGCAGTGCAAATTAACTGGCTACTAGGCAGAAACTCGACCTTGAAGCTTGATTGTAAACTTTTGTTGTACAACTCGATTCTAAAGCCAATATGGTGCTATGGGATTCAATTATGGGGCACAGCCTCGGCATCCAACATTGAGAAAATTCAAAGAAGTCAAAATAGAATTCTCCGTAGAATTACAGATGCTCCATGGTACGTTAAAAACTCACGAATTCACGCAGATCTGAACGTACCTTTTGTGAAATCTGAATTTGTGAAGTACGCGACAAGGTATATTAACAAACTTGAATTCCATCCAAATCCTCTTGCAGTTAATATTCTTAACTTTGGTGGTCATACCCGTCTGAGAAGGGAGGGATACTTTAGCTACCATTAGGGCTCTAAACAGATGACTGAATTCTGAAATAATATTCGCATAAAAATAAATTTTTGTCCAGCACTGGCAGGACTTTAATCACAATTTTTTTTTTTTATTATTAAGATTTGAATACTTATTGTCATTACATTTCTTATGTAGATTCAATAAATAAAATAATAAAGTTAAAAAAAACAAGTAAGAGTGTAGTATATTCGGCTGGGCCGAATCTAAAATACCCTTCACGATAGTCACGAATATGTATAGTATATTAAAAATGTGACCTAAATATGCTCGGTTATATATGAACCGATATCGGAATTACAGACGTTCCATGGTACGTTAAAAACTCACGAATCCACGCAGATCTGAACGTACCTTTTGTGAAATCTGAATTTGTGAAGAACGCGACAAGATGTATTAACAAACTTGAATTCCATCCAAATCCTCTTGCAGTTAATATTCTTAACTTTGGTGGTCATACCCGTCTGAGAAGGAGGGATACTTTGGCTACCATTAAAGCTCTAAACAGATGACTGAGTTCTGAAATAATAATCGCATAAAAATAAATTTTCGTCCAGCATTGGCAGGACTTTAATCACAATTTTTTTTTTAGTATTAAGGATTGAATACTTAAGCTACGTACACACGGTTGTCAGAGCTTACAATATTGCCAGTAAAATTGTCTGAAAATGTATTACAATCGTGTGAACTGCCAATTTTTAACTTACAACGTTGTCAGAAAAACCATTGTCAATCAATTGTAAGACGACAATGTTGTCAAGCATCTGACAATCGTGAGAACACTCTTCGTCGGCATTGCCAGATAATTGGCTGGTATTGTAAGCTGAGTTGTAATTGTCAGATGTATAAAATTAATGCACCTGACAATGGCATCATTGTCAGAAAAAAATTTGATGGGCAACACCGCCAAGCACATACATAAGCACGTATTCTGTGCTTATGTATATACCATAAGTGGTATACATAAGTGGCAATGCTTTACAACATGTCCGGCAATATTTTTCATCTAACAATCTCACAACCGTGTGAACTGACAATTTTTGTTGTCAGATGAATTATTTGTCAGACCATAGTCTGACAATGAAATTCTAAGATTTTCTTACGATCGTCTGAACACACAATTTATTTCTGCGGGACAATTTTTCATTGTCACTACATTGTCAGCATGTTGCCAGATCTTACAATATTGTAAAATCTGACAACCGTGTGTACATAGCTTTACTGTCATTACATTTCTTATGTAGATTCAATAAATAAAATAATAAAGTTAAAAAAAAAAAAAAAATTCTTGACTCATAATCGCATTTATTCATAGGATAGAGTTTAAAAAACTCCGGTTTTATTAAAGCCAAACAAACTGGTCGAATAATAACCGTTCAATCGCCCTAGCCACTATACATTTGTGTTTTTAAACAAAAATTTCATGTTAAATTAAAACGTCATTCCTAAAATACTTATGTATGTACTATACTCTAAGTGTATGACTGTACAAATCTATCGTTGTGGACTGTTTCTTTTCCGATTTTTTATTTTATTTTTTTTCAATTTATTGTTTCTTTTACATTTTTTGCTTTTTTTGTTCATCATCAATTGCTTAAGAAATAAAATGGTTGAATAATGTAGAAGAAAAAATAAAATAAATAAAATGGCATAAAATACAATTGAAGTGGGTTGATGTAGAGGTGGATTTTTCCAACGTTTTTTCCCAACAGAAACCCTTATTTGCTATTAAATTTTAATATTTTATATAAGAAACGAAAATTCTAAAAAAATGTACTCGTATACTATACATACATACATACATCCATACATACCTATGTATGTATGCACATAAAAAACACCACTTCTAGAACAAGAAAAAATATATACATACAAACATACATACATACATATATACAAACAAACAAACAAATGTACAACAATAAAATATGCCAACCATTGAACAGTCATCATTATTGCTGCTGTTTCTTTTCCTACAACTACAACCACTACGGACAAATTATAAAAAAAAAAAAATTAATAAAAACGTACACATACATACACAGAAATAAACGAAAAACTGTTAAATAAAAGCTTAACATTTACAGGATATTTCATTTTTATTTTTTTACATTTTTTCTTTTTTGTTTGAAGTGCCTTATCACCACTGTCGCTGCCATCAAACCGGCCGATCAACGCATCCACCAACACCAACGTACAGAAAAAAAGAGAGAAAAAAAAAATAAGAAATATTTCTTTAGACTGGTGATTTCCCACTAAACAATGTTGGTCATACAGTAATTTTGTCTTAACCCTTTCGACTCGGTCGGTACAATATATGCCAAAAAAAAGTTTAAAAACACCTTTCGGTAATATCGGGTGGTTAAATTTCAAAGGCCGATGTTGAATGTGAACCAAACCTAAATGCCAAGTTTTTTTTCCGAATTTTATTTGACATTTCTCTATTTCAGACTTACTCAATTTGAACCATGGAGAGATACACAATCCAACAACGTGTTAAAGTTATCCAGACTTATTATGAAAATGATGATCAATTTTCGAAGAAAATCATCTTCAGTGATGAGGCACATTTTCACCTCAGTGGATTCGTCAATAAACAGAATTGCCGCATTTGGGCGAATGAGAATCCAAGAGTGACTGTCGAAAAACCAATGCACCCACAAAGAGTGACTGTTTGGTGCGGTTTATGTGCTGGCGGCATCATCGGGCCGTATTTTTTCCAAAACGAGGCCGGTCAGGCAGTTACTGTGAATGGTGTTCGCTATCGTGAGATGATAACGAGCTTTTTATGGCCCGAATTGGAAGATATGGATGTAGACGATATGTGGTTTCAGCAGGATGGTGCCACTTGCCACACAGTTAACGAAACAATTGCTCTTTTGCGCAACAAATTAAATGGCCGTGTTATCTCACGTAATGGCGATGTCAATTGGCCGCCAAGATCATGTGATTTGACACCCTTGGACTTTTTTCTTTGGGGTTATTTGAAAGAAAAGGTGTACGTCGATAAGCCAGCAACAATTCAACAGCTAAAGGATGAGATAATTCGGCACATTAACGGCATAGAACCTCCATTATGCCTCAGGGTCATCGAAAATTTGGACCATCGGATGGAGGTGTGCCGCCGTGGTTGCGGCGCCCATTTCGCCGATATTTTGTTTCATACATAATTGAGTATCACCAATATATCATAATAAAATAAAATTACAATAATTTCCTAAATAGTTTGTGTTTTATTCAAAATCAACATCGGCCCTTGAAATTTAACCACCCTTTATTTGATAAATAATGTACATATATTTTCCGTTGTTTATGACCTTCAATACGTCTTTAGTACAAAATATCGACGCTTTGTAAACATTTTTCAGTTTCATTTGTTGGTAATTAGTCAACAAGTAAACACGTGTTGTGAAACTTGGCAAAAAACTATAAGGATTTGTTCAAACGGTTGCCAGATCTGACAATATTGTCAGAACAATTTGCAGAAAACTTCTAACAATCGTGCGAACTTACAATTTTCGCTGAGAATGTTGTCAGAAAAAACATTGTCAGACAAAATTATTGCCAGATACCTGACAATCGTGTAAACACTTTTCCGTGCTATTGTCAGATCATTGCCAGACGTTGTTAGCTTATTTCATATTGTCAAATGCGTGAATTTTTTAACATCTGACAATGGCATCATTGTATTTGAAATACTTGTATTTGAAATACAAATACGTATTTTGTATCTGTATTTCAAATACACGACCTGAAAGTATTTAGTATTTCGTATTTCAAATACACAACTTAATAGTATTTTGTATTTTAAATACATGTGGCTCAAAAATACATTTATTTATTATGAAAAATTTCAAATAAGTTATTTCACACAAAAGCTAAAACCGCTAGAAACTACGACCATTAAAAAGTTTATCATTTTGCAATACTGCAGTTCATTTATTTTGTCCAGAGCAAATACATTTTACACTAATCAGATGGTATCAGTAAGAATTTCCATATATTTGCCACTAACTTTTTCCCAACGCTTTGAATTATATACAGGGAAATAATTTTTATTATAGAAAACTTTAGGCTGCGAGAACCAGATGCAAATATAATAATTTGAGGCATTTCAGTTTTAATGAGTTTCTCATGCAGACACCTGGAGCAAATAGAGCCATATTGGTGTCATGTTTCCAACCTAGTTTCAAAATGAGCTGATTGCTAGGAAGCATCTGTAAAAAAGAGGCAAAAAATTCAAAATCTTGCGACACCTTGGAGAAAAATTACAAAAAACGTGAAACCATGACTGGATGCAGAAAAAGAAGTAGTAGTTAAGGTAAAGATGATGAAGACTTTATTGTTGTTTTGGACAATACAGTGATCAACCTCGTTTGTTTGGGTTTAAGGTGACAATATACAACTTAGTTTAAGTGCATATGTAAAATAAAATATGTATCTAAAGCCAGACGGGTACGTTTTTCTGAGACCAAATTACAAAATTGTATTTCTAGTTGTATTTTGTATTTGAAATACACTACTGTAAAGTATTTTGTATCTTGTATTTGAAATACACAGCTGGGAAGTATTTTGTAACTTGTATATGAAATACATAATGTATGTATTTTGCCCAGTCCTGCGTATATGTATAGTATATATTACAAATTTGTACTAAATATGCTCGGATATATATGCAGCGTTATCGGGGAAAAAATATGTTTGCCTTGTAATCACCATTCCATAAAAGAAATCTTTCAAAAGAAGTTGTTTACGTTCGCTTACGCAACATTTTCATGAAAAATCCCGTCTGGGCTATATCTCGGGTATATATGGCCGATATCGGAAATTTTCATTTTTATATTTCATATTTATATAACCTTGTATTATTGCCAGAACTGCTTCTAAGCAAAAAGAGTTAACTTCGCTTATGCGACATTTTCATGAAATACCCGGTTTAGGCTATATCTCAGGTATATATGGAAAAACTTTTTTTTGCCTTTTAGACACTATGTTTAATAATTGTGTGAAGTTTGAAGCAAAACAAACAACTTTGTTTTCAAAAATTTTCATACAAAATTGCAAAAGATAATGGCTTTTTTTTCGGAATTTTGAATATATCACAGCTAAACGTGAACCCATATGACTGAATTTCAATAGCAAATACATGACACGACGGAGTGATAGAATGGTGAAAGAATAAAGTCTAATGGTTTTCTCAGAAACGGTATTTCAACGGCGGACAGACGGACATCGCTTAATCGACTTTTCCATTAATTCTGATTCAGATTATATATACTTTATAGGGTCGCAAAAAAAACTGTAGAAATTACAAGCGGAATCACAAACTTATATATACCCTTAACATTTTGGTGAAGGGTATAATTATACAATCAAATTAATTTCAGAACGGTCTGGACAGACTCGTACATTCATCAGAGAGTTAATTATTTTGTACTCATGCCCCCGGTACAAAAAGCAATGGGGGTTGACCTCAGTGCACTGTCCACACACTAAAAAATACCGTAAATATATTCAGAGCCACAATTTTACCTTTGTCAAAATGTTGAATTAAATAGCATAATTTTGACGGGAGTTTTATTCGGCATAAGTAGATTTTGGCAAAACTATGCCTGCAATGTTGTTTAGATGGCATGCGTCTTGTGTGATAATTAATATAGGGTAGCTGACGAATCGTGCTGTAATAAGAAATTCTAATAATATTTTTATCAATATATTTTATTTATTTGGGTTTTCTTTGTGTAGTATTAATTGAAGTAAATTGTATATATCTTGTTGTTTTTGAATCAAACGACCACAAGTAATATCTGATCAGAAAAATTTTGATTGTAGGCTGAAGAAGAAATTGCGTCAATAATGTTTTTGCTTGGTTTCGTTATCATTGGAACTCCACCTTAACTGGTCTGGCTTTGTGTGTAGTTGCTCCATCTTGTTGGAACAAAATGCTGTTGAAACTTATATATCTATGGCACAGTTCTGCATAAAAAAACACCTGCAACGTCCTTAAATATTGGCATAGAGCTATGACAATTTGTTTTGTAGAACGATTTGTCAGCCACTCTATATTATTCAGTTGCTGATGCCAAAGCCCGCTTGACCAGGATGCCCAAATCTTAAAACTTTATTATCGAAATGAGAGTTCGTTGGTACAAACAATGCCGCTTTTTCCAACTGAGAACTAAGTTGAAATAGATCTTATCTGGTGAGCTTTTTAATATTCCACTAGAATTTTTCTTGATTCGCCCTACAGTGCGCTCTGTGGAGATAAGAACGAGCATATGCAATAAATAGGAATATGAGAAATAAACTATTGCCCGCCTTTTTAGGATTTACTCTGCTTGACAGGAATCTATCGCCTTTTGGAATATCAACGAGGAACTTATATAGGTTAGTTTCCTTTTAAAGGGATAGTAAATAGCTGGATCCCTCCCCTAAATGCGTAAATTACTGTGTACTCTCATCTCCCTCTCATTCACTCATCTACCCAGCGGCCAAAGTTTCGCTTACAGAAGCGATGATCCGATGCACACTTGTAAGTCAGTAATGCACACCATCTCATATACGAACCTAGTATACTTATTCATATACATTGCCGCATTTGTAGAGTGAACGCCTACCACCTGCACACAAAGTAAGCGAGCTAGTGTGGTGTTCATCCAACAAAAGCTCATTACTTCCTAACATACATTGTAAGCTATCAGTAGGCAGCTCGAATACAATCTCGCATACTTTGTAAGTCGGAAGTAGGCAGCTCGGATACAATCTCGCATACATTGTAAGCCGGCAGTAGGCAGCTCGTACGTACTGCGCAATTCAGTTTTTGAGAATATTCCATTAAATAAATTTGTTCCGTTTTTTGTCTACTGCATTCTTTTATTTTTTCACTAAATATTTTATCTTTCTTGTACCTTTTTTAAATTGTTTTTTAGGCACTTTTACCTAATTTTGTTAATTAAAATTTTTGCAACGTAGTCTGACAAAGACGGCGAACGTTTGATTTACAACTAAAAAATAAAAATACATACATATGTATATAAATGTGATACAAAAGATGAATGTAATTCATTTTTGGGAATTCCATATACTACTTTCATACACTTTGTAAGTTATCATTCATTGATTACAAAGTGTTGCACACATCATCGAAGAGAAGTAATGTGGTAGGCAATGTTCGCCGCTGGGTACATAAGTCTAACCTCACTTCCATAAAACTAACAATAAACACAATTTCTCTATCTTCAAAAAAAAAAAGCTCTTACTCCAAATTTTCTCTCCCTTTTTCTTTTCTTTCTTACAGGTAAGCACATAATCAGTTTGATGAGTCGATCCATGAAAGCTGTCTGTATCTTCCCAGTATTCTGGCTTCATAACCTAACATTCAACATCTTAAATTTGTCAGCGAAAATTGTTTGGTGTGTTATTTGATGTAAAGTTTTTGTGTTATTTATTGCTTTGTGTGTGTGTAAGTCAGAAAAAATGTGTAGAGGAGTTGTTGATACATACAGACATAATTGTACTTGCAGTTGGTGCGATTCAATTTTAAAAGCAATTTTCTTTAAGAAAAAAAAAAGTAACGAAGACATAAACTTAAGTTTGGAAATTGTTGAAAAGAAATATGACAACCTACTCGTGTTAACGTTTAGAATTTTAACGGTTCCAGAGGGATGTCCTTCTTGTGTATTGCCGGTCGAAGCGAATGAGAAATGGGTCAATCAGTTTTTTTTTTTATCTTCCACCAGAAAGCGCAGGATGAAGTAGCAAAATAGATTATAAGGAGAAGAAAAGAGGGAGTAGTGTTTGAACTTTCAAACGTTATATATTAAACATATCTTTAAAAAACTTGTTGCTCAGACGAACCACACGGGCGCGATACAATCGGCCACAAATGTATGAGCCATGAACTAATAACGTGTGCTATGTAAATATAAGTGAGTTTTGGGGAAAAGGCCCCTAATCTCCTCAGAGCACTATTCATTGCATAGCTACGATAGAACAAAGTAGAACAAAGGCCTTAAGAAATAATCGTTAATTCAATACATCACCTTGCCTGATATAACAGAAATCTATTTTGATTTCTGGATAAATTCAATCGTATGAAATAAAGTATTTTCGCGTACTTTATTGTTCTCATAAAGTATAAAGTGATTTTTTTGCTATTATCTTTTTGGCAACACTAGTTTTGACAGCTCACGCACGTTTTGTATCTTGTGTCACTGTCCAACATCTTCAGTTTGGTCTATAATTTAATCATGACTCGTCTTACAAACGAACAACGCTTGCAAATTATTGAATTTTATTACCAAAATGCGTGCTCTGTCAAGAAAGATCAACGCGCGCTTCTTCCATTTTATGGTCAGTTTAATCGACCTACTGAGGCTTCTATTCGGGCTATTGTAAAAAAATTTCGCACCAAATTTACATTGTTGGACATTAAACCACCAACACGCTTACGTAGAGTGCGAACTGAAGAAAATATCGCAGCCGTATCGGCCAGTGTTGGTGATGACCGCGAATTATCGATTCGGCGCCGTTCGCAGCAATTGGGCCTCTGTTACTCCACTACGTGGAAAATTTTGCGAAAGGATTTTGTGTGAAGCCTTATAAGATACAGCTGATGCAAGAATTGAAGCCAAACGACCTACCACAACGCCAAATTTTTGGTGAATGGGCTCTTGAAAAATTAGATGAAGATCCACTTTTTTATCGAAGAATTGTGTTCAGCGACGAGGCTCATTTCTGGTTGAATGGATACGTGAACAAGTAAAACTGCCGTATTTGGAGTGAAGAGCAGCCAGAAGCATTGCAAGAGCTACCAATGCATCCATAAAAAACAACCGTTTGGTGCGGATTATGGGCTGGCGGCATCATTGGGCCGTATTGCTTCAAAGATGATGCGAATCACAACGTTACTGTGAATGGTGAGTGCTACCGTGCGATGATAATAAACTTTTTTTTGCCCAAAATGGAAGAGCTTGACTTGCATGACATGTGGTTTCAACAAGACGGTGCCACATGCCACACAGCACGCGAAACAATGGACCAATTGAGAGGCGAGTTCGGTGAACAGTTTATTTCACGCTTGGGACCAGTCAATTGGCCGCCCAGATCGTGCGATTTAACGCCTCTAGACTATTTTTTGTGGGGCTATGTTAAGGCTAATGTCTATAGCGACATTGACGCACTGGAAGCCAACATTGCCAACATTATTCGTGAGATACCGGCCGAAATGTTGGAAAGAGTATGCCAAAATTGGACTAAGCGGATGGACCATTTGAGGCGCAGCCGCGGCCAACATTTGCATGAAATAATCTTCAAACATTAAATTATATCGATCCAACTATCGATCCAAATAAATATCTCATGCATTTTTCTGAATTTTATGTGTTTTTTTTTTAATTTCCAATAGTTCTTATAAAATCACTCAAATTACAATCAACCGAAATAAAGTACAATACTTTATTATAAAGTACAGGTGACAAGTCTAAACGCAGCCCACACTGCGGCTATGCTCCCATTAGTCAATAGAGTTGGGTACCCTTGGGTTGGGTACCGGGCTAGGAGATTTGTTTATGTCAAGATCGGTAAAACTCCTTCTAAGTGCTCAAACTCGAAAAAAAAACTTTGGCATGGCTAGAAATAGATACTCTTTCAAGTTAGCCATCAAGTTAGCCTTGTCAACCGGGTTAGTGAATGCTTGTTCATTCTTTAAATGAATTGTTATACTAACGACTCACCAAAAGCTGTAAGAACTTTGGGATAAAGACGCCTACACGCCTAATTATCGTGGCACATCTTAACTTTATTTATAACTCAATTATGAGCGACGAGGCTCATTTCCATAGAAACGATAATGATCAAAACTGCACGAAGTAAGCTACAGAAAATCCAAGAGTAGTATAAATTAATTAAAGTTATTTATTTCTTATTTTTATTAATGAGCAAAACTTGTTTGTCAGACTTTATTTGTTGATTGTCTTGATACAAAACGTTCACGCTTAAATACTAATTATTAGAATTTCTAAACAGCTTAGTAAGTTTTCAAAGACATATTCTATTCTTACAAGAACTTTTTTTTCAAATCATTTACCAATCATGAATTTTAGGCAATTTCAAAACAAATATAATCAGTGTTGTCTATGTATTAGTTACAATTATAACAACAACAAACTTTACTAAGTCTGTTTCCCACATGTGAACATTCAGGCGAGCTACACATACATATACATATATGTATTTATACATTTAGCTTAAATCTTTTGGAATGTGACCACAACAGTCAACGGCACCACTAAAAAGGTATAAAGTGAAGTCTGTAGCCGATGTGAATTTAGTGACACAAGAGATTGATTTAGTTGCTTTATTGCATGCACTTGAAAATATGCATTCATTCGATCATGAAAGACTGCAATCACGCTGCAGTAGTTCAGCTGCCACATTTACACTCAAATAAATGTCAAAAAGGCTATTTGGCCCATATTGTTTTTAATTTAACACGATGTCGCCATTCTCATCGCTACAACCAATATCGAACAATATTGGCAAATTGTCTAAGGCCAGTGGCGGAAAATCATCCAAAAGTATGGTTCCAAGAGGACGGATCGTCTCTTCTATGCAACATGTATGTATGTATACATACATACATACATACATACATACATACATACATACATACATACATACATACATACATACATACATACATACATGAAAGAGTTACTAGAGGTGGAAACCATTGCAAACGCCAGTATTCAGATCGTAAGATCTTGGCTAAGATCAATGGGCCTAACTCTAGCTGACCATAAAACGGAAGCGGTTCTGATTAGTAGTAGGAAAATTAGGGAAACTGTCAGGCTAAATATTGGCACGTGTAGCATAGAATCTAAGGAATGTTTAAAATACCTTGGGGTCATGATTGACACTCGTCTGTCTTTTCAAGAGCACTTGAAGTACATAGGCAGTAAAGCATCAAAAACATGCACAGCGCTATGCCGGATCATGCCGAATACAAGAGGTCCAAAATATCTGCAGAGGAGATTACTCTCTAGTGTAGTAAGAAGCATTATCTTATATGCATCGCCTATATGGTCAGGCTCACTTAGATATCCTACTTATGTGAACCTGATATCTCCTGTGTATAGGCTGATCGCCTTGCGTGTATGTAGCGCATTCCGAACTGTATCGGACCTGGCCGCTTTTGTCATTGCCGGCATGATACCGATCGAGCTAGAGGCCGCTTCGGACATCACGGTTGGGTTGAGAGAATCGTGTCTGCGAAAATGGCAAGAAAGATGAGCGACAGCTGACAAGGGAAGATGGACCTACTTACTGATACCAGACATCAGAGCATGGCTATCAAGAAAGCATGGCGATTTGAACTACTATATTACACAGTTTCTAACTGGGCATGGTTGTTTTAGGTCGTACTTGTACCGTTTTGGACATGACAGTACTCCGTTCTGTCCGAGTTGTGATGGTAATGTCTTGGAAGATGCTGAGCATGTGTTCTTCATCTGTCCACGGTTTAATAGTGATAGGGAATATTTAGAAACAGGCCTAGGACGTAGCATCAGTCCGAGCAGTATCGTTCCAATCATGTTGGAATCTTTGTGCAACTGGACGTACGTCTGCAGTTTTGTAAAATTGGTTTTGTTGGAACTTCGTAGGTTAGAACAGATTCGCAGCAGAATCAATGTAGTTTAGTTTAGATGTAGGGTGTATCACCTTTCCCACCCCGAGACGTAAAGCCTTGCGGCAGTCCCTCGGGGAGCATCTGGGTCAGGGCGAAGGGGTGTTTTTTAGCGAGCTAAAGTCTCGCACTACTGGCAACCACCATCACTGCCAGTGCCTTTCGATGGTTTTTCACCCCGCGAATAAAAAAAAAAAAAAAAAAAAAAAATAAACATACATACATACATACATACATACATATGTTCATTATTAATTTCGTATGCAACCAAATTGCTCCGGAATAGGTAGCAAGGTGTGTACACGTGCTTCTCTTCTTTCTCTCTTTTTTTATCGTTTTCCGTGTTTTCTTTATATCGTTATGAGGAGGGGGAAAGAGGGAGTAGTGTTTGTGAACATTTGACTTGAACTTTCCAACGTTATAACAGACAGGAAACACGTCTGCAGGTAACTTATTCCACAGACGAAGCGTACGGCTGAAAAATGAATTCTCTCTGTAATGCGTAGTACGATTCCCGGACAATCGACCACAAATGAATGAGCTCTGGACGATGAACGTGTGTTACGTAGAAATATGCGAGTTTCAGGAACAAGATCCCTAATCTCGTCAGAGCAAAATCCATTGTAGTAACGATAGAACAGAGTAACGCACCCCACACTGCGTCGATGCTCCAGTGAGTCAATAGAGTTGGATACCCTACTGCCACCGATGAGCTTCTTCGCCCTCTCCTGCACACGGTCGAGTAACCCCAAAATAGACTTTGAGGCACCGGCCCAAACATGAGAGTTGTATTCCATTTTCGATCGGATGTAGGTGGCATAAATAGTAAGGAGATCGGATGGAGTGAAGTACATCTTACACCGTTTCAAAAAGCCGAGGCACTTGAATGCTTCTTTAGAGACATGAAAAATGTGATCATTCCAACGAACATCACACTGTATTTTCATTCCAAGAACTCCGAAAGCATCCGATTCCTCAATATTTATACCATCCATGTGTACAGATGAAGCAGCACCTGCCGTCGTATGTTTGTGTGTTAATAAACCGCACTGGGTCTTACGAGCGTTAAAAGCGACTCTGTTTTTACGACCCCATTCGGAGATTAATAGAAGATCACTATTCAGTGAGTTATTCATATTTTGCCTCTTGGCAACGATCTCGGATAGGCTGGGCCTATTAGTGAAAGAGTACGAATGGCAAATGCTGCTGCCATCTGCAAAAGAGTGTATAGGGTTGAAAGTTTGAACAAGAAATGTAGACGGCTATAAAGCTTTTTGGGAATTTTCTGTCTTTTTGCCTGATCGTTGATCCCGGTGCGAATCATTACTGTTCTAGTTTTTTAGCTCATGCGTTTATTTTTTACCAAGCCCCAAAAAATAAGAGGTTCTAAATCCAGTTCCTAAGATTTTCCATATAACTTTAATTCTCCCTAATGTACATTCAAATAAATATGTGCACGAATATATTGTTATTTATGTGAGTGTATGTTATGCCTTAGAAAATTTGATACTGGCCAGTAAGCAACAGTTTTTACATTCAAAAGAAAGTTTATTTTGACTTCATAATGCTCGTTAACGTTGCTAAACGCGCTGCTGGCACGTTGTGAAATTAAACAAGCAGTGCACAGTGGTAACGATAGCCTCTAGATGTACGAGTATTGAAAATTATTATTTGCTGGTCTTCTCATTTTCTCCTCAAAACTGCAGAAAATGTTGAGCGACATTAATTTTTTCAGACCGAAAATTTGCATGCAGTCAATGCTTCCTATCCCGCAAATTTGCATAACTTGTCGACTTTTTTCTTTAAAAGTAATCTGCAACAAACAAAACAAATATGCTTTGTTATTCCCTATTTTAATAGAAAGAAATATACGTATAACTAAAAATGTTCCAATCAATCGCGTTTTTTATACCCTTCACAAAAATGTAAAGGGTATATATAAGTTTGTGATTCCGTTTGTAATTTCTACAGTTTTTTTTTGCGACCCTATAAAGTATTTATATTCTGATTCAGAATTAATGGAAAAGTCGATTAAGCGATGTCCGTCTGTCCGTCTGTCGGTCGTTGAAATACCGTTTCTGAGAAAACCATTAGACATAGAAACTTTTTTCTTTCTTTGCTATTGAAATTCAGTAATATCGGTCCAAGTATAGCTGAGATATATTCAAAATTCCGAAAAAAGCCATGAATTTTTGAAATTTTGTATGGAAATTTTTGACAAAAAAAGTTGTTTGTTTTGCTTCAAACTTCACACACTTATTAAGCATGGTGACTAAAAGACAAAAAATTTTTTTTTCAGATATCGGTCCATATATACCCGAGATATAGCCCAAATCGGATTTTAATGAAAATGTCGCATAGGCGAAGCTAAATAACTTTTTTTTGCTCAAAAGCAGTTCTGGTAATAAAATTAGGTTACATAGATATGGAAAATGAAAATTTCCGATATCAGTCCATATATAGCGAGATAAAGCCAATATGCTTTATTTCACATCTTTAAAAAAAGGTTACGAAATACGACGTGTTTGTTTTTATACGAGAAAAAACAGTACAATTCTTGCAACATTTTCAAATATATTTTTGATACACTTTTCTTTGTCACCCTCAACAAGTCGCAACAAAAACTGTCGAGAAAACCGAAGATAGTTGGTATTAAAAGCCTGAGCCAAAACGCATCCCGAAACAGAACACAACCCGCGGAGGTTCTCCCAATACTAGCAACCATATTAATTTCGTTAAACTACTGTACTAATGTTATATATAGCTTTATTGTATTAGAACGATAATTTTGTCATAACTAACACAGCTACATATGATGATACACTAAAACAAAAATTTAGAATATGACAAATAGTGAAACCTCTCATAACCCGACACTGACCTCCGCGGTATTTGTACCTCTTATAAGGTATATCCTTATAAGAGGTACAAATTTGTTATGGCAAATATTTTATTATACAATATCGGATGATTTGTACATCCTCCGAGGTGGTCCAACTTTGGGCGATTTGTTCGAGCATAGCAATTTGTATCTTGCGAATAACACAAGTAATGTTGACTTCTAAAGCGCCAATCATAGCTGACTTATTCCTGAGGATCTCAAACTATACATTAGGGCGAGTCACTTATGTATGGGAAAAAATAAAAGTGAATTAATAAAGTTCTAATAGTAATATTTTGCTGTCTGAGGCATAAAAATGTAATACTTGAAAAAAAATTCAATTAAGTGATATCTTTAGCCCACGCATGCGGCTTAAAGTTTCTGCAATTTTCATAAAACCACTTTCTTCTTAACTTAATATTTAAATATTTTATTATTTTGTTATTAAAAATTAATACACTTTCATAACAAATTGCTACACTACAGTTTTATTTGAGAAAAATATTGCGCTTTAAATGTAATTTAATTATTTTTTGACCATAAAATTTCTTTTGCTCTCGAATCTGGACATACTTTTTCTTGATTCAAGTTTTGTTTGTATTAAGCCCTCTCTCGATTTCTGTCTCTGTTTACAGTGCGTTTTAAGGCTTGCGTATGACATGGTAACGAGTGATTTTTTTGCTATTATCTTTTTGGCAACACTAGTTTTGACATCTCACGCACGTTTTGTATCTTGTGTCACTGTCAAACATCTTCAGTTTGATCTATAATTTAATCATGACTCGTCTTACAAACGAACAACGCTTGCAAATTATTGAATTTTATTACCAAAATGCGTGCTCTGTTAAGAAAGTTCATCGCGCGCTTCTTCCATTTTATGATCAGTTTAATCGACCTACTGAGGATTCTATTCGGGCTATTGTAAAAAAAGTTCGCACCAAATGTACATTGTTGGACATTAAACCACCAACACGCTTACGTAGAGAGCGAACTGAAGAAAATATCGCAGCCGTATCGGCCAGTGTTGGTGATGACCGTGAAGTATCGATTCGGCGCCGTTCGCAGCAATTGGGCCTCTGTTACTCCACTACGTGGAAAATTTTGCGGAAGGATTTGGGTATTAAGCCTTATAAGATACAGCTGGTGCAAGAATTGAAGCCAAACGACCTACCACAACGCCAAATTTTGGTGAATGGGCTCTTGAAAAGTTAGATGAAGATCCAGTTTTTTATCGAAGAATTGTGTTCAGCGACGAGGCTCATTTCTGGTTGAATGGATACGTGAACAAGCAAAACTGCCGTATTTGGAGTGAAGAGCAGCCAGAAGCATTGCAAGAGCTACCAATGCATCCATAAAAAACAACCGTTTGTTGCGGATTATGGGCTGGCGGCATCATTGGGCCGTATTTCTTCAAAGATGATGCGAATCACAACGTTACTGTGAATGGCGAGCGCTACCGTGCGATGATAACAAACGTTTTTTTTTGCTCAAAATGGAAGAGCTTGACTTGCATGACATGTGGCTTCAACAAGACGGTGCCACATGCCACACAGCACGCGAAACAATGGACCAATTGAGAGGCGAGTTCGGTGAACAGTTTATGTCACGCTTGGGACCAGTCAATTGGCCGCCCAGATCGTGCGATTTAACGCCTCTAGAGTTTTTTTTTTGTGGGGCTATGTTAAGGCTAATGTCTATAGCGACAAGCCCGCTTTGGTTGACGCACTGGAAGCCAACATTGCCAACATTATTCGTGAGATACCGGCCGAAATGTTGGAAAGAGTATGCAAAAATTGGACTAAGCGGATGGACCATTTCCATGAAATAATCTTCATTAGTTTTAAAAAAGCCATGTTTTTTCTATCTAGAGTTTTAATAAATACGTTTAACTCTTCATTATTGACATTCCGAAGAACTGGAGGATCAAAAAACATTTGCTGCCAGTTTATTAGGTCGGTATAGTTATTCGTATTAAAATCTATTATCGGTACTTGAAATACACATGATTGCTTTCCAGTACATGAAAAGTTTCGAGCTTCTAGAATTCTCTTTGTTGCGAGCTCTCGCATTTTTTTATTCTCGTCCGACAACATTGACAGGGGCATATTTTCTGAATGGGCAAAATAGGCGTTGTATTGAATTACGGGGTCTATTATTTGTTTATACTCTACTAACACATATCGAGAACTTTTGACCAATTTCCAAAAAACTTTAGACATCTTTGCAAGTTGGATTGGTTTTTATTTTGAATCAGACTGAGGCGTAAGTTTTAATGCAATATTCAGCTAATACTTTTAGATTATTCGATGGGTTTGGTGTGGAAATGTAGTGTCTCAAAACTCTGTTTGCTTTTGTTAACCATCTTGCGTGGGACATTTTCCCTGGGGATCTGCTAGCTAAATAATTGGAACATTGTCCAGTAATAACGGATATAGTTATTTCATACAAATAGTTTTTGATCTAAACTTAGGTCTTCCATCTTTAATTTCGAAAGTTCGCTTTGTACCTTTTCATATTTAAAGATTGGAAAGTCTTTGCAATTCCTTATAAATTAACAATCGAGCCAAATGGGCCTGTAGTAGCACCATCCAGTTTATTAAAAAGATACCTTAAAGGTAATTCATTTAAGCGAAGCATGCAAATAACCCACTGCAAGGGGCGCTGGTACCTTTCTTCGAAAAGTTTAATTACGCCGCTAAATTTTCCAGTGCTGACGACAGTACCATCGCAACTAATAGTCATCAAATTATCAAATTTAATGTCCCTTGACAAAAGCAGGTCAAAAATCACTTTTTCAATACTTTTAGATGTGGCATTTAGAGATACCAATGTAAAGTGAATTTGTGTTTAAGTCCTAGAGAACATAGAAGCCCTCAGGATACAGTTATTATTATTTTGCGTCTACAACATCTGCAAAGAAAACACAGAAAAAAGTCTTTACAATACAAATAATGAGTGAACTAAATTGGTCAACTTTGAGGTTACAGTATAAATAATTATGCAATATTTTGCAGGTTTGTTATTGACGAAGTAAGACAACTTTTTTTTGCTATTAGAAGTTGATTTGAAGAAAAAAATTTTTTTGACCCAGCCTACTACTAGAAAATGGTTTACAGGTGAGATCTCGTACGATCTACGTAGCCAATTTACGGCAACAAAAGGTAAAATTAACTCCTCACCACAAGAATTTCTCACCAACTCCATTATTTCACGGAGTCTTTTTTGGAACCACAGCTCATCGAGACCATGTTCCCGAATTTCGGGAAGCTCATAGTCAGTCAACATCGTGCGATAACGGTTACCGTTGATGATAACATTCTGGTTTACCTCTTCCTGTTTACTCTCAGCTACAGCTGCTACATTCTCTTCACTACCTGCCGAATGTGATTTATCCGGTCAGGTATCATCCCCCAATGTAAACTGGGATTCCAAATTGCGAATGGCGTTCGCAATAGTGGTTTGTGGTGTGATTCTTGCCATTCTTTGGGAGTAGTGTTTTGTCATTCATCAGGTGCATACGTCTTTTGTTACTGCTGTCCGTATTTCCAATATGTGTATGTTCATTAATTAAATTCGTTTTTTTTTTCTCTTTTTTTACCGTTGTCCGTATTTTCTATATATGTATGTTTATTACAAATTTCGTGTCTTCTTTTTTTTTTTTTTTGTCTTTTTTTCACCGTTGTCCGTGTTTTCTTTCTAAAGGGTGTTTTTTTAAGCCCGATAGAACTTGAAATTGTAAAAAATAACACAAAAACTTAAATTGTAATCAAAATTTTTTTTATTCGAAAGATCAATACGTGACATTAACATTTGAAAATGATTTCGGACATATGGGCACCGCGGCTGTTCTTGACGAAGCGCATTCTGGACGTCCAATTTTGGGCCACTTTTTCGAGCACTGCTGGCCGTATGTCACGAACAACACGAGCAATGCTGGCCTCCAAGGCGTCAATTGTTGCTGGTTTATCAGCATAAACCAGTGACTTCACGTAGCCCCACAGGAAATAATCGAGAGGTGTCAAATCGCACGACCTTGGAGGCCAATTGACAGGTCCATTTCTCGAAATCAACTTATCGCCAAATTTTGATTTCAGTAAGTCGATGGTTGCGTTCGCCGTATGGCACGTAGCGCCATCCTGTTGAAACCACATCTCCTCCGGATCAATGTCATCCATATTTTCAAACAAAAAATCATTGATCATGGTGCGGTAACGATCTCCATTGACCGTAACGCGAGCTCCGGCCTCATTTTTGAAGAAATAAGGTCCGATGATGCCACCAGCATGAAAACCGCACCAAACAGTGCATTTTTCTGGATGTAATGGAGTCTGTAGGGTCTCTTGTGGATTGGTCTCACTCCATATGCGGCAATTTTGCTTATTAACAAACCCGTTAAGCCAAAAATGCGCCTCATCGCTGAACACAGTTTTGCGATAAAACAACGGGACTGATTTTCAAAGTAAATTTGGATAATTTCGTAGCGTTGTTCACGCGTGAGTCTATTCATGATGATTTGTCAGAGTATACTGAAACAAATAAAAAAAATGTTTCATCAAAATTTAATTTTTTGTGTTACTTTTTACAATTTAAAGTTCTATCTAGCTTAAAAAAACACCCTATATGTTCAATATTAATATTATTTTCGATGAATTAAATTACCTTGTAGTGTGGAAGGTGTTGGACTAAATTTTGCTAATCTGAGCAGTGTCGAAGGTATATATACTGGGCACTGATCAGTTTTAACTAATTTAATTCCAACATTTTAAATGCTGCAATAGAGTTTGTTTCAGTCTTTCGTGTTGTTATCGTTAACATTTCGCGAACACTACTCCCTCTTTCCTCCTCATCATTCCCTATTTTCCTAGTTCCAGTACAATGCGCTGCATATGTAGGGGTCATCCCCTGAGTACTGGTCCCAGATAAAAAAAAATATAATGACTGGCCAATCGGTGTAACTTCATTTTCTAAACCATTTTAGAAAACTCATCACATCATAACTGTATTTTTAAGTTTACATTAAACAGCGCAACGAATTATTCTTGTAATCTTTTATTAAAAGCGGAGAGATTTTTGTAATACTCGTATCTTGCTCCTAAAAAATTTAAGTACTCAATTGCTTGCTTTGCGCTCTCTCCTTTTAAAAGCATTTGTTTTGTTTTTTTGCTCATGTACGAAATCCATAAATGTTTTAATTTTTGGTGGAAACGTTTGTGAAATACTTTGTTTACTTTCATTCAATGGTCACCTTAAGTGTTTCAGTTTCAGTTCACTGTGTTTCTTTTCAAATCTGTAAAAGCTTCTTACTTTCCTAAAGATAATCAAATCACTGTCTTTATATATAGTGTTTATGTGTGTATGTAACTTGGCAGTTTCCCCCACAATTTGAGAGTGTATGTAAGAATGTATGTATGTATGTATATTTTTATTTGCCTTTGAAAAATTTCCATTTTTATTATCTTTTTCCTCTTCCTCTTATATTTATTTTTTTGTATTTTCGAAAAAAGTAAGATGTAAACAGTGTTGCCGTTTAAATTTATTCTTGAAAATGGACAGGAATTTTATTTAAGGTAATTAAATGTAGTTTTTGTTTGTTTTCAAGGAACATTAAGCAATAAAATGACAGATTATCACAGGTATTTAAGCATAACGGTACCGTAACTTACAGATATCTACACCAAGACCTCACTTTGCGCCGGGGCTACGTTCCAACACGACGCAAAATGAAACGATAGTTATTTATAGATAGTTTTCAGGGCTGCGAAAATACTATTAAACCAAAAAAAATAACATTGACATGTAGACGTCGCTTTAATATGTAAATAACGAGTGATTTTTTCTATTATCTTTTTGACAACACTAGTTTTGACAGCTCACGCACGTTTTGTATCTTGTGTCACTGTCAAACATCTTCAGTTTGGTCTATAATTTAATCATGAATCGTCTCACAAACGAACAACGCTTGCAAATTATTGAATTTATTACCAAAATGCGTTAAGAAAGTTCATCGCGCGCTTCTTCCATTTTATGGTCAGTTTAATCGACCTACTGAGGCTTCTATTCGGGCTATTGTAAAAAAATTTCGCACCAAATGTACATTGTTGGACATTAAAACACCAACACGCTTACGTAGAGTGCGAACTGAAGAAAATATCGCAGCCGTATCGGCCAGTGTTGGTGATGACCGTGAATTATCGGTTCGGCGCCGTTCGCAGCAATTGAGCCTCTGCTACTCCACTACGTGGAAAATTTTGCGGAAGGATTTGGGTGTGAAGCCTTATAAAATACAGCTGGTGCAAGAATTGAAGCCAAACGACCTACCACAACGCCAAATTTTTGGTGAATGGGCTCTTGAAAAGTTAGATGAAGATCCAGTTTTTTATCGAAGAATTGTGTTCAGCGACGAGGCTCATTTCTGGTTGAATGGATACGTGAACAAGAAAAACTGCCGTATTTGGAGTGAAGCGCAGCCAGAAGCATTGCAAGAGCTACCAATGCGTACACAAAAAACAGCCGTTTGGTGCGGATTATGGGCTGGCGGCATCATTGGGCCGTATTTCTTCAAAGATGATGCGAATCACAACGTTACTGTGAATGATGAGCGCTACCGTGCGATGATAACAAACTTTTTTTTGCCCAAAATGGAAGAGCTTAACTTGCATGACATGTGGTTTCAACAAGACGGTGCCACATGCCACACAGCACGCGAAACAATGGACCAATTGAGAGGCGAGTTCGGTGAACAGTTTATTTCACGCTTGGGACCAGTCAATTGGCCGCCCAGATCGTGCGATTTAACGCCTCTAGACTATTTTTTGTGGGGCTATGTTAAGGCTAATGTCTATAGCGACAAGCCCGCTGCGATTGAAGCACTGGAAGCCAACATTGCCAACATTATTCGTGAGATAACGGCTGATATGTTAGAAAGAGTATGCCCAAATTGGACTAAGCGGATGGACCATTTGAGGCGCAGCCGCGGCCAACAATTGCATGATATAATCTTCAAGCATTAAATTATATCGACCCAGCTATCGACCCAAATAAATATTTCATGCATTTTTCTGAATTTTATGTGTTTTTTTTTTTTTAATTTCCGATAGTTCTTATAAAATCACCCATTATATTGTCGATTATTTGATCTTAATAGTAATGTATTACTTTACATGTAATACATCCTGTATGAAAAAATGTATTCTTATAGCGACGTAAAGTTATTAAAATTTAAAGTACGAGGCCTGATAAAAAACAAGTAAGAGTGGGATATATTTGGCTGGGCCGAATCTAAAATACCCTTCACGATAGTCACGTATATGTTTAGTATATGTTACAAATTTGAACTGAATGTGCTCAGATATATATGAACCGATATCGGAGGAAAAATATTTTTCCAAAAAAAAAATCTATCATAGACATTTTCATGGAAAAGTTTGTTTAAGCTACATCTCGGTTATATATGAACCGATATCGGAATTTTCTATTTTCTGTATTTTAGAAACCTTCTTTTATAACGAGAATTGCTTTTTAGCAAAAAAAAATGTCAATGGAAAAATCGGTTCAGGCTATATCTCAGTCCACTTGTATGGACCGATATCAGAACTTTTCATTTTCCATATTTCTATAACCTTTTATTACCAGAACTGCATTTAAGCAAAAAAAGAGTTGTCTTCATGAAAACCCCGGTTTAGGCTATATCTAGAGTATATATGGACCGATATCGGAAATGTTTATTTTTCATATTTATATAACCTTATTTCATTACCAGAACTGCTTTTGAGCACAACAAATTGTTTAAGTTCGCTTACGCGACATTTTCATGAAAAACCCGGTTTAGGCTATATCTCGGGTATATATGGACCAATATCGGAAATTTTCATTTTTAATATTTATATAACCTTCTGTTATTACCAGAACTGATTTTAAGCAAAAAAAGTGTTTTAAGTTCGCTTACACGACATTTTTATAAAAAACCCGGTTTATTCTATATCTAAGGTATATTTGGACCGATATCGGAAATTTTCATATTTATATATATCATATTTATATAACCATATTTATATAACCTTTTATTACCAGACTTGCTTTAAGCAAAAAAAAGTTGTTTAAGTTCGCTTACGCGACATTTTCATGAAAAAACCGGTTTGGGCTATATAGCGGGTATATACGGATCGATATCGGAAACTTTCATTTGCCATATTTTAAGGACATTCTTATCTTACCAGAACTGCATTTGAGCAAAAAAAAAGTTGTTTAACTTCGCTTATACGACATTTTCATTAAAACCCTGTTTTAAGCTATATGGACTGATATCTGGAAAAATTGGAAAATCGCCATGCTTAATTATTGTGTGAAGTTTTAAGCCAAACAAACAACTTTTTTTTTTAAAAATTTCCATACCAAAAAAAAAAAAAAATAATAATGACTTTTTTTCGAAATTTTTGAGCTATACGTGAACCGACATCACTGAATTAATAGCAATCACATGGCATGATGGAGTAATAGAATGGTGAAAGAAGAAAGTTTCTAAGTCTAATTGTTTTCTCAGAAACGGTATTTCAACGGCGGATAGACGGACATCGCTTAATCGTATTTTCTATCAGTGCTGATTCTGTATATATACAACTTTATAGGGTCGCAAATGAAAATTATAGAAATTACAAACGGAATCACAAACTTATATATACCCTTCACATTTTTGTGAAGGGTATAAAAATGGATCAAAGAAACTGTATTATATGCTGTTCATACATACATTTTTAATTAAAATTTTGCAATTAACGCCTTAATTGATTTTAATTACCAATTACTTAAAATTTAATGTGAGTAATTAACTTAATTGCCAATTAACAGTTAACTGTTCTAATATTTAGTAAAATTAAATATACAACCCTATAATACCTAATGAACACACTTTATTCAAATTTGACAATTCAAATGTAAACAAATGCAAAAACAAGATGGCGAATCAACAAGAAGAAATATTCACAATCAAAATGTAAACAGCTTTTCTGTCAGCTGTTGTTAAACGTTAATTGCATTAGCAACATTAAGTATGTGTGAACACTTAAAAATTTTTTTAATTAACTGATAACGCGAAGATAGAAATAAATTTGTTGTGTTCTAGAAAACGCTCCTGAATGGTTTTTTACAAAATTTTAAAATAACGTACTTTTATTTGTACTTAAACTAAAATTATGCTTTATGCATACAAACCCATGTATATATGTAATAGTATGACGGGTTTTAGCGCCTTTAGGATAAGGTCACGGCGCTTTTGGGTTACAACTTTATTATACTAATACATATTATTGTAGCACACTAAAACAGAGATGGGCAGTGCTTTCTATTATACTATTGCATGTCTTTAGTCTGAAAAGATGCTCATCAAACTTCCTTCAATATATTTAAAAGTTTAATGGATTCCATTATACTTTTAGCTATTGTTATGACGGAATTAATCAACAGCATTTATGGGTGCAAATTTAACCAATTTGTTTTTAACGCGCTCCCACAATGGTGCCTAAGTAAAAACTTTCTAAATAATCACGTTTCAACTTAAATCGGCTACATTCAATATATTTATATGTCTGTACATGGATTTACAAGTTTTGCTTTAATGGCAACACAGGAAGTTTGTGACTTTCAAATATTTTTTGCTGCTGCGTATTTTTCATGCACAAACACTATTGTACAAAGTTGTACACTCTACTTCACTAGAATAAAGTGCAACATTTTTTGCAACTACAGTACTTGTAAGCGTTGAAGCTGATGCAAAAAAAAGTCAGTAACTCTGCAAAATGATGTCTAGATATTGAATTGTCTTTGAATTATCGATGTAGATAACTGACTTTACATAACCACAAATAAAATGAATAAATAAACCAAGGGGGTTAAATCACATGATCTTGGTGGCCTAATGGAATATTATTCTTTCATCAAAAACTCTTTTAGAGTAAACCAATTCTAGAGAACGCTGAGTGGCATTATGACCTGCTTGGTTAAGAGCGAAAATATTTCTCATTCCGGCATACAAGTATGGACCAGCTGCGACTCCTTCAGAGCACAAAATGCGGCAAAGAGCAATTTTCTGCGAATTTAATAGTCTTTGGACAAAAGCTTGTGGATTATACTCACTCCGAGCCTGCTTATTTACCCTATACCCTTCATCTTCATCGGGAAATAAAATTTTGAAGTGAAATTCGATGACAATTTTTGTTTCAATCCATTCACAATTACTGGGATGGTATAAGTCTATCGATAATGAAATGTCTAAACAACTATTTCTGGGTAAATTCATAGTGTAGGCCGCAAAATTTAGCACAAATCTTCAATAGCATTTGAGCATTCAAGGATAATTCGTGGCTGTGGCCATTTCTTCACCGCTCTTATTTTATCTTCATCCATCGAAATAGCATCTACAGTTATGCGATATCCCAAATAATTTACTTATTTCAGGAATAATGCACATTTCTTCTCGCTAAGCTGATAATAGAAATTTGAGAGCTTCTGCCACATTTTTAAGGCTCGAAAATATCGCCCAAGTACACCAAGCATGCCCTGCAGTGAAGTTTCTTTAATAATGGCTGATTTTATAAGAACTATCGGAAATTAAAAAAAAAAAAACATAAAATTCAGAAAAATGCATGAAATATTTATTTGGATCGATAGTTGGGTCGATATAATTTAATGTTTGAAGATTATTTCATGCAAATGTTGGCCGCGGCTGCGCCTCAAATGGTCCATCCACTTAGTCCAATTTTGGCATACTCTTTCCAACATTGCGGCCGGTATCTTACGAATAATGTTGGCAATGTTGGCTTCCAGTGCGTGTTACTTGTTCCATAAGGCAATTGCAGCTGGAGCATTACAGAGCCTAAATGGCATTACCCTAAACTTCCATAAGCCATCATCTGCACAAAGAACTCAGCGTTTCAGACATTTCTGGCTTATGACTATCTTGCACAAAATTTTAAATAAAATTTTCTCTTGCTTGCTATTTATACCCAGCAGTCCACAACTTATTACAATTTGCAAAGCATCCGATTGTAAGCGATTGTGTCAACAGAAAATATCAAAATAAACATGTTAAGGACAACAAAAAACTAGCATTCGATTCAGATTATTCTCTTTCTACTCATTATGTTAAATTAAATGTACAGAAAAAACAAAGTAGAAAAGAAATGCTAATAATATAGTTTTGAACTCATCCAATCTTCGCTTACAATGTATACAGTGTTGGATGCATCTCACGGCCTAGGCCATCGCTGTGTAAATGTAAGTAGGAATTATATACAGACTTCGGATGGGTCACGCTTACATTGTCAATGATCTTAGATCGAAGATGTATGTGACAAAAAGTTCACTGGGATGTTAAGGACAACAAAAAACTAGCATTCGATTCAGATTATTCTCTTTCTACTCATTATGTTAAATTAAATGTACAGAAGAAACAAAGTAGAAAAGAAATGCTAATAATATAGTTTTGAACTCATCCAATCTTCGTTTACAATGTATACAGTGTTGGATGCATCTCACGGCCTAGGCCATCGCTGTGTAAATGTAAGTAGGAATTGTATACAGACTTCGGATGGGTCACGCTTACATTGTCAATGATCTTAGATCGAAGATGTATGTGACAAAAAGTTCACTGGGTACTTCTTTATTATCTTCTACAAACATCATATACTTTCTAGGTATTGATAACTCTAAACTCAAATGTACAAATATAACAGCTCTATGCACATGCATACACATTCACACACATGCTTGCGAACAATATGAAAACAACAACAATAAATAATAAGAAACGAAAAATCAACAACGCAAGAACAACAACACCATATAAATTTGATTTATTTGGACCTTTGTGTTCTCTAAATCATGTATGTTTGTGTGTGTGTGTGTACTATGTTGTTGGTTTTATGTTGTTTGTGGGAATGTGCGTGTACATTTATAACAAGCAGGTCAACGGCTGTGAATCTCTTTACAGCTGCTTTTTTATAGAAATAAAATATGTTTGGATGCGTTTTTCAAATATCCCAATAAATGCACGATCAAATTATAGTCATAAGATTGTGGTGAGTGGCACAGAATATGTGGAATGTTATACACTTTCTCACATCCGCCCATCATGAAACATGTAATATAAAAAAATCTTAAACAGCAGTCTAGTTTAAAATTTTGTCTGTATCCTTGTTGTAGAACATTTATCACTACGAAGCCTAAATTACACGATCGTACGATTCATCGACAGAAAAATGTTTTTAGAAGCCTAACTGAATTTAAAAATCGCTTCAAAATTACGTTGCAGGTGTCGCGCTCAAGAATGTATTATTTATTTATTTAAATAAATTGTATTTACCAATAAAAAATTATAAATGTTAGAAGCTAAAATAGCGAATAAAAAACTCGATTGTTTAAATTGCATTTATTTAAAGAAATTGTTTATTAACAGCTTCGTTCTGTCAAAGATGATGTGTTTTTGTTGCTTACGGGGAATTTGGACAATGTTGTTGTTTTAATAGGGATGACAACTTTTGTTTGGTTTGGTGTGTTTAGGTGGACTTCATGCAAAGCTACCATGTTTCGGCCTACGAGTTGTTTACGTACGACATGGATCTTTGTCTTAATGGTGAGCAAAAAATTTTTGTTGATCAGCTTAAGTGCCTGGGTATTGTTCTTGATAGTAGGATTTCTTTTACTAATCACATTGCTGTGTTAAGTTCACTTCGTTTACTTTAGTACATTTCGTACACTGTTTGATAAGGGCTTTCGCAGCTCTGCACCTGTTTCTTTACTTATATCATTAAATTTTACGTGGTCTGCTAGAAACCCACAACTTTTTATGCTCAAAAGCTCTTCTTCTCTTTTTGAAAGATCTTTTAAAATTAGGATTATACGTTGGTGGAATATCCTATCTTTTTCTTTGCGCTTTTATTCTCAATACAATAATGTGTTTCGTTTCAAGCGTTGCGGTGGCCTACGTTGCCACCGGTAGGGACCTTATTTATTTTATATGTATGTAAGCTTGCATTATGTATACTTGCGTATGTATATTGTGCATGACATTTTCTTACATTTTAGTGGCTGGGAAGCTCTTTTACGGACTGCTCGTATGTAGCTGCGTAGATAAAGATCTGAGTGTTCCGCTGGTTAAGGAAGAATTTTCTAAGTACTCGACAAGGTATGTCAGTAAACTGGTACTTCATCCAAACTCACTTGCGCGCAATATATCGATCGGGTGGTTAAATTACAAGGGCCGATGCTGAATGTGAACCACACCTAAACGCCAAGTTTTTTTCCGAATTTTATTTGACATTTCTTTATCTCAGACTTATTCAATTTGAACCATGGAGAGATACACAATCCAACAACGTCTTAAAGTTATCCAGACTTATTATGAAAATGATGATCAATTTTCGAAGAAAATCATCTTCAGTGATGAGGCACATTTTCACCTCAGTGGATTCGTCAATAAACAGAATTGCCGCATTTGGGCGAATGAGAATCCAAGAGTGACTGTCGAAAAACCAATGCACCCACAAAGAGTGACTGTTTGGTGCGGTTTATGTGCATGACCGGCATCAAATGAGGCTGGTCAGGCAGTTACTGTGAATGGTGTTCGCTATCGTGAGATGATAACGAACTTTTTATGGCCCAAATTGGAAGATATGGATGTAGACGATATGTGGTTTCAGCAGGACGGTGCCACTTGCCCCACAGCTAACGAAACAATTGCTCTTTTGCGCAACAAATTCAATGGCCGTGTTATCTCACGTAATGGCGATGTCAATTGGCCGCCAAGATCATGTGATTTGACACCGTTGGACTTTTTTCTTTGGGGTTATTTGAAAGAAAAGGTGTACGTCGATAAGCCAGCAACAATTCAAAAGCTAAAGGATGCAATAATTCGGCTTATTAACGGCATAAAACCGCAATTATGCCTCAGCGTCATCGAAAATTTGGACCATCGGATGGAGGTGTGCCGCCGTGGTCGCGGCGCCCATTTGGCCGATATTTTGTTCCATACATAATTGAGTAATACCAATATATCATAATAAAATAAAATTACAATAATAATAAATATACATACATTTTTTTCCCATTTGCATTATAGAGATATACGAGTGGTTATTTATGTTATTGCTATTAATATACAATATATATTGTATTATAATATTGTTATTTTGGCTTTATATTACAGAATGGATCAAATAAATAAATTGTTGGCAAATAATTATAATTTATAAAGCAATTGTATATCAGGACATGACTATTAGGTATTAAGCAGATTATTTTATAATTTGTGTTTATAGTAAAATAAATGAAAACTATTTATATTACCTTAATAATTTGCGGTACATCTATTTTTTCAGTTTATTTGTCTCATGTGTTTCATAATAAATGCTTCTTTGATCGCATAGATAACATGGTTTTATGACAAAAAAAAAAAAAAAAAAGAAAAAAAAAATCTGTCACTCAGTTGAATTGTACTGTCATGTGTAAACACCATGGTGATATTACAATGCTAGGGTTGGCAACACAAATTCGACCAGCTGAGCCAGTGAACAAGTAAAACAAAATAAACAAAGAAACATTGAAGATGGAGGTTTATAAAGAAAATATGGCTTAAAATATTGGAAATAGTGTTTTTCTAAAGGAGACGGTGACCGGAAGATTGGTGGTGAAGACCTTTGCGTCCTCTGTTTATTGAATACCGGCAAAAACTTAAATATAAGGAAAATAAAAAATAAAAATTATAAATAGCTTGTTTTTTATGTTTCCCAGCTATTTATATGTCGACATTTCATAGGATTTCATATAATTTTTATTGGTATAAATGGTAGAAGCTAAAAATAGCGATTAAAAACTTAATTGTTTGAATTTTTGTTCTCTGCTTTTCGATACTTTCAAAAAGCAAATCGTAGCAACCAACGGTTGTTCATTTGTTTGAAAGGTGTAAAGAAATGTTAGAGAGGTGAATAAATGAAAAGGCTTGTTTTTTGTATTTTGACAGATATTATTAGAGCATTTTTCTTTTAAATTCTCAGCAATTTATTTATATTGCTGGGATATAAAGTTGAATGTTTGAGAATATCTTTCAAAAATTTCCAAAGTCTACTGATGATTAGGGTAGTTCCTATGAAATGTCGACATATAGATAGCTGGGAAACATAAAAAACAAGCTATTTATAATTTTTATTGGTATAAATGGTAGAAGCTAAAAATAGCGATTAAAAACTTAATTGTTTGAAAATAAAAAATAATAAAAATTCACACAGGAAATAAATGGAACGTTTAAAATTTTATTAAATATAAATGAAAAGAAAATAAGAAAAGAAAAATTGTGAAGCAAAGTTCAGTGCTTTTTTATACCGAAAGTTTTGCTGTGGAAATTATGTCTGCGTACACCAACTCGAAACTAGAAAAAAAAACTTGAAAAAATACAGAGCCAGAAGGAAAGAAGTAAAGGTGCTTCTTGAACATCCAGTTCCTTCAAAAACACTTTCATAATTTTTTAGCACACATATCATATTAGGAAGATCACTCGATTGTGTAAGATGGCCTTAAGTAGCGCAATTAAAGTAAAGACCTGGTATGAGTAAAATAGAAATAAAATACTGTTAATTTTAAAACTGATAATCCTAATTTGGGGGCAATGAAGAACGAAAAGAAAACATACAACAAGTAACGAGAAAAATGACCCTATTCAAGTGAATACGACTGTACATATGGTTGTTTGGTTATGTTTCCACTTATTTATAAATGCACTCTACATTAGGTTTTAAACACATTCAGTACAGTAGACTACCGACTATAAAACCTACATGTATTTATATGAAAGCCATTATTTTATCTGCAAAACGGCTACATATTTGTTTGTAGCTGTTGTCAAATTAAACTGCATAATATCTAATTCTGCCAACGACAAACAACAGATTAGTGTTGCCAATATAATAAAATACTTGTAATACGGCTTAATTCCTTACAAAAAAAAAAAAAAAAAATATGTGGACAAAAAGCAAGTGGCCCCGCTTTAAAAGAATTAGAAGAAATAAATAAGCAAATTTATTTCTTCATGTTTCATTATATTCTCCCCGGGGAACAGGTTTTGCCTTGGCATATTCCTAACCAGGGCACTCTGTTTTTCGGGTAAAGACGGGCAGGGGTCCTTCGTTTGTTGTGGCCAATAAAACTGTAGAAAGCCGCATGACTTATGTTGTGTTGGCTTCCGATACCCTTACCAAGGGTTTAAATTGGCAGAACGGGGATCAGCATGGCCCCGGGTGGTTCTGCTTGCAGTTCATCCCGGGCTGAAAGCCGCATGACTTATGTTGTGTTAGCTTCCGAAACTTTTACCAAAGGTTTAAAATGGCAGAACGAGGATCAGCATGGCCCCCGGGTGGTTCTGCTTGCAGTTCAACCCGGGCTGATCACGGTTGAGGTGTCTACCTTGGCTGAAACGGTCTGGCTGTGGTTGAAACCTAAAACGCAGGAAGGGAGTGTTAGTGTCCTTGGTAACTGTTTGGTGTGTGGCTTTTTTCGGGAACTAATAACCTCGCGGGGGTCTGTTACCTTTGCAACAGATATCTGTACTGTGAGGAACCAGTGGTGATAGTTGACGGATGAGTTGGTTTAAGGTCTGATGCTGCTAGTGGTCTTCGGCCTACCAACTTATTAAGCCTTGTTTTCAATTGATTGCTGTTAAACTGCATATAGGAGTGATTAGAAGGCCCGAACTCCTCAACAAGAAGTTGCTCATATCGCTATAAACATATGGCAAAAATTGCTACCTGTGTGAGCCTAGTCAGCCACACGGTCCATCATCAGATAAGGCCGCAAGGCAGGTGCTGATGTAAACCTTTTTCACAACTGTTTCATTATATGTACAGTATAATAAGGACAGCGCGGTAATACGGACACTTGATTTGTTACTACAGTATACTATGTATCCCGGATACCTCAATAAATCGGACAGTATTTCTATAGTTTCGCATAGGGTGGGCATAGGGTTAAAATGGGATTTAAAATTATAATAACTTTCTCGTTTCCATAATTTTTTCAGATTATACAAATAACACTTGGAGAATAAATCATGGAGAGATACACAACTGAACAAACAACCAGAATAATAGAATTTTATTATTTAAATCAGAAAAGAGATCAATATCTCAACGCAAAGAGTATATCGTCGATATTTAAACGTCAAAATTTCCCCCTCTGAAGCAATGATTCGTTGCTTAGTTGATCCCCATCACCAAAATGGCACCGTAACAGATTTGCCTCGAATCGGTAGACCACGTGAAAGTCGCTCTCCGGAAAATATTTAACGAATACAGCAAAGTGTTAACGAAACAGAAGAAACATCAGCCAGAAGACGTTCTTTTCAGGCAGGAATAGCTCGTGTGATACTATGGCGCATTAAAAAAATAAGATTTGAGTGCAAGAATTAATATCCACAGATCATCGACAACGTCTAAATTGTGCAGTTAAATTTCAAGAGTTGGCCAGAAGTTAAAATAACATTTTCACTCGAATGCCTTTTTTAATTAGCAGAACTCTAGTTTCTGGGATTCTTAAAATCTAAGTGCCATTTATCAACGCCAATTGCACCCCATTAGGTGTAGGATCACATCTGAAAATATCATTGGGTCTTACTTCCTCTAGAATGAAGATGGCAGTGCTGTAACCGTAAATAGAGTGCGGCATCGGTTTATGATAGACAATTTTTTACGTCCTACTCTTGAAAACAGAGCTAGTAAATGGTGTCAGCAGGACGGAGCCACTGCCCAAGAAACAATGGCACTTTTGGGTAAAATTTTTGAATAACAAATAATTTCCAGAAATGTGGAAATTATTTGGCCAGCGCAATCCCCCGACAGTACCCAACTATTTTCTTTGGAGTTATTTGAAGGAACGAGTGTGTGTAAAGGGTGGTTAAATTTCAAGGGCCGATGTTGATTTTGAATAAAACACAAACCATTTAGGAAATTATTGTAATTTTATTTTATTATGATATATTGGTATTATTCAATTATGTATGGAACAAAATATCGGCCAAATGGGCGCCGCGACTACGGCGGCACACCTCCATCCGATGGTCCAAATTTTCGATGACCCTGAGGCATAATGGAGGTTCTATGCCGTTAATGTGCCGAATTATCTTATCCTTTAGCTGTTGAATTGTTGTTGGCTTATCGACGTACACCTTTTCTTTCAAATAACCCCAAAGAAAAAAGTCCAACGGTGTCAAATCACATGATCTTGGCGGCCAATTGACATCGCCATTACGTGAGATAACACGGCCATTGAATTTGTTGCGCAAAAGAGCAATTGTTTCGTTAGCTGTGTGGCAAGTGGCACCGTCCTGCTGAAACCACATATCGTCTACATCCATATCTTCCAATTCGGGCCATAAAAAGTTCGTTATCATCTCACGATAGCGAACACCATTACTGCACAGTAACTGCCTGACCGGCCTCATTTTGGAAAAAATACGACCCGATGATGCCGCCAGCACATAAACCGCACCAAACAGTCACTCTTTGTGGGTGCATTGGTTTTTCGACAGTCACTCTTGGATTCTCATTCGCCCAAATGCGGCAATTCTGTTTATTGACGAATCCACTGAGGTGAAAATGTGCCTCATCACTGAAGATAATAGACCTCAGTTTCAGCGACAACATCTTCATTCGCACGAAATTTCTTACCGGCGAGCATTTTTTTCAGCTTTGCGAACAGCCTGTAGTCGCTGGGAGCCAAATCTGGTGAATACGGTGGATGTAGGAGCAATTCAAAGTTCAATTCATGTAGTTTTGCCATTGTTCTAATTGATTTGTTCTTTGCCATATGCGGTCCTTTCTTTGCAATTTTGGCCTTCAAACGCTCCAACCACGCTATATAATATTCACTGTTAATGGTATTTCCTTTCTCAAGACAGTCGATGAATATTACACCACGCACATCCCAAAATACCGCGGCCATAACCTTTCCAGCTTTCCAGCCGATTGTTGTGCTTTTGGACGCTTTAGACGAGGTTCACCAATTGCTGTCCACTCAGATCACGATCGTTTTGATTCAAGAGAGAAGTGATGGATTCATATTTCATCCGTTATCACATATCGACGCAAACATTCCGGTTTATTATGTTTAAACATGACCAAACACTGCTCAGAATCTTCAACACGTTCTCGTTTTTGGTCAACAGTGAGGAAACGCGGCATCCACTTTGAACAGAGCTTTCTCATAGTCAAATGCTCATGTAATATAAAGCCAACACGTCTTTTGATATCTTGACGATGTCAGCCTTATAAGATACAGCTGGTGCAAGAATTGAAGCCAAACGACCTACCACAACGCCAAATTTTTGGTGAATGGGCTCTTGAAAAGTTAGATGAAGATCCACTTTTTTTTATCGAAGAATTGTGTTCAGTGACGAGGCTCATTTCTGGTTGAATGGATACGTGAACAAGCAAAACTGCCGTATTTGGAGTGAAGAGCAGCCAGAAGCATTGCAAGAGCTACCAATGCATCCACAAAAAACAACCCTTTGGTGCTGGCGGCATCATTGAGCCGTATTTCTTCAAAGATGATGCGAATCACAACGTTACTGTGAATGGTGAGCGCTACCGTGCGATGATAACAAACTTTTTTTTGCCCAAAATGGAAGACCTTGACTTGCATGACATGTGGTTTCAACAAGACGGTGCCACATGCCACACAGCACGCGAAACAATGGACCAATTGAGAGGCGAGTTCGGTGAACAGTTTATTTCACGCTTGGGACCAGTCAATTGGCCGCCCAGATCGTGCGATTTAACACCTCTAGACTATTTTTTGTGGGGCTATGTTAAGGCTAATGTCTATAGCGACAAGCCCGCTTCGATTGACGCACTGGAAGCCAACATTATTCGTGAGATACCGGCCGAAATGTTGGAAAGAGTATGCCAAAATTGGACTAAGCGGAGGGACCATTTGAGGCGCAGCCACGGCCAACATTTGCATGAAATAATCTTCAAACATTAAATTATATCGACCCAACTATCGATCCAAATAAATATTTCATGCATTTTTCTGAATTTTATGTGTTTTTTTTTAAATTTCCGATAGTTCTTATAAAATCACCCAATATAAAGCCAACACGTTCTCTTGATATCTTTACGATGTCAGCTAACTCACGCAACTTCACTTTTCGATCAATTACAACGATTTTCAGGGTTGTGTTTTAGGTTTTCTGGTGTTACCACCTCATTTCGACGTCCACTGCGTTCTGCATCATCGGTGTCTCTGCGACCACGTTTGAAGTCAGCAAACCAACGTTTTATTGTTGTTTCTGCTAGAACGAAGGCCCCATAACACTTCTCAAGCTATTGCTTGGCTTGAACGGTATTTTTTCCCATCAAGAAGCGGTGAAAATTAAAACGAAAATGTTCGATTGTTTTGAAAATAACAAAAATAACGTCACTCTTAGCATACTCGTAACTCACAAACTAATGAATAGAATATCATGAAATTTTAACAGCTGTCTTTTGACATTGTCATTTTGGAAATTTGGAACATCTGATGGAGGTGCGCCACTAGGGTTGCGGCTGCCATTTGGCGGCCGCAATTTTGTTCCGTCCATAATTGAACCATATTATCATAATAAAAAGAAATGACAATAATTCGTAGATAATTTGTGTTGTATTCAAAATATACATCGGCTCTTAAAATCGAAACCTTAAAGCACCCTTCTTGTTCTTTCTCAAAAAACTTTTAAAATGCTTACGAAGGTGTAGGGGACTTTGTTTTCCGCCAAGGCGTTTTCATTTTTAAGCTCGTTAGCATTTGAAAAGTTCAACAATACTTTTGAGAATCATATTAAATAAAAGAAAAATATAAGCAATCTTTCGCAGCTGAAATATTAAGTTTGAGTCTGTCTGTTTGTTTGTATTTGTATCTGTGTATCGTTTGTATATACAAGGTTGCATTTGTATATGAAATTTAAGTACTTTCTGTTTATTCCAGCAATAAAAAGCAGGGCACTTTTTTAAGATACAAACGTAAAGATGGACATACCGACCAAGATGGTGGGTTGAAGAAAAAAATTACAATAAAACATAAAAACGAAGAACAATAATAAACAAACGAAGCAGCAGCAATTAACCCTTTGCGAACTTAAAGTAGAAATGATGTAACGGAAAGTAATACAAAAACTGTTTAATCATGATGTTAAGCATTATTTTTTGGACAATTGGAAGAATTATGTTATATCCCTGTCGTACATTCAGTTAACTTCAAATTAACTTAAAGCTAACTATTTCTCAAGCAGTGGTGATTGACATTTGGATTACCTTTATATGGAATTAACTAACTATTTTAACATTGCGGTGTCCTAGGAAGTAGTCAATTGTCCATCTCTGCATTACTTTTAATTAACTTAAAGTTAGTTACCAAGCCATTAACTTAAAGTTAACTTATTGTAGCTAGTTATAAACTCACTACTTTCAATTAGCTTTAAGTTGGTTTTTTTAAACTGACTATAAGTTATTTACATTTCAGTCAGTAAAGTCATATTAATTATTCCTAATAAAACAGTTTTTAAAAATTTATATTTTAATAGAAAACAAAAATTTATTTATATAAATATTAACGGCCGTATTTATAAAAAATATTGTATGTTTATTAAACACTTATTTGAAAATTTCCTATAGATATTTGTCAAATAACAGTTTAGTAAACATACAATATTTTTTATGAATAAGGCCATGAATTAATAACTTAAATTTCAATTCAATTTCAAATTTCATCTTTATTTACAGCTTATCTAATTACATATAAAATTATACTTTCGAGATATTATCTATAGATATTACAACGATTTAAATTGATAATCACAGATCTTGAGAAACAAGTTTTTAATTATGACATTATTTAAAGGAAAAATAGGGAAAACCTTTATTTACAAAAGGGAGGTATAAATTATATTGGAAAATATACATGTATATAGTAAGATTATCATAAGATAACAAACTTATACATACATGTCATTTTCTATTTAATAAATTTCATTTCAGTTCTGCATTAAGCCGATTGGATGCATTCCCGTATCAGTTGATAACTTAAAAAAATTCACTTTAAACACATATTTTGCACATTTGTTGATTTCTAAAGAGATAAAAACCAGTTTTTTGCATATAATACATTTTACAATATATACATTTAAAATATTTTAATTTTGTGATTTTATGTTTTTAGTTTTCATGCACTGAACGTAAATATAACGTTTCTTTATTATTTTTAAGGCGTTGCGTAACTCAGTTTCTATATCCTGAGGGCCGAGAGATCGACAGGCATCTGTTTAAAAGATTTGTAAATTCGTACATATTTTTAGACTTGGTGCATACTTATGTTTTCCACGGCCCTTCAACATTGATTTCATTGTATTTATCTGTAGAGAGTAAAGATCCAACCACACACCATAATATTAAATTAATTTTACTTTTAAAAACACTATACCTTTCGAATATCACAAATCGTGTATTTTTTTGATTATTTTACGGAAGCAATATAATTTTAACAAAAAATTTTTACTCGAAAAGATGACGCTCGGGTTTGTTTACTAATCAAATATCTAAGACGTTAACTAAAATCGACGGCCATTAAAATTGGACGGCATCGGTGGCCGTTAGTTGATTTAGTCTGAATGAAGCCGATATTTAGCGATATTAATAAAAATAATTTTATTAAAAGAATACAAAAGGTACTAATAAAAACAAAATACTCTTCATATGTTAATTGTTGTATACATTCATATGTTAATACATATACAAAAACGATACTAATGGCGATTGTTACAAATGCAAAATTATAAGTAAGTCCAACATAATCGAAAAATTTTATTTATTTATTTTTTAATTATATAGGGTGTTTTTTTAAGCTAGATAGAACTTTAAATTGTAAAAAGTAACACAAAAAATTAAATTTTGATGAAACATTTTTTTTATTTGTTTCAGTATACTCTGACAAATCATCATGAATAGACTCACGCTTGAACAACGCTACGAAATTATCCAAATTTACTTTGAAAATCAGTCGTCGATTCGCGCGTTGTTTTATCGCAAAATTGTGTTCAGCGATGAGGCGCATTTTTGGCTTAACGGGTTTGTTAATAAGCAAAATTGCCGCATATGGAGTGAGACCAATCCACAAGAGACCCTACAGACTCCATTACATCCAGAAAAATGCACTGTTTGGTGCGGTTTTCATGCTGGTGGCATCATCGGACCTTATTTCTTCAAAAATGAGGCCGGAGCTCGCGTTACGGTCAATGGAGATCGTTACCGCACCATGATCAATGATTTTTTGTTTGAAAATATGGATGACATTGATCCGGAGGAGATGTGGTTTCAACAGGATGGCGCTACGTGCCATACGGCGAACGCAACCATCGACTTACTGAAATCAAAATTTGGCGATAAGTTGATTTCGAGAAATGGACCTGTCAATTGGCCTCCAAGGTCGTGCGATTTGACACCTCTCGATTATTTCCTGTGGGGCTACGTGAAGTCACTGGTTTATGCTGATAAACCAGCAACAATTGACGCCTTGGAGGCCAGCATTGTTCGTGTTGTTCGTGACATACGGCCAGCAGTGCTCGAAAAAGTGGCCCAAAATTGGACGTCCAGAATGCGCTTCGTCAAGAACAGCCGCGGTGCCCATATGCCCGAAATCATTTTCAAATGTTAATGTCACGTATTGATCTTTCGAATAAAAAAAAATTTTGATTACAATTTAATTTTTTGTGTTATTTTTTACAATTTCAAGTTCTATCGGGCTTAAAAAAACACCCTATACTATAAGGTGGCGCTAACCGATTAACAATTTCTACTCCATAAGTTGTAATACTCGTAATGATCCTAAATAAATTAAATCTTTTTATGGGTTTTGGAGCCGTTTCTTTGCCAATCGACTTAGTTCTCTCAATACTTCCAAACGTCATTTAAAAGAAATTCTGCAGTGTTTGTATACACTTTGATTAATGTAAATTTTGTATTGCGTAGTAGTTAGCTTGAAGTTAGTCTATACAAGCTAACTTAAAGTTATTTTTTTTTTGTAGTTAGCTACTCATTTGACGGCAGGGATGCTTTGGATTTTACTCTGACTAACACACTCATGTAAATTTATTTGTGTAATTCTGCCACACAAGAATACTTTTCTTTGTTTTTTTTTTTTTTTTAATACAAGGTTATCCTTAACACCATTCTTTGTAAGTTCTGAGTGGTACAAAATGATTTTATCATTCTGTGCATGCATTCATAGGGACTTGCATGCACACAAAGTTCAGCTCCCGTTATTAAGCTTTAAACACATAGACGACAGCAGGCAGCAAGCAGCAATCTGTCAAATATAAAATACATGTGTTTTAATTCACAAGATTATTTTAACGACATCACAGCAGCACGACTTCACAACAGCATTTGCTGCTGCTGCCAACTTAGACTAATTTCTATTTTCGTAAGCAGCAAAAAGTAAATGCAGTGCTGCCACTATAAAAATAAATTGGCAGCAATAAGAACTAAAATTTGTTTGAAACTTTTAATAGAAATAAACATCACATCCAGGTTGGTTCAGGAATGCCGGATATCTCTTAATGAGATAGCCAGACATTTGAGCCTGGAGCTTTTCTGGGTACCGGGTCACAGTGGAGTGCCCGGAAATATTGTGGCGGATGAGCTGGCGAAAGCCGGAGCTCGTCTACAGAGAGGGGACATTGATACGATGGTTGGAGTCCCGCTTAACAGCTGTAAAAACCAAGTGCAGCGTCAACTTGTAGGGACTGCGCAGGACAGATGGTCTGGTGAGGTCACCTGCCGAGTAGCAAGGCTGACATGGCCTGCGTATGATCGTAGTAGAACTGCGGTCTTAAAGGGTTTTCCCCGTCAAAGGTTGCGTACCTTGGTGGCAGTTCTGACAGGACATTGTCTCATAGGGACGCATGCTAGGAGGTTAAATCTTCCATTTAACGATTTCTGCATAAGTTGCGGGGATGAGGACGAGGAGGAAAGTGTTGAGCATTTCCTCTGTCGATGCCCGGCTCTCAGTTCTATGAGAGCGCTGTACTTAAGCGGACCGATGCTGCACGGGTTAGCAGATATATCGGAATGCCGAGTGAACGGACTGGATTCCTTTATCCGGCTTTCGGGTTGGTTTGAATCTGAACCGTCGGGGGAAGTGTAAGTCTCGCGGGCTGCACTTCTCCCTCAAGCAACACAACGGGACCAAAAGGACCCAAGTGGGCTGGTTTCATGAAACTGGCGGCCTGTACAACCTAACCTAACCTAACATCACATAAATAAAATACACAAATAAATTGATGAGTTTTTACAGTTTTATATATTATTATTACGTTTTCAGTCAGTAATTTTAATTTTATTCATGTAAAATATATACAGTGGTGGACATGTAATTAAAACATAAATGTGATCTCTCATTCTTTCGGTATTTTATATGATCTATTCTTATTGCAATGGTACTTTTCCACTGAAAATATAACTTTGATATCTCTTGTACTTGGTTCTTTCTTTACATTCATTTTCTGTTCAGCTTTCTTAAAAAGTTAATCATTATATAGAGAAAGAATAGTTTTTCAAGGGGACACCAGAGAACAACTTTGAGCGATTGCAAAAAAACCATACTTGCTCAACAACATGAAAACCATTGCATTTCGTTCAAATATGATTTTGTATTCAGCCGCACAAATGCCCAGTTGATTTTCAGTCAGTAAACACAATGAGCGACAACTTCGCTATGTGAGTGAAATCGTCGTTAAGGTTCGTGCTTGAATATAAATGAATGTGCATATAGTTCGGCATTAATTTCTTGTGTTTGAATTTTTGTTTTGGAAGAAAAAAAAAATTAGCAAAAATCAATGCAGTGATATATTCAACAGTTTTTCTGTGTGCTTCTATTCCCCCCGGGGAACAGGTTTTGCCTTGGCGTATTCCTAACTTGGGCGCTCTGTTTTTCGGGGAAAAGAGGGGAAGAGTTCCCTCGTTTGGTGCGGCAAACAAACAAACTTTTGTTGTGTTGGCTTCCGAAACCCTTACCAAGGGTATAAATTGGCAGAACAGGGATCAGCATGGCCCCCGGGTAGTTCTGCTTGCGGTTCGACCCGGGCTGATCATGGTTCAGGTGCCTTCTGGCTGTGGTTGAAACCTAAAACGCAGGAAGGGAGTGTTAGTATCCTTGATAATTGTTTGATGTGTGGCTTTTTTCGGGGACTAACAATCTCCCGAGGATCTGTTGCATATGCAACAGATACCTGTGCTGTAAGAAACCAGTGGTGATGGTTGACGGGTGAGTTGGTTTAAGGGCTGATGCCCTTAGTGGGCTTCGGCCTACCAACTCATTAAGCCTTGTCCTCAATTGATTGCTGGGAAATTGCATACAGGAGGGATTAGGAGGAACGAACTCCTCAACAAGAAGTCAATCATTAGATTAGGCCGTAAGGCAGGTGCTGATGTAAATCATTTTCACAACTGTATGCTTCTATTGGAAAAAATCAAAGTAAAATATTCGTACATAGAAACAAAGGTTTTCATAGAAAAAAGCAAATGGCCATATGTAATGGGTGATTTTATAGGAACTATCGGGAATTAAAAAAAAAACACATAAAATTCAGAAAAATGCATGAAATATTTATTTATATCGACAGCTGGGTCGATATAATTTAATGTTTGAAGATTATTTCATGCAAATGTTGGCCACCGGCTGCGCCTCAAATGGTCCATCCGCGTAGTCCAATTTTGGCATACTTTTTCCAACATTTCGGCCGGTATCTCACGAATAATGTTGGCAATGTTGGCTTCCAGTGCGTCAATCGAAGCGGGCTTGTCGCTATAGACATTAGCCTTAACATAGCACCACAAAAAATAGTCTAGAGGCGTTAAATCGCACGATCTGGGCGGCCAATTGACTGGTCCCAAGCGTGAAATAAACTGTTCACCGAACTCGCCTCTCAATTGGTCCATTGTTTCGCGTGCTGTGTGGCATGTGGCACCGTCTTGTTGAAACCACATGTCATGCAAGTCAAGCTCTTCCATTTTGGGCAAAAAAAGTTTGTTATCATCGCACGGTAGCGCTCACCATTCACAGTAACGTTGTGATTCGCATCATCTTTGAAGAAATACGGCCCAATGATGCCGCCAGCCCATAATCCGCACCAAACGGTTGTTTTTTGTGGATGCATTGGTAGCTCTTGCAATGCTTCTGGCTGCTCTTCACTCCAAATACGGCAGTTTTGCTTGTTCACGTATCCATTCAACCAGAAATGAGCCTCGTCGCTGAACACAATTCTTCGATAAAAAAGTGGATCTTCATCTAACTTTTCAAGAGCCCATTCACCAAAAATTTGGCGTTGTGGTAGGTCGTTTGGCTTCAATTCTTGCACCAGCTGTATCTTATAAGGCTTCACACCCAAATCCTTCCGCAAAATTTTCCACGTAGTGGAGTAACAGAGGCCCAATTGCTGCGAACGACGCCGAATCGATAATTCACGGTCATCACCAACACTGGCCGATACGGCTGCGATATTTTCTTCAGTTCGCACTCTACGTAAGAGAGTTGGTGGTTTAATGTCCAACAATGTAAATTTGGTGCTCAGTAGGTCGATTAAACTGACCATAAAATGGAAGAAGTGCGCGATGAACTTTCTTAACAGAGCACGCATTTTGGTAATAAAATTCAATAATTTGCAAGCGTTGTTCGTTTGTAAGACGATTCATGATTAAATTATAGACCAAACTGAAGATGTTTGACAGTGACACAAGATACAAAACGTGCGTGAGCTGTCAAAACTAGTGTTGCCAAAAAGATAATAGCAAAAAAATCACTCGTTATATATGTATTTATTTTTGAACATTTGTTAAAAAACGCAATAGAATATATATAACAAAAACTACACTTGTTTCACTGCGCTTTTAAATTAACTTTGCCCTTTAAACTAACATACAAAATATGTATGTAAATATGTTTAAAATTTGTTTATACAACACACAATCGAAGCAACATCTAACGTTTAGCCAATTTTATTCAGTACTAAAACGAACGCACAATATTTACAAGGCAAGTTGATTTTACTCAGCATTGAGCTTTGTTGCTAGATTTTTGTTGATTACAAATTTAGATTGTTTACAAGACGAGTTGGTTTTACTCAACGTTGAACTTTGTTCTCTGATTTTTGTTGATTACAAATTTTAGTGTATGAGTTAATCAAGCAAAAACATGATGTTTGGTGATCACTGGTGGACACATAATTAAAACATTTTCAGCTCTGCTATTTAAATAGCATTATTTTAATATCTTATTCCATTTTTTTTTTTTTTTTTTTTGGAAACTTGTAGGTAAATATGTTTTAAGTGATATCAGCAAAACTATACCTCAATATTAGTAACAAGTCATGGCAAAAGGACCAAGTTGCTCCGAAGAATAAAGGAAGGTAATCATTAATCTCACAGGCTCCGTGAAGACGGTGAATTTATTTTCTCAATCACTTTTTTGCTCTAGAGGAAAAATGTATAGTGCAATGAACAATTTTGATAACCGTGGGAGCTCAAATAATGTATCCAGAGCCTCCAAACCTCGTACAACCACAGCCAAAAATGATCAAATAATCATGAAGGCCTCCAAAGCTGACCGATTCAAAAGTTCTAAGCAGTTAAAAGTTGAATTAGAGTCATCGTATGATATCCGTATATTATCTAGAACTATTAGGCGGCGACTAAATTAAGGTGGCTTACGTGACAGCAACGCACAGTAAAAATTTTCGTTTATAAAAAAAATTTTTACATGCAGATTGATTTTTGTCAGAAAAACCTTAAGAAACCAATAACAGTTTGGAAAAATATTTTATGCCGCAACGAATGCAAGTTTTGCCGATAGGAATCAGATGTATGGCGTCAATACAATCTCAGATATTGTTTAAAGTAGTCCGAGCTAATTATTAGTATATATATATTGGTTCTATTATCAGAACAAGTGAATTTTTTATTATTATTATTAATTTTTAAAATTGTTAAAATTGGATTTTCTAAACTTATATTACTTATTTATATTAAGAACCAAATTTGAGTTAATCTATTTTTGAATTTAATAGTCCCAAGCCTTAATTGAATAACTATTGTGATTTTTTGTGTTGTTAAAGATTTTGTGACATAACTTAACGGTTTTTTGACGAAAGAGAAAACATATTCTGGACTTATAACTGAAGTTTAGTAACTTTCCGGTAGACATTGCGTATCGAGAAATTCCCCAAGAAGCTCCATATATATCGCCAAGAAGCCGATAAGTATTGATAATTTAATTTATATTTGAAAAATAAAATGGTCTTTATGTAAGTACCCAATATTGAAAAATATAAGTATTTTATTTTGAAGTTGAAATTGGGTGACCACTCTGGCGTTCACTCAATTGGTACCTAAACCATCTCAGGTTATCCCCAGCTTCCAATCCCTCGCCCGGTTTATCCCCAAACCGATAATTTTATTGCTAATTTCACCTAGCGACTTGGCAGGTAATTAAACAGATGTACCATCCAAACAGTAAATTAATTTACTACCAATAATGTTTTAATTATATGGCCACCACTGTATGTGGCACCTCTGAAATTTGCATTGATTAAATACACATAGTGCTGCTACTGTCTTTAAAATAATTATGTTGTTCATTGAAGCTTTTGAAGCTAACTTCATTTGTACTCCTGAAGTTGTGAAGTTTGCTGTGGTTTATTAGTATTAAAAGTACTGAATTGCGTTGTTTGTTTCTTTCTCTAAGAAAGACTAAATAATAAATGTTACTCTCAATTTCTCGTTATTTATTGACATTCAATGTAACAGTTACAATAATATATTAGGTAGTGTCGAAGTGCCATCTGACTTTTATGTTTGGTGATGAAAACTGTCAACCATGTTATCATTCGGATTATTTCTGTCATGTGCTGAGGAACTCCTAATTTTAAAATAGCTTTTGAGGCCAAAATTTCAAAGTCATATTTTCATGTGCTGAAAGTTGCGCGTTTTGTTAAAGCATAAACAGAAATTGAGATCGTAAAACTTTTTGTGATTGCGCTTACCAGCAATCAAATCTCATGACTGCAAAGGGTAATCACATTTATTTTTTGTGCAAAATGGGAGTTTCAGTACATATTGCTCCTTTATTGCAACATAGTCAAAATTAAAAAAAAAACTCAATTTCAAACAAGTCTTAGAAGAAATTTTTAGCAAATACCTCCTAAAGGTAACCGTTTAAAAGTTATTTGAATAAATTTTTAGGCAATTAAGCAGCGCGTTAAGATTGTTGAAGTCTTTTACGAAAACAGACGTTGGAATCAAAATGCTTTTCGTGTGTTTTTTTATTATGCACCCACAAGCAGAATTGCCTCATTTGGGCAAATGAGATTCCACGAGTGATTTTTGTCAAGCCGCTGCACTCACAAAGATTGACTGATTGATTTGGTGCGGCTTATGAGCTGGCAGCCCATATGGCCAAAAATTCAAACTACAGATCTGCACGCTACCAGCATGCTACAGATGCCTTAATTTTGACCACCGTGTACGTGAGTACAAATTCCGTTCGGATGACGAATTTTGACGCAGGGACTGTTCGTTTAAGAGGATGATGATTGCAATGTGTCCGGTCTAACCAACCACGGTTGCTAAGGTGAACGCTCCTCATTCAGATGGATACCAGTAGAGATTGTACGTTGCCAGGTGCGAACGTGGACAGGCGATGTGACGACGGGGTGCGGCTGTTGCTTTAGTGCAAGAGCCGTATGTCCGATAGGACAACATGACATGAGTGTTTGTCATTGTTTACTGTGCTTTGTATCCGTGTATGTTTTATGGTGCGATACTTAAATCTGGTGACAGGGATTCCCAGGAACTTGTTCCTGCCCAGCTATTGTGCAGTCCTTGGTTTTGGTTTAGACACAAACGCGGGAAGATTTCAATTGAGCTCAGTATGGAGTTGCATTGAAACTGGCTGCCGTGACCCAAAGACCGGAAGAAGATTTAGAAAGGTCCCGCTCCTAACCAAGGGTGAGATCAAGTCAAAACAAAATGAGATCGGAATTGGTACTCATGCATGGCAGTTTGTTATGTGTGGTAGACGTATGGTATTCACCCGATGATAAGATAACCGTGGGGCAAGGCCAGACTGGCAAGTACCCACGGAAATTGTTTTCACACCTACGGACAAGTTCAATAATAATCAAACCTTTACACTACTCATCAGTACTCATTTTCGGGGTTGGGACATTCTTCACCTCAATCAATTAGCAGCTCTTGTTATCTCTTAAGCTGAAGGTCCATGCTAGGCGTTTTATGCGCTGCGCTTTTTATGCGTTCTACACTTTTGTAAACTCAAGTTATATGCTACGCTTTTCATGCGTTAAAGTTTTTGTTGTGTTTGTAGTATTTTTTATATAATAATATTTTTTTAACACAGAAACATAAAATAACAATCCTCGGCACAAATATTCTTAGCGATAATTTTGAAAAAATACAGTGAATTGTGATCTTCGGCCATCAAAAACAACTGCCAGTTTTTATAAAGTAAACCCACTTTTTGCGTCGTACGCGTCTATACGTTCTATGCTTTGTGATGTGTAACTTGTCTCATACAATTGCACTGATTCTACTTTTTTGACAGACGCTTTTTTTTTTATTGGATCAGTACTCAGGGGATGATCCCTACATATTCTGATACATTGTACCAGAACTAGGAAAATAGGTTGTGAGGAGGTGGAAAGAGGGAGTAGTGTTTGTGGACGCGTTAACGCGTAGAGTGGACCTTCAGCTTTATCAGGCTGCAGGGTTGGTGAACACTAATTAATATTCCTTGGGGGCTCCTTCCTATCATCGAAGCATGAGCGTCACCACTTTCAACAGCCCACTGGCGTATTAGCTTGTTCGTTAGGCACAGGACACTTTTTTCGGCATGACTTTTTATAACTCCGCAATAATCGGTTTTCTACTTAATACTAATATTGTAACCACATTTCAATATGATTTTGATTTTCATGTAATAACGAGATTTGAAGCGCTGATTTCTTCTGGTAGAAGTTTGCCTATTCTTTTTATCTAAAGTCAGTGAGCTGGAGGAGCTTCCTGTGAACAAAGAGCCAACCAGCTCAGTTTCTTAAGAAAAATCAGCTGACTAAATACTCTCACTTGCGTTGTTCGTTTGTAAGACGATTCATGATTAAATTATAGACCAAACTGAAGATGTTTGACAGTGACATAAGATACAAAACGTGCGTGAGCTGTCAAAACTAGTGTTGCCAAAAAGATAATAGCAAAAAAATCACTCGTTATTTGAATATGTACATAAATACATTATGACCGATTTTTGTGTATTGAAAGCAGTTTTTGTACTCTGGCTGTGGGTCACTTAAAACCAAACATCCCTTATGAGATTAATAATTATTTTTGCATGGTAGAGTTGGTTAAAAGCAAGAGCGCTTGTGTATCCCTTTCCAGCGATGTTATTTTTTCAATTTTCTTATTGTTTTATAAAAATATACTTGAACGATTTTTTCTTGTACTTGAAGGGGTTGGAAAGTATTCAAAAAAAAAAATTTGCATTCAACACAATTTATTTATCTATTCGTATATTCTTTTTTATTTTTTGCTTTTGGAGCCGTTCGAGTTCTTTAAGCGCAATGGTTTGTCTTATACTTTAAATACCAAATTAAAATTTATTTACTTTGTAATCAGCAATGCAGGGGAGGGGACAGTAATCACTTATTTTGCAATAATGAGAAACAACTCGCTTTGTATTTAAAGTTGGCGATGAATAAGAAATTGTTTATAAAAACCTAAAAATTCTACACTATTTAAATAAGTTAAGTTTTAACTGGATTTCAATCTGACTTAGAGTATAGATTTCATTTAAAGTCCGTCTTTGGATTTTTCGATGTGGCACTAGTCACATTAGTAGTTCGTTACGCACAGACAATCGACAAACTACGATCGAATGAGGCCCGTCTTGAAAAAAACACAGCACTTATTATATGATTGATATAACACACACACTTAGAGCAAACGTTTAAGTATTACTTCCTACATGTAGCAGTAAGATTATTCAGCTTGCGGCCCGATTGCCCACCTAGGTTGGGAATTATATAGACTCCCAGAAAGCTGCTCCCCTGGACAGACAAAGCTGAGCATTCGTAGAAGAGGTGGAAACCCTCTCCTTGCTTCTCTCTATCCTGGCAACTGCATCAAAATTCATTACGAGGAAGTCAAAATCTTGATGTCTTCCCAGCATAATTGCTTATAGCTGATCTAAATGTAAGCCTCGTAACTAAGAGTTTAAAGTCTTTGAAGAACTAAATTCATATAACTCAGTAGTGGAGGTGACTTCCTCTCATATGGCTCCAGTATAAAAATTAATATATGTTTCACTCTCCAGGAAATAAATCATGAATAGCAGCTAATGAGTCAGTTGTAACATGAGAAGTGGCTGCATCTAGCTGAAAAAAGGTGTTGCGGTTGTAGCCATTCCAGTTTTGCACTTCTGTAGCTAAATAAGTCCGGATCATATGAAAATATGGCAGCCCAAACAGTAACTTTTGACGAGTGCATGGGCTTCTGATGCAGTTGTAGCGGATTCAGGAAAGCCCAGTATCTGCAATTTTGTTTATTCATGTGACCGTTGATGTGAAAAATCGATTCATCTGAGAGCCAGATGTTACTGAAACTCCTAAAACGGTTTGTCATTGTCCTGCAGAATTCGACTTGTTATTGTCAGGATCATCAGGCTTCATTTCTTGAACAATAACAATTTATAGGGGTGAAAATGTAAGTCTTTCAAAATAATGCGATACATAGTAGATTTGTTCAAATTAAGAGAAGCTGCGCGCAATCTCAACGACTGTCGTACGTCGCTCATAAGAGACTGGCGAACGCGGTCGGCGTTCATGCTCACTCTTGCTGTCCTTTTGCGCCCAGAAGATTTGGCCGACATTGTATTCCCAGTCTCTTCAAACTTGCACACCCAAGGCTCAATTAAATTGGTACTTGGCACTTGTTTTGAGTTTGTTTAATTAAAATCTGTCCTGTAGAGACGAAGAACAACAGTATGTGAATCGTTGTTTTTATAAAACAACGATTATTGTACCCCGTTTCTGTAAATTTTGTGAGAAGTTCACACATCGAAAACTATGAAAAAATTCCATCGTTTCTCGATTAGTATACGGTGAGCGTCCTTGAATAAAGTAAAATTAATCCTCTTTATAATTTTTTCTTTAGGCTGAGTGAGCAAGGATTTCTGAAAATAATCGCACAACAGTTCAATGCCTACACCTTTACATGGTAACTGTCCAAAATATGTGTAGAATAAAGAAAATCCTACCGTGTAAAAACAAAACATATTCAGTAGTAGAGAAATCCAAATGCAAAAATTTTCTAAAAAAAAAAGTTCTATTTGATGGAAACTAAAAATCCAAACAATTGAGTTTTTATTCGCTATTCTAGCTTCTAACATTGGTACCAATAAAAAATTATAACCAGCTTGTTTTCTATGTTTCCCAGCTATCTATATGTCGACATTTCATAGGAATTAGCCTAATCATCAGTAGACTTTGGAAATTTTTTGAAAGATATTCTCAAACATTCAACTTTATATCCCAACAATCCAAAAAAAATTGCTGAGAATTTAAAAAGAAAAATGCTCTAATAATATCCGTCAAAACACAAAAAACAAGCTTTTTCTATTTAAAGGGTGTTTTTTTAAGCTAGATAGAACTTTAAATTGTAAAAAGTAACACAAAAAATTAAATTTTGATGAAACATTTTTTTTATTTGTTTCAGTATACTCTGACAAATCATCATGAATAGACTCACGCTTGAACAACGCTACGAAATTATCCAAATTTACTTTGAAAATCAGTCGTCGATTCGCGCAAATATAGACGCAAAATTGTGTTCAGCGATGAGGCGCATTTTTGGCTTAACGGGTTTGTTAATAAGCAAAATTGCCGCATATGGAGTGAGACCAATCCACAAGAGACCCTACAGACTTCATTACATCCAGAAAAATGCACTGTTTGGTGCGGTTTTCATGCTGGTGGCATCATCGGACCTTATATCTTCAAAAATGAGGCCGGAGCTCGCGTTACGGTCAATGGAGATCGTTACCGCACCATGATCAATGATTTTTTGTTTGAAAATATGGATGACATTGATCCGGAGGAGATGTGGTTTCAACAGGATGGCGCTACGTGCCATACGGCGAACGCAACCATCGACTTACTGAAATCAAAATTTGGCGATAAGTTGATTTCGAGAAATGGACCTGTCAATTGGCCTCCAAGGTCGTGCGATTTGACACCTCTCGATTATTTCCTGTGGGGCTACGTGAAGTCACTGGTTTATGCTGATAAACCAGCAACAATTGACGCCTTAGAGGCCAGCATTGTTCGTGTTGTTCGTGACATACGGCCAGCAGTGCTCGAAAAAGTGGCCCAAAATTGGACGTCCAGAATGCGCTTCGTCAAGAACAGCCGCGGTGCCCATATGCCCGAAATCATTTTCAAATTTTAATGTCACGTATTGATCTTTCGAATAAAAAAAAATTTTGATTACAATTTAATTTTTTGTGTTATTTTTTACAATTTAAAGTTCTATCGGGCTTAAAAAAACACCCTATATAAACGTCTCTCACATTTCTTTACACCTTTCAAACAAATGAACAACCGTTGGTTGCTACGATTTACTTTTTGAAAGTATCGAAAAGCAGAGAACAAAAATTCAAACAATCAAGTTTTTTATTCGCTATTTTAGCTTCTAACATTTATACCAGTAAAAAATTATAAATAGCTTGCTTTCTATGTTTCCCAGCTATTTATATGTCGACATTTCATAGGAACTACCCTAATCATCAGTAGACTTTGGAAATTTTTTGAAAGATATTCTGAAAACATATTCGATGTACATATGTAGAAACCAAAAATTTTATTTAAAAATTATAAAGTTCAACAAAAATTCAATAAATTAATATTTACATCTCTGGGTACGGAGAATTATTAAAATACAAACATATGTATGTTAATAACTAAAAAGAAATACCGCTAGTTCTGAGACAGCAAACGCTGTACAAACAATGTGGGCAATTAACAAAATTAAATAATTAAGTGCTCGGTGGCTGAGTAGTTAAAGCAGCAGATCATGTTACCTCATGACCCGCGTTCAAATCCCAGTGGGTGCTGATGAGTAGTGTAGCGACTACGAAACAGCTAGTTGTCCCCCAGCTAAAGATTTGATTATTAATTTTCTTGTCTTCTTCAATCAATAATTATTGATCACAGCAAATTTGTATTGTAAAAAATTCTTCTTAAGAAAAAACTTAAGAAAACAAATCAAAAATTTAATTTAAAAATTATAAAGTTCAACAAAAATTCAATAAACTAAAATCTATTTTTTATATATCTGAGAATTTAATTATGGTATTTGTTTTAAAGGCATGTTCTTTAATTATGGTTTTAATTAAAATCGTTTGATTGGAAAATGGGACAAGCTAATGCATGAGAGTATGCATAAGCATGGAAAAGGTAGGGGAATAGCGTTAGTCTAGGGAATGAAGACTATGGTCAGAAGGGGATTCCTGATAAATAAATACGCAAATATATTACCAATTACTTACATTCGTGAAAATTTATTTGCAAACTAAAAATTGTTATAATTCAGTGAAACTTCAGCTTAGAACACTTCAAGACGCCACAGGATCTTATATAAGCGAGAGTCCACACGAATAATAATCCAAATGAAGACCGGAAATCAGTCAATTATAAAAATTTAAGGCGTAAAAGTGCAATTAGTGGTGAATGTTTCCATTCACAATTAATCACAGGGATGGAACTTCGTTGTCGGTTAATTGCTTTAAAGCGATTTTACAAATATATGTATAGGGTGTTTTTTTAAGCCCGATAGAACTTGAAATTGTAAAAAATAACACAAAAAATTAAATTGTAATCAAAATTTTTTTTTATTCGAAAGATCAATACGTGACATTAAGATTTGAAAATGATTTCGGGCATATGGGCACCGCGGCTGTTCTTGACGAAGCGCATTCTGGACGTCCAATTTTGGGCCACTTTTTCGAGCACTGCTGGCCGTATGTCACGAACAACACGAACAATGCTGGCCTCCAAGGCGTCAATTGTTGCTGGTTTATCAGCATAAACCAGTGACTTCACGTAGCCCCACAGGAAATAATCGAGAGGTGTCAAATCGCACGACCTTGGAGGCCAATTGACAGGTCCATTTCTCGAAATCAACTTATCGCCAAATTTTGATTTCAGTAAGTCGATGGTTGCGTTCGCCGTATGGCACGTAGCGCCATCCTGTTGAAACCACATCTCCTCCGGATCAATGTCATCCATATTTTCAAACAAAAAATCATTGATCATGGTGCGGTAACGATCTCCATTGACCGTAACGCGAGCTCCGGCCTCATTTTTGAAGAAATAAGGTCCGATGATGCCACCAGCATGAAAACCGCACCAAACAGTGCATTTTTCTGGATGTAATGGAGTCTGTAGGGTCTTTTGTGGATTGGTCTCACTCCATATGCGGCAATTTTGCTTATTAACAAACCCGTTAAGCCAAAAATGCGCCTCATCGAAGTCGTCTATAAGTTGCGCGAATCGACGACTGATTTTCAAAGTAAATTTGGATAATTTCGTAGCGTTGTTCAAGCGTGAGTCTATTCATGATGATTTGTCAGAGTATACTGAAACAAATAAAAAAAATGTTTCATCAAAATTTAATTTTTTGTGTTACTTTTTACAATTTAAAGTTCTATCTAGCTTAAAAAAACACCCTTTACATTGTAAGCAAAGCAGCTTCGTCTTACAACTGTACCACAAACCTATTTACCCAGCCAACAGGTTATTTTACGGGGGAAAACTAAACAGTAAAGAAATACTTGTGATTCCGAAAAACTTGGATCACTCTCACTCTCCAATATTTGCTTTCAGCAATACTGACATCAAAGACACGTCTTTGGCTAGCTATGTTTCGAAAAAATTAAATGCCTGTTACCGCTTTCAGTTGTACGTTAATACACAAGACACAAAAGAAATCATATTTGTTAGAAGAAATACTAAATTAGAGTCAAATCAACACTCGATGATAATATTTTTAGCACTTAAGACGAAGCTGCTCTAGGTTTGCACATTGTATATAGAGCTGTGCCGGCTCGTTCATTTTAGTGACCGGTCACTTTCGTTCAGTTACAAAAGACTGATCCGTTCATTCATTTCGTTCAATCGGTTACTTTTTACTTTTTTTAAAATTTTGCGGTTAATTATCCACACAGCACTGGAAAATGAACAAAACAAGATAGCAAAATAAAAAATTTAAAGTGAAAAAAAAAAAAAAATATTGTTTTAAAAAGAAGAAATAATTTTAAATAAAAACTATTTTGGTGTGATAAATTTTGATTGGTTTCATAATCGATTTTTGTTTTATTTCAGATAATTTAAAATAATACAAAGAAAAAACCACCCCCACTTTAGTTAAACTACACAACAAAAACAAACATGAACATGACACAAAAAGAACGAAAGATATTTGGACGAAAGCTACCCAAATTGAACGGCTCACTATTGAACGAAAAGTGGTCAGTTTAATGACCGTTCAACGAGATGATACGTTCAACGAGATGATCCGTTCAATTTAACCCGTTCGTTCATGAACGACACAGCTCTAATTGTATACAAAAATGACTTAATAAATCCTATAAAACTGAAGTTTGGCATCACTTTGAAAGAAGTTATATTGCCATGCAAGACACTATGGGTCTAACAACTCTAAAAATGCCATTGCAGACATGCTGACGTCATCAAAAACTGCAGTAAAGATTTGTGGAAAGCTGTAAGTAAGATAAAACATAAGCTATGTAAACACGGTTGTCAGATGTTACAATATTGTAAGATCTGGCAACATGCTGACAATGAAAAATTGTCCCGCAGGAGTAAATTCTGTGTTCAGACTATCGTAAGAAAATCTTACAATTTCATTGTCAGACTATGAAAAAAATTGCCAGACATGTTGTAAGGCATTGCGACTTATGTATATCAACAACCAGCTGTTTGGCAGTGTTGCTCATCAAACTTTTTTCTGTCAATGATGCCATTGTCAGGTGCATTAATTTTATACATCTGACAATTAAAACTGAGCTTACAATAACAGCCAATTATCTGGCAATGCCGACGAAGAGTGTTCTCACGATTGTCAGATGCCTTGCAACATTGTCGTCAAGGTATACACGGTAGCAGCACTACGGCATATGACAGTTTTTTGCTACTGGCAATATAGAAGGCTATTTACATCAAATGTATTGCTTACATTTTTGAAAGTGAATTTAGTGTTTTATTCTGAATTAAACATACACAAATTATTTTGTGAACATAAAAATAATTCAAATAAATATAATGTTTAATTATGAAAAGGTACATTCATAGTTTATAATTGTGAAAATAGTTACAAATATTTTTGACAAACATAGGTTACCAGATGCCTGTTTTTGTTGTATTGTTGTAATTTTGCTCTAGTGATGCCACCGTGTCTACGTTAATGCACCTTGATTGTCGCCTTACAATTGATTGACAATGGTTTTTCTGACAACGTTGTAAGTTAAAAATTGGCAGTTCACACGATTGTAATACATTTTTAGACAATTTTACTGGCAATATTGTAAGATCTGACAACCGTGTGTACGTAGCTATACTTGTATATTAAAGCAGGCTGGACCTGCGCAAAATGCAGTGTTTCTGCATGTGCTCAGCATAGCATCGTACAACATACATAGCATATAAAAACTTAAAATTTATTTTGCTTACAATGCACATAATAGCCCATATTTTCAATACCAAATACATAGAGGCTGATCCGGCGATGTGGGTGGAAGAATTATGAGGAAAGATTTATTTATTTATGTAAATATAGGATGCACAGCATGGGCGGGGTGACAAAGACCTTATTGCCCAAGATAGTATTAACAGTACGTTTGTAACGTCGCTATGACTAACTATGCCTTCACATAAGAAGTTTCAGCGTGGATAACACTGAAATACCTCCAAAAAACGGTAAACCAATACTAACTGTTGAGGCAAACTGTTAACCAGTGCGAGTGAGACGCCAAACTCTCGAAAACCGAACAACAAAAACAACATACCTGACCGCACTTAGGAAATAATTACGATGAGAGCTGTTCTTTAGCCCAGAGCTGCTTTACGACTGATGTAAGAAAAGATATCACAAAATATTTTAAGAAACTCAAGTGAAATAAAAAGTGGATATTAAAGACGTTCAAATCGATGAAACCTGCATAATGGATGGCAGTTTTCAGCCATTGGACACGCTACTTGCTATACAATAGCCAACGGGCTGTAAAGTCTGAAAAAACCAAGATGAAAATAAAAATCATATCAGAAAAAGTTGGAATCTGTATAGTTCCTTGATAATATCATGAAAGTCATTAAACGGGTTGAGGCCCGGGGAAGTTCTCGCGATACTGATGGGGCTGACTATAAACGTCTCGAATTTCACACACATGGGTAAATTTCATTTACTTGTGCGTTATTATTGAGAGCATTATTGTTATATGAGATGAATAATCTAGAGTAAGATACGTATAGTATATTATAACAGTTATAAAAACAAAGGCAGTTTTAAAGCGCCAGCGCCAATATTTTTTTCAATTTATGTATGTACATATTTTTACTTTTTGAATTTATTTATTATTTTTCTATTTAATTTCTCGACTTTGCAAGTTCTTTTTTTTTTATCTTGGACTAGTACTCAGGGGATGTCCCCTACATATGCAGTGCATTGTACCAGAACTAGGAAAATAGGCTATGAGGAGGGGGAAAGATGGAGTAGTGTTTGTGAACATTTGACTTGAACTTTCCAATGCTATAACAGACAGGAAACACGTCAGCAGGCAACTTATTCCACAGACGAAGCGTACGGCTGAAAAACGAATTCTCTCTGTAATGCGTAGTACGATTCCCTGGGCAATCGACCACAAATGGATAAGCTCTGGACGATGAACGCGTGCTACGTAAAAATGTACGAGTTTCGGGAACAAGACCCCTGATCTCGTCAGAGCAAAATCCATTGTAGTAACGATAGAACAGAGTAACGCACCCTACACTGCGTCGATGCTCCAGTGAGTCAATAGAGTTGGATACCCTACTGTCACCGATAAGCTTCTTCGCCCTCTCCTGCACACGGTTGAGCAACCCCAAAATAGACTTTGACCGGCCCAAACATGAGAGTTGTATTCCATTTTCGGTCGGATGTAGGTGGTATAAATAGTAAGGAGGTCGGATGGAGTGAAGTACATCTTACACCGTTTCAAAAAACCGAGGCACTTGAATGCTTCTTTTAGAGACATGAAAAATGTGATCATTCCAACGAACATCACGCTGTATTTTCATTCCAAGAACATCGAGAGCATCCGATTCCTCAATATTTATACCATCCATGTGTACAGATGAAGCAGCAAATGTTTGTGTGTTAATAAACCGCACTGGGTCTTACGAGCGTTAAAAGCGACTCTGTTTTTACGACCCCATTCGGAGATTAATAGAAGATCACTATTCAGTGTCAGTATTCTGACAATTTTTTCCATAGAATAGTCTGAAAATCGTTTCAAACGAATTTATTGTGTGACAATTTTCTGGCAATAAAATTCTAAGTTTTTCTAACAATCATCTGAACTGACAACTTAACTATTACTGTAAATTTTTGCTTTTCATTATGTTGCCAGTACATTCTCAGACTTTACGACATTGTCAGATCCAACAATCGTCTGTACTTAGCAGTGTTGCCAGGAGGTTTTTTGTGAAATCCCTACTATAGCGCATAAAAATAGTTATTTTCCCCTAAAATCAAAAATATATTATTTTAATACGATGTTTATGTTTATTGTAACTTCAAACAGGTAGAACTTTTTACTAAAAAGTAAATTAGTTGAATTAGTGAAAAAAAATTTAACTTAAAAATTAATAAAAATCTATGTATGTGTTTAGCTATATAAGTAAATTCGTTTAAGGGACTTGGTCTACATTCTAATTCAAACTGGTATATGAGTTTTGTGATGGAATAAGGAAGAATATCACATAAGATAAATTCAGCCTTTTAGGAGTTGGAAAAACACAGGAAATTATTTTCATATTGTTCGAGGATGGATTGATATTGAGTAGGAAAAATATATTTTAATATAATATAAAATAATTTTAATATATATTAAGTAGGAAAAATACATTTTTTTTCAAAAACCATTTAATTCTCAACATAGTCTTCTTTTAGCTCAATACACTTAGTAAGACAATATTCCAACTTTTTTATACCATCTAAATCACACGGTTTTGGGAACTCCTCAAAATACGAGTTAGTTTTGGTCCGTTTTTGGTTGAGATTAATTTCTTTCCAGCGAGCCATTTTTTCAAGTTTGGAAACAGAAACAATTCCCTAGGAGCTAAATCTGGACTATAAGGTGGATATTCAATCAGTTCAAATTGTATTTCACGTAATTTTAGCATCGTATCTAATGCTGTGTGAACTGGTGCGTTGGCTTGAAGAAAGAGCACTTTTTTCTTCTTTAAATGTGGACGTTTTTTCTTGATTGCATCAATCAACTGATCCAATAATGCACGATAATATTTTTCTAAGATTGTAGATCCTTTTTCAAGATAATCGACGTGCAATGTTCCGTGTGCAGTCCAAAATACAGTGGCCATAACCTTGCCAGCCGATTTCACTATCTTCGCCTACGTCGAAGCACTTCCACCAACTTCCTCCACCCATTGTTTACACTGATTTTTGGTTTTAGGTGTGTAGTGGTGGACCCACGTTTCATCAACAATTAGTAATCGACGCCCAATATTAATCAACAAGATCACGCTTTATCTTGGGCAAACACCGCAGTTAAGTGGTCTGTCGAACTCGGGTTTCTTTGACACTGAGCAAACGCGGCATCCATCTTGCCGATAGCTTTTTCAGATGCAAATGTTCATGCCAAACTAATTAAAAAGCTTACAAATGAGATCTTAGAATGCATATGGAATTTCAAACTTCACGGTTTAGTTGTTTTCTGTTCTTGTACGTCCGTTGGTAGTTATAGAAAAAACCCCTTCCATCAGTCTTAATACGATTTTAGAAATTTTGGCGTTATTGGGAAATACTTATTAAAATATTTAACATTGTATGTAAATTGGATGAAAATGCAGCGATATCAAATTTGGACAACGATTTTACCTCATAGTCGGAAAAAATATAATAGTAAAATAATAAACAATAGTGTTAACCATTTGTGATAATTTAAAAATTTCCTACAATAAGCCTAATCATATAAAGTCATGTAAAGTCTGTAAAGGGAAAAATCCCTACGCTTGGCAACACTGGCACGTAGCTTTATTAACATTTTAACACACTACTTTGCAATAGAAGTTTTTGCTGGGTATATTTACTAATCAAGAAAATATTTTAAACCCCTCTTAAAGTGAAGAAAGTAATAGTTTTAAGTATAACAAGAACAAATTTAGAAATTTAGATTACGTAAATAACTCTGATACAAAAATTAAAAGTTTTATAAGAAGATTGACGGTTAAAAATAAATATGTAGCACCGAAATAATAGATGGTTTGATAATGAACTGTGATACTTAAAGAGTAAAAAGATTATAAAGTAGTGATGCCCAAAGAGAAATCCATAGTTACGCTCTGAGTGTAAATAAGTTTGCACTGGGAGAAAAAATAAGCAAATCAATGAAATCGTTTTACTTACAATTTAATTAAAATTGAAGTAAAAGTAAAGAATAAATATATGAACTTATGTTTTTAGTATTTTTAGTAAATTTTATAGCACAAAAAGTAAAAAATACACAAAATACATACAAACAACAAGGAATAAATTCATACAGCCGCGCGCATGTTCATTCGTCGCTGTCTCATTGACGACTAAAGTAATGAGCGTAAGATTGTGTTTGCTTCTGCTTACCACTTTAATACAATGAATGGGCCAAGGCGAATCCATTACTAGGTGAACTTAACAGCACAGGTGATTATTTTTTGCTTCTCGCGTTTTTTCCAATGAGACTGTCAAATTTTTTTTCTTTTGTTTACAAACTTTTTCGCGCCATTTTAACCTGAAGATTTTTTTTGTACGATTTAATGCAATTTTAAGAAATTTGTGTGAATTTAAAAGTGAAAAACTAATATAATATTTGATTTTAATTACAAACAATTATAAAAGTTTATATTTAACGTTTATATAAAGTTTTTTCCCAGCTGAACAATCTTAGGCGAATTTAGATTTTGACATTCACGATATGTTTTACAATAACAAAATAGATAAAGGGTGTTTTTTTAAGCTAGATAGAACTTTAAATTGTAAAAAGTAACACAAAAAATTAAATTTTGATGAAACATTTTTTTTATTTGTTTCAGTATACTCTGACAAATCATCATGAATAGACTCACGCTTGAACAACGCTACGAAATTATCCAAATTTACTTTGAAAATCAGTCGTCGATTCGCGCAACTTATAGACGACTTCGATGAGGCGCATTTTTGGCTTAACGGGTTTGTTAATAAGCAAAATTGCCGCATATGGAGTGAGACCAATCCACAAGAGACCCTACAGACTCCATTACATCCAGAAAAATGCACTGTTTGGTGCGGTTTTCATGCTGGTGGCATCATCGGACCTTATTTCTTCAAAAATGAGGCCGGAGCTCGCGTTACGGTCAATGGAGATCGTTACCGCACCATGATCAATGATTTTTTGTTTGAAAATATGGATGACATTGATCCGGAGGAGATGTGGTTTCAACAGGATGGCGCTACGTGCCATACGGCGAACGCAACCATCGACTTACTGAAATCAAAATTTGGCGATAAGTTGATTTCGAGAAATGGACCTGTCAATTGGCCTCCAAGGTCGTGCGATTTGACACCTCTCGATTATTTCCTGTGGGGGCTACGTGAAGTCACTGGTTTATGCTGATAAACCAGCAACAATTGACGCCTTGGAGGCCAGCATTGTTCGTGTTGTTCGTGACATACGGCCAGCAGTGCTCGAAAAAGTGGCCCAAAATTGGACGTCCAGAATGCACTTCGTCAAGAACAGCCGCGGTGCCCATATGCCCGAAATCATTTTCAAATGTTAATGTCACGTATTGATCTTTCGAATAAAAAAAAATTTTGATTACAATTTAATTTTTTGTGTTATTTTTTACAATTTCAAGTTCTATCGGGCTTAAAAAAACACCCTATAGTACTGAATTCGCCTTTCCGCTTGCATTCACCTGTATAAGTTGGCCTTGGGATGGGTATCGCTCAAAAGAACGTAACTAACATAAAAACTTAAATGCTCGAAAAAATTTTAATATCTTTACCAATAAATGAACCCCCACAATCTAAGTAAAATTTACAAAAATTGCAAAGAAAACATAATATTTGATGATTTTAGAAGGTTTTTTGCTTCTTCTGCAAAAAATTAAAATGAAATTAAAAGTGTAGTTACGCCCGTTTGCATTTAATATGACGATATAAAGTTGCGTACCATAAATATTACTTTCATTTCCTACATAAATTAACTTTACAAAAAAGGAAGTATGCATGCAGTTGCTTGAAAGATATGCTAGTAAAAATGTGATCTAAAAAAATCGTCAAAAATAGTCTTTAAATCGTCAAATCAAAATGACGTCAAAATGACGATAAATCGTCAAATATGGCAACTATGTTAAGAGCGGTTAAAAATAATACGATCGATTGCGTCGACCGGTGATTATAGTAAATAACAAGTCCAAGTTATTTGTGAGGTTGCTGTGTGGTTTAAGTGGCCGTGTCAAAATACATCACGCTTATTCATGGTGCCGAGTTCATATACTACAAGTAGTACGCTGCTCCGTGGGTTTTCCACAGCTGAATTTTTAATTATTTTTTTTGTCTTCTCCCATCAAGAGTCACTGATCACAGCCATTATTGTTATAAAAATATTTGATTTAGGGAAAAAACTAATTTAAACCTAAGAAATAATATAGATTTATTATAGTTATATATAAAATTTTTAGTTTAAACTAAACCTTTTTTAAAATAAGTGATATCATTTTCAAAATGAACAAAACCTTCTTCAGATTAAACGAAACTCTTTTAGATGAAACCTTTATCAAAATAAATTAAACTCTTTTCAGAGTAAATTAAACTTTATTCAAATTCAATTAAACATTTTTCAAATTAAATTAAACTAGTTTTAGAATTTAATAGAAAACAAAAGAAAAAAATAAAACATATTCATTTTTATAAAATATCGATCGGGTGGTTAAATTTCAAGGGCCGATGTTGAATGTGAACCACACCTAAACGCCAAGTTTTTTTCCGAATTTTATTTGACATTTTTCTATTTCAGTCTTACTCAATTTGAACCATGGAGAGATACACAATCCAACAACGTGTTAAAGTTATCCAGACTTATTATGAAATAGGCGTTCAAATCATCTTCAGTGATGAGGCATATTTTCACCTCAGTGGATTCGTCAATAAACAGAATTGCCGCATTTGGGCGAATGAAAATCCAAGAGTGACTGCCGAAAAACCAATGCACCCACAAAAAGTGACTGTTTGGTGCGGTTTATGTGCTGGCGGCATCATCGGGGCGTATTTTTTCCAAAATGTGGCCGGTCAGGCAGTTACTGTGAATGGTGTTCGCTATCGTGAGATGATAACGAACTTTTTATGGCCCGAATTGGAAGATATGGATGTAGACGATATGTGGTTTCAGCAGGACGGTGCCACTTGCCACACAGCTAACGAAACAATTGCTCTTTTGCGCAACAAATGCAATGGCCGTGTTATCTCACGTAATGGCGATGTCAATTGACCGCCAAGATCATGTGATTTGACACCGTTGGACTTTTTTCTTTGGGGTTATTTGAAAGAAAAGGTGTACGTCGATAAGCCAGCAACAATTCAACAGCTAAAGGATGAGATAATTCGGCACATTAACGGCATAGAACCTCCATTATGCCTCAGGGTCATCGAAAATTTGGACCATCGGATGGAGGTGTGCCGCCTTGGTCGCGGCGCCCATTTGGCCGATATTTTGTTCCATACATAATTGAGTAATACCAATATATCAGTAGTGTGTTTTGTCTTTGGTTCTGTATACACATGTTTTTCATTGTCGTCCGTGTTCCCCCCGGGGAACAGATTTTGCCTTGGCGTATTCCTAACTTAGGCGCTCTGTTTTTCGGGGAAAAGAGGGGAAGAGGTCCCTCGTTTGGTGCGGCAAACAAAACTCTAGGAAGCCACATGACTTATGTTGTGTTGGCTTCCGAAACCCTTACCAAGGGTATAAATTGGCAGAACGGGGATTAGTATGGCCCCCGCGAAGTTCTGCTTGCGCTTCGACCTGATCATGGTTGAGGTGCCTGCCTTGGCTGTAATGTTCTGGCTGTGGTTGAAACCTAAAACGCAGGAAGGGAGTGTTAGTATCCTTGATAATTGTTTGGTAATGGCTTTTTTCGAGGGCTAACAACCTCCCGAGGGTCTGTTGCCTATACAACAGATACGTGTACTGTAAGGAACCAGTGGTGATGATTGACGGGTGAGTTGGTTTAAGGGCTGATGCTCTTAATGGGCTTCGGCCTACCAACTCATTAAGCCTTGTCCTCCATTGATTGCTGGGAAATTGCATACATGTGGGATTAGAAAGCCCGAACTCCTCAACAAGAAGTTGTTCATATGACCGCAATCATATGACAAGAATTGCTACCTGTGTGAGCCTAGCAAGCCACAACGGGGGCGGTGGTGAATCGTGAAAAATTCACTCCGTGGAATTGGTCCACCATCAGGTTAGGCCGTCAAGGCAGGTACTGATGTAAATCATTTTCACAGTTGTCGTCCGTGTTTTCTATACTTATACTTATGTTTATTAATAATTTGTAAAAAACGAAATTATACCGTAATAGGTAGAGTTCTTTTTTTCATCATGTGTGCACGTGTTTTTTTTTATTATTTTATCTTTTTGTTTTTTCTCTATTTATTATTATTAATTTCTTTTTATTTTCCCCTTATGTATTTTATTGCCTTACGGTGTGCGCGGTATTGAACTAATTTTTATTATTCTGAGCAGTGTCGAAGGTATATACACTGATCAGTTTTAACTAATTTAATTTCAACACTTTAAATGCTGTGATAACGTTTGTTTTGATCGTTCCGTGTGTTCACAAATTTACTCCCTCCTTCATCCTTATAATCTATTTTCTTAGTTCCAGTACAATACATTGCATATGTAGGGGCTATCCCCTGAGTACTGGTCCAAGATAAAAAATAAAAATAAAATAAAAATAAAATTACAATAATTTCCTAAATAGTTTGTGTTTTATTCAAAATCAACATCGGCCCTTGAAATTTAAGCACCCTTTACTTGTTAAAATTAATGAAGAATTTGTCCACTGACCGCTTTAGGAATTATCATGATCATATCCATAACATAGTTCGCACAATCATTTTGATTAATTTGTGCGACTCTTTCCTCAATTACACTAACTATGTTATGCTCTGTGGTAATGCCACTTAAGGCCCGATCAGACTATTATACAAGTATAAATACTTTCATTCGATTTTGTGAGATAAAAGTCTAAATACATTTCTTACGACTGTCTAAAAGTCTAACGTAAACTAGATTTTGCATTCACACCATCACACTTGATATAAACCAAAAAATTTGAGTAGAAAAGAAAACAGCTGTTCATATTTTTTTATTTGTTCAGCAGAGAGATGTGCCAACATAAAACTTTACACGGCGGCAGGTGAGCTCTTCGCCGTAGGCGGTAGACGTGCCGGCGTTTGAAAATCTTTAGCAGCTAATATAATAATTATGTAAAACAGATCTAAATTTAAAAGCACCAACATATTTTATGTTCTACATATAGCATGAGCAAAATACATTTATACAGGACAGCTAAATCCCAAATTTCGAGCTTTCTTATAACGACAAAAAACACTATCGGTGACGGCATGCCATCGGCTAATAAATAGTCGGCTAGTAAATCTTTATACAGCTGGTTTGCTAAAAAACACAACTCTGATCCAATGTAAAGTATTATCGTTTAGAAAAGTTTCAAAAAACAACAAAGTCGTATGGGATGTCAAATTTTTATCGTATTTTTTTTCGTATGTATGACGGATTACATTCAGACTATCAGACTTGCACGTATTATTTGAATTTTTGACAAGTATTAATACAAAGTATAATAGTCTGAACTGAGCTTTAGTAATGATTGGGCGTGGAATTTTATCTTAGAAAATGATTTCCCTATCGGGTTCAACATAGAAGAATAAGGTGGTAAAAATTTAAGTGTACAATCACTATTATCCACGATATTTTGGATTTCCTGCATTTTATGGACTCTGGCATTACAACAAAATATGATAAACCTACAAATTCTAAAACTGGTTTAATTTAATTTAAAAAATGTTTAATTGAATTTGAAAAAAGTTTAATTTACTCTGAAAAGAGTTTCATTTATTTTGAAAAAGGGTTCGTTTTATATAAAAAGAGTTTCGTTTAATCTTAAAAAATTTTCGTTCATATTTAAAAAGATTTCATTTATTTTGAAAAAGGTTCAAGTTAAACTGAAAATTCTATAATAATTAATTATAAGTTTATTGTTTTGCATTAACATTTCTTATTTCGTTTGTTTTATTGAGCCATTAAAACATATATACATGTTCATATAGAGTTCAATTTCCTTCGGAAACAAAAATAAAACATTAAAAAGGGTTTTCAGTATTAAATAGTTTTTTTTTGTTGCTAACGGTATTTCTGGAGGGAACTTGCTCCGCTATATGTTAAATTCTTTTATAAAACTAAATATGTTATTAAAAAAACCAACATATGTATGTATGAATAAATTGAAGAATTTTGCGCCTGGAATTATATTCCAGCCGTCTTTGAACAACTTCAAAACTTAAAAAAACCAAAAAACGTTTGAAAATCAATTCACAAACTACAAAGCTATGCCAAGAAAAAGGCCCAAGTGCGAAAATCAAATGATAACTTCTCTTTTTTAAAGTGGATTAATATTATAAGTAGGTATATATGTATGTATATATGAATATGTACATCCGAACATACACATGTATGTATATGCAAGTACAAGTTTGTTTTAAGAAACCGTTTGAAAGCCGACGAAGTAATGCGTCAAACGTTTAGGTAAAATAAAAAAAAAAAAACTAATATTTTTCTCTTTCAAGAAAAATTTTGTCCATAACAAAGTTGACCTAAAAACTTTGTAACTAATAGCAGCTGAAAAGGACATACATACGAATGTAAATAAATAAAAATACTCATTTGTTATGCTCAAAACACACAATACAAAAAAAAACGGAAAATTATTAAAAGAAAGCCAAGGCAGTCAGTCACTCTCTGCTGAAAATAAGTATAAGAGTTCAAAAAAATCAGCACTCCCCTTACGTGCATGTGTGTGAGTACCAACAAATTAAAAATTTTTCCCCTGTCAAAAAGCAATCAAACTTGCTTAGACAATGCTTCTTCTTCTAGGCTAAACAACTCAATTCCTTTATGTGTATATTAAGAGCGGCATGTATACAATTAAAGAGTAAACAACTGTAAACAATTACTAAAGAGAGTGTATCCCGCCACCTACTGGCGGGTAGCTGCAAATATGCACATAAAAAATTTGTTATCAAAGACAAAAGCATGTTTGCAAGGATACTTGTCTAGGATGATACATAATTTTAGCTTTAACTTGTTAAGAAATTTTTATAGCACAAAAAGGTGGTGACAGATGGTAGTGTTGAAAAGCTTAGCTTTCAAAAGCTTGAAGCTTTTAAGTTCTTTTCAGTGGAATTGGAAATTTAATGCAAGATCTTGCCCACAAACACCGTATTAGTCAAATGACCGGTCATATGCTGTGAGCGTCAAAAAAAAAATGTACAATAACTTTTTCTACAACATAGTACTGTTTTCAGTCTTTAAAACAGGGCTGTCAGAAAAAATCTGGAAGAAATCGTCAATATCCCGATAATTTTTGAAAATATCGTCATTTTAGTTTTGAAATATCGTCAGAAAAATCGGACTTATTAAACTTCGATATTTTTAGTGTATTTTATAATTTTATATTTATAATTATACCCTTCACAAAAATGTAAAGGGTATATATAAGTTTGTGATTCCGTTTGTAATTTCTACAGTTTTTTTTTGCGACCCTATAAAGTATATATATTCTGAATCAGAATTAATGGAAAAGTCGATTAAGCGATGTCCGTCTGTCCATCTGTCCGCTGTTGAAATACCGTTTCTGAGAAAACCATTAGACTTAGAAACTTTTTTCTTTCACCATTCTTTTACCCCATCGATTCATGGGTTTGCTATTGAAATTCAGTAATATCGGTCCACGTATAGCTGAGATATATTCAAAATTCCGAAAAAAGCCATTTTTTTTTTGCAGTTTTGTATGAAAATTTTTGAAAACAAAAGTTGTTTGTTTTGCTTCAAACTTCACACACTTATTAAGCATGGTGACTTAAAGGCAAAAAATTTTTTTTTCAGATATCGGTCCATATATACCCGAGATATAGCCCGAACCGGATTTTTTATGAAAATGTCGCGTAAGCGAACTTAAACAACGTTTTTTTGCTCAAAAGCAGTTCTGGTAATGAAATTAGGTTACATAAATATGGAAAAAGAAAATTTCCGATATCGGTCCATATATACCCGAGATATAGCCCAAATCGGATTTTTCATGAAAATGTCGCGTAAGCGAACTTAAACAACGTTTTTTTGCTCAAAAGCAGTTCTGGTAATGAAATTAGGTTACATAAATATGGAAAATGAAAATTTCCGATATCGGTCCATATATACCCGAGATATAGCCTAGAACGGGTTTTTCATGAAAATGCCGCGTCAGCGAAATTAAACAACTTTTTTTACTTAAAAGCGGTTCTGGTAATAAAATAAGGTTATATAAGTATTGAAAATGAAAATTTCCGATATCGGTCCATATATACCGCAGATATAGCCCAAACCGGGTTTTTCATGAAAATGTGGCGTAAGCGAACTTTAACAACTTTTTTGGATTAAAAACAGTTTTGGTAATGAGATGAGGTTATATAAATATGGAAGATAAAAATTTCCGATATCGGTCCATATATACCCGAGATATAGCCTAAACCGGGGTTTTAATGAAAATGTCGCGTAAGCGAACTTAAACAACTTTTTTTGCTTAAAAACAGTTCTGGTAATAAGATGAGGTTATATAAATATGGAAAATGAAAATTTCCGATACCGGCCCATATATACCCGATATATAGCCTAACCGGTTTTTTGATGAAAATGCCGAGTAAGCGAATTTAAACAACTTTTTTGTGCTCAAAAGCAGTTCTGGTAATGAAATAAGGTTGTATAAATATGGAAAAAGAAAATATCCGATATCGGTCCATATATACTCGAGATATAGCCTGAACCGATTTTTCCAATAACATTTTTTTTTGCTGAAAAGCAAATCTTGTTATAAAAGAAGGTAACGAAAATAGGGAAAATTAAAATTTCTGATATCGGTCCATATATACCCGAGATATAGCTTAAGCCGGGTTTTTCATGAAAATATCGCGTAAGCGAATTTAAACAACTTTTTTGTGCTCAAAAGCAGTTTTGGTAGTGAAATAAAGTTATATTAATATGAAAGATAAAAATTTCCGATATCGGTCCATATATTCCCGAGATATAGCCTAAACCGGGTTTTTCATGAAAATGTCGCGTAAGCGAACTTTAACAATTTGTTGTGCTTAAAAGCAGTTCTGGTAATGAAATAAGGTTATATAAATATGGAAAATTAAAATTTTCGATATCGGTCCATATATACCCGAGATATAGCCTGAACCGATTTTTCCATTAAAAAAATTTTTTTTTTGCTGAAAAGCAATTCTCGTTATAAAAGAAGATTACTAAAATACAGAAAATAGAAAATTCCGATATCGGTTCATATAAAACCGAGCATATTTAGGTCACATTTTTAAATATACTATACATATACGTGACTATCGTGAAGGGTATTTTGATTCGGTCCAGCCGAATATACTACACTCTTACTTGTTTTTATTTAAAAATACAAGTAAAAGTGTGGTATATGCGGCTGGGCCGAATCTAAAATACCCTTCACGTATATGTATAGTATGTATTACAAATTGGAACTAAATATGCTCGGATATACATGGACCGATACCGGAATTTTCTATTTTCTGTATATTAGTAACCTTATTTTATAACTAGAATTGCTCTTCATCAAAAAGAAAACATGTTAATGGAAAAATCGGTTCAGGCTATATCTCGGGTATATATGGACCGATATCTGAAATTTTTTCATTTAACCTGAAAATTTAGTTGAAGATACAAAGGTATATCTGATGAATTTACAGCCTATCTTAAAAACAAATCCTGATGATTCGGTCGATAACAATTCAGCAAAGTTTGAAAAATGATTTTGCACATGGCTCTGATTCAAGTGTTTTGACAACGTCCGACGTAATACGAGCTCAAAAAGGTTTGCCACCGCAAATGTATGACGCTTTTGTACTTTATGCAGGTGCAGACTTAAACTACGCATCAGAAATTTTAACGAAATTGGAAGATAATCCAGATTATCGGCAATGTCACAGAATTCACTTCCGTTCGGAAATGGAATTGAATCGGTTTTTTAATTCATCAAAAAACGAAAATTTAAAACTTTTTCGGAATGAAATCAATTCCATAAGACAATACTAGTTTCAGTCTTAGAATTAGAAATGATTTCATTCCGAAAAGTCTTTTATTTTTCGTTTTTTGAAGAAGTAAAAGAAGAATTCAATTCCGTTTCCGAACGGAATTAAGCTCTGTGACATGACTGTATAGCTTTAAGTTGTGCATGAAAGATCGTGATTTATTAGCAGGCGTTCAATTCGAACATGTTGCACTTACCCAATTAATAGAAGAAAGATGCAAACATCTTATTGTGATTTTAACAGAAGAATTCCTTTAAAGTCCTGAAAATAAGTTCTTAGTTAATTGCACTCAAGCGTTGCAAATACAGCACAAAACTCGAAAAATTGTTCCATTGCTGTATGAAGATAGTGTCAATATCCCACGAACTTTAAAAATATATACACATTTGCGTTACAACTCGGTCACAGCTACTCTATTCAACTTTTGGTCCAAATTGTCCAATTCCATACAAAATGTTACTGTAACTACAGATCTGAATACAGCATCAACATCAAATTGTAGAATTGACCCAACTAATAGTGTGGCATTAAATGATTTAATATTTCAAGGCCCAAATGTGCCTTCTGCCGATATTGACCCACCAAAAAAGAAGGAAAGATCCAAACGTAAATCGTTTATTGTACGAAATAAAAGTTATAATGATGTTGTGTTGCGTAATGCACACTCAACGGGACAGTTACATACAACACGTCACTGCAGCAATGCGTTTAGTATTTCCGACTTATCAAGTACTTCATTTTCCAATGACACAAAAAAGAAACAGAAATGGTCTTCGAAAATTTTAAAAAAGGTCTATTCAGTCGTAGCAGCTCTAAACTTCAAGAAGCCTGAAATAACTTAATGTTGCTTTTAATTATATTTTGACATAATTTTTGTTGTTTTTGTTTTTGTTTTTTTTTTTTTTTTTCATTATTATAAGCTAATGTTCTTTTTGTTATATTAATTAAAAACATTGAAAATTGTATAAAAACATTTTTTTTAAATAAATGAAATCGTTATCATATAAAGATTTGGCAAAACAAATTAGGAGCAGAAGAAAAATAACCTACATGGCTTAATGCACAGAAAACTTAATAATTATATTTTAAAAACTTATAATTTCGCACTTATTTATAAATTGTTAATATAATTTTGTTACACAATAGTTTTAATTATAATAACAAATTGTTTTACAGAGTGGGAAAAAGACATGAACGGATCACTGAAAACGGCCACCGCGGCAGTTTAATTTAAGCAAAAAATTACCAACATTTTAAGGACCCAATACTGCTGAGACATTTATATATAGGGTGTTTTTTTAAGCCCGATAGAACTTGAAATTGTAAAAAAATAACACAAAAAATTAAATTGTAATCAAAATTTTTTTTTATTCGAAAGATCAATACGTGACATTAACATTTGAAAATGATTTCGGGCATATGGGCACCGCGGCTGTTCTTGACGAAGCGCATTCTGGACGTCCAATTTTGGGCCACTTTTTCGAGCACTGCTGGCCGTATGTCACGAACAACACGAACAATGCTGTCCTCCAAGGCGTCAATTGTTGCTGGTTTAGCAGCATAAACCAGTGACTTCACGTAGCCTCACAGGAAATAATCGAGAGGTGTCAAATCGCACGACCTTGGAGGCCAATTGACAGGTCCATTTCTCGAAATCAACTTATCGCCAAATTTTGATTTCAGTAAGTCGATGGTTGCGTTCGCCGTATGGCACGTAGCGCCATCCTGTTGAAACCACATCTCCTCCGGATCAATGTCATCCATATTTTCAAACAAAAAATCATTGATCATGGTGCGGTAACGATCTCCATTGACCGTAACGCGAGCTCCGGCCTCATTTTTGAAGAAATAAGGTCCGATGATGCCACCAGCATGAAAACCGCACCAAACAGTGCATTTTTCTGGATGTAATGGAGTCTGTAGGGTCTCTTGTGGATTGGTCTCACTCCATATGCGGCAATTTTGCTTATTAACAAACCCGTTAAGCCAAAAATGCGCCTCATCGCTGAACACAATTTTGCGTCTATAAGTTGCGCGAATCGACGACTGATTTTCAAAGTAAATTTAGATAATTTCGTAGCGTTGTTCAAGCGTGAGTCTATTCATGATGATTTGTCAGAGTATACTGAAACAAATAAAAAAAAATGTTTCATCAAAATTTAATTTTTTGTGTTACTTTTTACAATTTAAAGTTCTATCTAGCTTAAAAAAACACCCTATATAAGTAGAACTTTGTAACGTCTTCAAGAAATGTGTTTGATTTATGTTGACTATTTTATTTAGTTTAAGAGAAAGTTTAGAAACATTTTTGCTTTTTTATACCCTTCACAAAAATGTAAAGGGTATTTATAAGTTTGTGATTCCGTTTGTAATTTCTACAGTTTTTTTTTGCGACCCTATAAAGTATATATATTCTGAATCAGAATTAATGGAAAAGTCGATTAAGCGATGTCCGTCTGTCCATCTGTCCGCTGTTGAAATACCGTTTCTGAGAAAACCATTAGACTTAGAAACTTTTTTCTTTCACCATTCTTTTACCCCATCGATTCATGCGTTTGCTATTGAAATTCAGTAATATCGGTCCACGTATAGCTGAGATATATTCAAAATTCCGAAAAAAGCCATTTTTTTTTTGCAGTTTTGTATGAAAATTTTTGAAAACAAAAGTTGTTTGTTTTGCTTCAAACTTCACACACTTATTAAGCATGGTGACTAAAAGATATCATTCAGATATCGGTCTATATATACCCGAGATATAGCCCAAATCGGATTTTTAATGAAAATGTCGCATAGGCGAAGCTAAATAACTTTTTTTTGCTCAAAAGCAGTTCTGGTAATAAAATTAGATTACATAAATATGGAAAATGAAAATTTCCGATATCGGTCCATATATACCCGAGATATAGCCCAAACCGGGTTTTTCATGAAAATGTTGCGTAAGCGAACTTAAACAACTTTTTTGTGCTCAAAAGCAGTTCTGGTAATAAAATAGGGTCATATAAATATGAAAAATGAAAATTTCCGATATCGGTCCATATATACCCGAGATATAGCCTAGACCGGGGTTTTCATGAAAATGCCGCGTAAGCGAACTTAAACAACTTTTTTGTGCTCAAAAGCAGTTCTGGTAATGAAATTAGGTTACATAAATATGGAAAATGAAAATTTCCCTCAGGCGCTTGCCAACAGAAGGTGTGAATATAGGAGCAATAACAAGATCAAAATCAAGGACTATCGAAACCTAGAATACGGAAGATAAAAAAATCTTGTGTGAAGCTGATGCAGAGAAACAGAGCAGGAAGATATGGCAGTTTGCCTATATGATCCAGATCCTATCCTGTCCAGAGGACACCAAGGTATGCACAAAACGTATTTCACACAGTATACAAAGGCTGATCAAAAAATAACCCTTATTTTACATTTTTTCAAAGTATTTATTTATTCCTCAATAACTATCTTGGCCCCTTCAAAGTAATCCCCCTCAGATATAATACACTTCTGCTAGCGTTTTTTTCCAATCCTTGAAGCAGTTCTGAAACGCGCTTTTTGGTATCGCCAACTGCTTCTGTTTCGATTTTTCTTTTATCTCCTCAATCGTACCAAAATGCTCTCCATCCATCGGTGTCTACAGTTTTGGGTAGAGGAAAAAGTCAGCGGGGACCAAGTCCGGTGAATACGAGGTGGTTGAGACATGATAACGGTTTTGTATTTGCCCACAAACTCGCGCACAGGCATCGATGTGTGAGCTGGTGTGTTATCATGGTGCAATATCCATGATTGTTTTTTCCACAATTCTGCGCGTTTCTGACGAATTGCTTCGTGCAAACGGCGCATAACTTCAAGGTAGTTTTTATTATTGACGGTACGACCTTGTGGCAAGAATTCATGATGCGCCACGCAATTGCAGTCGAAGAAACAGTGAGCAAAACTTTCATATTCGACCGAAATTGACATGATTTTTTTGGTCTTGGCTCTTCTGGACGCTTCCATGGGGATGATTGGGCTTTGGTTTCAATGTCACAGCCATACACTAATGATTCGTCACCAGTTGTCATAACTTTTTGAGGAAATCTGCATCGTTGTTGACGATATTCAACAGCTTCTGAGCGATATCCATGCGACATTGTTTTTGCTCAAAATTTAGTAAAAAAAAGAGCAGACGAAAACACGACTAACCTTTTTTTGCAAAAACATACTGAAAATCCAAAATGGCTTCTATTGTCAATATATATAATAGACATGTCTACCAACATAACAGTCAAAATGCGAAAATCTAACATACGTAACTCACGAAATTCGAAAATAACGGTTGGGTTTTATCGGACCACGTATGATAGTTATGCACAGCGTTGCCAACTTTGAAACTTCAAAACGCACCAAAAAGGGGGAAAAAGCGCGTTATTTGAACAAAAACGTACCGAATTTTAAAACCCCTTTTTAACAGTTTTGTATCATAAAAAGTAACATATTTTTATATATGCAATCATAATTTAATGTGTTATAGTGTGTTTTGCTCGAAAACCAAGTATTTTGGGCAAAACAGTGCAAACATTTTCTATACAACACTGCTCTTACTCAATAATAAATGGCTAATCATTAAAAGTGAGTAACAATTTCGAAAAAAAAAACTTATTTATCGCTTGAAAAAAAAACAAAACAAAATAATCGACATAATAAAACAAAAAATTTTCGAAAATTTCGTCTTCGCTCTGTACCAAGACGCTCCAGAAGACCTACAGCAATGTTTCGAAAATGGGACTAGTGGCACCTTCAACATTTTATTCCTGAAATCAGAACTTCCCTGAGAGTAAAAAAGGTCTTAGACAACCGAGGCACCTAAACATTAATCAGTTTTGGACACTGTATAAGAAAATCGTTCTTAGTAATCCCGTTTTGCCAATAAAGTTTTGCATGATTAAAAGGCCATATATTCCCTCCCTGCATTTGAGAGTGCTGAACTACGCAATATATCTATGCACCTCTATAGCCCAGTGACCTCAATTCTATACCTGTAGGAGTTTAGAAATGAATGTGTAGTTTCAAAGCATTGCTCTCCTTGTTTGCCAGAAAAAATAAGCCATGAAAACCAGTAACTTAATTTGAAAGAAATATCTATAATTTTATTGCCATACAGAAAATTCATTATTCAATTAGTTAAACATCATATTAGTAGTGTGCATTTTTTCTATAAAAGGACATTGTAATCTCTTGACATATATTGTAGTTATCATAAGATCAATTGTGGAAGTTTATTTAACTTATTTTGCTTGCAATTTAACATTAGAATAAATGCTTTTGATTGGATAAAGTGTTGATAGATTTATTATAAAGGATGGTTAAATTTCAAGGGCCGATGTTGATTTTGAATAAAACACAAACTATTTAGGAAATTATTGTAATTTTATTTTATTATGATATATTGGTATTATTCAATTATGCATGGAACAAAATATTGGCCAACTGGGCGCCACGACCACGGCGGCACATCTCCATCCAATGGTCCAAATTTTCGATGACCCTGAGGCATAATGGAGGTTCTATGCCGTCAATATGCCGAATTATCTCATCCTTTAGCTGTTGAATTGTTGCTGGCTTATCGAAGTACACCTTTTCTTTCAAATAACCCCAAAGAAAAAAGTCCAACAGTGTCAAATCACATGATCTTGGCGGCCAATTGACATCGCCATTACGTGAGATAACACGGCCATTGAATTTGTTGCGCAAAAGAGCAATTGTTTCGTTAGCTGTGTGGCAAGTGGCACCGTCCTGCTGAAACCACATATCGTCTACATCCATATCTTCCAATTCGGGCCATAAAAAGTTCGTTATCATCTCACGATAGCGAACACCATTCACAGTAACTGCCTGACCGGCCTCATTTTGGAAAAAATACGGCCCGATGATGCCGTCAGCACATAAACCGCACCAAACATTCACTCTTTGTGGGTGCATTGGTTTTTCGACAGTCACTCTTGGATTCTCATTCGCCCGAATGCGGCAATTCTGTTTATTGACGAATCCACTGAGGTGGAAATGTGCCTCATCACTGAAGATGATTTTCTTCGAAAATTGATCATCCACTGTTGCCATTTCTTGCCATCATTCTGCCCATTCACGACGTTTGGAATGGTCAAGAGGCTTTAGTTCTTGAGCCAATTGCACCTTGTAGGCGTGTAAATGCAAGTCTTTATGCATAATGTTCCTCAACGACGAGCGTGAGAGATGCAATTGTTGGGCACGACGACGAGTTGAGGTGGACGGCTCTTCAGCCACACTATCGCGAACAGCAGCAATATTTTCTGCAGTACGAGCTGTACGAGCATGCACTGGTGTTCTCATATCCTCTACAGACATGGTTTGCTCAAATTTTTCCACGATTTTTGCGATTGTACGCACATTTGGACGATCAAATTGACCAAAAAAATCACGAAGTGCACGATATGCATTTTGATTTGAACGCCCATTTTCATAATAAGTCTGGATAACTTTAACACGTTGTTGGATTGTGTATCTCTCCATGGTTCAAATTGAATAAGTCTGAAATAGAGAAATGTCAAATCAAATTCGGAAAAAAACTTGGCGTTTAGGTGTGGTTCACATTCAACATCGGCCCTTGAAATTTAACCACCCAATATATAGTGCTTGAATATATTTTTATATTATTTTTTTTGTTTTTTCTCTATTTATTATTATTAATTTCTTTTTATTTTACCCTTATGTATTTTATTGCCTTACGGTGTGCGCGGTATTGAACTAATTTTTATTATTCTGAGCAGTGTCGAAGGTATATACACTGGGCACTGATCGGTTTTAACTAATTTAATTTCAACACTTTAAATGCTGTGATAACGTTTGTATTGGTCGTTCCGTGTGTTCACAACATTACTTCCTCCTTCATCCTCATAATCTATTTTCTTAGTTCCAGTACAATGCACTGCATATGTAGGGGCTATCCCCTGAGTACTGGTCCAAGATAAAAAAAAAATTAAACTGGGTCTGGTAGCATCGCCTGATGCCATGCCATCAAATTCGGTTAATAGGCAGAACTTGTGTTTGTCAAACTTGGCTTCTAGTACGATTCTATTACTTTTGTTAGGATAATAATATCTTGATAATAATTATAACAATATTTTATCACAATATTTTATCGCTGTCGATCGAAATCTGCTGTAAATAAAACTACAGCTGCTTACTCCCAGTAAAAAGTTATAAATAGCTCCCAGAAAACAAGCTATTTATAATTTTTTACTGGTATAAATGTTAGAAGCTTAAATAGCGAATAAAAAACTTAATTATTACTCCCAGGTATGTCAAGCATTGATACTCAGTATTTATTTTATTTTTACACAAAGATTACAAAAAGGTCCAAATAAACATAATTGCCATTGGGAAAAGCCTTAACTAACAAAATTACTAGGAGAAGGGAGTAAAATAATACAAACTCTATAATTATCTCTTTTTTTAATCTATTTTATATTTGAAAAACTGCGAAACTCTTTGCTTGTCTGCTGTAACACCCATAGTCTTTGACAGGAATCGAACTTGAGAGCTCCAAACTATTGGTCTACCAAATTAACAGCACTACTTATAAAACTGTTCCATTAAATCTACTTTTAGTTACAGATGTATATTTGTGAAATGTATTAAAACCACCAGATATACAAATTCGGGGAAAAACTTAGTTAGAGCCTTCCTACATACGACCAACTATATACAAGGTGTCCCAGAACCAAACATCAAGCTGAAACCGGGTGACAGGATTGATTGTAACCATCATGAGAAAAATCAGTAACAAAATCTATTTCAGGCAGCTTACAAAATCATGGGCAGTTAAGAAAAATCCAGAAATTTGGTCAAACACTAATTATTTTTCGTTTATTGTGGTTAATTTGTATTATATTCGTTCATTTTAACTTTGGCATCGTATTGCTAAATAATATTTCTTTAACCACAGTTACAAATAACGACACAATTGCTCCAAGTTTTCTAGAACTAAAGTGCCCTGTAGACTATCAAAAAAAGTCATCAATCACAAGGTTGTGTGCGTGCGGTCGTTGTTTCTCGGCTCTGTTTGAAGAAAATGAAAAAGTTTTGATTTTTATTTTGACGCCTGATTTTTTGTATGTCTCCATCTTGACAAAAAATATATAATTTTTCTGTGTTTTTCGTCGCAACAGCATCGCGGGAAAATCATTTAAAAATAAAAAGACAACACAAAGTAAAAAATATAAAATTGAAGGTGAAACAAATATATTTCAATTGTGCTGAGCTTTTTTAAAATATTTCAATTTCTGCTTTAAAAAATTTTCAATTTTGGTTTTTCCAATTTTTTTAATATGTACACTACGACGGCATAATACAAGTTGTGATTGAAGCTATTATTTGTACGTCTCTTTCAAATACTACAATCAGACGACACACACACATATGTATGTACTGCTTGATGACTTTTTTTGATCGTCTCCAGGGCACTTAAGACTATTTGTTAAACTGTGAATTTCAAATTTTCAAAATTTGTCAACTTTGGAAAGGCGTCCTTTAAAAAAAAATGTACTAAAGTGTGTTGGCAAGTGCCCTTAAAAGTTTGCGTGTTTAATCTAGATTGTAAAATAGTACAATACTTGTTAGTTGCATACAAAAAAATAAAGAGCAAAAATTAATCTCAAGTAACCCAGTTTTTACCCAGTTCAAATGTTTTTTATTCTTAAGTTCCTAATTTTAAGGCAAAATGATGAGAGAGATGGCTAGTGGACATGTTTGGCATGAACGAGCGAGACAAATAGTGACGTCACGCAATGAGATGCAGTTGCTTCGTTTAAACGCGTGCATAAGATATTTCCAGGTCGTATACTCTACCAATTCGATGATGAGAGTTGGCCCCCTAGATCGTGTGATTTAACACCGTAAGATTTTTTTATAATGTTATTTAAAGCCCACAAATACTCGTGATTAAAAGCAGGAGATTCAACGCTGCAGCAACAAAATTCGGCCACATTTATGCAAAATAGTTATGGAAATTTTCAACTATAGAGTGCGTGTGTGCATTCAAAGCCTTGGCGCCTATTTTCCTCATGTGTTATCCCATAAGTGGTCCTATTCTATGTATTTCATGCTTCCCTAAAAAAATAACCACCAAAATGCTAAAACCGTGTTTTCTGTTTAATTACAATCTTAAGCTATGTACACACGGTTGTCAGATGTTATAATATTGTAAGATCTGGCAACATGCTGACAATGATAAATTGTCCCGCAGAAGTAAATTGTGTGTTCAGACGTTCGTAAAAAAATCTTACAATTTCATTGTCATACTATGGTCTGACAAATAATTCATCTGACAACAAAAATTGTCAATTCACACGGTTGTTAGATGAAAAAAATTGCCAGACATGTTGTAAGGCATTGCCACTTATGTATATCAACAACCATCTGTTTTTTCTGACAATGACGCCATTGTCTGGCAATAATTTTCTACATCTGACAATTAAAACTGAGCTTACAATACCAGCCAATTATGTGGCAATGCCGACGAAGAGTGTTCTCACGATTGTCAGATGCCTGACAACATTGTCGTCTTACAATTGATTGACAATGGCTTTTCTGACAACGTTGTAAGTTAAAAATTGGCAGTTCGCACGATTGTAATACATTTTCAGACAATTTTACTGGCAATATTGTAAAATCTGACAACCATGTGTACACAGAAAAAAATAGATGCCATATTGATAAAAAAAATTGCACTATTTTTTTCAAATTTCCTGTGAAGATGATTTTTTGCCGTATTGATAATTCAAATTATAAAGTAGAAATAACTTTTTCACTTAAAAGCAAAATTTATTGAGTTGAAAAAAATGTTGTTAATATGTAAAATCTGCAAAATATACTTAACAAAAAAATTGTTAAAGAAACAACAATTTTTCATTTTAATGTGGCAACCTCTGAAATTTATTTATTGAATAACAATCAATAATTCGGAAAACTTTTTATTAATTGCATTTTATTAAGAGATATTTCTAAAAATGCAATATTAATAATAATTTAATTGAGTCAATACAAATTTTAATCAAATTGATGGTTTTTTGCTAATAATATAACTTGATTGAAAAAAAAATCTCATCTATTTTTTTCTGTGTACGTAGCTTTACTTTAAGTTTAGGACAGCCCTTATATATACTTATAGCTTTGCCACCCTTTATTTCTTTACCAGCAAGTCATATGAAATATGGGATGAATATCGGATCATTAAACGTTACAGAATCGTACTATATACAAGCTATCAGACTCCATTTATTAGTAGCAACTCTATCAAACACAGTGTAAATTTCATTTGTGTTTTCGTATTCGAACAGTAAAAATCAGTTGCCTAGAGTGGGTGTCTTTAAAATAATTTATTGAAATATACAAAAATTTATTGAAATATACAAAAATTTGTAACGAATTATAACAAATAAAAGATGAAGTTTATACCATAAACAATATTTGATGCAAAGGTTTTGGAAAAATTTTATCATTTAATCAATAACTTAGTAATCTATCAATTACTGCAACAGTATCTGTGTCTGTGCATTTGCTGTAATATTTGACAAACTTGGCTTGATCGTTTAATGGTAAAGCATTGTCCAAAATCGTTTGGACACTTATCAATACAAGTCGAATTATTTAATTTTCTTCTTATATTCTAATTAGTTATTTAGTGTATGAATTAAATTTATTAATAATGTGGCAACATTTGAATTCGTGCGCCACAATTGAAGTATATTGTAGTTTAGTATAACAGTTTCAATTTTGTAGATAATTAGCCCAAAATCAGATTACTAAAAATGTATGAACTTTTTATCAACCCAAAACACAAGTTGTTCCTTTTTTTTTCTTAATAAAATTGGTAAAAGTTTAAACCTGCATTCTCTCGCTAGAAGGAAGATAAAAAAGGGTAAGCATACGCGTTTCCTATTAAACCAAAGAATTATCCTTTCCTTTATTTTGGTTCCCGTAACCCCAAATAATTATAATCACAGACGAGTGAATATAATTATTCTGCTGCCTAAAGATTGTCATAACCTAATCTGGACTATTATATATAACCTAGTCTGGACTATTTGTTAAAAATAGTCCAGACTATTTCAAGCATGATAAATCGATATGTTTATTTTTTTTTGAGAATATGTATAATATAGCAAGATTGTATAATAATGTGCGTTTTCCTTACTATAACTCCGTGTTCTGACTGTGCTTTGCAAAATGAAACGTCAAAATTTTGGCCACTTGAACAAACTTTTTTCGTACATTGAAACAAAAGGTTAAGTTGAGTTGAATTTGATTTGGTGCCACCGAAATTTAAATAGCGCACCGAAAATGCAAATGCCTACTTACACCAAAGTGAAATCTGCTCATTCGAGATTTCAAGCCAAATATAGTAGATTTTGAGAAGATTTCCCATACAAAATGAAATCTATTTTATGAGTAGATTTCGACGAAATCTCCTGAAATCTACTCAGTACTAAGCGATGCAACTGTGATTTTTTGCAAAAAGTACTTAAAAATACTACGCTGCAACAAAAATTGCACTAAAATGTGGTGTGTGCTGCCTCTGGGTACCAAAAATATAGACTTTGATGCTGGTGTATTCAGTCTCTGATAATATTGTATTGTCAAACCCGCATGCATAAATTATTTTTGAGCAAATGAAATCTTGCTAGATGTCAAAAAACGGTGGTGTAAACGATATAGATTTCAATTCAAATCTACTAGGATTTGAGTTGGTGTAAATGCGCTATAAATAATTTTTCGCACACAATATTTTAAAAAGGCACCAAAAACGGTGAGAAACGCACTGAGTTGCCAACGCTGATTATGCACGTCTTGTTGCCACTTTTAACACGCTTATATTAGTGTTACTTGTATGTTTGCAACACTCGAAACCGATGCCATATGAGGGACTATTACATATGTATGTTTGTATACAAAACTGTATACTTTTGGAACCGGTGCGAGTTTTTGCTGTGCAACATGCATCTGAACCATATAGAGTCATTCGCTTTAGTGCGAAAATTGAAGTTGTCGTGTGGCTTCTAAAGAAGTGGGAGTATTTTGAGGTTTTGACTTTGCAAATTCCCAAAATCGAAAACGGTTTTTCATATTCGTTGCGCGTTTTGGCCGTGGAACGAGTATCTCAACTATTAACGGTCATTCGATTTAGTGCGAAAATTGATATATTGAAAATTGAAATATTGTTTATGGGGAAGTAGGGATTTTGGATACTGCTGAAGCCAAAAAACGGTGTAAGATGTACTTCACTCCATCCGACCTCCTTACTATTTATACCACCTACATCCAACCGAAAATGGAAGACAACTCTCATGTTTGGGTCGGTGCCTCAAAGTCTATTTTGGGGTTACTCGACCGTGTGCAGGAGAGGGCAAAGAAGCTCATCAGTGACAGTAGGGTATCCAACTCTTATAGTGCCGAGCCCTGACTTAAGATATTCTATTACTATAATCATTCCTTTAAAATATAACTCTATTAATTACTACTAATTTATACAACCTAGTAAGTAAAACTACTAATTCCAAAATATGAATAAAGAGCAGTCTATATACTGATGTCAAGACGAGACGACACGGTCTTTTATTTAAATGAGTTAAACTCTATTGATTCACTGGAGCATCGACGCAGTGTGGGGTGCGTTACTCTGTTCTATCGTTATTAGAATGGATTTTGCTCTGACGAGATTAGGGATGTTGTTCCCGAAAATTTTTACGTAGCACGTGTTCATCGTCCAGAGCTCGTCCATTTGTGGTTGATTGCCCGGCGAATCATGCTACGCATTACAGAGAAAATTCGTTTTTCAGCCGTACACTTCGCCTGTGGAATAAGTTGCCTGCAAACGTGTTTCCTGTCTGTTATGATCCCCCCGGGGAACAGGTTTTGCCTTGGCGTATTCCTAACTTAGGCGCTCTGTTTTTCGGGGAAAAGAGGGGAAGGGGTCCCTCGTTTGGTGCGGCAAACAAAAATCTAGGAAGCCACATGACTTATGTTGTGTTGGCTTCCGAAACCCTTACCAAGGGTATAAATTGGCAGAACAGGGATCAGCATGGCCCCCGGGAAGTTCTGCTTGCGGTTCGACCCGTGCTGATCATGGTGGAGGTGCCTACCTTGGCTGAAACGTTCTGGCTGTGGTTGAAACCTAAAACGCAGGAAGGGAGTGTTAGTATCAAGGTGCATTAACGTATACACGGTGGCAGCACTACGCCATGTGACAATTTTTTGCTACTGGCAATATAATAAGCTATTTACGTCAAATGTATTGTTTACATTTTTGAAAGTGAATTTAGTGTTTTATTCTGAATTAAATATATACAAATTATTTTGTGAACATATAAATAATTCAAATAAATATAAGTTATAATTATGAAAAGGTACATTCTTAGTTTATAATTGTGAAAATAGTTACAAATATTTTTGATAAACATAGCTTACCTCATGCCGGTTTTTGTTGTATTGTTGTAATTTTGCTCTAGTGCTGCCACCGTGTATACGTTAATGCACCTTGGTTAGTATCCTTGATAATTGTTTGGTGATGGCTTTTTTCGGGGGCTAACAATCTCCCGAGGATTTGTTGCCTATACAACAGATACGTGTACTGTAAGGAACCAGTGGTGATGATTGACGGGTGAGTTGGTTTAAGGGCTGATGCTCTTAATGGGCTTCGGCCTACCAACTCACTAAGCCCTGTCCTCCATTGATTGCTGGGAAATTGCATACAAGAGGGATTAGAAGGACCGAACTCCTCAACAAGAAGTTGTTCATATGACCGCAATCATATGACAAGAATTGCTACCTGTGTGAGTCTAGTAAGCCACACGGGGGCGGTGGTGAATCGTGAAAAATTCACTTCGTGGAATTGGTCCACCATCAGGTTAGGCCGTCAAGGCAGGTACTGATGTAAATCATTTTCACAGTTGTCTGTTATGATGTTGAAAAGTTAAATGATCACAAACACTACTCCCTCTTTCCCCCTCCTCACAACCTATTTTCCTAGTTCTGGTAGAATATGTAGGGGTCATCCCCTGAGTACTGGTCCTATAAAAGAAATCTCGTTATATGGATAATTAGTTTAGTTTGATATCGAAGCGTGGTTTTTATTTTATTTTTTTAATTATATTTATTAGTAAAAATTTTTAATAGAAAATGTTTGCAGGGATGGTATGTATGCATAGTTTGTAATACAAAATTGGTTGGTATGTTCATTTGGCGCACGTACAAATTCTAATTGAACGTGCAATCATATACACACATACATACATACATACGTAGCATACGTATGTACATATTTACATGCTAGTAATTCAAAGTGTATTTTTTTTTTTTTTTTTGGTTGAAAAAATCTCTTAAGAAGTATTCACACACATAAGTATGTATGTATGTATATCTATGAGTACTTGTGTTTGCATATATTGTAAGAGGTAAAACGAAATAGATACATATGTATATATGCGTGTGGGAAAGAAAAAAAAAAGAAGGAAAGCAACGTCTTCGCGCGCTAGAAATAATCAAGGAAATTTTTCTATCTACGAAATATATTATGTACATATGTATATGCCGCATAGTTTGCTAAGAAAAAGAAAGCTGTGTATCAAAAATTTGGCGAACCAATAGGCAAACGGCTGCGTAAGCCTTACAAACTCCCTATTGGATGCGTTGGTTTTTTTTCTTCTTTCAATTTTTTTTTCTTGTCTAATGTTTTCAACCTTTTTTGATTTGGCTGCGAAAATACCGTCGTTGGATGTTATTTTATGGTTGGCTTTTTCAAGATTTTTTCTACTGTATATACATATGTAAGTGTGTTTCTATGTACGTGTTTTTAAATACACGAACGAACACTCACATGAATTTTTATATGCACGTTTCTAATGGGGATTATGTTTTCTTTTTTCGGGGTTTTAATAGAAAAGAAAGTTATTTATCAAAGAAAAGGAAAAACTTTTGTCAGAATAGTTGTAAAACTCCCAGTTTTTCTCTGTTTAGAATATTTTTTTTTTCATAAAATTTTGGCAGCCAGCCAACCAACCAACCCTCATTAAGCCTTTTTATGTACTACATACATTAATACATATATACATACATATATATTTATTATTTGAAAACATGCGAACGAAACCTTTTTGGATAAAATGGTTGGCTTTAATAAGAAAAGAAGTTGGCAAAAAGAAGTTGGTAGGGAGAGACGTTTTTTTTTAACTTAAGTTAATAATGGTTATTTTTTATAAATAAAACTTTTGTAATTACACGGCAGTTTTTGGGGGTGGCGTTTCCATGATAGTGTAGAAATAAGACAACAGTGTTTATAAAGGGAGGTCCAACCACAACGTACAATGTTAATTGTAGACAAAAGAAAAGGTTATAGGAGAATTATCTTAATATATTAAAATAGAAGGATCTATGACAATTATGTGTAAAAAAATATCGGTAAAATTCTTGGCACGACTTGGGTGGATACCCTGCCCAATGGCCTATATTTTCAATGGCTCTGAGATAGGCAGTGGCGAGTAGAAGTGAGTGCATATCCAAGACACTGAATTTCGCCTATCATACAAACAAAAACATGCAAGCAAATCAAATATTTGTTTATTCGAAACAAACAATAGTACAAAAACAATAATAAAACAAGTAAGAGTGTAGTATATTCGGCTGGGCCGAATCTAAAATACCCTTCACGATAGTCACGAATATGTATAGTATATTAAAAATGTGACCTAAATATGCTCGGTTATATATGAACCGATATCGGAATTTTCTATTTTCTGTATTTAAGTAACCTTCTTTTATAACGAGAATTGCTTTTCAGCAAAAAAAAAAAAAAATTTTTTTTAATGGAAAAATCGGTTCAGGCTATATCTCGGCTATATATGGACCGATATCGAAAATTTTAATTTTCCATATTTATATAACCTTATATCATTACCAGAACTGCTTTTGAGCACAACAAATTGTTTAAGTTCGCTTACGCGATATTTTCATGAAAAACCCGATTTAGGCTATATCTCGGGTATATATGGACCGATATCAGAAATTTTAATTTTCTCTATTTCCGTAACCTTCTTTTATAACAAGAACTGCTTTTCAGTAAAAAAAAATGTTATTGGAAAAATCGGTTCAGGCTATATCTCGAGTATATATGAACCGATATCGGATATTTTCTTTTTCCATATTTATATAACCTTATTTCATTACCAGAGCTGCTTTTGAGCACAAAAAAGTTGTTTACTCGGCATTTTCATCAAAAAATCTGTTAGGCTATATATCGGGTATATATGAACCGATATCGGAAATTTTAATTTTCCATAATTATGTAACCTAATTTCATTACCAGAACTGCTTTAAGTTGAAAAAAGTTGTTTAAGTTCGTTTACGCGACATTTTCATGAAAAACCCGCTTTGGGCTACATATGGACCGGGTACATATGGACCGATATCGGAAATTTTCATTTTCCATAATTATGTAACCTAATTTCATTACCAGAACTGCTTTAAGTTGAAAAAAGTTGTTTAAGTTCGCTTACGCGACATTTTCATGAAAAACCCGCTTTGGGCTACATATGGACCGGGTACATATGGACCGATATCGGAAATTTTCATTTTCCATATTTATGTAACCTAATTTCATTACCAGAACTGCTTTTGAGAACAAAAAAGTTGTTTAAGTTCGCTTACGCGGCATTTTCATGAAAACCCCGTTCCAGGCTATCTGCGGTATATTTGGACCGATATGGAAAATTGTAAAATGAATTCAAAGCATTTGAAAGAAAAAACAAAAATAACCCAATTCAATTCAATTTATTTCTTTTGGTATTTACAAATTTGCTTTTAATAACACATACATATGTTTACAAGAGTTTAAGGATTTTTCCTTGTTCTACTTAAATATAAATATTTTTATTTCTATTTATAAAAAATTTCTATACTATTTCTAATATTATACGATGATGGGTTGGTATCATTCGTCTAGCTCGAGTTCAATCCTGGCTAAAGCCAAGAAATATTTTTATTTATAATTATAACAATAATTGCCGCGATCAATAACTCTTGATCAAAGAAGACAGGAAAAAATAATTGAATACTTTAAAGCTGGGGACAACTAGCTGTTTCGCAGTCGCTACTCTGCTCATCAGCACCCAATAGGATTCGAACTCAGTACCATGTATTTTTAGTACGACCGCTTACCAACTCAGCCACCGAGCTCGTATTTATTTTTTCGTCTATATTTGTCTCATATTGATCACATATGCAATTTGTTATAATCCCAGTTGTTTGTACTGCAGTTGGTGAAGCTATTTGGTGAAGCCTCTCCGTAGAGTATCGTCTAGGAAGGTTGTAAATTAACTTGAGAAGTTTGTTTTAAAGAAACTGGATTCTTTTAATATGGCAGCATGCACTATTTTTCCAGACCGGTATTGCATAGAACATTACCGAATGAAATATTAGCTTAAAAATTAACATTTTGTTGTATTTATTAAGGGGTAAAGAATTCTAATTAGGACATTATATTTGTTGGCGACAGATGATACGTGATGCCTATACGCTAACTTTGGGTCCGAAACTACACCTAAATATTTCACGTTTTGTCTCCCATATAACTTCCTTACCTTCCCATATCCCCAAGGGGAACAGGTTTTGCCTTGGCGTATTCCTAACTTAGGCGCTCTGTTTTTCGGGGAAAAGAGGGGAAGGGGTCCCTCGTTTGCTGCGGCAAACAAAACTCTAGGAAGCCACATGACTTGTGTTGGCTTCCGAAACCCTTACCAAGGGTATAAATTGGCAGAACGGGGATCAGCATGGCCCCCGGGAAGTTCTGCTTGCGGTTCGACCCGGGCTGATCATGGTTGAGGTGCCTACCTTGGCTGAAACGTTCTTGCTGTGGTTGAAACCTAAAACGCAGGAAGGGAGTGTTAGTACAGACATTAGCCTTAACATAGCCCCACAAAAAATAGTCTAGAGGCGTTAAATCGCATGACCTGGGCGGCCAATTGACTGGTCTCAAGCGTGAAATAAACTGAAAACTGAAACAATTGGTCCATTGTTTCGCGTGCTGTGTGGCACCGTCTTGTTGAAACCACATGTCATGCAAGTCAAGCTCTTCCATTTTGGGCAAAAAAAAGTTTGTTATCATCGCACGGTAGCGCTCACCATTCACAGTAACGTTGTGATTCGCATCATCTTTGAAGAAATACGGCCCAATGATGCCGCCAGCCCATAATCCGCACCAAACGGTTGTTTTTTGTGGATGCATTGGTAGCTCTTGCAATGCTTCTGGCTGCTCTTCACTCCAAATACGGCAGTTTTGCTTGTTCACGTATCCATTCAACCAGAAATGAGCCTCGTCGCTGAACACAATTCTTCGATAAAAAAGTGGATCTTCATCTAACTTTTCAAGAGCCCATTCACCAAAAATTTGGCGTTGTGGTAGGTCGTTTGGCTTCAATTCTTGCACCAGCTGTAAGGCTTCACACCCAAATCCTTCCGCAAAATTTTCCACGTAGTGGAGTAACAGAGGCCCAATTGCTGCGAACGGCGCCGAATCGATAATTCACGGTCATCACCAACACTGGCCGATACGGCTGCGATATTTACTTCAGTTCGCACTCTACGTAAGCGTGTTGGTGGTTTAATGTCCAACAATGTAAATTTGGTGCGAAATTTTCTTACAATAGCCCGAATAGAAGTCTCAGTAGGTCGATTAAACTGACCATAAAATGGAAGAAGCGCGCGACGAACTTTCTTAACAGAGCACGCATTTTGGTAATAAAATTCAATAATTTGCAAGCGTTGTTCGTTTGTAAGACGATTCATGATTAAATTATAGACCAAACTGAAGATGTTTGAGAGTGACACAAGATACAAAACGTGCGTGAGCTGTCAAAACTAGTGTTGCCAAAAAGATAATAGCAAAAAAATCACTCGTTATAATAGTTAAGTATTTAAAAAAATTATTATAAAAAATTCTCTTGAAATATAATATATAATATATAATACTTTGCGAAATTCAACATACAATTTCAGTGTGGTACTTCACGGAAAATATTTCCAACAGATAATTATTGCCCAAACTAGTTTGGACGCTGACAAAATCTTCTTTGATTCGCAAGAAACACCTTTTATATTACTCTACGAAGAATAAGATAAGAATAAATTTTTTTATATTTTTAATTTTTAAAATCATCTTTATTCAATTAGGTTTGTTTTTCTATTTACATTTTCGAGATTTTATCTAGAGATAATACAACGAATTATACTCATTTATAATCCCAAATATTGAGAGTTTTTGTTTTTTTTAAACATTTTCAAAGGGAAAATAGGAAAATCTGTATATGACAAAAGAAAAAATTTTCAAATATAGTTAGAAAATATATATGTTCATAATTACATATCAAAGATAACATTGTATTACATACATATAATTTTGAGTTTGGTGATTTCTGTTTAAAGCAGATTTTATGCCGTTTCACTACATTCCCTTATCAGCTGATAAGAGGAACTTTCTACTTTTTCCAAATATTTATTGTTGAGTTTTTTTTATGAAGTCTGCAACTCGTTCATATCCAGTTTGGCTGTGAAGAAGCTGTGTAGAGTACCTCCAGTGCTTGTTATGTATGATTTTAAGGCATTTATTTTGAATAATCTGAAGCTTCTTCAGATTGGTTTTTACTGCTCTATACCAAATGGGACAGGCATATATTAAAGTTGGTCTTATTATACTTTTGAATATAAAATTTTTGATTTGTTTGCTAAGTGCAGAGCGTTTGTTCAGATAGCTCTAGTAGGTTTTAACGTTTTCTTGCAGGTTTCCTCGATGTGCTTTGAGTAATTAAGTTTTTTGTCCAGCCACATATAGGGTGTTTTTTTAAGCCCGATAGAACTTGAAATTGTAAAAAATAACACAAAAAATGAAATTGTAATCAAAATTTTTTTTTATTCGAAAGATCAATACGTGACATTAACATTTGAAAATGATTTCGGGCATATGGGCACCGCGGCTGTTCTTGACGAAGCGCATTCTGGACGTCCAATTTTGGGCCACTTTTTCGAGCACTGCTGGCCGTATGTCACGAACAACACGAACAATGCTGGCCTCCAAGGCGTCAATTGTTGCTGGTTTATCAGCATAAACCAGTGACTTCACGTAGCCCCACAGGAAATAATCGAGAGGTGTCAAATCGCACGACCTTGGAGGCCAATTGACAGGTCCATTTCTCGAAATCAACTTATCGCCAAATTTTGATTTCAGTAAGTCGATGGTTGCGTTCGCCGTATGGCACGTAGCGCCATCCTGTTGAAACCACATCTCCTCCGGATCAATGTCATCCATATTTTCAAACAAAAAATCATTGATCATGGTGCGGTAACGATCTTCATTGACCGTAACGCGAGCTCCGGCCTCATTTTTGAAGAAATAAGGTCCGATGATGCCACCAGCATGAAAACCGCACCAAACAGTGCATTTTTCTGGATGTAATGGAGTCTGTAGGGTCTCTTGTGGATTGGTCTCACTCCATATGCGGCAATTTTGCTTATTAACAAACCCGTTAAGCCAAAAATGCGCCTCATCGCTGAACACAATTTTGCGATAAAACAACGGGCGAATCGACGACTGATTTTCAAAGTAAATTTGGATAATTTCGTAGCGTTGTTCAAGCGTGAGTCTATTCATGATGATTTGTCAGAGTATACTGAAACAAATAAAAAAAATGTTTCATCAAAATTTAATTTTTTGTGTTACTTTTTACAATTTAAAGTTCTATCTAGCTTAAAAAAACACCCTTTACCTACTCGTAAATATTTGACTTCATTTTGGATTACAAGTCTTTCGTGTTCAAAACTTAATGGACGACTTAGTAACCTCTTGGGAGAATTGGTTAGGAAATATTATGGATTGGGTTTTATTAGGGTCGATTTTAATTTTCCACTTGTAAAAATATTTTTTGCAGGCAGCGAATCCTTTTCCATTTTCTTTAACAATGCTTTTGTAAGCTTGCTTGACGTGATTGAAGCAGTATCATGTGCGTAAGATAAGAATAAATATAATGGTAAATCTGCATTATTTCTGCTGGCAATACAAGTGAGAAAGCGTAAACAGGTGAAATGCATAAAACGTATAAAATTGAGTTTATGTGGGGTTTTTCTTTCAAACGCTTTGAATTCATCTCGATTATTATTGTTTTTTACTCTTGTTTGTTTCGAATATACTAATAAATAAAGTTGTTTGATTTATTTGACCTTAATGAGTTTTGTTTTTTTATTTATTTTCAGGCTCTAGGTCTGTGTATTTTAAATAAAACTCTTTTTTGTTCTATTTAATATTGGTTTTTTTATTTCCGATATTTCGAGTACCTTTGGTACTCTTCTTCAGGAACCAACAAAAAATACAAACAATTGTAAAAAGATTACGTTAACATTGAAAATGAAAATATAAATAATTTTATCACAAATAAATTTTTATAAAAATTAGTAAATTTAGTAAAGTCGTCCGTCTTATTGTATTAAATGTTAATCGTTTACTAATGCTATATGCATGCTGTCAGTAAATATCTGTAGGTTTGCGCGCAATTCTCAGTGTCTGTTTTGTAATTCAGTCTAATGTTCGCGGGAGTATTTATAATATGTAACATTTCTATAATAAATCTTTTTTTATAGTTGTTTTCTTGTTGTAATATACTTGTCCTGTTAATATTGGGAGAGTGATTGTATTTTGCACAATGGGTCGCTAGCGCTGTTTTCTGCTCAGTTTTTCCCTTACAATTTTTATAATCAGATTTGTGTGCCGATAATCTTGTCCTTAATTTTGTTTTAGTCGTTCCAACATAAATTTTGTCACATATGTTGGACCCGTCTCCATTACACGGTATCTTGTATATGACATTAGATTTGTCCAATTTGTCAATTTTTGTTTTAGTGTTTGAAAACAGTTTATTCAAAGTGTTGTTGGTTCTTAGTGCAATGTTAACATTTTCTTTATTGTAAATGTTAGAGTGTATTATCCTTTCTGAAAGTCCAGGTACGTACGTCATTGATTTGAACAGTTTCTGATCTGATCGTGCCACCGGTTTGATATTATAATTTTGCTTTGCGTTTTTTATAATATCTTCGGATGTATGAACTGGAAAACTATTATTTATAAGTATGTCCTTTATCTTCTTTGTATTAACATCATGAAATTGTTCATCACTTATTTGAAAAACCCTTTTTGCAAAATTGATAGCTGTGTTAAACTTCATGTGTTTAGGGTGATTAGAATAAAAATTAATAATTCGACCTGTGGCCGTGGGTTTTTGATACCAGTTTATTTTAATTGTATTTCCTTCCCGTATAATTAATGTGTCTAAAAATGATCATTTTCTATCTTTTTCTAATTCAGATGTAAATTGAATGTTTTTGTGAAAATTATTCAGAGTTAGATGAGTATCTTTTTCCGCGCTTTTTTTGACTATACAAAACAAGTCGTCCACATATTTACTTAGAACTCTAGGCTTTTGTTCCAGTTTTTCCACCGTTCGGTCTAATAGTTCTTCCATAACTATGTCCGCTATTACCGGCGAAGCTGGTGAACCCATTGGCATACCTTTCAATTGTTCATAAATTTTATCATTATATTTAAAATACCTGTTTTCTTGTATGCAAAACTTGAGAATATCAAAAAACAGTTCTTTTGGAATTTTGGTAAACGTTTTAAGTTTTTCCCATTTATTTGATATTATATTCATTGCTAGGTTAACTGGTATGCTGGGGAAAAGGGATATGACGTCATAGGAAACCAACATTTCATCTTCAGAAATATCTATTTTCATTATTTTGTTTTTAAATTCCACTGCGTCTTTGACGTTGTACTTTGAATTGGTTGTAAGATTTTTTAAAATATTTATTATGTACTTGCAAAGTCCGTATGATGGTGAGTTTATTGAGGAACAAATTGGCCTCATTGTCATATTTTCCTTATGGACTTTTGGGAGTCCATAAAGTCTCGGAGCAATGGCTGCGTTGGTAAGTAAGTTACATTTATCTATTAAGCTAATGATATTTAACGTAAAAAGATTTTCTACCAATTTATTATTACGAACTTGCAGTTTTGTTGTTGGATCGCTCTTTAATCTTCTGTATGTACACATGTCTTGAACGATCGTTTTCATTTTGGATTCATACTCGTTTTTATCCATTGCAACTGTACAATTTCCTTTATCTGCTTTCAATATTAATAAATTATTATTTTTATTAAGAAATTTTTGTGTTTCGTCCACTGTGCACATTATTTCTCTTTCTGTTGTTGTTAAGGATATTTTGTTGAGGTAATTATGTGTTGTTGTTACAAGTTTTATTCTAGCTATGTCTTGTGTTTCTGACTCTTTGTTTGTTTGTATTATTTCTTCTCCGTCTGCAATGAATTTAAACATGGGAAATTTTCGTTTGTCGCAAATCGGCAGTGCGAATTTTGGTCCTAATGACAATAATTTTTGTATATTGTTTGGAATGTCTATATTAGTTTTATTTATGAACCAATCTTCGTTAAATTTTATGTGTGTTTCCCTATGATGGAGAATTTTTAATTCTTGTAATTTTTTAATTTGGATTATGGTTTTAGTTCTTTTTATATGATTGGAAATATTTTCTTCACTTAAACATAACATGTTGAAGTCTCTCTCTGAGATTTTTTGTTGTACGTATGATTTGTTCCTTTCTAACGCAATTTCGTTGATTTTGATTTTTTCATGTGTTAAACTTATGATCAAGCTTAAAATTTTTATGTGAAAAAAGCCAATGTATTTTTTTAAAAGGCTTTCAATTTTTACCATTTTGTCATTTTTTCGATTGAATTTACTAAAATGGAATAATTTCTCGACATGTTGAGTTGTGTTTGTGATAAACTTCGGTATTAATCCAATTTTTTTACACTTAGTTAAAAATGTTAACGTTGTTTTTAACCTTGCTTGTAATTTGTTTGTCTTGGAAAATTTTTGGATAAATGACAAAAGAACAACAAACACGAAGTACACGAAATACATTTTAATTTCAAAGCTCATTTTCGTAAAAGGCCACACAATTAACATCGTGCATTATGGTTGGACCATCCGTTTGTGCTTTGATTTGCCATCTGCCTAAGCTGGTGAAAAGCATAAATAAATTTAAATCTGAATAATTCATACATAAATATCAAGGGTTAAATACTTTTGAGCACAAATTTCTTGTAAACTTATTTTACAAAAGCCAACCTTTATAAAACCAAGAAAACTTTTCAATTAAATAATTATAAAATAAGAAAATAATTTGGTAAAGCAGTAAGAAATACTGGCACACGCTAAAAAATGAAATATTGGTTTCCGGCACGCCCTTACAAACATAATGGATCATAACTTAAGTAATCAAGAAAGTATACGAGTACTTTAAGAAATTTGAAGAAACTCCTTCTCTCCTTCATCTTGGATAATATTTCACTTAGACGAGCTAATAGATAGTTTCCAAATGCTGCGATCTTCTAGACTTCTTGACCAATTTTGAATGTTTGGAGCATAGAGATGTTGTTGAACCTGATCTTTCTAACGGAGTTGTGGTCTTCTTCTTTTGCTCATACCTGGAGACCATTTTCCAACACTTCCTAGCACCAGCAAATTCATTCATTCGTGCGACATATCTTAGTCAGCTCAGCCTTGCTATTGCTATTCGCTTCGCTATAAAGACGGCCTATTATTATTATTGAATGACCCTCATCGGCCATTTGCACTGCGACCAATGGTGATCTATTGTGCGTCCCTTGCCCCATTATGGGTTGAGTATGTCAAGAAAACGGACAAGCTCCATCATAGGGAGTGATACTAAGTCACATTCGCTTAACATATAAACTTGTAGTAGCCTATATCTTCTGGGTCCCAGTGCTCCACATTGGGTGATTAAGTGCTCCATTGACTCCTCTTCATCCCCGCAGAATCTGCAAATGTCTGTGTTGTCCCATCCTATGCAGGTGCTTGTAGCAGTTATAATGACCTGTAAGTGCACCTGTCAATGTTCTGAGACTTTTCCTGTCCAGTTTTAGAGCACGTTCGGCTCTCTTTTTATTAAAGTTTAGAAATTTCTTGGAGTGTTCAAGACCAGCTGTCTCGTTCCAATGTTGTTCAACGATGGACACCGTCCATTTATTTATCTCCTCATTCAGGAGACCCTTATTGAAGTCAAAAGTTGGAGTGGGTCCAATAAAAGTCCCCTCTGCTCCTTTCTTGGCATAAATGTCAGCCATTTCATTGCCATGATGCCCTTCATGTCCTGGCACCCAGATCAGGGTGACCTGGTTCTGGCTTGCCAGTTCATTTAGCCTGTTGTGACATTCCAGTACTAACTTGTATGTGAAGACACAACTGCTCAGGGCCTTCAGCACTGAATGGCTATCGGAGAGTATTTTTATCAGCACTCCCTTGTGTCCCCTGTGGGAAAGTATTTCAACCGCTTCCCTTATTGCGTATAGTTCCGCTTGGAAGATTGTGGTGTCTTTGCTAAGAGTTATATATTTGCGTGCTCTAGGCCCCACTATTCCCGCTCCAACACCTTGGAGCGTTTTGGATCCATCCGTGTACCACTTTTGTGAACCATCCCGCAACCACCTTGGGTTCATGCTCCATTCCTCCCTTGTTGAGAAGATGGTCTTAAACTTCCTGGCAAAGGAGTTAGAGGGATCTATAAGGTCACTTGTTTGAGACATATCGATTACGTCTCTGAAATCCTTTAGGATTGCAAGATGTCCAATAAGGTTTCCTGCCTTAAGTTTTTCCCTTTTGTGAATTGAGACGGCCTGAACGGCCTAAGGAGTGACTCCCAATAATTTGTTTCCGCCCGCCCATTCCTCACCAATTTCGTAAAAGAGGCCAAAGTTCTATCTTCGACGCTTCTTCTCCAATTTCGTATGTTGTACTGAGATATATAAGTTATTGCATATTTTTAAACAATTCCATATCGCTAGTCTCACGTAAAAAGGCCCTAACTCGCATTTTTCCCTGAATTGAGATCTTTTAGGGATTCTATTACATTTCACATACGTACACAGTGTCAAAAAGATTTAATTATATAATTTCAAACTTATCGCTCTTAGGGCGCAGATTTACTATCACACACGATCGTACGATTCATTCACAGGAAACTGTTTCAAAAGTCTGGCCGACTTGAAAAAATCGCTTCAAAATGGCGTTGTAGGCCACACTATTGTACGAGTATAATTGCAATAATTTATATATACAATAAAATAATTAAAAACTTTTATTAACATAATAATTTTACATTACTTAAATTTTTTTCTCAAGGCACCAATAATATTCTCATATTTTTCACAATACTCGTATACACCACACTGATCGCACAGAAACTATAATGTTTTGAAAAGTTTTATGAAATTTTTCAAATCGCACGATTTGTCAAAAACTCTGTCACACGGTTGCATTTTTACTTCGCACGATCGTGTATTATAGTGTAACATGGCCTTTACAAGCAATTGAGAAAAAATTTACTTTAAGATTTACATATAAATAAAATTTATTTTAAGATTTACATAAGATTTACATACAGTTTCCATTACGATTTTTCCTTCTCCTGGAAAATTGCAACTATTTTTGTTAGGGCTTTTCTACATGAGACCAACTAAAGGGTGGTTAAATTTCAAGGGCCGATGTTGATTTTGAGTAAAACACAAACTATTAAGGAAATTATTGTAATTTTATTTTATTATGATATATTGGTATTACTCAATTATGTATGGAACAAAATATCGGCCAAATGGGCGCCGCGACCACGGCGGCACACCTCCATCCGATGGTCCAAATTTTCGATGACCCTGAGGCATAATGGAGGTTCTATGCCGTTAATGTGCCGAATTATCTCATCCTTTAGCTGTTGAATTGTTGCTGGCTTATCGACGTGCACCTTTTCTTTCAAATAACCCCAAAGAAAAAAGTCCAACGGTGTCAAATCACATGATCTTGACGGCCAATTGACATCGCCATTACGTGAGATAACACGGCCATTGAATTTGTTGCGCAAAAGAGCAATTGTTTCGTTAGCTGTGTGGCAAGTGGCACCGTCCTGCTGAAACCACATATCGTCTACATCCATATCTTCCAATTCGGGCCATAAAAAGTTCGTTATCATCTCACGATAGCGAACACCATTCACAGTAACTGACCGGCCTCATTTTGGAAACAATATGGCCCGATGATGCCGCCAGCACATAAACCGCACCAAACAGTCACTCTTTGTGGGTGCATTGGTTTTTCGACAGTCACTCTTGGATTCTCATTCGCTCAAATGCGGCAATTCTGTTTATTGACGAATCCACTGAGGTGAAAATGTGCCTCATCACTGAAGATGATTTTCTTCGAAAACTTATCATCATTTTCATAATAAGTCTGGATAACTTTAACACATTGTTGGATTGTGTATCTCTCCATGGTTCAAATGGAATAAGTCTGAAATAGAGAAATGTCAAATAAAATTCGGAAAAAACTTGGCGTTTAGGTGTGGTTCACATTCAACATCGGCACTTGAAATTTAACCACCCGATAGTACAAAAGTGATGTTTGAATACGAACAAAAATCTAAACTTGGAGCGTTTTTGCGGAAATTACGCGCTTTTTTCTTCATTTTGGTGCGTTTTGAAATTTTAAAGTTGACAACGCTGGTTGATGTTAGTTTCGATAACGTTGCCGTTTTGATAATTAACGTTAACGAACACGGCTTTCACACACGAAAAGTTTACTTTGCAAAGTTTTGAGTTTGGTGGTGGTAAGGGAAAAGACTTTGCAAAGTAAACTTTTAGTGTGTGAAAGCCGTGGAATTTTGATAACAGTGTCATAAAATTGGTCGTCGACGACGTCAACGACAATATACTTAGATGACAGTGTTACTCTTGCTATCATGTGCCCTTTGTAAAGGTCGTTGCTAATTGGTTCGGGTTGACGTCCTTGCATCGTCTGGTACACATGGCAGGTCTTGTACCGGCTGACAACAAGGCGTGCAATGGCCAACTGGGATGCTATGTGTGTTAAAAAAAAACTTTTTCTTTTAAATTTTTAAAAGTAGCAAACCTTGACCAGACGATGCAGTTGATTTCAATGTTTTCTATTGAATTACCGGCAACTTTTAGAGCACTGACTTTGCCATTGAAAAGTTTTTATATTGCAAGCAGACTTTATATACTAAAACTATTTCATAAACAAATGTTTATGGGTGCGTTTGTTTGCAACATTCCTACATAATGACATATCATTCGCCTCATGAAGAAAGGCCTTAACTAGCATATTTGCAAACTTTTGGTAGAAGACATCAACATAATAGAGACTAAATTTAATTCTTTACTTATGAAATTTTTTATTTATTTATTTTAAAAAATGTTATTATCACACACAAAAAGATCATAATCTGTTAATTTACTGTATGTGATTAATAAAGTGTAATATCGCAAAAAATTACAATACAAAATATTTACATAATTTATAAAAAAAAAATAATACATCGGGTGGCTAAATTTTAAGGGCCGATGTCAAGTATGAATCACACCTAAACGTCAAATGTTTTTCTGCATTTCATTTGAAATTTCTCAATTTCAGACTAATTCAATTTGGACCGTGGAAAGATTCATAATCGAGCAACGCGTTAAAAATCGCACCAAGTTAAATTTTTTTTTCGTTTTTAAAAACTCATTTTGTACTATAAACGGTATAAAATTTTTTCATATTTATTTTTAAGAAAGCTCCAGGTATGGATAAAATTACTGGTACAATGCTTGTACAACTACCTCGCGTGGCTAGAAGAATTCTTCTTTTTATTTTCAACGCTATCTTACGCCTTGAGTATTATCCGGTCGAGTGGAAAGTGTCTATGATAACGATGATACCTAAGCCGGGGAAGGATCATACTAAAGTAGAATCGTACAGACCAATAAGTCTACTGCCAACAATTTCAAAACTATTTGAGAAATTGCTAATGATGAAGTTGAGTCCAGTACTGGAAAGAATAGAATGTATTCCTGATCATCAGTTCGGCTTTAGGGCCAAACATAATACCATCGAAAAGACACACAGACTAGTTAATGTCATAAGAAAATCATTTGAAGACAAGAAGTATTGCTCTGCACTTTTCATTGATGTTTCGCAAGCTTTTGACAAAGTGCGGCATGACGGTTTAATGCACAAAATAAAACTAAACTTTCCTGCGAACACCCACAAACTTTTTGAAAGTTATTTGTATGGACGTAAATTTATCGTTAAGGAAGGTGACTTTTATAGCCCCATTCAACCAATCGACGCAGACGTCCCACAAGGCAGCATACTGGGCCCTACCTTATACTTGATTTATGCTTCTGACATGCCAACAAGCGATAAAATTCATACATCCACGTTTGCAGACGATACGGCTTTTTTCAGTGTACATGAAAACCACCAAACCGCATCACAAAACTTGCAGGAACATATTTACAATTTAGAGAAATGGTTAAAACTCTGGAAAATCAAAGTCAATGAACAAAAATGTGTCCATATCACGTTCACACTGCGTAAAAATACATGCCCGTCAATAAAAATTAATAATCAAATAATTTCACCACACAGTGACGTCAAATATCTCGGTATTCACCCCGACCGTCGACTAACTTGGAAGAAACACATTGACGCAAAAACAACCCAGATGAAATTAAAAGCCGCGCAATTGAATTGGGCAGAAATTCCACCCTGAGCTTGGATTGCAAACTTTTGCTGTATAAAACGCGATCCTAAAGCCAATATGGTGCTATGGAATTCAACTATGGGGCACCGCCTCCGCATCGAATATTGGAAACATTCAAAGGCGTCAAAACAGCGTTCTACGTACGATTACAGCAGCCCCATGGTATGTAAAAAATTCTCGAATTCACAAGGACCTAAACGTACCTTTAGTAAAAGATGAATTTGCCAAATATGCTGGAAGGTATATAACCAAACTTGAAATCCACCCAAATCCAGAGACATCCTTACCTTTGGTGGTCACACACGATTAAAAAGAAGGGACACCCTGGCTTCCATTCGGGAGCAAAACAGATGATGTCCTGTGGCACGGTATTCTGATACATTCGCTGAATCATAATTTTTTGTCTAGCATTGGCTGGACTTAAAGAAAATTTTTTAGTTATTAAGATTTGAATAATTGTTGTTAGTTCTTCTTGAAGATTCAACAAATAAATAAAAATTGATAAAAAAAAATAAAAAAAAATCCTAAGATGATAACGTACTGTTTATAGTCCGAATTGGAAGATATGGTTGTGAACGATACCTGGTTTCAACAGGACGGTGCCACGTGCCACACAGCTAACGAAACAATTGCTCCTTTGCGCGACAAATTCAATGGCCGTGTTATCTCACGTGATGGCGATGTCAATTGTCTGCCAAGATCAGGTGATTTGACACCGTTGGACTTTTTTCTTTGAGGTTTATTTGCGAGAAAAGGTGTATGTCGATCAGCCAACAATAATTTAAGAGCTAAAGGATAAGATAATTCAGCACATTAACGGCATGGAACCTCAATTATGCCTCAGCGTCATCGAAAATATGGACCACTGGATAGAGGTGTGCCGCCAATTGCCCGATATTTTGTTTCATACATAATTGAATCAAACCAATATTATCATAATAAAAATAGGTTATAATAATTCGTTAATGATTTGTATTATATTCAAAATCAATGTCGTCCCTCAAAATTTAACCATCCTTTATATTAGTACCTTTTTCTTCTTAATATATAAAATTGAATGTGTGTTTGTACGTTTGTTTGTTTGTACCTTAAGATCGGCCAGACCGCAGGACCAATCTTCCTGAAATTTTTACAGTAATTGACTAAGCATTTGTGCGAATTATAGGCTACTTTTTTTCAAACACGCCTTCTTTTACGCCCCCTGTTTTAAATTATGTTATTTCTGTGAAACATTTTTTAACAGATTTTTTAATATAAATCATAAATTCTCCATTTTTAGCCAAATTTGAACATTTTTATTGCATATGCAAAACAACCAAAATGACAAGATTATTTTGGAGGGATGAAATTATCGCAAATTGTCCACTTTTCTTTTGTACATATATGGAAGAGGTCAATAATTTGTTTATTTATTTATTAAATTATTTTATTATTATTATAATTTTTTTTTTTTTGGGAAATTGGGGGCGTGTACCGAATTGTCCTCCCCATAATTGATAATCAAATAACTTCGTTTCCAAAATTCATTTTTCATATAAATCAAAATTCATCAAAATTGAACACGCACCGAAAATTCTTTTTCAAATAAATTCGGCATTTGTGGATCAATTTTTAGAATTTCTTTTTGGATACAGAAGTTTTACTGATATTTCTTTTTTGGCAAAAAGAGGGAGGAGAAGAAAATTGTCAGCTCCAATAAGTGATTATCAAGCAACTTATTGTTTAATCAACTTTCAAAAATTTTCTTGCATATACAAAACGACTAAGATTACTTTTGCGGGATGAAGTTATCGAAAATTGACCACCCCCAATAATTGGTTGTGAAATAATTTCCTTTTGTATATGGAGAAGTTTCCCCCTGGGAAACAGGTTTTGCCTTGACGTATTCCTATCCAGGGCACTCTGTTTCTCGGGTATAGAGGTTTGTTTGTTGTAGCAAATAAAACTCTAGGAAGCCGTATGACCTATGTTGTGTTGGCTTCTGAAACCCTTACCAAGGGTTTCAATTGGCAGAACTGCTTGCAGTTCAACCCCGGCAGATTATGGTTGCGGAGCCTACCTTGGCTGAAACGTTCTGGCTGTGGTTGAAACCTAAAACGTAGGAAGAAGGCTTTAGTTTCCTTCATAATTGCTTGGTGTGGCTTTTTTTTGGGGACTAACAAACTCCCGAGGGTCTGTTGCCTTTACAACAGATGCCTGTACTGTGAGGAACCAGTGGTGACGGTTGGCGGGTGAGTTGGTTTAAGGGCTAATGCTGCTAGTGGGCTTCGGCCTACCAACTCATTAAGCCTTGTCTTCCATTGATTGCTGGGAAATTGCATACAGGAGGGATTAGAAGGACCGAACTCCTCAACAAGAAGTTACTCATATGGCTACAAACATATGGCAAAAATTGCTACCTGTGTGAGCCTAGTCAGCTACACGGGGGCGCTGGTGAAAGGTGAATAGTTCACCTCGTGGAACAGGTGCTGATGTAAATCTTTTCCCAACAGTATATGGAGAAGGGCAATAATTTTTTAATTTTTGTTTTGGAAAATTGGTGATTGTCCTTCCCATAATTAATTATCAAATAATTTCGTCATTTGTGGACCAATTTTCAAAATGCTTTTTTCTTTAAAACTGAAGATGGCGGAGGTTGTCGCAATACGCCCGCCTAAAAAATTCATTATCACAGAACATCGGCATTTGTGGACCAATTTTTAAAATTCTTTTTGGATGCAGAAAAGTTGTACTAATTTTTCTTTTTTTTTTTTACTAAAAGAAGGAAAAGGGAAGCAAATTGCCAGCCCCAATAACTAATTATCAAGCAACTTTGTCATATGTGAAAAGGTTCAAAAAAATTTTTTTTTATTAAGAGGGCGGGCCAGAATGAGGATAGAATCGCTAATGGATTTTATTGTTAAGTTACGTGTTATTGAAGAACGTGTTGCTGGAAATATTTTATTGAAAGGCAGAAACGTGGAATGCTTCATTTCCACATTCGGATATGGTTGGTTGACAAAATTACGGCAGATAAAATAGATGAAGTTACTTTAGCAGAAATATCAGATACTAAGATTGATCCACACTTACATACATGAAGTTGTGGTTGAAAACATCCCTGCAAAATTTTCTATTACAAAGTAATGTATTAAAATGTTAATAAACATACTCTTCACTACTTCTACTTTGACATTTTAAGTCATTATTTTAATATGGCGATGCCATTGGAGGCAAGTACGAGTACTTACTATTCTGGCTTATGAATAACTTTTTCAATATGACATTACAAAAAAGTCATTAAAATGGCTAATTGCTTATAAGCCCTTGATTTTCAAGCAGGTGCTGATAAAGGCTATCAAAATGACTGAAGATGTTTTCTATAAATGTATAAAATATAATGGATAACTTTATATAAATTAACACTTTATTACTTATAAAGATTTAAAAAAGAAGATTTTTTCTATTTATTTTATTTTAACGCTTCTTTTCATTAATTTTTTTTAGTAATTAATGAACAGAAGCAACTGATTTAAAACTAAATTTACAAAAGTATTTTCACCAGTTTTTTCCAAGTAATTTTATTTGGTCAAAATTAATTGTCAGCATTTTCGATTGCTAAATATTGCACTGCGACTATAATGAACAAAATGTACAAAATTCGTAGGAAATTTGTCAGCAGATTAATTGAAAGCAACTTTAGGCTTTAGAGTTATAACATTAAGGGTATTAGCTTAAAATATAAAAAAGGCATGACTTTAAATCATTGTAAAAATGCCACTTTAATAAATGCATTCTTACAACAATATGTCTTGAGAAGATCTTTTTCTGTGCGTGTGCCTTTTCAAAAAGCTGTTTTTGATCAAATTACCACTTATATTCAATATTTTTCTTAAAAAATTAATTTTTAATGTCATGGGGTTTTAAGTATAGATCTGGTTTTTATCACTCTGATTTATAATTTAAAAAATTTTTCTGTCGTTAATACATTTGTAATCACATGGCAGCCCATATGTAATATCAACATCACTTTAACACCAGCTATTCATAACCTGTAAGCCGTAAGCAAACGACATGAATAGTAAAATTGCTAGAACAGGAAAATTGTAACTATAATAGCGAATATAAATTTACTACATTATTACGTTTGTAAACACTTTTAAGCCCGTTTCTATCTCCTTCAAATCTCTCTCTATCTCCAGCAAATTATTTTATTCAATTTTTATTGTAAACATTGCACATAAATGCTTCAGCAAAAATGGTGGAGAACATGATATTGCTAGGGATGAAAACATTCATCCCCTCCAAGCAGATTTCGATTAAACCAAAACCAAAATCTTGGTTTAATCAGACGTGCAAAAACGCAGTCAGATCCAGAGAGGAAGCATTCAGTAACTGGCGTTTAAACAAAACACCAGACACTGATTTGCTACGCAAAAAGGCAAGATCTTCATGTGCCAAGGTACTTAGGCGTGAAAAGTTTCTTCACGAACAGCGCCTTAGAGCCAAGGTCCTTGCAGCTCCTCGGGGCAGTAAGACCTTTTGGTCTTTCGTTAAGAGAGTAAAGAACAGTGCTGGTTCATCAATTCCAACTCTTTTAAAGAATGACCAAGCATTTACAGACCCGGTTGACAAAGCTAACCTGTTGGCTGAAATCTTTGCAAGCAATTCCTGCTTGCCGGAAAGCAGTCAGCCACTTCCCGAGCTCGAAAGAGTATCTGTAACTATGCCGAAGATATTCTTCCGGGCGCGAGCAGTTAAAAGGGTTTTGGAAGACCTCGATATAAAAAAACTCCTGGACCGGATGGCATTCCAGCACTGGTCTTGAAGCAGTGTTCTTCTACGCTTGCGCGTCCATTAGCACGCCTCTTCAGCATACTTTACCATACTGGTGAGTTTCCATCGTGCTGGAAGGTTGCTAATGTTACACCAATACCCAAAAAGGGTATGGCAAATAACCCCGAAAATTACCGCCCAATTGCAATTTGCTCTACACTCTCCAAAGTAATGGAAAACATGGTTAACCATCACCTTATGAGGTATCTGGAGTCGCATAAACTACTTTGTGATCGTCAATATGGATTTCGTAAGGGTCGTTCAACTGGCGATCTTATGGCATATCTCTCAGAGAAATGGTGCCACTCAATCCATCATTTCGGTGAAAGTAGGGTGGTGGCTCTTGATATTTCAAAAGCGTTTGACAGAGTGTGGCATGGTGCACTATTGGCAAAACTTACTGCCTTTGGTGTCGGTGATGACTTCTCTCGGTTTATATCGATCTTTCTCAGAGACCACTCTATACGAGTTGTTATAGATGGGGTCTCATCAAACGAGTTCAAGATTAATTCAGGGGTACCGCAAGGCTCCGTTCTTTCTCCTACCCTATTTCTTATTTTCCTCAACGATCTCCTCTACCAAACTTCCAACCCTATCCACTCTTTCGCGGATGACAGCAGCATTTGCCACTCGTACTCTTTTAGTTATAGGCCCAGCCTATCAGAGATCGCTGCCAAGACACTAAATATGAATGATTCACTGAATAGTGATCTTCTATTGGTCTCTGAATGGGGTCGTAAAAACAGGGTAGCCTTTAATGCTCGTAAGACCCAGTGTAGCTTATTGACGCACAAACAAACGACCGCAAATGCTGCTTCATCTGTACTCATGGATGGTATAAATATTGAAGAATCGGATGCTCTTGATGTTCTTGGAATGAAGATACAGTGCGATGTTCGCTGGACTGATCATATTTTTCATATCTCTAAAGAAGCATTCAAGTGCCTCGGTTTTTTGAAACGGTGTAAGATGTACTTCACTCCATCCGATCTCCTTACTATTTATACCACCTATATCCGACCGAAAATGGAATACAACTCTCATGTTTGGGCCGGTGCCTCAAAGTCTGTTTTGGGGTTACTCGACCGTGTGCAGGAGAGGGCGAAGAAGCTCATCGGTGACAGTAGGGTATCCAACTCTATTGACTCACTGGAGCATCGACGCAGTGTGGGATGCGTTACTCTGTTCTATCGATACTACAATGGATTTTGCTCTGACGAGATTAAGGATCTTGTTCCCGAAACGCGCACATTTTTACGTAGCACGCGTTCATCGTCTAGAGCTCACCCATTTGTGGTCGATTGCCCGGGGAATCGTACTACGCATTACAGAGATAATTCGTTTTTCAGCCGCACGCTTCGTCTGTGGAACAAGTTGCCTGCAGAAGTGTTTCCTGTCTGTTATAACGTTGGAAGATTCAAGTCAAATGTTCACAAACACTACTCCCGCTTTCCCCCTCCTCACAACCTATTTTCCTAGTTCTGGTACAATGCACTGCATATGTAGGGGTCATCCCCTGAGTACTGGTCCAATATAAAAAAAAAAAAAAAAAAAACATGATTTTGTATTTTTCAAGAACAACTTACTGAATACTGGCATATACAACAGATATTAAGCAAATCATTACTTAACTACTTCTTGGTAATGCAGGTGGTAAATACTATGATATTGAAAAGTATATGCTCAGGTAAGTGCAACATATTACTAAGTTTTCGCTGGGATGCTTTGTGGTATTAAGTCAAATCCGTCAGGCGTGGTCGATGGGAAATATACGAAAAGGTATAATAGGGAATTGCTTCAAGAAATAAGCTCGGTATTGATGGCTACACCCGTTCTATCGTCCCAGATCAACGGTGGTGGACAATCAATTACATTATATGCTGTTCATACATACACTTTTAATAAAAATTTTGCAATTAACGCCTTAATTGATTTTAATTACCCATACAAAATTTTAATTAACTTAATTGCCCATTAACAGTTAATTATTCTAATATTTAGTAAAACTACATATACAACCCTGTAGCAACCGTGTTTTGTTTGCACAATAGTACCCAATGAACACACTTTGTTCAAGTTTGATAACTCAAATATAAACAAAAGACGGCGTGTCAACAAGAAGCTTTAATAGGTAGTGGCAGAATTACAATAAATACAACACCAACATGTATTTTGTTGGTAGAATTTACGAACAGTTGTCAAAATTTGGTTTAAAAAGAACAAAGAAGTCTATGTGTTTTGAACAAATTCACGCAAAGGAAACGAAAGACGGCTGTGCTTATGCCACTACCGTATTAAACCTGCCTTGAGAAGAAATATTCACAATCAAAATGCAAACAACTTTTCTGTCAGATGTTGTCAAACGTTAATTGCTTTAGCAATATTAAAAAAATTTATAATTAACTGATAATTGAATTAATTAAAAAGTGTATGTATGAACACCATATTAAATGTGCAAAGCAATGAAATTGATGTTGACAATCATTCGATAGTGCTATATTGCCCAGCGCGTGCAAAACACATATTAATGTCGAGTATTATAATTTCGTCAAATCAATTAAGTATATCTGCAAATACGTAACCAAACGATTAAATTACACAATATCAAATGGCCTGGTACATTAGCAGCAATGAAGCTGTTTGGCGAATTTTAGGATTCCCAAATCCTAGAGCGTCATCCAACTGCTGTGCATTTTTCTGTTCACCTCGAAAATATATATTTTCTGTTTAGTATTAAGATTTGAATACTTATTGTTAGTTACCTTTTTGAGGATTCAATAAATAAATAAATGCTTAATAAAACATTGAAAATGGACAGCACGTTTATTTTAAAAAAAGTTAAGGCACAACAAGAGCTGCAATAACACCAGCTACAACGTAAACTTCCTTTTTCGATACATGCACAAATGATTATTTTGCTCAAACTTTGCTATAAGCTTAAATTTTAAATTCATATGTAACTTATCGTGATGCGTGCCAAAAGCTAAGTTTATTAGAAAATGATTCACAACACAACTGTATCAATATCTAATCATCTAAAGCCAGAAGAGTATCATTTGCTATCATATTGGTAACTCGCTTTCCATCCGGAACAAATCAACTTTGAAATACATATGAAACACATATTGCAATAACGTAACAATTGAATTTTCACATGGAACTTATAATGATGGCATGTCATAACGTCCAGTGACATAAAGTCCATGGACGTTATGACAAACTTTAAAGTGTCATAAGGTCCATGGACGCTAAGATACTTTTGAAAGTGACATAATGTCCATCAGGGAGATGTTGTAAAGTCCGTGGACACTATGGCACTTTGCGGAGTGTCACTACGTCCATAACTTAAGTAATAATAAAAAATTGTTAAAAGTTGAAAATTTTGATTTTAATATCTTTATCATAACTATATACGAGTATATGAACGTATAGGTACACAAAGAGAAAAGAGACGTTCTTTAATTTTTGTGGGAGAATGATAATGCAGATCTCGTTAAATTGTGGACACATCGTTGTCAAACTGTGAATATACCGCCGTAAAATTGCGAATAGATGGCACAAAAATACTAGTATTAAATTGAGAATGTCTTGTTGTCAAGATGACATTACATTGTTAAATAAAGAAGGAATGTTGTCAAAATGACAACACCTTTTGTCACATGATAATATCATATTATGATTTGTTTATAATTTTGCCATTTTGTTATAATTTTTCTGTGTTTTCTAAGTGCTGTTATTTAAAAAGAAATATATATATATATATATATATATATATATATATATATATATATATATATATATATATATATATATATATATATATATATATATATATATATATATATATATATATATATATATATATATATATATATATATATATATATATATATATATATATATATATATATATATATATATATATATATATATATATATATATATATATATATATATATATATATATAATATAAAGGGCAAGCAATTTGATGTATCTGATAAGCAATTAAATGCAAGAAAATTGTTTTATATATTGATAATAATATTAAAAACTTCAGATGCTGATATATGTATGTCCAATTGCTGATCAAGATTTTGGATTTGATAATCTTTATTACGTTGTATTGCTTGATCACTCATAAAGGAAGTATGAAGGAAAAATTGGCGCCGATATTTCCTTCATACTTCCTTTATGAGTGATCAAGCAATGCAAAGTAATAAATATTATTAAATCAAAACAAAAAGAAGATATTGGAGAAGAAAGTGAATCAGAACAATAGACATCGAAGAAAATGTGACAGGTGACAGAAATCTTAAAATGCGTTATATGCATGGCAGCGCCAAGAAATGTCTCATTAATGCCTTGCAAATATTTTACAATTTGTTCTCCTTGTTTTCAAAATTTGGACACTAAATCTAAGAAAAGTAATTCAACCTTGCTTTGCCCTAACTATAGACAAATTTTTGAAAGTAATATACTCCTAAATATATTTCAATAAGCGATTATTTATTTTGATAATTGTCCAAACAAGTTTGGACTACATAAGTAGTTAATGAATTTGATCGTCGTAAGATGAATGTGAATTTTATTTTATACTTACCTTTATTATTATTATTTATTATTTACTAACCTTAATTGAATTAATATAAATGAAATTATATCATATATACTTACCAACACTTCGCTTAAACTAAATCATTATTATTGTGAATTTATCTTGAATTTAAACGCTTGAATTTATGTATGAATACTAGTTAATTAGGCAAGATTGTTCACACTGACCATTGGAAAGTTTTCAAAACGTAATTTTTTGGTAGTGAAGTAGATTCCGAAATAGCTCCGGGTATTTTTCCTTATACACAATCAACAGTCAGCGCAAACAGTCTCATACTCATAAGGACATATCTCTATACAAGTATATAAGTATCTCTCATAAGTACATATATATTTCTACCCAAGTGTACTTATATCTATTTCTATTCATGGTTAAAAAGTGAAAAATAAACCATCTATTATATTTTTTAAGAAATTCTAAGCGTATTTCTTTTCTAAAATTCACCCTGCTACAATCTGTTCTTTCGGAGCGAGTTGTGGCAACAACCATTTTTACAGATTCCCCCTTTTAGTTTTGTGCAGTATCCCCCTCTGAAGAATGGTTGCCTAACCCAAAGTTGATGTGAACCCATACAGCAACTTTGTGCAATAATAAAGTACTTTTTACTTCTGTGAAAACTCATTTCTGTAAAAAAAAACTCAATTTTTTGGTTTAATTTATCACGTGAATACTAATTCGTAAATTTAAAGAGAATACAAAAAAATTCTGTATTGAAATAATCATTTGTTTAATTAAAAAGAGTGGAATTGTCAATTTCTTTTTGAAAATATAAGTAAGAGTTATGCGTCAAAGTTTTGCCACCGAAAGTGTGAACCAATTTGATAATGGGAACGGATTTTATTGGTTCACATTATCACTGAAATATACGGTTATTTTCATATTTAATTTCTATTTTAATTATGGACCTTATGACATTTTTAAAAATGACATAATGTGCATTTGCAAAGTGTCACTATGACATTTTCAAAAGTGTCATACTGTCCATGAGCTTTATAACACGTTTATGTGTGTCACAGTGTCCACGGACATTATGACGTTGGACATTATGACATGCCACCAGATAAAGTATCTAAATATTAAATGTAATTCAATAAATAGTTAAATTAAACAATTATTATATTAAATTAACAAAACCGGTTTTTCTAAATCAAAGGATATTACTTGTACTCGTAATGTAATATAACTATTCGGATTTAAGCGGCATTATTCCACTCCACCACTCTAGTGATGGCACTAAAATAATCGAAAGATGTTGGCAAAGTCACACTTCGTTATATTTTTAAAATGGGATCGATTAGGTTTCATGACTTCAAGGATGAGTAGTTGGAGAGTATAAGGACATATTTAGTTTTGTTTTTCAGATACTCATTGATTTTTATTTATTATTAGTAACGATTTTGTTTTAGTTTTGGCTAAACTTGAAATCAAAATCTGAGTTTTTTTTCGTTTTCCTACATTTGTGGAATGCAGCAGGGTTATAACTGTTTGAACTAGTTTTTTTTTATCATGAATTATGGTTACTTAATCAAATTTATGCCAGAACTTGTTTTCATGGGAAATGCTACACAAAATACTGACAAATATGTATGTTGAATTTTCCCAAGAAAACTTGTTGAGTTATTTTATTTCTTTATTGTCTTCTATCCAAAACGAAGACAAAAATAATATGAAAAAAAAAAATGAAGTAAACAAAGAAATTTCAAACAACCAACCCCTCTTGATGTCCTTTAGTGTCTGTCTGGACAGACGGACAATGAGTAGTGGTCAGTTGTGTTTGAGAAATTGCATAAACAAAAAATTGAATCTTGCGCACATCTTTACAAAAATGTTTTGAAGGGGGTTGATTCTCAAATCTTTTTCTTACTTTTAAGGTCAATTTTTATATTAAATATGTAAAACAAAAACTAGTTTACCTATTTCTTAAAAGTTTATTATGCTTTTTTTCAAGGAAATTTTTCTACAAAAAAAAGCAAACAACAAAATTAATCAAATTGTATTTTCTCACGTATCCTTGTCCTAAAAAAGGAAAGGGTCACTTGTACAAAAGTTTTTGTCACCTTGAAGAAAAGTATTGAGAGAGATTTTGGCTCAAATTTTAACAATTATGAAAGTTACTAAAAAGAACAACTTTAGGGAAAAACTGGATTCTGATTTCGAAAAAAAGGAAAAGCTATTAAAATTCTCACACACTTTGCAAAACATGTTTCAAAAACTGATTTTGGCAGATATGTGTGTCCCAAAAATTAACTTGAAACAAGAAAATGATAAAATACATGATTTTATGGCAGTAGAAAAAGCGCACTCGTTTGAAAAGATCATGAATATGCATGATCGTTATGAAGATTTCGTGGCCCATTTTTTCTTTTAATTCAGAATAGATAATAATAATTTTTTAATGTATTGAGCAACAAAAAAAAAAAAAAATTTTTAAATTTTTTGTGGCAGTAGAAAAAGTGCAGTCGCGGTAAAAGATCATGATCATAAGTGACCGTTATTAAGATTTCGTTGCACCAGATTTTTAAAATTCAGAAGAGAAATACATAATGTTTTTAATATATTGAGCAACAAAAAAAAGTTAACTTGAAGCAAGAAAATTATAAAATATTATGTGGCAGTAGAAAAAGTGCGGTCGTGTTAAAAAAAATCATGATCGTGCAAAAGAGAAAATAATAGTTTTTTAATGTATTGAGCAACAAAAAAAAATAAATAAATAAATACAAAAATAAAAAACATGATAAACCTTATAAATAAATAATATATATAGTTAAAAAACCTAAAAAACACGCTTTGATATCGAACTGAAATAATTATCCATATAACCACATAATAGCTGTGTTCCACGTGAATAACGAAACAGTCCGAACTAGTCCAAAGTAGTCCAAAAGCGTTCCACGTAACAATTTTTGTGCAATTTTGAGAGAAAATGAGAGAGTAATTTTTTTCATTTCCTGTACAAATTAGGCCGAACTCTTTCTTTGGGTAAATTCGGACTAATTAAATAATCAGCTGTTTTATGTTTACATACATATAAAACTGAAAATGTAATCAGAAAATTTGCAAATTGGAAACGAGTTTGTTTAAGATTTAGTTAAAAGTAAAATGAAAGGTTGCCCAAATTAAAAATAACGTTGTGAAGTTGTAAACACAACATGCAATTGTTGTTTGGCCTTTCATTTTATAAATAAATACTATAAAAAACTATTGTAAATTTTACATTGTTTTTAATTTTACAGCTGTTACCAATAATGCAAATCTTTTGTTTATATGATGTTATGCGTTTTAAGCGTCTAAAATCACTAAAATATACTTTAATCTAAAAAATAAGCAGCACTAGTATTGCAAGATGTACGATTGTGGTTTTTTGCGTTCCAGCAGTTTTGGGTAAAATTTGCAAATTAAAGAGTAATTTGCTTTTTACTCTCATTAGTCCGAACTAGTCCGAGATCTCGTGGAACACACCTAATTATACATATAACGCGTTCCGATGTTTTTTTTTTTGGAATTCTCAAAACCGGCATCAGGAATCGCCATAATCTTCCACTTTCTCAGAAACAATATGGCAACTTCAATTTTTGCGCTAAATATTAGTTCAGATACGAAACGCTCACCGAATATGAAAAGCCGGTGCCAAAACGGTTAGCGTAGTGGTTCTAAATTTTTTTTGGGAATTGCCAAATCAGCTCCGCGAATCCCCAAAATCTCCCCACTTACCCGGAACCAATAAGGCGACTCCTATTTTCACACTAAAGCAGAAACACTGTATATACAGTTTTATATACCCACATATCGTCACCTAAAATGCAAAAGGCCGTAAGTACACTTTTTGCTTTTATGTAGAAGAAAAAAACTTTATGATTCTTTATTTGAAATTTTAAATAATCTTTACTCATTTATTTGAATTTTAATTAAATTTATGAAAATTTATGACTCTTTATTTGTTAAGTGCCAAATTTCTGAATTATTATTTAAAAATCAATGCGGATTTGGTTATAAAATAATGGTAGTTTTTTAGCAATGGTGTTTAGGAAATTTTGGAATCCTTTTTTTTGAAACCAAAAAGCCGTAAGTATCGGGTGGTTAAATTTCAAGGGCCGATGTTGATTTTGAATAAAACACAAACTATTTAGGAAATTATTGTAGTTTTATTTTATTATGGTATACTGGTATTATTCAATTATGTATAGAACAAAATATCGCCCAAATGGGCGCCGCGACCACGGCGGCACACCTCCATCCGATGATCCAAATTTTCGATGACCCTAAGGCATAATGGAGGTTCTATGCCGTTAATGTGCCGAATCATCTCATCCTTTAGCTGTTAAATTGTTGCTGGCTTATCGATGTACACCTTTTCTTTCAAATAACCCCAAAGAAGAAAGTCCAACGGTGTCAAATCACATGATCTTGGCGGCCAATTGACATCGCCATTACGTGAGATAACACGGCCATTGAATTTGTTGCGCAAAAGAGCAATTGTTTCGTTAGCTGTGTGGCTGTCCTGCTGAAACCACATATCGTCTACATCCATATCTTCCAATTCGGGTCATAAAAAGTTCGTTATCATCTCACGATAGCAAACACCATTCACAGTAACTGCCTGACCGGCCTCATTTTGGAAAAAATACGGCCCGATGATGCCGCCAGCACATAAACCGCACCAAACAGTCACTCTTTGTGGGTGCATTGGTTTTTCGACAGTCACTCTTGGATTCTCATTCGCCCAAATGCGGCAATTCTGTTTATTGACGAATCCACTGAGGTGAAAATGTGCCTCATCACTGAAGATGATTTTCTTCGAAAATTTATCATCATTTTCATAATAAGTCTAGATAACTTTACCACGTTGTTGGATTGTGTATCTCTCCATGGTTCAAATTGAATAAGTCTGAAATAGAGAAATGTCAAATAAAATTCGGAAAAAAAACTTGGCGTTTAGGTGTGGTTCACATTCAACATCGGCCCTTGAAATTTAACCACCCGATATATATAAAATCTTTACGTATTTTTACTGTATGATAAAAAATATAACTTCTAAATAATTTTATTTTTATTTTTGCTAAACACTTTGAGCTGCAGCGTCTCCTGTATACAAAGAGACCAAAGTTTTTTAAGTTGCAGTCGACATTTAGCCGCAGCCGTCAGATATAGGTTGTCATAATTAACTAACATTTTTTTATCTAAAAAAACTATTTTTTTGTATTTGAGATAAAAGCAATAAATGATATAACACACTTTGCTTTGATATAACGAGTGATTTTTTGCTATTATCTTTTTGGCAACACTAGTTTTGACAGCTCACGCACGTTTTGTATCTTGTGTCACTGTCAAACATCTTCAGTTTGGTTTTAATCATGAATCGTCTTACAAACGAACAACGCTTGCAAATTATTGAATTTTATTACCAAAATGCGTGCTCTGTTAAGAAAGTTCATCGCGCGCTTCTTCCATTTTATGGTCAGTTTAATCGACCTACTGAGGCTTCTATTCGGGCTATTGTAAAAAAATTTTGCACCAAATTTACATTGTTGGACATTAAACCACCAACACGCTTACGTAGAGTGCGAACTGAAGGAAATATCGCAGCCGTATCGGCCAGTGTTGGTGATGACCGTGAATTATCGATTCGGCGCCGTTCGCAGCAATTGGGCCTCTGTTACTCCACTACGTGGAAAATTTTGCGGAAGGATTTGGATGTGAAGCCTTATAAGATACAGCTGGTGCAAGAACTGAAGCCAAACGACCTACCACAACGCGAAATTTTTGGTGAATGGGCTCTTGAAAAGTTAGATGAAGATCCACTTTTTTATCGAAGAATTGTGTTCAGCGACGAGGCTCATTTCTGGTTGAATGGATACGTGAACAAGCAAATACGGCAGGTATTTTGAGTGACGAGCAGCCAGAAGCATTGCAAGAGCTACCAATGCATCCACAAAAAACAACCGTTTGGTGCGGATTATGGGCTGGCGGCATCATTGGGCCGTATTTCTTCAAATATGATGCGAATCACAACGTTACTGTGAATGGTGAGCGCTACCGTGCGATGATAACAAACTTTTTTTTGCCCAAAATGGAAGAGCTTGACTTGCATGACATGTGGTTTCAACAAGACGGTGCCACATGCCACACAGCACGCGAAACAATGGACCAATTGAGAGGCGAGTTCGGTGAACAGTTTATTTCACGCTTGGGACCAGTCAATTGGCCACCCAGATCGTGCGATTTAACGCCTCTAGACTATTTTTTGTGGGGCTATGTTAAGGCTAATGTCTATAGCGACAAGCCCGCTTCGATTGACGCACTGGAAGCCAACATTGCCAACATTATTCGTGAGATTTTTTTTTTTTTTTTTAAGCATTTTTTATTTATTGAATCTTCAAAATGAACTAACAATAAGTATTCAAATCTTAATACTAAATTTAAATTTCGTGAGATACCGGCCGAAATGTTGGAAAGAGTATGCCAAAATTGGACTAAGCGGATGGACCATTTGAGGCGCAGCCGCGGCCAACATTTGCATGAAATAATCTTCAAACATTAAATTATATCGACCCAACTATCGATCCAAATAAATATTTCATGCATTTTTCTGAATTATAATATGATTTAGATAATATATTTTCATTTGTAAATTACGCTATGACTATAAAAATTTAAAGGCGGCTAAGAACCTGCCTGAATAAATGGCCAGAAAAGTTATGCCGGCAACATGTAAACGGCTTTGTATATACGTTCAAAAATTGTCAATAGCATCACTATCGAACGAAAACAAGCGATAGTTAGCTAAAATTAAAACTATCGATTATTTTGCAGCTCTAATTCCGATATATCTGCCGTCTATTAGCCACTTGAACTTCCGGAAAATTTAATAGCATTATTTTAAAAAGATCTTTTAAGATTTCACTACAGCCAGCCATTCTCCAATAATCATAAAGTAGTACATACTTAGAAATGTGACTTGGTTATACGTTATGGTGGAATCTTCATTTGAAATTGTGTGTAGGGTACTGATTAAAATATTTCTGTATGTAATTATAGCTGTATTTCTTAAGGAGGATAAAACCCCACCACACATACAAATAAACAGAATACAATAATTTTTTCTTTTTGCAGTTCATGGCAGTGGGAAAAAAGAAAAAAGAAAAAGGAGAAAATATTTAATTTGCAGTTAACGCTTCTCGCTTACATATACATACATACATACATACATACGCAAACACGCCGACAAACAGACTTTACTTACATATAAGTGTGCATATGTATGTATGCGCGTGTTTCAAATACAGGCATACATGTGTATGTATATTTGGAATATACTTATATAAAATATGTACTTGCATACCAAACACATACATATGTATATTTTCCTTTTACACATTTGCATACACAAACTAGAAGTTTTATATACTCGTATGTATGCAGGGCTGTATTTAAAGCCTTTTGGTTACAAAAAAAAAAAAAAAAAAGTTTGTAAGATGAAGAAAAAAATCTTGTTAAGCATATGAGCAAGGAAAAGAAATTATTTCTAGAGCTGCGAGCTGTGCGAGAAGAAAGCGAATAAAAAAGAAAACACCTAAAGTGAAATAGGTACATGTGTACGAAGGTATATAGGAAAGAAATATTTTCTAAAAAAGGCGTGGTCTTTTTTCAGCTTGCGAACTATGTAAGTAGTGGCGCAGTTTAACAATCGCTAATTTTGTGCATAAAATTATTGCATCAGCGCACAAACGGCGCTGCAATTGTGATGTAAAATGAAGAAAATGTACCTATCAAATGATTTTATAGACGCAAAACTTTTGCTAGTTAGTCTGACTGACCCACCGACTAACTGACTGTTTCACTGTTTAGATTGATCGAAAAATGTCGAAACTTAAATAAGTTTTAGTTCAAATTGTCTTACCACAAATTCTAGTTCGCATTGACTGAGTCGTATGACAAAAAGAAGCAGCCCCCGTAACACATAAACTTTTATTGCTCCACAGATAAAAACATGTTTGTACATATACAGTCAGACCTCTTTTTAGTGAACTTCTATACAATGAAGTTCACTATAAAGTGAACTCAAATCAAGAACACAGCTTTTTCGTTTCACTTTCAATGTATTTTGATCTCTGAATGAATTTCTATCAAGTGAATTTTTCTTTACAATGAACAATATTTTGGAAAAAAATTCCCCTTTATATATTTTATATAATCTGAGAAAAAAAAAATTAATAAACGAAAAAGTTATTACTCTATTAAGCCCCATGGCCATTTCTGTCTTTAACATTTACAAATAATACTTAACCTCAATTTCTTATTATTTGTGAAAAGCATGGAAGTGTTTAATTTGCATCACAATGCAACAATGACATCAGAAATTATTCAAGAAAATGCTTCTCTTCTAGAGAAGTTTATGGATCAAATGTTGAATTTATAGCGAGTAATCGTTGTATTAACAGTTTTTGATCACGATATGTAATACAATTATGTTTGACTATCCCGGATAAGTGCCTTCAAATGATCCTCCCCCAGTCCAATCCTTTATTGAAGGTGTGCACGAAAAAATAGGGGACTTCAGGCTTATTATGAAAATGTTGAACACCCATTTGAATCATCTTCAGTGATGGGGCATATTTTCACCTCAGTGGAATCGTCAATAAGCAGAATTGCCGTATTTGGGCGAATGATAATCCAAGAGCGAGTGTCGAAAAACTAATGCACCCACAAAGAGTGACTGGCGGCATTATCGGGCCAGAATTTTTTCAAAATGAGGCCGGTCAGGTAGTTACTGTGAATGGTATTCGCTAGCGTGAGATGATAACGAGCTTTTTTTTCACCCAAATTGGAAGATATGGATGCGAACGATATGTGTATTCAACAGGACGGTGCCTCTTGTCACCCAGCTAACGGAACAATGGCTCTTTTGTGTCACAAGTTCAATGGCTGCGTTATTTCACGTTGTGGCGATATCAATTGGCCGCCAAGATCATGTGATTTGACACCGTTGAACTTCTTTCTTTGGGGTTATTTGATAGAAAAGGTGCACGTCGATAAGCCAGCAACAATTCAAGAGCTAAAGGATGAGATAATTCGACACATTAACGGCATAGAATGGGTTGAAAAGTTCCGGGCCTAACAAGGAAAACACAGTTTTTTGGGTTCAAAGTTAGCTTTATTCATCAACGTAATCTCCATCAAGAGCAAAGCAATCATTCCAGCATCGCTCTCACACTTCAAATACACTTTTGTAGAACGATTTATATTTTGCCTCAAAATAGGCCTCAGTTTCAGCGATAACCTCTTCATTCGTGTGAAATGTTTTACCGGCGAGCATTTTTTCCAGGTCTGCCAGCAGTCAGTAGTCGCTGGGAGCCAAATCTGGCCCAGACGATGGATATGGGAGAAATTCGAAGTTCAATTCATGTAGTTTAGCCATTGTTTTGATTCGTTGTCTTAATGAAACAAAACCTGTATGAGCTTGGTAGGCCACACAGTGGGGCTGGTGAATCGTGAATAATTCACTCCGTGGATTTGGTGCATCACCAAATTAGACTGACCCAAAGAATCTGAATACATTTGAAGCATGTATTTCCTAAATGCCCTACGATGCGGCTTTTCGGCGATCACCTTCCTCGATGGATGAGTGCAGAAAAGCTAAATATGTTGAAGTTTTTTATAATTAGTTCACAACTTCTCCAATGACAATCCCTGCTATACAAGTACTTCTACAGGCTCAATTGTAGATTTATAAAATACATAATTTAATTTTATAAAAGAGTTTAATTAAAAAGTTAAGTTATAATCGTAACAATAAAACGCCGCCAACTCTCCCTTTACAAATCCGCCAAGATGGTTTCTAAACCACCACCACAGCTCAACTACAAAAACTCACCTCCCGCACTTGCGAATTCGATTAAAAGTTGCCAGATGTTTTTCTTTTTCTCTTTTTTTATTTTTATTGTTTAAACTTAGTTTAAACACTAGTAATTGGGATGAGGAAGATCTTTTTCCACTATAAGCTTTAGCTGTTCTACAGGCTTCATTTAGAAAAGTCTCTAACATCGATGCATCATTTGAAGATTATGTCAGTGTAGATATAGATGTGCAAACTATGGGCATTCCGTCCGATGATGATATTTTAAGCAGTGTTTTAGAAGGTCGTGGATTGCAGCAGATTATATTAGATGACGATGAAGAGGAACTGGGCGGTGAAGCAATGGCAAATATTGATAAAACGTCACCTACTTTAGAACACATTTCCTCTTCATTTGATGTACTAACAACTTTTTTGCAGATGGAGAGTAAGGTTCCGACATATGTATTTAAATGTCTTAATGTAATTGAAGATTTTATTGATAAAGAAATATGAAGAAATGTGGTACAAACAAAAATATCTGATTGCTTTTAAAAAATACAAAAGCCACAAAAAATATATCTGTATAATGAAGTTTCCACATAGTGAAATAATTGTCTGTCCCCTTGGAGATTCACTATAGGGAAGTTCGACTGTACCTATACAGTGCTATGCCATGGAATGAACTCATTTATATTACATTTTTTCTTAAGAAATTAGTCATAATTTTGGTTTTGTTATGTATTTAAAAAGAGAGTTAAAAATTTTATGTTTGGACATGAATGAAAGAAGTTTTCTTTTTTAATTATGCACATATATGTATATATCTTTTTATTAAGCTTTATTTGACAATCAGTCGCTTATTTTGCACAACACTGTATTTTATGCACATAGGGCATGAAAGAAGTAGCTCACAATATTCATCATCTAGTTAACAAATGGTAAGAATGTGTTATTTATTGCAACGATTCATACAAACCATTGACTTTTAATATGAAATCAGGTTGAATTAACACAGAATGCTAACTAATGCATTAAACACATTCAAGACAGCAGACTGCCGGTTACACGGATACAAATGTCGCCGTGTATTAATTTACTTAATTACATTCAAAAAGGCAGCAGCATAATAAACAGCAATCAATGGAAGACAAGGCTTAATGAGTTGGTAGGCCGTAGCCCTCTAAAAGCATCAGCTCTTAAACCAACTCTCCCGTCAGCCATCACCACTGGTTCCTCACAGTACAGTTATCAGCTGCATAGACAACAGATCCTCGGGAGATTGTTAGTCCCCGAAAAAAGTCACATGCCAAAAAATCATCAAGGATACTAACACCCCCTTCTTACGTTTTAGGTTTCAACAGCCAGAACGTTTCAGCCAAAGTAGGCACCTCAACCATGATTAGCCTGGTTTGAACTGCAAACAGAACCACCCGAGGGCCATGCTGATCCCCGTTGTGTCAATTTAAACTCTTGGTAATGGTTTCGGAAGCCAAATAATGTGGCAACAAACAAGGGACCCCTTCCCCTCCTTACCCTTACTCCTTACGTAAGAAGGGGGTGTTAGGATACTAACACCCCCTTCTTACGTTTTAAGTTTCAACAGCCAGAACGTTTCAGCCAAGGTAGGCACCTCAACCATGATAAGCCTGAGTTGAACTGCAAACAGAACCACCCGGGAGCAATGCTGATCCCCGTTGTGTCAATTTAAACCCTTGGTAATGGTTTCGGAAGCCAAATAATGTGGCAACAAACAAGGGACCTCTTCCCCTCCTTACCCGAAAAACAGAGTGTCCTGGTTAGGAATACGCCAAGGTAAATCCTGTTCCCTGGGGGGAAATTGAAAAGGCAATCAGAATATTTGTAAATAGGGTTTTGTTTAAAAATTAGTTAACAACAAAATGAAAGTTGCACACGTTTTGATGCTTTCCTAGAGCTGGAAAAACCATACTGTGCTTAACGTGGTGCCAGAAATTGTTATCAAAAATCTTCATTTTCCAAACATAAAATCTTAATTTTAAGAAAAAAATCTTAACAGGTTTCTTTTATGTCTAAATGCAAAAATAATGTGTTTGAGTTAGGTGGTCGGTAATATGGTTATGTGTTGGAGTGTGGATGTAACCAATAGATGATCTCTTCTTTATTGATGAGTGTAGCCAGGCACTATATGGATGGAAGACAGGTGTGCTGGCTTTTAGAGGAACCCAAAGTTAGCAGCCAGAAAACTTCCAAAACTCGAGGAAAAACAAACAGTAAATTCAATTAAATTCATTTTTATTTATATTTAGTTTTATAATGTAGGTTGGAGATGTTCGCCCAGTTACACTCAGTAAGCAAGTGAAGTTTTTTTCGTTTTTGTAGCGGCCATTAAGACTTATTTCAGTAGCCATCTTTTTTGCCTGGCGGTAAAATTGACATTTGGGCTTACAAAAAAAAAACTGTTGACAATAATGTCGATAAGAGCGTTTAACTTTAAATAAATATTAAGGTGATACTTCAAAATTTCAATAAATGATAATAATAATATAAATCTAATACAAGAAATAATTCAGAAAAATACAAAAGCAAATATTTATATGAATATTTAATAAACTCGATATGCTAATTTAAACATAAGGTTTGTTAATTATTGCAAAAGGATGGCTGTTCTAACAAAAGATAAAAACAAATTTGAATTTTAATTCAATCAAATTTCCCTCCTTAAAATTTGAGCGAAATAAACTATATAAAATGCTTCATGATATAAAGAACAAGGTTGCCGCTTTGCTACAATAATACAACAATAAAAAACAACAGGTATTTTGTTTGTGTAAAAGGCGAATTCACTCTTCACTAAGGGAAAAAACTTCATTTCATGTATGAATTTCGTTATTAAATTAATGATTTTTATTATTAATAACGAGCTATTGAAGCAATTCATGTCATTAATGAAAAAAGTTTCACTATATTATGAATTATGAAGTATTAAGCAGAATGAAAATATTTTATTAAATTTATGAAGTTAATTCTTAATGCAATGAAAATATATCATTAATTGCCTGACATATATTCATTGCAATAATGCAAAATTTTTATTAGAGATATGATAATAAATCGTTGGTTTAATGTTTTTTGTTCACTGGTTCTATGGAAAAACTTCATTATTATTATGAACACTTTTCATATATCTATGAAATAAAATCACTAATTTAATGCCTCATTTCATATATTAAATGAAAATATGTATATCGTTAAAGCATCGAAACGATATTAACGTTAACGATAATGTTTCATTCTGTTTAATTTAATGTAATTTAAATTAATGTTCATGGCAACGAGTAAGAAATGAATTAAGAATGTTCATGTTATTCACTATACCATGTCATAGGATTTTTCATTATTTACAAAAATTGTATTAATATTTGTTTTTTATGATTTAACTAATATTATTTAATGTGTATCTTGATCCTAGTTGTTCGACGTTTTTTTTAACATTGTTAGAATATCAACAATAAGTGACCGTAGATTTCATAACAAGAATAAAAGCATAATTAGGAATATACTGAATGATAATAGTTTTCCTGATGAACTCATTTGCAAGTTGATAAGACAATTCAACATAAGAAAAAGATCAGATAATGAGAATGTTTCTGAACCAATTATATATAAATCATTAACTTATGTACCTGGGATGTCAGAAAGATTGGAGAATTCAAATATGTATGATAGTTGGAAGTATAAAATTGCACATAAAATACGTAACGCGGTAGGTAGACTTTTTAGTAAAACTAAAGACAAGTTAAAAAAGTTAGAAGAGTCCAATTTAGTATATAAAATACCTTGTAATGGAAATACCAATGAGCAGTGTGATAAAATTTATATAGGAACAACAGGTAATAAACTTAAGACTAGATTAGCAGGACATAAATCTGACCAGAAATACAGAAACTATAATTCTTCACAGAAAACTGCGTTATCAACTCATTGTCGCGATTTTAATCATAATCCAGATTTTGGGGGTACATCTATATTAAATAGAGAAACTTATTGTAAACGGAGATATATGTTAGAAATGCTAAAAATAACTAATGTACCGTTAGAAAAAAGAATGAATTTTAAAAAGGATATAGACGGATTGGCCCAAAATTATAGACATTTAATATACAAGAGTAAAAACAGGAGTTAAAAACGTATAAATAGGTTTTTATTTTAGATTATTTAAAAAATTTTTCATTTCTTTATTTTTATAAAAAAATATAAAAAAATATATACTATGAATAATGTTAATTTTACTACTGTTTAAAAAATTATTTTTCTCTATGTATAATTTGTTTTTTGTAACATCAATTTGTTTTCAATTTTATAAAAATTTTGTAAACAAAAATTTAGAAAATTTCCTGAAGAAGACACACAAAGGGGTGTCGAAATATCGAAACATTAATAAAACGAATAATTTTGTAACAAGTGACCTCAAGCTCAAGTAAACAACAATTATATTATTTAATGTGTTTATATATTTAAATGCAATATATAATGACATCTGATATTGTTAAGTCTTGTGTATGAAAATATTTCATAAAATAAATGTAAGGTTCTTCATCCATAGAATGTACACATCAAAATGAAATAAATTTTGAAGAGAGCGAATTCATTCAGGGAATGAAATTTTTCATTCCATTAATGAAAAAAATCATTTCCACAATGAAAAGTTATCAATGAACCAGTTTCATAGCCAGAACGAATAACTTTTCTCTTAGTGTTCCGCTGTCAAAAGTAGTTGATAAAGAACATGTACAAAAATTTAAATGGCGCCGAAAAAAAGGTAAACAAAACTTGACAGAGGAAGTGCTAATAATGAATTCGCCTTGAACTGCTTGGTACACATGCCAAACATTCCCCCGTTTAATCAAACGGTTTGGGTGCGTCCTGAATAATTTGCAGACAACCACAATACTCGTACTTGACCTAAAGTCGCACAAATTACTTTGCGATCGCCAATATGGACTTCGTAAGGGTCGCTCTACTGGCGATCTTATGGCATATCTTTCGGAGAAATGGTGCCACTCAATCCATCATTTTGGTGAAAGCAAGGTGGTAGCTCTAGATATTTCCAAAGCGTTTGACAGAGTGTGGCATGCTGCACTACTGGCAAAACTTACTGCTTTTGGTATCGGTAACGATTTCTCTCGGTTTATATCGAGCTTTCTCAGAGACCGCACTATACGAGTTGTTATAGATGGGGTCTCATCAAACGAGTTCAAGATTAATTCAGGGGTACCGCAAGGCTCCGTTCTTTCTCCTACTCTATTTCTTATTTTCCTCAACGACCTTCTCTATCAAACTTCCAACCCTATCCACTCTTTCGCAGATGACAGCAGCATTTGTCATTCTTACTCTTTTGATCATAGGCCCAGCCTATCAGAGATCACTGCCAAGAGGCTAAATACGAACGATTCACTGAATAGTGATCTTCTATTAATCTCCGAATGGGGTCGTAAAAACAGGGTCACCTTTAACGCTCGTAAAACCCAATGTTGCTTATTAACGCACAAACAAACGACCGCAAGTGCTGCTTCATCTGTACTCATGGATGGTATAAATATCAAGGGATTGGATACTCTTGCTGTTCTGGGAATGAAGATACAGTTTGATGTTCGCTGGACTGATCACATCTTTCATGTCTCTAAAGAAGCATTCAAGTGTCTTGGTTTTTTGAAACGGTGTAAGATGTACTTCACTCCATCCGATCTCCTTACTATTTATACCACCTACATCCGACCGAAAATGGAATACAACTGTCATGTTTGGGCCGGTGCCTCAAAGTCTATTTTGGAGTTACTCGACCGTGTGCAGGAGAGGGCGAAGAAGCTCATCAGTGACAGTAGGGTATCCAACTCTATTGATTCACTGGAGCATCGACGCAGTGTGGGGTGCGTTACTCTGTTTTATCGTTACTACAATGGCTTTTGCTCTGATGAGATTAGGGATCTTGTTCCCGAAACTCGCACATTTTTACGTAGCACGCGTTCATCGTCTAGAGCTCATCCATTTGTGGTCGATTGTCCGGGGAATCGTACTACGCATTACAGAGAATTCGTTTTTCAGCTGTACGCTTCGTCTGTGGAACAAGTTGCCTGCAGAAGTGTTTCCTGTCTGTTAAAACGTTGGAAAGTTTAAGTCAAATGTTCACAAACACTACTCCCTCTTTCCCCCTCCTCACAACGTATTTTCCTAGTTCTGGTACAATGCACTGTAGGGGTCATCCCCTGAGTACTGGTCCAATATAAAAAAAAAAAAATATAAAAAAAAATAAAAATATAAAAAACTTGATGCATTTAATGTCAGATTCCGAACAACGTACAGTTAAAATTTTTACTTTATACATTAGACTTTATACGATGGGCATTCAATGGGTAAAGTTTTTAATATAAGCGCTAGAACTATTCGAAATATCACAAAACGTGTTTTCGAAGCAGCATTGAATTAAAGAAAAACGTATTTTTATACCGGCATAGGGCGACAGCACCATGAGCAATTTTAGGCGCAACTAAGGAAACGTACTACGCAGTCAGGCATTTGACTGCGTAGTACGTTACCTGAAGCAGCTTTCAATGGTCACGATTTGTTTTTTTTTTTCGCGAAAACGTTAATATGCGGTTAAGATAAATATGTAAGTTTATGCCTATAAGACAACTGAAAATATTTTTAAATTGTCTCTTAACGAAGCAATAGAGGATTGCTGCTGATAGCGCTTATTTATTTATTTTGTTTTCAATGTCCCATGCACAAGACTTTAAGGCTTATATTGCGGCATGGAACTCAATACATGTATTTATTTATGCACTCATAGAAAACCTGTCATAACTGTGATGTATTTTAACACCAATGCAATGCCAAATATCATCCTTTTTGACCTCATGACAATTTTCATCGCTGTGATGTCAACCATTACATCAGTTGCTCTAATTATCAACAACAACAATTATGAAAATTATTTCATCAACGGAATGTCACACTGACATCATAGAGATGCTTTATCGGAATACTTTTGATGTACATGCTCACATCAACTCAAGGAAACTCCAATAAAGAAGAAATTACTAAATGAAATATCATCAATAGAATGGCGCACTAACATCAGATGTGATAGCTCATTAACATCAGAAAACTAACACGTGAAGTATCATGTCATCAATACTATGGTACAACATTAAATTCCGGTTCAATATAATGATTTCAAAAATATACGTAACTTTATATTCTACCATGTTCAAGAAATCAATGAGAATTAAAAATGTTCTAATAATACTTTTGATGACTTCCTGCCATCAATACAATGTCTGTGTGGCGCATTATCATATTTTAATTGTGTGCATGCTGTGTATGAGGAAATATTCTCTTTCTCTACTTCGTAGTTCTTCTTTTTATTTTACTCTCTACGCTGTCATCATATTTATGTAACTAGCGTCGCATATAATGACTAAATGTCATTAATATGATGCATTTTTTTTTCTACTTCATAAAAATGAATTTAAATTTAAAAATAATAATTTTAAGAACCTAATTCCTTTTCAACAATAAATAGAAAATATTAAAACGCTATTTAGGCTTTTTTTATAATCAATTTTGATAAATTAGATGAATTTTAACTATTAATAAAATGTATCATTGAATTGATGTCACCACAGTTGTAGCATTGATGATACTCAATATATGACAAAATTGTGTGATGACTTTGGTGATTGAGATTGATGTTAATTTTCATAATACTGTTGACTTTTTACATACTATTGATGTCACAGTTCTGATGACCTGTCGTCATTAAAATGAAGATGCTTTTTTCTATGAGTGTGCTATCGATCTTCTTAAAAATTAAAATCGATATCATAAACAAGATCAAATAAAATAAATATTACATATATATTTATGACAATACAATAATATAATTGGAGTTTAACACAAATATGGTGTGAAGTCTGTGAGGAAAAAGAAATAATAATATATATAATATATAATAAAAATAAAAGAAAAATACAAAAACATAAGTATCAAAGTAAAAGAACTATTCTCATGGGTATTATATATGAATGTAAAATCAATCTAAAAATTGACAAATAATATTTTTTCTGAATTCTTGTGCGTTAACAATAACTGGAGAGCTATAGTGAATATCGTTTCAGAGACTTATTGCAAAAATAAAGATGTGTATTTAGATATCTGATCTAAAAGCAAGCATCCGTTCGTTTTCCCCTATAAAGGCTATTATTGAGTTCATTATTTCGTGCGAAATTCTTTCATATTGCATACAAAAATGTTTCCTATGAAATATTTGCGAATTAAGTTTAGAAATATAGTACTGAGTTTTTAAAGCGAAAAACACACAAAATGTATCCGCAACATGTTTTAATTTAAAATTGTTTCTGGAACTATTTGTTTTTTCAGCTGCGAAATAACATAAGCAAAGCTTTTTTTTCGCACGAAATACATACATGTATACTTAAAATTAAATAGAAACATGAGCAAGTGAAAAAGTTTACAACACTGAGCACATCTCAGTTTTTCCGTACGAAATAAGTAATGGTGCTGAGAAATTTTCGCACTTTCAATCTCAATACTAGGCTTTAAGAGTTGAGTTGAAATTTAATCGCGAAAAAAGTTGATATGTCAACCCTTGTTAATTATCTTATGGATTAGTATTAAAACTCTTTAAATAGTCATCGAAGCACATACCATAAAGTTTTTCGCATACAAAGACACATGATCATATCTTCTCAAATTATATACGTAACGAACTATACTCGTATTATTAAAAGTATCAGTAAGTTTTCTTTTGCTAACGCTATCACAGCTGGCAAAAAGTTCACATCCGTTTAATAAAATTGGCATTAAATACGTTTAGCGAGAAGCATTCGAATATTTACCGGAGTACACTGATGACTTTGCCTTAGATTTCTTAACATAGAAAACACACGACCACAGGCGAAGTTAATATGATTAGACCAAGTGAGGGTGCTATTGAAATAAATTCTCAGATTTTTAGCAACATGAACAATCTCAATAGGTTAGTTATTTAGCATTATAACGGGATTATTATCGAGTTTCAATAAATTCTTTTTGATAACCAGACATTTCGATTTGATTCGATTTCGATTCAAAGACACGATGGAGCTCCTCATTTAAAGTTCTTACACATCGGTCGACTGATGTTATGCCACAACTTATATAGGGTGTTTTTTTAAGCCCGATAGAACTTGAAATTGTAAAAAATAACACAAAAAATTAAATTGTAATCAAAATTTTTTTTTATTCGAAAGATCAATACGTGACATTAACATTTGAAAATGATTTCGGGCATATGGGCACCGCGGCTGTTCTTGACGAAGCGCATTCTGGACGTCCAATTTTGGGCCACTTTTTCGAGCACTGCTGGCCGTATGTCACGAACAACACGAACAATGCTGGCCTCCAAGGCGTCAATTGTTGCTGGTTTATTCACGTAGCCCCACAGGAAATAATCGAGAGGTGTCAAATCGCACGACCTTGGAGGCCAATTGACAGGTCCATTTCTCGAAATCAACTTATCGCCAAATTTTGATTTCAGTAAGTCGATGGTTGCGTTCGCCGTATGGCACGTAGCGCCATCCTGTTGAAACCACATCTCCTCCGGATCAATGTCATCCATATTTTCAAACAAAAAATCATTGATCATGGTGCGGTAACGATCTCCATTGACCGTAACGCGAGCTCCGGCCTCATTTTTGAAGAAATAAGGCCCGATGATGCCACCAGCATGAAAACCGCACCAAACAGTGCATTTTTCTGGATGTAATGGAGTCTGTAGGGTCTCTTGTGGATTGGTCTCACTCCATATGCGGCAATTTTGCTTATTAACAAACCCGTTAAGCCAAAAATGCGCCTCATCGCTGAACACAATTTTGCGATAAAAGTTGCGCGAATCGACGGCTGATTTTCAAAGTAAATTTGAATAATTTCGTAGCGTTGTTCAAGCGTGAGTCTATTCATGATGATTTGTCAGAGTATACTGAAACAAATAAAAAAAATGTTTCATCAAAATTTAATTTTTTGTGTTACTTTTTACAATTTAAAGTTCTATCTAGCTTAAAAAAACACCCTTTATAAAGTTGTACATCGTCAGCATATAATCTAATTTTGCAATGTTCAAGTGTGCTCGGCAGGTCATTGCCATACTAGTATAAAGAAAACAATGGAGGACCTAGAATTGAGCCTTGAGGAAGACCACGACTTAGAGGCAAAGAAACTGTTTTTGAGGTGCCTGGTTCTACAAATTGATATCTGCCTGTTAAATAAGAAAATATCAAATCAGTAGCAGAGGCTGTAAAGTTATGTAAAGATTTCAACTTGTTACATAAAATGTTGTGGTCGACAGTGTCGAATGCCTTCGAATGATCAAGTAGCGCTTATCCTCTTAAAAAATTTTTATTGTTAAGTATAAATCTGTACTGATATCGCTCCTTTATTGCAACATAGTCATAACTAAAAAAAGCTTGTTTCGAGAAAAAAAAAACATATCATATTTTTCTAATATTATATGATGATGGATGGGTTGGTATCATTCGTCTAGCTCGAGTTCAATCCTGGCTAAAGCCAAGAAATATTTTTATTTATAATTATAACAATAATTGCCGCGATCAATAACTCTTGATCAAAGAAGACAGGAAAAAATAATTGAATACACTAAAGCTGGGGGAAAACTAGCTGTTTCACAGTCGCTACACTGATCATCAGTACCCACTAGGATTCGAACTCAGTACCATGTAAACATGATGTACTTTCTAATATGGCTGCTTAACCAACTCAGCCACTGAGTTTCGTCTACATTTGTCTCATATTGATCACATATGTAATTTGTTATAATCTTCTTTGTTCAAAAGTTATTGATCGCGGCAATTATTGTTATAATTATAAAAAAAAAATATTTCTTGGCTTTAGCCAGGATTGAACTCGAGCTAGACGAATGATACCAACCCATCCATCATCATATAATATTAGAAATATTAAAATAAAGTTCGACTATTTAACATTAATACATACACATTTCAAATTTTTAGTTTTCGTACAAGTCTTAGAAAATGTCTTTTAGAAAATATATCCTAAAGGAAATAGTTTAAAAGTAATTTGAATAAATCTGTGGCACGATATAAAAAGTAGTACTGTTAACAATTCTGCATTGTTAACTCTGAAAGCTCATTTTTTAGATATGACTATGTTGCAATAAAGGAGCGATATGTTCAGTAGTGATCTCTTTTATAAATATCGACACTGCAATTCTCAAGCTTAAAAGCTTGATTCAAGATTAAAAGAGAAATTCAGCAGATTAAAAGAGCTAAAATTTCGATTTGAAACCAAATAAGAATATTACGCATTTTGCGTAATATTTTTATTCCATCTCAAGATAAAAAAACTAAAAACAATTACCTTTTTGGCCAAAATAATCTTATCACACAAGAGTTCTAGATAAAATGTATTTGTTTCTAAAAACGATTTGATTAATTTTCTGGACGGTGACAAATGTAAAAATATATGGAGGCCACCAGCCGCGTAATTTGCACTCGTCTATCGATTTCCAGGATTAATGGCTTATTTTATTAACGCTAAAAGGTGGTTAAATTTTTAATTTTAATTAAAAGGGCCGATGTTGATTTTGAATAAAACACAAATTAGGAATTATTGAGATAATATTTGTATGGTTCTATTATGTATAACACAAAATATCCAACTAATGACCGCCATGACCGCGGCGGTACACCTACATCATCCGATAGCCTAAATTTTCGATGAGGCTGAGGCATAATTGAGGTTCTATGCCCTCAATATACCGAATTATTTCATCCCTTAGATCTTGAATTGTTGCTGGCTTATCGACGTACAGAATTTCTTTCCAATAACCGCAAAGAAAGAAGTTCAACGGTGTCAAATCACATGATCTTGGCAGCCAATTGACATCACCACCACGTGAGATAACATGGCCATTGAATTTGTCGCGCAAAAGAGCCATTGTTTCGTTAGTTGGGTGGCAAGTGGCACCTTTCTGCTGAAACCAGGTATCGTCCACTTCCACATCTGCCAATTCGGGCCAAAAAAAAGTTCGTTATCATCTCACGATAGCGACCACCATCCATAGTAACTGCCTGAACGGCGCCATTTTGAAAAAATCCAGCATGATGATGCCGCCAGCCCATAAACCGCACCAAACAGTCACCCTTTGTAGGTGCATTGATTTTTCGACAATCACTCTTAGATTACTACATATTCGCCCAAATGCAGTAATTCTCCTTATCAACGAATCCACTGAGGTGAAAATGTGCCTCATCACTGAAGATGATTTTCTTAGAAAACTGTTCATTTCTTGCCACTACACTTGATGACGCTTGGAATGGTCACGAGGCTTTAGTTCAGGAGTTCAAATGCAAGTTTTAATGCAAATCTTAATGCATATTTATCAACGACGAGCGTGAGAGGTACAATTGTTGGACATGACGACTAGTTCAGTTGGACGGCTCTTCAGCCATACTATCGCTAACAACGTTGTCAACTCGGTGCGATTCGCACGGTTTTTGGTGTTTTTCAAAATTATTTGCTGTTTTTCAAAATTATTTATCCCTTGAAGTAACGATTATATGCTCCTGCAATATAATTTCAACAACGGCAAGCAGCTGTAGTTTTGTGTATCTGATTATAGGCAGTAAAAGTAACAGCTGATTTCGGTCGATAGTGAATATAATTAAATAATATTGCTGAATAATAAATTTGATGAAATATCGTCAAAATTATTGTTCAGATATGATTATCTTAATAAAAGTAACAGAGTTGTACCACACGCCAAGTTTGACGAACGCCAATTCTAGCTATTGAATAAATTCGATGGCATGGCATCAGGTGGTGATATCAGACCCAGTTTGATTGTATAATAGACTGTTCCATTATCGTGTTTTTAATATAAAAATATTATACTTTTTATAATAAAAAAAAGGGATTTTTTAAAATAAAAAAAAAAATCAATATTCTCAATATTTTTGTTCAAATACGTAACGTGCTTTTTTCTCCATTTTGGTGCGTTTTGAAATTTCAAAGTTGACAACGCTGATCACGAACAATACTTTCTCAAAATTTTCCACGATTTTTCCGAATGTACGCACATTTGGACGATTAAATTGACCGAAAAAATCTCGAGATGTACGATATTCATTTTGATTTAAACGCCCATTTTCATAATAAGCGTGAATAACTTTAATGCGTTGCTCGATTGTGTATCTTTCTATCGATCAATTTGAATTAGTTTGAAATTGAGAACTGTTAAATGAAATGCCGAAAAAACTTCGCGTTTAAAAGCGGCCCTTAAAATTTAACGACCCGATACATAAAAAACTCACGAAAAGACAAGATCTGTGTGTTTCGTTAGTAAAAGATGAAGTTTCAAAGTATGCGTCAAGGTACATCAGTAAGCTGGAGCTGCACCCAAATTCTCTTATACGCAACATACTTAATTTTGGCGGTCATACTCGGTTGAGATGCATTAAATAGGTGATTTTACGGATATAATTGGCGCAAAATGAAACATTTTGTCTAGCACTGGCTGGACTTTGCTATTCTTTGTGTTTAGTATTAAGATTTAAATACTTATTGTTAGTTCGAATTGTGGAGTTTCAATAAATAAGTAAAAACTAAAAGAAAATTTTCTCACAATTAAGTTTTTTCTTCGCTATTTAAGCTTCTACCATTTATGCCAGTAAAAAACTATAAATAGCTTGTTTTCTATGTTTCCCAGCTATCTATATGTCGACATTTCATAGGAACTACCCTAATCATCAGTAGACTTTGGAAATTTTTGAAAGATATTCTCAAACATTCAACTTTATATCCCAACAATCCAAATAAATTGCTGAGAATTTTAAAAGAAAAATGCTCTAATAATATCCGTCAAAACACAAAGTCTACTGATGATTAGGGTAGTTCCTATGAAATGTCGACATATAGATAGCTGGGAAACATAGAAAACAAGCTATTTATAATTTTTTACTGGTAAAAATTTTTCTCTATAGATATAAGGTGTTTTTTTAAGCTAGATAGAACTTTAAATTGTAAAAAGTAACACAAAAAATTAAATTTTGATGAAACATTTTTTTTATTTGTTTCAGTATACTCTGACAAATCATCATGAATAGACTCACGCTTGAACAACGCTACGAAATTATCCAAATTTACTTTGAAAATCAGTCGTCGATTCGCGCAACTTATAGACGCAAAATTGTGTTCAGCGATGAGGCGCATTTTTGGCTTAACGGGTTTGTTAATAAGCAAAATTGCCGCATATGGAGTGAGACTAATCCACAAGAGACCCTACAGACTCCATTACATCCAGAAAAATGCACTGTTTGGTGCGGTTTTCATGCTGGTGGCATCATCGGACCTTATTTCTTCAAAAATGAGGCCGGAGCTCGCGTTACGGTCAATGGAGATCGTTACCGCACCATGATCAATGATTTTTTGTTTGAAAATATGGATGACATTGATCCGGAGGAGATGTGGTTTTAACAGGATGGCGCTACGTGCCATACGGCGAACGCAACCATCGACTTACTGAAATCAAAATTTGGCGATAAGTTGATTTCGAGAAATGGACCTGTCAATTGGCCTCCAAGGTCGTGCGATTTGACACCTCTCGATTATTTCCTGTGGGGCTACGTGAAGTCACTGGTTTATGCTGATAAACCAGCAACAATTGACGCCTTGGAGGCCAGCATTGTTCGTGTTGTTCGTGACATACGGCCAGCAGTGCTCGAAAAAGTGGCCCAAAATTGGACGTCCAGAATGCGCTTCGTCAAGAACAGCCGCGGTGCCCATATGCCCGAAATCATTTTCAAATGTTAATGTCACGTATTGATCTTTCGAATAAAAAAAAATTTTGATTACAATTTACTTTTTTGTGTTATTTTTTACAATTTCAAGTTCTATCGGGCTTAAAAAAAACACCCTTTATTAGGAAAAATTGGGGCTCAGAGCTATCTATAATCTACTAAGAAATTTAAGTGTATCGAATAATCATATATATGTACATATGTATGTGCTTGGTATTGGAATACGTTAAGCTGTTTTCAGATACAATATATTACTTATTGTATACTAGATTAATAATTTAAGAGTTTTTAAGAAATTATTGCAGAAAAAAGGTTACATACACGATATTATTTAATTCAATATCTTCCAGGAATTCAATATAGTTTCATATGCTCCCTAGACCATTTTTTTTTTTTTTTTTTGCTTTTATCAATTTATCACATACACAAACTAGGTATTGAAAAATTTACGACATTTACCGCTTAAAACGCTATTCTTATGTTAATAATCACATAGTTAGAGGCGTGGTTACAGCCAAGCGGCGAAACACACAACAACAAAGCAACAACATCAACGTAAAAATTAACACTATTTTTAGCACAACCACCACCACACTACAAAAGCCACCTTTACAACTACCATTGCAATCGTTGCCACCACCATCGCCAACATTTTTATTAAATCAACTTTATATACATACATATGTATATTTTGTGCGCGTATCTTTAAATATGTACATACATACATATGTGGCAAAAGAAAAAGAAGAAAAATACTTTTTAGCACAACATTGCTTTTTGGTTGGCCAGAATGAATGAATGAATGACTGAGTTGTTTGAATCAGCCGTTCTTCGTCTTCAGCCCCGTAATTTATTTTCTTAACATGTGCAGATTTCCAAAAATTTCTTATTCTTAATGTTGTTTTTTTTTTTCACGATATCAGCGACTTTACACAAAAAACTATGCTTTGTCATTGAATTTCATCATCAGCCAACATCGCCCTCGCCTTCGTCAACCTCATTATTACCATTAAATACATATGTAAACACACATACATACATACGCATGCATATTTAAAATATGAAAGCCGTCTTCGTCATCATTAACCAGAAACTTAAGTTAACATTATTCAACTCCTTTAACAACTGAAGTCGGCAGCTGTCTGCTACTTCTTCTGCCGAATTGAAGCCAACGCTCTGGCAGCCATTACCGCTAAAATGTTGCAAAAACAAACGTTGACTAACACATGCATAAATAAATATGTATGTGAATATGAATGTTGAATGCTCGGGCACGTATGTATTTAATCTATTAGTTTATTATATAGATATACATAAAAACATACATACATACATACATACATATGTATATATGTATATGCATCTGTGTTGGCTGCCTCATTATGCTAAACAGCTATGCTCGACGTCGACATCTTGTGTTCGTGAAAACGAAGACATCGGGAGAAAGCTGATTTTTCTCCTCCAAAGCTGCCCCAGAAATGCCCATACAGCAACACTAAGTACATAACCAACCTAGCTATATGAGGGCATACACACGTACATAGATACAACATGCACATATATATACGTATGTATGTATGTATGTACATAAGCAGTAAGACAACAACGGCAACGGCCAGAAGAACGATAACGATGGAAATGTTTTGTACTACAGACACACAATTTATGCAGGCGGGCAACACAGGCAATATCCCAACAAACACAAAATTAAATGTTAGAAATTGTTTCCAACACAGTACATAATAGGTGTGCTTCTTTACTAAGTTAAATGTTAGATATTGTTTCCAACACAGTCAGGTGTGCTTCTTTACTTTCTGGGTAAGTTTCGTGTAAATGAGAGCAAGCATAAGTTTCTCTCAAAAGGAGTTAAAATTTAACAGAAGTACGGCAACGCAAAAAGCCAAATTTCTAGCCCAAAAAGAAACATATGTTGCGTTTTGATGCGGCAATAAACATTGTCGTATTGTTTTACGAAAAAATAATATCATTATTTTACACCTTAGGGGTTTTAAGATCTTTTACACTTACTTTTTTTATTTATTTAATATTAATAAATAAAAAAATGTCAGGAAATTATCGAGCTTTAGGTCAAGTTTTTAATTTTTATTTTAAAATTTGGACACTATAATAATAAGAAGGAACCATAATTTAAAAATGGATTGTTATCAAAAGCCCACATCATCTGGCAGGATAATAAAGTTCTTGTCCAAACATCCACCGAAAAAAAATTTCATAGAAAGGGTTTTAAAAATTAGCGACAAAGATTTCCATAGGAACAAGGTGCATGAACGTATACACGGTGGCAGCACTACGGCATGTGACAATTTTTTGCTACTGGCAATATAGTACGCTACTTATGTCAAATGTATTGTTTACATTTTTGAAAGTGAATCTAGTGTTTTCTTCTGAATTAAACATATACAAATTATTTTGTGAACATAAAAATAGTTCAAATAAATATAATTTATATTTATGAAAAGGTACATTCTTAGTTTATAATTGTGAAAATAGTTACAAATATTTTTGATCAACATAGCTTACCAGATGCCTGTTTTTGTTGTATTGTTGTAATTTTGCTCTAGTGCTGCCACCGTGTATACGTTAATTCACCTTGCATAGGAAGAATAAAATAAGAAACAACGAAATTCTCCATAGCAATAATTTTCCAGCATATATAATAGATAATCTGATTAATAATTTATTGAATTTTTGTTGAACTATAATTTTTAAATTAAATTTTTGGTTTGTACGTTTGTACAAGGAGTTACAGTTCGAGTTTTTTCATTTCTTGAGTTTTTTCTTAAGAAGGATTTTTTACAATACAAATTTGCTGTGATCAATAATTTTTGATTGCAGACAAGAAAAATAATAATCAAATCTTTAGCTGGGGGACAACCAGCTGTTTCGTAGTCGCTACACTACTCATCAGCACCCACTGGGATTTGAACTGGGGTCATGACGTATCATGATCTGAATGGAGAAATGGATCATAAATCCAAGATGGTTGCGGGATAGTTCACAAAAGTGGTACATGGATGGATCCAAAATGCTCCAAGATGTTGGAGCGGGAATAGTAAGGCCTAGAGCACGAAAATGTATAACTCTTGGCGAAGACACCACAATCTTCCAAGCGGAACTAAACGCAATAAGGGAAGCGGTTGAAATACTCTCCGATAGGGGGGCACAAGAGAGTGCTGATAAGAATACTCTCTGATAGCCAATCAGTGATGAAGGCCCTGAGCAGTTGTGTCTTCACGTCCAAGTTAGTACTGGAATGTCACAACAGGCTAAACGTACTGGCAAGCCAGTACCAGGTCACCCTGATCTGGGTGCCAGGACACGAAGGGCATCACGGCAATGAAATGGCTGATATGTTTGCAAAGAAAGGAGCAGAGGGGAATTTTATTGGACCCACTCCAACTTTTGGCTTCAACAAAAGGGTCTTCTGAATGAGGAGATAAAGTAATGGACGGTGTCCATCGTTGAACAACAGTGGAACGAGACAGCTGGTCTCGAGCACTCCAAGAAATTTCTAAACTTTGATAAAAAGAGGGCCGAACGTGCTCTAAAACTGGACAGAAGAAGTCTCAGAGCATTGACAGGTGCACTTACAGGTGGGCATTTCCAATACAAACATTTGCAGATTCTGCGGTGATGAAGGGGAGCCAATGGAGCACTGGGACACAGAAGATATAGGCTACTACAAGCTTATATGTTAAGTGAATGAAGGAGCTTGTCCGTTTTCTTGACATACTCAACCCATAATGGGGCAAGGGGACGCACAATAGATCAATATTGGTCGCAGTGTAAATTGCCGATGAGGGCCATATCCCATCCACTAATAATAATAATAATCATGATATGCTGCATCGGGTCGATGTATCATGATTTTCTCGATCTCGATTTTTCGATGTATCATCTTTTCTTGTTTTCTTCAATCAAAAATTATTGATCACAGCAAATTTGTATCGTAAAAAATCCTTCTTAAGAAAAAACTTAAGAAAGGATAATCTAATTAGACAAACGGAAAACTCTAAAAAACCGAAAACAAAGAAAACGGCCAATCCAGAATTATACAAATATATCACATATGTACCTGTTGCAGAGAGATTGGGAAACTCAAAAATTCTAGACCACGCTCACTACAGGATAACACACAGAGCTAGCAATACTTTAAATAAAATATTTAGTAAAACCAAAGACGAAATGGATAAACTTGACACAGCAAATGTAGTCTACAAAATACCCTGTGGTAGTAATAATACGGGAAGCTGTAAAAAAGAGTATGTAGACACTACCACGAACAAACTGAGAGCAAGAATTGCTGGTCATAAGTCTGATCAAAAATATAAAGGGTGTTTTTTTAAGCCCGATAGAACTTGAAATTGTAAAAAATAACACAAAAAATTAAATTGTAATCCAAATTTTTTTTTATTCGAAAGATCAATACGTTGCTGGTTTATCAGCATAAACCAGTAACTTCACGTAGCCCCACAGGAAATAATCGAGAGGTGTCAAATCGCACGACCTTGGAGGCCAATTGATAGGTCCATTTCTCGAAATCAACTTATCGCCAAATTTTGATTTCAGTAAGTTGATGGTTGCGTTCGCCGTATGGCACGTAGCGCCATCCTGTTGAAACCACATCTCCTCCGGATCAATGTCATCCATATTTTCAAACAAAATATCATTGATCATGGTGCGGTAACGATCTCCATTGACCGTAACGCGAGCTCCGGCCTCATTTTTGAAGAAATAAGGTCCGATGATGCCACCAGCATGAAAACCGCACCAAACAGTGTATTTTTCTGGATGTAATGGAGTCTGTAGGGTCTCTTGTGGATTGGTCTCACTCCATATGCGGCAATTTTGCTTACTAACAAACCCGTTAAGCCAAAAATGCGCCTCATCGCTGAACACAATTTTGCGATAAAACAACGGGAAATCGACGACTGATTTTCAAAGTAAATTTGGATAATTTCGTAGCGTTGTTCAAGCGTGAGTCTATTCATGATGATTTGTCAGAGTATACTGAAACAAATAAAAAAAATGTTTCATCAAAATTTAATTTTTTGTGTTACTTTTTACAATTTAAAGTTCTATCTAGCTTAAAAAAACACCCTTTAGGTACAACTCTACATCACAAAAAACTGCACTTTCATCCCATTGTGCGAGTTTACATCACACACCAGACTTTAACCAAACCAAAATTTTAAACCTTAAGAATAATTACATGTTGGAGATGTTACAAATAATAAAACTTCCAAATGAAAAAAAAGGATCAATTATAAAACAGAATCAATTGTAGAGACTGAGAACCTCTCTCAAATATATACATAGATATTTAGTTAATAAGATAATTGAAAATCTTTGACAATAAAAGTTTAGTTAGTACAATAATAACATGCAATTAAAAAGGATCCTTATTTTGTGTTTAAAGAATTCTTTTGAAAAAAAAAACAATATCTAAATGTAAGTTTGCTTTGTTAGTGTTATTATTCGTTATGTGTATACATTGATCTTTCTTGTGCTTACTTGCAATTTTTATTTATTATGATCATAAAAAACTGTTATACTTATTTATTGTTGTTTTTTATTTGATATTAGCCCGGTGTAGCGAAATATTGGAAATTTTTAAAATAAAAATTAAAAATTTGACCTCAAGCTCGAAAAATTCCTGACATTTTTATTTAACAATTATAAAAGTCGAAAACTCTATCATTAATATTATTTAATATTAATATAACAGCATCGAAATGAATTGTTTATGAGTTGATGCAAATGAATATTCTTTCTTTGTTATTGTTTATTTTTCAAGCAGCTGATTGCTTGACTGCTTGCCAAGCTAGTCCGAAGAAAAGGTACGGCAACGAGATTTGTTCTGATTTTAAATAAAGAAACACACCTTACAATTAAGTAATATATATACTGGCATTTAACACCTTTAGCGTAAGAACAAATTATACAATGAAACCTTCTAATTACGAAAAAAATTTAAATATGGCGGATATAAAACGACTTGCTTGGCACATCGTTTATACTTGAGGTATTAATTGGCTCGACAGACGGATTGAAAGAATAACAAAAGTGCTGATCAGAAATCGGTCCTCTGTAGCCTATTCTATTTATTGTATGTATATTATTATGGCCTCTATTCAGCCAGGAGAGCTACAACTTTTGAAATAGATAAAAACGTTGACGTATACGAGTACTTGTAATTCCGTGTAAAATTTTCAAATGTGACATCATAGCTCAAGAGCTCTTCAGACTATCATACAAGTCTTAAAACTTTGATTGGATTTTATGAGACAGATATCAAATGAGCTTTGTTGCGACAGCTGTGAAATCGATTTACATCAATTTCACAAGAGAAACCTGTACTATAAGAAACCAGGAGTGATGGTTAGATGGGTGAGTTGGTTACGGACTGTTGCTCTTAATAGGTTTCGGCCTACCAACACATTGAGCCTTGTCTACCATTGACTGTTGGTATATTGCATACAGGAGGGATTAGAAGACCCGAACTTTTAAGCAAGGGGTTGTAGGGCTAGAAACTTATAGCGAAAAATTGCGACCTGTGTGAGGGGGCACTGGTGGATGGTGAATAATTCCGCCCGCGAAATTGCTCTATCATCAGATTAGGCCGTAAAGACAGGTACTGCCGTAATTCGATTTCACAACTGTTTATGCAAATAATTAAATTAATGGCAGCACGACCATTTTTGCGACAAAAAGCAGTTTATAATAAACTAACCTGCAACGCGACTTAGTTAAAGATAAAACAAAAATACGAAAAAATTCTAGCGGCCCGACCGAAGTCTTTGATTTCCGCAGCTCAGGTTTTCTTAATTTTTCACAAAATTGATTTTTAGTTGTGTTTTATTAAATTTGTAGTTTTTATTCTAGTTTAACAACACAACAGTGTTGTTAAAATTTCTATTGGAATTTATTTGGCATACGAGTTGTTGGAGGAACAGCCTAGTTTTAGCGCTCCAACAATGGGTCAACGTGTTATCCGTGAGGACACGGCAAAAAATATTTTAGATAAAAAATATTTTAGATAATAAATTTATAATTAGTTTTACATACCTTAAACATGGAATTATTTGCAAATTTTTGGTTTTTTTTTTTTTTGTTCCTCTTTGTGGGTTTCTTTACTTTTAACAAAGCTGCGACATTATTTCAAACTCCTTTTTTAGCATACAACCAGGGATGTTAAAAATAAGTTAGTGATTCACATAAGCGTTAGTGTAAACCACAATAGCTCGCGTTAAGTTATGCTCTTTTAAAATCGTTAAAAGTTAGTGAATTACACTACAGGAAAATGTAGATGGGCGTCAACGAGCTCAAGATAAATATTACAGATTAGCTGTTTAAAATGCTGCTACTGTTTGTAATATTAATAAGAATACTAAGTGAAATTTTTGACGTGTGACCTACTGTCTTGAATGTATTTAATATATAAGTCTGCTCATGTCATAATTCACTCTATGGTTGAATTCAATAATCTCGTCTTAAATACTTTCGCATATTTGGACACTGGCATTTTAGTGTTAACAAGTAAGAGTGTGGTATCTTCGGCTGGGCCGAACCTAAAATACCCTTCACGATAGTCACGTATATGTATAGTATATTTAAAAATGTGAACTAAAGGTCCTGATTCACTATCCTACACGATCGTACGATTCATTCACAGGAAACTGTTTCAAAAGTCTGGCCGACTTAAAAAAATCGCTTCAAAACGGCGTTGTGGGCCACACTATTACACAAGTATGATTGAAATAATTCATATACACAATAAAACAATTAAAAACTTTTATTAACTTGCTTGCTTCTAATTTTTCGACCCTTTTTTTAATTTAAATTATTATTTGTTGTTGAGCTAGTGGTCTTCTTATTTTGGTAAAAAGTATGGTTTTTATTTTTCAATATTTCGACACTCCGTTGTGTGTTTTCTTCAGGAAAATTTTTTTTTTCTTTTTCCTGAACAAGACACACAACGGAGTGTCGAAATATTGAAAAATAAAAACCGTACTTTTTACCAAAATAAGAAGACCACTAGCTCAACAACAAATAACAATTTAAACTTTTATTAACATAATAATTTTACATTACTTAAATTTTTTCCTCGAGGCACCAAACAATGTTTTCATATATTTCACAATATATACAACACTGATCGCGCAGAAACCATATTATTTTGAAAAATTTCATAAAATTTTTCAAAAATAAAATTTGAAAAATTTCATAAAATTTTTCAAATCGCACGATTTGTTAAAAAGTCTGTTGCACGGTTGCATTTTTAGTACTGTTTCAGCACACATGCTTTATTTTGTAGATTACACGATGGTGTCTGATAGTGTAACATGGCCTTAAATATGCTCAGTTATATATGAACCGATATCGGAATTTTTTATTTTCTGTATTTTAGTAACCTTCTTTTATAACGAGAATTGCTTTTCAGCAAAAAAAAAAAACATGCTAATGGAAAAATCGGTTCAGGCTATATCTCGGGTATATATGGACCGACATCGGAAATTTTCATTTTCCATATTTATATAACCTTATTTTATTATCAGAAGTGCTTTTTAGCAAAAAAAAAAAAAGTTTTTTCAGTTCGCTTACGCGACATTTTCATGAAAAACCTGATTTGGGCTATATCTCGGGTATATATGGACCGATATCGGAAATTTTCATTTTCCATATTTATATAACCTTATTTTATTATCCGAAGTGCTTTTTAGCAAAAAAAAAAAAAAGTTTTTTCAGTTCACTTACGAGACATTTTCATGAAAAACCCGATTTGGGCTATATCTCGGGTATATATGGACCGATATCGGAAATTTTCATTTTCCATATTTATATAACCTTATTTCATTACCAAAACTGCTTTTGAGCAAAAAAGTCAACAGCCGCTGAATTGTTCGCAAGGCATAGATTTCTAATATCAGATGTTTAAGCATAACAAAATAGAAATTCTCTATTTGAAATTTTGTCAGATGACTTTGCTCTGGTTTTTTACAGATGCAATGTGTTTAAGGTAACAGACGACAAGTAGGCATTTTACATTGTGATTTTACATCTACATTGTTAAAAACATATCGTGTGTTATCTACTTAACAGAAGCGAACATATCGCTTCTTTATTGCAACATAGTCATATCTAAAAAATGAGCTTTTCGAGCTAACAATGTAGAATTGTTAACAATGCTACCTTTTATATTGTGTCAAAAATTTATTCAAATTACTTTTTATCTGTTTCCTATAGGATATATTTTCTAAAAAAGAAAATTCTAAGATTTGTATTGAAACTAAAAATTTGAACTGTGTTTTTCTTGAAACAACCTTTTTTGAGTTATGACTACGTTGCAATAAAGGAGCGATGTATCTGATATTGCACTCTGAACATAATTGCTGACATTAAATATAACATTTTGCAATTCTCTTTCATTTAATCAGAAATTAGAAACAAACAGACAGAGTGTCACGGCGGACGTCCTGTTTAAGGCCCAATCAGACTTTTATACAAGTATAAATACTTTCATTAGATTTTGTGAGATAAAAGTCTAAACACATTTCTTGCGACTGTCAAAAAGTCTAACGTAAATTAGATTTTGCATTCACACCATCACACTTGATTGACCATATATAGATGTGCCATCATAAAACTTTTCACGGCGGCAGGTGCGCTATTCGTCGTAGGCGATAGACGTGCCGGCGCGTGAAATTCTTCAACAGTTAAAATAATAATTATGTATAACACATCCAAATTCTAAATATAGCATGAGCAAAATACATTTATAAATGACAGCTAAATTCCAAATTTCGAGCTTTTTTAGAACGACAAAAAATGCTATCAGTGACGGCACCCCATCGGCTACGAAATAGCAGACTACTCAATTCTTAATTAGCTGGTTTGCTAAAAAACACAACCCTGATCCAATGTAAAGTATTATCGTTTTGAAAAGTTTCAAAAAACAACAAAGTCGTATGGGATACCAAATTTTTATCGTATTATTTTTCGTATGTTTGACGGACTACATTCAGACTATCAGACGTACGTATTATTTGATTTTTTGACAAGTATACAAAGTATAATAGTCTGAACTGGACTTTACTGAAAATAAAACTAAACACTAAGAGTAATAATTTTCACAAAATTGTGTTAAAAATTATAATGTACAAACGGTAGAGAAGAAAGAAAATTGCTTGTTGGGTTTTTTCTGTCAACGTTGGTGAATTTATAGCGTGTGTGTGTGTGTGTGAGTGTGTTTCTACTTAGTGGTGGTTTTTATTTTCTGTTATTTTTAAGGGAAATATAACGCTCTTAAGATATTTTACTTATTCACTGGCACAAAACCAATTGCTGTAACTTGTGCAAAACTTTACACACATAAACATACATACATACATACATATATACACACGAATACGCAGCAAACACCCTTATTTATTTTCATAATGGCGTCATTACGTTTTTTTTTTTTTTTTTGACGTTAGACTTTTTTAATTATACTGAAATTCCCTTAAAGATTTCTTAGAAGGTTTTAATTCAAGATTCCTGTATCATGTTTGTGCAGAGAAAGAAAACAAAAAATTAACTAAAAAGATTACAAAAAAAAAAAAGGAAAAGAAAGCAAAAAGAAAAATGTGCGAGTGTGCAAAAAAAAAAAAGCAATTTTGAATATAAAACTTATATTAATACGCTAGAAAAGTTAAGTCGAAAATATAAAATGGCAGCTGAAAAGTTAAGTATTTGTACAGTAGGGTACAAAAGTTTGAAAAGTTATTCGATATACACATATGTACACATGTACATATGTAAGAGCATCTGTGTATAAACATACATATGTACAAACATACATGTACACACATACATAAATATGTCTATATGTTTTTACATGACTACATACGTTAGATCAACTCAGGCGAGAAAAATAAAGAATTAATCTTTTGGCAACAAAGTTTTTCTAGGTACTTAAATCTTTTACAAATTTATTTTCTTAAAGAAAATTTGAAAAAATTTATATTAGGCTTTGACTAGTAATTTAATAAATTCCACCCTTAGAGTATGAAGTCTGGTTTTTGCCATAAAGCAGGGAGTGGGGTCAGTAAGGTCCCCTCTTGTGGTTTATCTGTTAGCATAAAAGTACTACAAAGATTGTTCTGAAAGTAAAAAATTATTATATTTTTAATTTTCAGTTTTTATTTTTAATTATTACATCAGAACGTATTATTTTTAAAATATTTAGTGTTACAATTATTATTAAGGAACACAGACTTGGGAATTCAATTCTTCTCTAAACAGTTGTAAAAAGATTTACAGCAGCACCTGCCTTTACGGCCTTATCTGATGAAGGACCAGTTCCATGGAGTGAATTATTCACGATTCACCAGCGGCCCCTAGTAAATTAATTATACCACTTTTGTATATTTTCATATATTTGATTAAAAACGAATCTTAATGTTTTTCTTTAAACAATAAAAAAAAATTTTTTTTTTTAATATCAAAATTAAAATTGAAAAAATTTGATTGAAACAAAATTACAAAATATTATATGAAAATATAATATAAAAAGGTATAGAAGTATATACATTGTATCATATAGATATCTAACATGTAACTCCGCGTGGCTTTCTAGGCTTATACAGGTAGCAATTTTTGCCATATTTTGTAGCCATATGAACAACTTCTTGTTGAGGAGTTCGGGCCCTCTAATTCCTCCTGTATGCATGTTCCCAGCAATCAATGTAGAACAAGGCTTAATGAGTTGGTAGGTCGAAGCCTACTAGCAGCATCAGCTCTTAAACCAACTCACTCGTCAACCATCACCACTGGTTCCTTACAGTACAGGAATCTGTTGTAAAGGCAACAGACCCTCGGGAGGTTGTTAGTCACCGAAAAAAGCCACACACCACGTTTTAGGTTTCAACCACAGCCAGAATATTTCAGCCCGGGTTGAACCACCCGGGGGCCATGCTGATCCTTGTTCTTCCAATTTAAACTCTTGGTAAGGGTTTTGGAAGCCAACACAAAATAAGTCATGCGGCTTCCTAGAGTTTTATTTGCTACAACAAACGAGGGACCCCTTCCCCTCTTTACCCGAAAAATAGAGTGCCCTGGTTAGGAATACGCCAAAGCAAACCCTGTTCCCCGGGGGTCTTCTCTAAGCAATTAGAAACAAAAAATAATATAAACATAATAAATAACTCTTGTCTATAATATGAATTAATATAATAATCTTAATATGTGTAATTGTTCGAGCTTAAGGTCTTTCTTGGAATTTTTAGTATTTTTGGTTTTTAAATATCTGGCAGATAATTAAAAACCAAAAATACTAAAACTTCCAAGAAAGGCCTTAAGCTCGAACAGTTACACATATTAAGAAAGAAAAAAACGGTCGAAATAAAGAAATAATAAGCATATAAATGTAATAATTGAATGCATCATCTTCGCGTCCATGGTTTTCACTTAAATCTTTATTCAGTATCACTAATATCCATAACATGGTTGTGACAAACAATATTATTATCTGCAGTTCTATGTTCATTGCAAAGTAGAATATTTCACTTTCGACTTCTTCTCTCTATTTCTAGGGCACAGGAAGCAACAACCACATTTTGTACCATTTCATATTATAAAATTTTCACAATTTTTTCAATTTCAACTGCAATAACACAAGCCGACAAAGCGCGTCTTAAACTTGGAATGGTTTTAGCGTTGTTTTGCAAATGCCTTTTCATTTTTGGTTGAGGTAGTTTTTTTCCAAGATCTAAAAGAAATATCTTTCTTCTTGATGAATTTTAAAGATTCCATTCGGGGTTCTTTTGTATAAAGATGATAAATAGATACAGCCCATAAGTAGATATGGTTTAGAATGAGCTTCATAAGAAGAAATGCATTCAGTCCATTATCAGATGATATCTGGTTTGGAATGAGTTTCATAAGAAATCCAATTATCGGCATGTTGGGAAGACAGAAGCTGTAATATTCGGTTCTTTTTAGCAATATATGGATATGTTATTTCTGAAACAAAATGTTGAAAAATATTGCTTTCGATGTTTTGTTAAATATAATTCTTTGGATGTATCCGTTTTGTTTTTTCTCAAAGTTTCTAAAAGCGTTATATGTTTGAGAGAAGGAGGAACTAATTTTTGAATTTGTGCGCTTAAATCGGCTCGTACTCAACCCAGGTAAAACAAAGCTAATTCGTTTTAGACCTAACTTTACATGCTCGAGTAATTTCGCGGTACAGATTGGGAGCTCAATCTTAGAGGAAATAAATTCAGTTAGGTACCTAGAAATTACACTGCAAAGTAACCTTTCATGGGACTTACACATAACAGACATAAAAAGGAAGATTGCTCCAGGTATTGGTATGTTATACAAGTTCAAATATATACTTAGTGTAAAAACTAAATTGATGATGCATCAATCGTTGATACATTCGCATCTTAGCTATAAGGCATCTATATATGCATACAATAAAAACAGTGCAATGTGGAAATCACTTCAGCGCTTTCAAAATAAAGCTCTGAACTTGTTTATATAAAAGTATTTGTAAAACAGTTTTGCCAATCTACGGGATTCACGAATATCAGGTTTTGAAACAAGTGTTTAAATCTTTACATAATATTGGTCATGTAACCATACGAGTTATGCATAATCAATCGCAATTTGATACAAGAAATGCAAATTATTTACGAATTCCAAGATGTAGACTAGAAAAAACTGTCGTATTAAAAGAGAATACCGTTTTATTCAATGTTCTGTGACTGACTGTCATCTCTTTATTATCACATTCTTTAGATTTATTTGGTATACTTATACTACAACGTTGCCAGATTTGTCTCATTATCTCATTGCCAGATTTATCTCATTACACCTTCCCCTTTTGGGAAGAATGACCCAGGACATTGTCACAAGGTCATTCAGTGGCAATACACTTATATTAAAATTGTGGTATCCCTTCCCATTTTGGAAGATAGACACGTATTAAATTAATAATAGATTTGATTGGACATTGTCACAAGGTCATTCAGTGGCAATACACTTATATTAAAATTGTGGTATCCCTTCCCATTTTGGAAGATAGACACGTATTAAATTAATAATAGATTTGATTGTATAATAAAAAAAATTAAAGTTTACGAGTAAGAACTATTATTACTTACAAATTTCAATATTACTTGTTTTCAATATTTTTCAAATATATTATTCTTTAAATACAATTTTTTTTTTTTCAATTTTCATGAACATCTTCATCATTAATTTCAAATTTCTTTAATCTATTTTTATGCACTTCTTGCGTTCTATTTTCATCTATTTGAATTAAACAATTTCCTTTACTATTTACTTCTTTTACTTTAAAAAGCCCATTATAAAGAGGTTGTAATTTGTGGCCTGCATCATTTCTGATAAGTACATAATCATTTGGTTTAATCATTTGAAATTTAGTTCCTTTATCATATTGAATTTTTTGGAGTGTTTTTGCTTTTTCAATTAGCGATTTTGCTCTGCTTTGGGCTGCTTGAAGTCTGAATTTTATTTCTTTATCATAAGCTTCCAAGTTATATATAGGTTCTACTTCATTGGTTTGTAGAAAAGTGAATGGGTTTGGTAACTTTCCAAAAACCAATTCGTACGGACAATAATTATGCACAACCGATGGTGTTGTATTATAGCAATATGCAAAGTACGGTAACCACTCATCCCAGTCTGTCCTGTCACGGTCGCCATGTCGTATTAAAAGAGAAGACCATTTTATTCAATGTTCTGTGACTGACTGTCATCTCTTTATTATCACATTCTTTAGATTTATTTGGTATACTTATACTACAACGTTGCCAGATTTGTCTCATTATCTCATTGCCAGATTTATCTCATTACAAACGAAGCAACGTGTGGATTTTAGGGGTAGTATGAAATTTAATCATTTACCTGCTAACATAAAGTTAATAAATAGAATTTCAATATTTAAGTCGTCCTGCAATGGATACCTATTAAATAAAATAGAAACACTTCTGTGAATTTAATACCTTGTGTAAACTTTTATTGGAAAATTTCAATTTTATTTTTATTGGTATAAACTTTTTTTCAATCTTTTTCAATTATCTCAATTGTGTAAATCTGTACATTTAAGCTAAAAAAAATGCCGACTTGCTCCAATAATGCCTTTAAGGTGCTGGAGCTGTTACTAAATGAACATATTGTACTCTGAATTATTAATAAATATTTATATATAAAAACAAAAAACTCCGCTAATTCATAGCTCTTTCAAAAAAAAAGAAGAAATTATCAGTTGTTATTCCCATACCGGATCCAAACAAAGGCTCAGCAAAATCTTTATTAACTCGTGCACCTTGATTTTTTCTACACTCTTACCAGGGAGCGTTTTCACATTTATCTGCGGGCGAATACCATATCTTCCTGGCTTATATTTTATGTATTGCTGAAGTGGGCATTTGCCGCAAAACGTTACTAATCGATGGTTATTTCATCAAAATATTTGAATGACTTACGGCAATTGTCTACAAAAGAACCCCAAACTTCTTTAATATTAACTAACTTATCAGTATCTTTTCGAGTTTTTTGTGTAGTTTTATCTTCAAATCTTATATACGAGTACTTAGGCAATGCAATAAATCTATCACGAGACATAGATCCAGAAATACTCATATTTCTGCAAATGGATGCGTTAGTACTCTATATTTTGTTTTACAATATAGCGCTCCACATCTTATAAGTACTTTAAGAAATGCACTCAACTCATCTTCAGTTACCAGTTTTCATTTTTTTTTTTTTTTTGCCTCCGTCAGATGTTAAAAAATTCACGCACCTGACAATATGAAATAACAACGTGTTTAAACATAAATAATACAGTTCATTGTAGATCTTGAATTTGGTTGTCATTAACGGAAATAGTGTGCCCCAATCTTTTATACATAAGTACTTATTGTGAATGCATTTATTATTTTTTGAACGAAAACGTAACTGAACGAAACTGCTGGTTCGATGATGACTTTTGAATTTATGACGGTGATTGTGTTTCGTACTCTCAACCAGGACTGATCGATACCAGCAGCTTCCTCAGAGGTTTTCCAGCTAATTTGAAGCTTAGAGCCCGTTAATAAATATATTGAATTTAATGTAAGTGATAAACTATCTTTTTATTATCAGGAATCCCCTCCTGCAAGTAAGTTTAAATAAATTGGATTATTCCCAATCCATTTTCCTTCGCTACGAGTAGCGTTATTCCAGTTTGGTGACCATTTAGATCAGATATTTGATTCTAACCACAAAAGTGTACACAACGTCTGACAATGATCTGACAACGGCAAGGAAAATTGTTTACACGATTGTCAGGTATCTGGAAATAATTTTGTCTGACAATGTTTTTTCTGACAACATTGTCAGCACAAATTGTAAGTTCACACGATTGTTATAGATTTGCTGCAAATTTTTCTGCCAATATTGTCAGATTTGCCAACCGTCTAAACAAAGCTTAACATCTATATAAGCATATACGTATCTAACTACCACTTAAATTCTGGTATTGTTGCCAGAAGTAGAGCTTGACGATGTATCGATAGTTTTTCTTACAACTATTGAAAATATCGATGGAGATGACTATCGATAGTTTTGCAGCTCTAGAAGATCATGACTTATTGAATGAAAGGCAGATTTTTTATATGTCGTATACAATAATTTTTTTTGTATATATCGCTTATAAATAAAAAAAAGCTTGTTTCGAAAAAAACGCATTTAAAATTTGTAGTGTCCAGTCTTAGAAAAAGTTTTTAGAAAATATCTCTTAAATTAAACAGTTTAAAAATAATTTTAATAAATTTTTGGCATAATATAAAAGTTAGTACTGTTAACAATTCTGCATTGTTAACTCGAAAAGCTAACTTTTTGAGATATGACTATGTTGCAATAAAGGAGCGATATAGTCTCTTTTGTTTTCTATACAGCGTCGCCACTTTGATAGTTTTGCGGCTAAGTTTAGCACTTTATATTTTAGCTTAGCTGCAAATTTTCCATTTAGCTATAAGGAGCAAATATAAATTGAATTTAAACACTGTTAAATAAGTTTTTATATTTTTTGTGTCTTTATTCTGCTGATGCCGAAAAAATATATCCTACCGGATATGCTAAACCAAACTTGGTTGCATTTTCCATATCAAACATCTGTGAAATAACACAGAGTTGTTACTTAAAGATAAGAGTAGCTAATAACAGAGTTGCAGTCTTAATTTAGGAGTAGTCAGATGATAGATCACTACATAGCATTTTTTAAAGGATTTTGTAACTATTTATTTAGCATTTTTCAGCATTATTTAATTATCGTCAGGGTAAATAAAATTGTCTCAAATTCTCACTATGAGAATCAAAAGTGAATCAACACCAGTAGTGTGTTATGTTTTTTTTTAATATAATGAAATTATATTACACATATCGATTTTAGTAACAATAACAAAATTTGTTTATTCATTATTTATGACGTTATAATAAGAAAAAAAAAAATAGCTGAAATTAAATATAATTTCTTTTTTATACTTTACAACAAAGAGGCAATAATATATGATCAAGAGTGAGTATACGTCGATGTGTAAACTAAATGTATGTGCAGTCTTATTTCTCGGACGTCTGTCAATAAATTCATATCTATGCATAGAGCGTAGTATTGTGCTGTCACTAACTGCTTTATCAGACTCTGTAGTGATGTCCTTGGCAGTTTGTACCGCACTAGAACGTGGTTTATTTTTAACTATGGCAGCAATCATTCTTCCTTCTCTTTCAGTTAACAGATTAGGAAGATATCTTCGCTTAAAATTGTCTATTTTCTTATAGTTTTTTAATTTTTCCACAATTTTTTTAAGAGATGTAGTGTCTTCCTAAAATTTTACTAAATTTTCGAAATTATTTTCCTTTTTCACTAAGGTCTAATTTTGCTTGTTTCTATTGAAATTCCCCTTCCCATCTTTATTCACGGCTATTATAAAACTTTGCTGGCACTTCCCCAATGGATGTTGCTAATCAATTAACTAAAACAATTATTTTTCGTCTTTTTCAATAAAATTCCTCCTAAAATAGCTGTAAGTCTACCGGTCCTAGCGAAAAAATTAAATGAGAGAGAAACTGTTTACTCACTTATGAAGCGTAATTTTTGTCAGTTTAAAAGTTATTGTAAACAAGTAAGAGTGTAGTATATTCGGCTGGACCGAATCAAAATACCCTTCACGATAGTCACGTATATGTATAGTATATTTAAAAATGTCAACTAAATATGCTCGGTTATATATGAACCGATATCGGAATTTTCTATTTTCTGTATTTTAGTAACCTTCACTTATAACGAGAATTGCTTTTCAGAAAAAAAAGTTAATGGAAAAATCGGTTCAGGCTATATCACGATATAGCCGATATCGAAAATTTTCTTTTTCCATATTTATATAACTTTATTTCATTACCAAAACTGCTTTTCAGCAAAATAAGTTGTTTACGTTCGCTTACGCGACAAAATTGTTGGTCCTTTTTATTCACTCCACAAAATTGTAAAGGGTATATACAGTAAAATTCGTTTATAAGCCGCTTATAGTAGAATTAGCGATTTAGTCCCAGATGTGCAATTTTTTGGCATCAATAAATAAAATACCTGCAAAATATTTTAGCGCTATAGTCCATTTGCGATTATATTCCACCTAAATGCAGTGTGAAAACACTTAATTTCATGCAAGTTATTAAAGATATAATCCAAAATGCAAATTTAATAAAAACTTTCCAAAAATATATATATATATATCTATAGGGTGTTTTTTTAAGCCCGATAGAACTTAAAATTGTAAAAAATAACACAAAAAATTAAATTGTAATCAAAATTTTTTTTTATTCGAAAGATCAATACGTGACATTAACATTTGAAAATGATTTCGGGCATATGGGCACCGCGGCTGTTCTTGACGAAGCGCATTCTGGACGTCCAATTTTGGGCCACTTTTTCGAGCACTGCTGGCCGTATGTCACGAACAACACGAACAATGCTGGCCTCCAAAGCGTCAATTGTTGCTGGTTTATCAGCATAAACCAGTGACTTCACGTAGCCCCACAGGAAATAATCGAGAGGTGTCAAATCGCACGACCTTGGAGGCCAATTGACAGGTCCATTTCTCGAAATCAACTTATCGCCAAATTTTGATTTCAGTAAGTCGATGGTTGCGTTCGCCGTATGGCACGTAGCGCCATCCTGTTGAAACCACATCTCCTCCGGATCAATGTCATCCATATTTTCAAACAAAAAATCATTGATCATGGTGCGGTAACGATCTCCATTGACCGTAACGCGAGCTCCGGCCTCATTTTTGAAGAAATAAGGTCCGATGATGCCACCAGCATGAAAACCGCACCAAACAGTGCATTTTTCTGGATGTAATGGAGTCTGTAGGGTCTCTTGTGGATTGGTCTCACTCCATATGCGGCAATTTTGCTTATTAACAAACCCGTTAAGCCAAAAATGCGCCTCATCGCTGAACACAATTTTGCGATAAAACAACGCGCGAATCGACGACTGATTTTCAAAGTAAATTTGGATAATTTCGTAGCGTTGTTCAAGCGTGAGTCTATTCATGATGATTTGTCAGAGTATACTGAAACAAATAAAAAAAATGTTTCATCAAAATTTAATTTTTTGTGTTACTTTTTACAATTTAAAGTTCTATCTAGCTTAAAAAAACACCCTATATATATTTCATTTTTGACACATGTTTGCAATGTTAAATGTGTTTTTTTTTTTGTCAATGAGAGCATTGAATTATCTGCTTTCAGATTTTCTATAGTCAAAATAAATTGATATGTGCTAACTCATTTATAAGCCAAAAAGTGGCTTATATAAAAATCTAACTATAGTCCAATTCGCCTTATAGTGCACAAAAGCAGTGGACTATAAGCCAATTTTACAGTATAAGTTTGTGATTCCGTTTGTAATTTCTACAGTTTTTTTGTGCGACCCTATAAAGTATATATATTCTGAATCAGAATTAATGGAAAAGTCGATTAAGCGATGTCCGTCTGTCCATCTGTCCGCCATTGAAATACCGTTTCTGAGAAAACCATTAAACTTATAAACTTTTTTCTTTCACTATTCTTTTACCCCATCAATTCATGGGTTTGCTATTGAAATTCAGTAATATCGATTCACGTATAGCTGAGATATATTCAAAATTCCGAAAAACCCCATTTTCTTTTGCAATTTTGTATGGAAATTTTTAAAAAAAATTTTTTATGTTTTGCTTAAAACTTCAAACACTCATTAAGCATGATGACTATAAGCCAAAAACAATTTTTTCAGATATCGGTCCATATATACCCGAGATTTAGCCTAGACAGGGGTTTTCATGAAAATGTCGCGTAAGCGAACTGAAACCACTCTTTTTTTGCTTAAAAGCCGTTTTAGTAATAAAACAAGGTTATATAAATATGGAAAATGGAAATTTTTCGATATCGGTCCATATATACCCGAGATATAGCCTAAAACGGGGTTTTCATGAAAATGTCCCGTAAGTAAACTTAAAAAACATTTTTGGCTTAAAGGCAGTTCCGGTAATAAAGTAAGGTTATATAAATATGGAAAATGAAAATTTCCGATATCGGTATATATATACCCGAGATATAACCTAAACGGGGTTTTTCATAACAATGCCGCGTAAGCGAACTTAAACAACTTTTTTTCCTTAAAAACAGTTCTGGTAATGAAATAAGGTTAGAAAAATATGGAAAATGAAAATGCACGATATCGCTCCATATATACCCGAGATATAGCCTAAAACGGGTCTTTCATGAAAATGTCCCGTAAGTAAACTTAAACAACTTTTTTTGCTCAAAGGCAGTTCCGGTAATAAAGTAAGGCTATATAAATATCGAAAATGAAAATATCTGATAGCGGTCCATATATACCCCAGATATACCATGAATCGGGTTTTTCATAAAAATGTCCCGTAAGTAAACTAAAACACCCTTTTTTGCTCAAAGGCAGTTCCGGTAATAAAGTAAGGTTATATAAATATGGAAAATGAAAATTTCCGATATCGGTCCATATATAACCCAGATATAGCCTAAACCGCGGTTTTCATGAAAATGTCGCGTAAGTGAACTTAAACAACTTTTTTTGCTTAAAAACAGTTCTGGTAACGAAATAAAGTTATATAAATATGGAAAATGGAAATTTCCGATATCGGTACATATATACCGGAGGTATAGCCTAAACCGCGTTTTTATACGTGACTATTGTGAAGGGTATTTTAGATTCGGCCCAGCCGAATTTACCACACTCTTACTTGTTTGTAATAGTCATTACAAGGCAAACATATGTTTTCCCCGATATCGTTCCATATATATCCGAGCATATTTAGATCACAATTGTAATATGTACTATACATATACGTGACTATCGTGAAGGGTATTTTAGATTCGGCCCAGCCGAATATACCACAATCTTACTTGTTCTGTCTACTATTTAATAAAAAATAGAAAAAAATTGTGCACAGTGGGGTTGAATTCAATTTTCGGGATTTAACATTATAAATCAATTTTGCTCACGCTGTTTACTCTTCGATTTTCTTATTTTTTTTTTTTTTTTTTGTATTTGACTTTGATTTTTTCCACATCTATTAAAACCCCTTTGGTAGTGAGTGGAATAACTACTATTTTTCTTGACTTTTTTTAAATTTTTCTAAAAATAATTTTTTGCGGTAAGCCACTGTGCAAAAATTTTCTAGGACTTTGTAGGATATATTTTAAATACTAATCCATACATTTTGTTTATTTATAATTAAAGTTGGTTTACAAAGTAAATGCTTTAAAAAAGTAAAACATTAATTAAAATGTAATATTTATAGTGATAATTTTACCTAGAGTTTTATGTTAAAGTTTTATTCCGTAAATAGCATAGTCAATATGGAACATTAGCATCAGCAATGAATGCTGTAACCCATTATATTCAAAAGTTCTTTCGTTGTGGGTTAAAAAGTAGGAACAATTTTACTGGAAACCATCAGAGTTTGCAGCTCCTTCATACCTTGCTTTCTCCTTATCAAACAAAATTTTCATTTGATTACATACAAAATCGTGCAAATCGTTCAGGTCTTGTTTCTTCTGTGCAGGCATTGAGATATCATAATTTCTTGATGTAGGTGAGATACCAAATTTCAAAGCGCCAAGCGATCTTAGCTCTATTCCGAAAACTAGATTTACTGATGTCCTGGAAGTTTAGTTGTTCATAGCTTTCATATATGCCAGCAAGATCTTGGGAATGCCTTCGTCCCAGCGAAGAAGTAGTAAATGTGATTTTATTGTTTTTATGCATTTATAGAATTTGGCAGCAGCTTATGTTCGTCAGAACCTGTAGGAATATTATTTTCCTCAGCAGGTTTTCTAATCCGTAATTTTTATTAAATGAGGTGTTATTATCAATAATACAACTATCCACAAATTTTAATACGCTTTCAATATTTTGCCAGTTACGTCCTTTTAAGTTTTAGGTGGCAATATACAACTTAGTTTAAGTGCATATGTAAAATAAAATATGTATCTATAATCAGAGAGGAATGTTGTTATCGAGATCGAAATACAAAAGAGTATTTGTATTTTTTAGTTGTATTTTGTATATGAAATACACAGTTGGGAAGTATTTTGTATCTTGTATTTGAAATTCATAAGGTAAGTATTTTGCCCAGGCCTGTAAGTAGTCTGTGGTTAAACTTATTAAAAGCTTTGCTAAAATCTGTATAAACCATTTCAGTTTGCATGTTATTGACAAAACTACGATTAACCAACGTTATGAGTTGTGAGAGGTTACCAGTGTTGCCAGGACTTTTTTTGTGAAATCCCTACTATAGCGCATAAAAATCATTATTTTCCCCTAAAATCAAAAAGATATTATTTTAATACGATTTTTATGTTTATTGTAACTTCAAACAGGTAGAACTTTTCACTAAAAAGTAAATTAGTTGAATTAGTGAAAAAAAATTTAACTTAAAAATTAATAAAAATCTATGTATGTGTTTAGCTATATAAGTAAATTCGTTTAAGGGACTTGGTCTACATTCTAATTCAAACTGGTATATGAGTTTTGTGATGGAATAAGTAAGAATATCACATAAGATAAATTCAGCCTTTTAGGAGTTGGAAAAACACAGGAAATTATTTTCATATTGTTCGAGGATGGATTGATATTGAGTAGGAAAAATATATTTTAATATAATATAAAATAATTTTAATATATATTAAGTAGGAAAAATAAATTTTTTTTCAAAAACCATTTAATTCTCAACATAGTCTCCCTTTAGCTCAATACACTTATTAAGACAATATTCCAACTTTTTTATACCATCTAAATCATACGGTTTTGGGAACCCCCCGAAATACGCATTAGTTCCGGTTATCACTTTTTGGTTGAGATGAATTTCTTTCCAGCGAGCCGTTTTTCAAGTTTGGAAACAGGAACAATTCCCTAGGCGCTAAATCTGGACTATAAGGTGGATATTCAACCAGTTCGAAGTGAATTTCACGTAATTTTAGCATCGTATCTTATGCTGTGTAAACTGGTGCGTTGGCTTGAAGAAAGAGCACTCTTTTCTTCTTTAAGTGTGGTCGTTTTTTCTTGATTGCATCAATCAACTGATCCAATAATGCACGATAATATTTTTCTAAGATTGTAGATCCTTTTTCAAGATAATCGATGAGCATTATTCCGTGTGCATCCCAAAATAAAGTGGCCATAATCTTGCCAGCCGATTTCACTGTCGTCGCCTACTTCGAAACACTTCCACCAGACTCCACCACCCATTGTTTCGATTGATTTTTGGTTCTAGGTAGGTGTAGTGGTTTCATCAACAGTTATTAATCGATGCCAAACATCAAGAGGATCACGTTTTATCATGGGCAAACCCCGCACTGAAGTGGTCTGTCGAACTCGTTTTTCTTTGACACTGAGCAAACGTGGCATCCATCTTGTCGATAGCTTTTTCATAGGCAAATGTTCATGCCAAATTAATTAAAAAACTTACAAATGAGATCTTAGAATGCATATGGAATTTCAAACTTCACGGGTAGTTTTTTTTCTTCTTGTACGTCTTTCGGTAGTTATAGAAAAAATCCCTACCGTCAGTCTTAACACGATTTTAATAATTTTGGCGTAATTGGGAAATACTTATTGTTAAAATATTTAACATTGTATGAAAATGCAGCGATATCAAATTTGGGCAACGATTTTACCTCATAGTCGGAAAAATTTTAATAGTATAATAATAATGTTCACCATTTGTGATAATTTAAAAATTCCCTACAATAAGCCTAATCATATAAAGTCTGTCCTTTTTCCCCTACTTGTGGAAATAAACAAATAAATCTTTACAAAAAAGGAGAAATCCCTACGCTTGCCAACCCTGGTACATACATACGAGTATATACCCGAGATATAGCTAAAACCGATTTTTCATGAATATATCGCTTAAGCGAACTTAAATACTTTTTTTTTTGCTTAAAAACTGTTCTAGTAAATAAGGAAGGTTATCTAAATATGGAAAATGAAAAGTTCAAATACCGGTCCATACAAGTGGACCGAGATCTGAACCGTTTTTTCCAGTAACATTTTTTTTTTCGTTACAAAAAAAGATTACTAAAATACAGAAAAGAGAAAAATCCGATACCGGTTCATATATAACTGAGATATAGCTTGAACAAACTTTTCCATGAAAATGTCCATGACAGATTTTTTTTTTTGGAATGGTGATAACAAGGCAAAAATATTTCTTAAGTTCGCAAATAAAAGTTGATTAAGCTCGCTTACGCGACATTTTCATGAAAAAGCCGTTTTAGGCTATATCTCGGGTATATATGGACCGATATCTGGAAAAATGGTTTTTTTTGCCTTTTAGTCACCATTCATAATAATTGTGTGAAGTTTGAAGCAAAAGCAAAAACTTTTTTTCAAAAATTGCAAAAAATTGCTTTTTTCGGAATTTTGAATATATTGCAGCTATACTCGTATGTGAACCGATATTACTGAATTTCAATAGCAAATCCATGAATCGATGGGGTAAAAGAATGGTGAAAGAAAAAAGTTTCTAAGTCTAATGGTTTTCTCAGAAACGGTATTTCAACAGCGGACAGACGGACAGACGGACATCGCTTAATCGACTTTTCCATTAATTCTGATTCAGAATATATATACTTTATAGGGTCGCACAAAAAAACTGTAGAAATTACAAACGGAATCACAAACTTATATATACCCTTAACATTTTTGTGAAGGGTATAAAAAATGTAAGCAAATGTGCTTTTTTTAGAAACAATCTGAACGTCGTTAATTATTTTCTAAATGGTTATAAAATTGCTACCGTAGACAATATAATGGATTTAGGTATTTTATTTGATCCAAAAATGAGTTTTATTCCGCATATCACAGGTACACTGGGTTTTATAAAACGTTGGTCTAAAGAGTTCGGAGATCCGTACATTGCGAAAACGTTATATACTGCACTGGTTCGTTCTATATTAGAATATGGATCGATTATTTGAGACCCTACCTATCAGATTCAGTTTCTGTCGTTTTTCCGTCGAGGGTTACGCTTCAACCCTCAAAATTGGCCTTCGTACTCGTATGCTGCCCGTCTGGGTCTCATCAAGCTGCCTACTGTGAAAAGCTGTAAAACTATGCTTAACGTTTCTTTTGCTCTGAAACTTATTAATAGTGATATCTGCTCTGGATTTTTGGTTAATGAAATTTCATTTAACATTCCTCAACGATCATCCCGGTATTTCTTTCCGTTATTTGTGGAATTTTCGAGAGTTAATTATGTTGATGCTGAACTAATTGATTTTTCATTAAATCTAAATGTTGTCAAAAATTCCATTATTGTCTATTTAAATTCATAACTTTTCTCTTTGTTGTTTATACCTGTTAATTATTTCGTTTTTTACATATTTTAATATTTATATACACATGTACATATTAACATATTATTAATGTCTGTAAGGAATATTTCCATAAACAAACTAAATAAATAAGGATATATATGGGGGCCCATGGGCTCGATTATATACAAAATAAATAAATTGAAATATAAACTCTTACGAACCACTGTGTTTTAAAAGCATTTGCTTTTTTGTAGAAAAAGTTTTTTAATTGGACAAAAAAAAACTTCACCATTGCTTAACTTTGTCAGCAAAGAAGGCAAAAATTATAGCACATGCCATAATTTGTTAACTACCCTTGCCATCGTTGTGTTAGCGAAGCCACCAACCTTTTTACCCTGAAACTCACAATAAGTACGTAAGGGGTTGATGGTTGATAGACTGTCATTTTGGTATTGGATCGTTATTCCAAAAGTTATAATTTTCCTTTCTGCTAGCGATTTTTGCTAAATTTGGTTTTTATAAATGAAATAATAATCAGGAGGCTTATTCTGAATTGCGATGCGAAAGTCATAGCGATGCGTAAAAGAAAAGTAAAAAACAATCTGTTTATAATTTTTTGATTGGTAAAAAAATTGTGTTATTTTCAGAAATTAACTGTGCTGCACTATAGTGTAATGACGAAAAAGGAAATAAAAAAATGAAAGAATAGACAGAAGATTGCTTAGAAGCAAATCCGACATTCTGAGTTTGAGTGAAAAAAGTTATTTTATTTTGTCTGACAAGTATTTGTTGCTTTTAAATGGCCTTTCGCCAAATCACCCTGAGTAAAATTTCATTATTAAAAGCAATTAAGCTATCAACTACCACAATAATTTATTACTTGGTTTAATAATTTTTTGTGTTATTTTAAAAAATCATCGAAATAGGTGAATAAACAAAAAATAACATAATACTTCTATTTTAATGCTTTGTTAATGCTGTGTTGCTATCGAATGAGTTTTACGAGTATGACATTTGTTTTTGCAGTTAAGAATGCCGACTTGCCACCTTTTCGCATTTTAAATGCGAATAAAAAAAGTACTATGCGAACATCGCATTACCATTCGCATCGCAATCCATAATAAGCCTCCAGGTCTATTCGAGAATTCACCCTTCACTTTCGACGGCGCGGTATCGATAGATTCTAAAAAACGCGCGAACAAATAGCGTTTTCAGTAATCGAATTTTGTGTTATCTCCAATAAAAATATAAACAAAATTCAATCTCAACTGACAGGCACATACATACTCGTAAGTTGAAAATTCGCATTCGGATTAAATTCAATTTATAACTTGAAGTCACAATAACACAAGAATTTTAATAAAAAACAAACAAATTATTTTATTACATATGTATGTATGTATCAATCTCTTCCATTCAAATTTGTACATTGCCTAACATATTTTAAAATAAGGAACTTAAGTATCTCCCAGCCGAGCTAACCCATTACTAAACGATAATATACGAAGTAATTACAATACGAAGTAATTAAGAAAACTTATTTGTGTTCGCATTTGTGTACTTATTGCTTATTTACAAAAGGCATAAAGATAAAACATATGCACAATATAATGTCTGAAGCAGCAAGCAATTTTGTATGATTTACTACAAAACTTTAAATTTTGAGTTATGATGTTTTATTAGTATATGAGCAATATGTATGTGTTTGTTAAGTTATTAAAAACCAAATAGTTTAAATACTCCCGAATTAGGCTTGTGCACTCTTTTGTTATGTAACTGCCTGTACCATGATGTCATTCGTCATCGCTCGCTCGCATAAATACTCTTGAAACAAATACAAATTTTAAAATGCTGTTTTTGGTTTGCATGTATTTATGCGAGCGAGCGATGTCGAGTGAAGTCGAGGGCCAGGCAGTACAACTTTGCTTAGTGTATGGTCACTTTAGTTGGGCAATTCTTGACTTTATAGAAGCTTTCGGTGAGGGGAATAAGAAGGGAAAAAGAATTGCCGGTACTCGGCAATTTCAGCAATTCCTTACTTTTCTCTCATGTGTGTATGTGTATGTGCATATACAATGTAAATTGCATAAAGCAAAAGGTAGAGAATTGCTCAAGAATTGCCGAAAAAATTTGTTGTGTGTGGACAAGAAAGCAATTCCAAAAGAAAATTGCTAAAAAGTTCGGCAATTAAAATCGTTCTTCTGACCACAGACTTATAAGGCTGGATTCACTCATTGTGTTCGAACAAAATTTTTTTATATGTAGTTTGACGCAAGGCGAATTCATTACCAGGTGAACTTAACAGCACAGGTGATTATTTTTTGCTTCTCGCGTTTTTTCCAATGAGACTGTCAAACTTTGTTTACAAACTCTTTCGCGCCATTTTAATCTGTAGATTTTTTTTGCATGATTTAGTACAATTTCAAGAAATTTGTGTGAATTTAAAAGTGAAAAACTAATATAATCTGTGATTTTAATTACAAACAATTATTAAAGCTTATATTTAACGTTTATATAAAATATTTTCTCTGCTGATCAATCTTAGGCGAATTTAGATTATGACATTCACGATATGTTTTACAATAACAAAATACATAGTACTGAATTCGCCTTTCCGCTTGCATTCACCTGTATAAAGTCGCCTTGGTTTGACGTCTCTCTTCTTGGGAGAGAGAAAATATTTTTTACGAACAACTCCCAACTTGAATTGGTTTAATTTTATATTTTGTCCGGACAAAATTGAAATGAGATGCCAATAGGATACATTTTTTCATACAACATTGTATTGAGTTGCCCCATCGAATAAAAAATTTACATAGTAATTAAATACTCGTATTATTTGATCTTCTTTATATATTTTTTTTGTGTCTAAATTTTTCAGCTAAAGATCTTTATAGTAATTTTATTCTGATGAAATTTCAATTGTGGCTGTCATTTGATATATGTGCATAGTTTAAATAGTTATTAACAAATAAGTAATAATTTTAATATGGAAATAAATGAATTGATTGCTCAAAAACTTATTGAAGAAATGAAAAAGCCAGGAAGAGTGTGTATGTACGATATAATGTGTAAAAATAACCAATTACTCTTCTTTGTTTTAAAAGACTTTTCACTGCAACTCTTTTTTTATGTTTTTATGTATACATATATCGCTCCTTTATTGCAACATAGTCATATCTCAAAAAAGCTCGTTTCGAGAAAAACGCATTTAAAGTTTTTAGTTTCCATAGAAGTCCTAGCAAATTTTTTGAGAACATATCTCCTAAAGGAAACAATTTAAAAGCAATTTGAATAAATTTTTAGTACTGTGAAAAATTCTGCATTGTTATCTCGAAAAGCTCATTTTTTGAGATATGACTATGTTGCAATAAAGGAGCGAAATGCAAAACAACTGTTTGAATAATTATTGAAGGTAAAAATTTTACTTGTAAAAACTTGCAAGACTTTCTCTGTCTCTCAATTTTATACGCTCTTGTGGCGCTCTCTCGTTGCAAATTTTTAAAGCAAAAATAAGTGTTCTTAATTAATCCTTATTGGCTCGTTTGTGAACAACAAACTGACTTCAAAGTATTGTCCGAGCTTGGTTTGTATTAAAAATTATAACAACACAACAATGAATATAGTTGCTACCAAATGTTTTACTTATTTTTTGAGCAGGGAACAATATGTGGAAATGCGTAATAATAGATCATCCACAATGAACCTGTCTAGGGGTGTAACGCAAGGTTCTATTTTAGGACCTCTTTTGTTTGTCATGTATGTAAACGATATCATAGATATCGTTATCATTAAATTTAGCAAATGTTACACTTATGATGATGCTATTCATTTATTATCGCATGATATGGTAGGGGGTGTAGAATATTTGCAAACCAACATTAATGATGATCTGAAACGAATTGCTGATTGGGCAAATTTGAACCACCTTTATCTTAACCCTCACACACTACAGTCCATCCAAATATAAACATAATTAATGAGAATATGGGATTAGTGTCTTACCACAAAATTCTGGGCGTTTATATTGATACTAAGTTGGACTTTTCTTTCCATATTAATTTTATTATTTCAAGAATATCTTTTATCTTAACAAAGCTATATTGCGTTGGAAATCATTTGCCCGTTTACGGCACAAAAATACTTGCTTTGTCTCTTTGCTTGTCTTTATTTCTTTATGGTTTAGAAATTTTTTCTGGGACATCCCAACTTAATTCTTCAAGGCTACTCAAATGTTTCAAACGAGTAGTGAGTTATATTTTTAATCTTCCACAGAGAGATCACGTTTCCTGTTATGTTGTTAGTGTATTGGGATCTGATTTTCAAAACTTTATAAGCCAACGGTTGTTACTACAATTTTTCAGACAAAATTTGCTTTGGAAGATCTTCAAGAACCAACACAGTTGTCTGTCCAATTCATTTGCTATGTTATGTTTATGACAATATCATTTTTGGTTAGAGTTTATGGGCTATGGAATAATTATCTATCTATCGACGAACGAAACTTATAAATGTAGAACATAAAATATTTTGGTGCTAATAAATTTGGATCTATTTTATATAATTGTTATTTTAGCTGCTGAAAATTTTCAAGCGCCGGCAGGTCTACCACCTACGGCGAAGAGCTCACCTACCGCCGTGTAAAGTTTTATGTTGACACATCTATTTGCTGAATAAATAAAACATATTTAGGTGCGTGTTATAATAATTAATATTTCCGAAATGAGCGAATTTATATGCATGTGATCGCACAAAATTTACTGCTGCCACAACTCCCAAAAACATATTTTTTTCGGCTCATCATTTTTCAAATATGTTAGTTTTATAATTTAATCTCTTCTTTAAAATTGTTCATCACTACATTATTATCACGAACAAATTTTTCCCTATTTTTAGGAGGTTAAATCAAACTTAAACACGATAAAAGAACTAAAATTTATTGTTTTGTAAAAAAAAAAAATATTAGCAGCTGTTTTCTTTCCTACTCAAAGTTGTTTGTTTGTATCAAGTGTGATGGTGTGAATGCAAAATCTAATTTACGTTAGACTTTTTGACAGTCGCAAGAAATTTGTTTAGACTTTTATCTCACAAAATCGAATGAAAGTATTTATACTTGTATAATAGTCTGATCGGGCCTTAAGCACATTACTTTTAGACTGGTTATACCGTATTACCACTCCAATCAAATCCTTTATAGTTATCTGCTCTTTTAGTTTTCTACCAAGATTCCTATTCAGAAAGTTCCAGCATTTTTTAGGTTCTGTTTGAATCTTTTCTAAGTTTTCATAATAATTATTATTTAGAGACTCACTGTATGATTTCTTGATAATATAACTCTTTAGTCCAGTGGTGCCCACAAGTTCTATATGGAAGAGTAAACACCAATACATTTAAGGAAAAACTATGTGTATTTAATATTTTTTGTTGTATACGCAAAACATTTACGAAAACAAAATTCACACTGATAATTGATGTCGTCAACGTTTACCAGCAAAACATGCGAAAGTCCCAGTGGCGAACATTGCCTACCAGATTACTTCTCTTCGATGATGTGTGCAACACTTTGTAATCAATGAATGATAACTTACAAAGTGTATGAAAGTAGTATATGGATTTCTCAAAAATGAATTACATTCATCTTTTGTATCACATTTATATTTATGTATTTTATTTTTTAGCTGTAAATCAAACATTCGCCGTCTTTGTCAGACTACGTTGCAAAAATTTTAATTAACAAAATTAGGTAAAAGTGCCTAGAAAACAATTTAAAAAAGGTACAAGAAAGATAAAATATTTAGTGAAAAAATAAAAGAATGCAGTAGACAAAAAACGGAATAAATTTATTTAATGGAATATTCTCAAAAAACTGAAATGCGCAGTACGTACGAGCTGCCTACTGCCGGCTTACAATGTATGCGAGATTGTATCCGACCTGTCTACTTCCGACTTACAAAGTAAGCGAGATTTTATTCGAGCTGCCTACTGATAGCTTACAATGTATGTTAGGAAGTAATGAGCTTTTGTTGGATGAACACCTCACTACCTCGCTTACTTTGTATGCAGGTGGTAGGCGTTCACTCTACAAATGCGGCAACGTATATGAAAAAGTATACTAGGTTCGTATATGAGATGGTGTGCATTACTGACTTACAAGTGTGCATCGGATCATCGCTTCTGTAAGCGAAACTTTGGCCGCTGGGAGTGTTGTTGCTTTGCTCTTGCGTGTGTGCAGTGAAGAATGACAAAAAGAAAAATATATATATAAGACGATGTTGTTTGTGTATTTTTCATTGCTAGTGCTGGGCGCAGTATTTGTGTCTTAAAGAACACAGCCCTATAGCTAAGCGCATTTACAAAAACAGTTGTGCATCAAACGCATAGGGCTGGGCACACTTGCTTTAGTCTATTGCTTGATTGAATTTTCCACATTTTCTCAAGCTACCATACTTTTTACTCAATGAATTATCAGTTGGTTAAATTTTAAGGGCCAATGTTGAATGTGAACCACGACTATACATCTAGATTATTTCTGCATTTCATTTGACATTTCTCAATTTCAAACATGCTAAGATACACAAACGAGCAACGCGTAAAAGTTATTCAGGCTTATTATAGAAATGGACGTTCAAATCAAAATCCATAGTATAGGGTGTTTTTTTAAGCCCGATAGAACTTGAAATTGTAAAAAATAACACAAAAAATTAAATTGTAATCAAAATTTTTTTTATTCGAAAGATCAATACGTGACATTAACATTTGAAAATGATTTCGGGCATATGGACACCGCGGCTGTTCTTGACGAAGCGCATTCTGGACGTCCAATTTTGGGCCACTTTTTCGAGCACTGCTGGCCGTATGTCACGAACAACACGAACAATGCTGGCCTCCAAGGCGTCAATTGTTGCTGGTTTATCAGCATAAACCAGTGACTTCACGTAGCCCCACAGGAAATAATCGAGAGGTGTCAAATCGCACGACCTTGGAGGCCAATTGACAGGTCCATTTCTCGAAATCAACTTATCGCCAAATTTTGATTTCAGTAAGTCGATGGTTGCGTTCGCCGTATGGCACGTAGCGCCATCCTGTTGAAACCACATCTCCTCCGGATCAATGTCATCCATATTTTCAAACAAAAAATCATTGATCATGGTGCGGTAACGATCTCCATTGACCGTAACGCGAGCTCCGGCCTCATTTTTGAAGAAATAAGGTCCGATGATGCCACCAGCATGAAAACCGCACCAAACAGTGCATTTTTCTGGATGTAATGGAGTCTGTAGGGTCTCTTGTGGATTAGTCTCACTCCATATGCGGCAATTTTGCTTATTAACAAACCCGTTAAGCCAAAAATGCGCCTCATCGCTGAACACAATTTTGCGATAAAACAACGGGTCTGATTTTCAAAGTAAATTTGGATAATTTCGTAGCGTTGTTCAAGCGTGAGTCGATTCATGATGATTTGTCAGAGTATACTGAAACAAATAAAAAAAATGTTTCATCAAAATTTAATTTTTTGTGTTACTTTTTACAATTTAAAGTTCTATCTAGCTTAAAAAAACACCCTATACTTACTGAACTCGTTCGTTCACGAACGACATAGCTCTACTGCTTGATGAACCTTTATATGTATATGTTAGTGAATAAAAACATATACCTACACAAGCTAATAATATTTAATAATAGATACAATAAAATTTTAAATTAAATCAAATCAAAGTTATGTGAAATGAACTCTTTAACAGTTATATTAATCACATCCATTACATACTCGCACAACACATATGTATGTATGTATGTATGTATGTATGTATGTATGTATGTATGTATGTATGTATGTATGTATGTATGTACATACGTTGAACACAAGCCCATTTTATTTGGCAAAAGAAGGAACGAAATAAAAAAACGAACCATTTTAACCCTTCAACACTAATTTCTGGCATCTGTTTTTTCATGCTGGACGGCAAATATTCATTTTTTCCATTTTTTTTATGTGTTTTAATGGTCATTTGGTGTTGTTTTAAATCTTTGCACGAGTATTTCAAGCTTTTTTTTATATTATTTTTTTCTCATGGATATTTGCTGTTCCGCTTAGCCTGGAGTAATTGTGATTTCAAAAGCCTGTTGCTTTTTCTTTGAAAAAAACGTTTCGAAAAAATTTTGTTTTTTCACAATCATGTTAATACTCTTATGTTCGTTAATAATAAATATGCTACAAAAGCAATTGTAACCAACATTTAACCGAAGAGCCAACCATTTAACCAGTCTCCAGGGTCAACTAAAAGTAAGCACCTGCGAGGGAATGAACCCCGTGAAATAATGACAAGAATTGTATTACAAAATCTACTACATAAGAGAAATTATATCGAAAAACAAAACGTTACACTCAAAATATTTTGTGTATAAATATACAAAATTTTTTTCGCAGAATTTTGTTTCCTACATTGTACAAAAATTTTTGTAAATAATACGAAATTTTTGTAATTTTGTCCTAAAAAAAACATTCGTATTTTTAGAAAATTTGTAAATCAACAAATTTTCTTTCGTAGAAATATTTTTTTGTAAATATTAGCATATTTTTGTTTAAAATACTAATATTTCGTACCAAAAAATTTTGTAAATTTAGAAATTTTGTGAATTTTATAAATCTGACTTTTGTTTATTCTATCGGCTGGTTAAACTTCAAGGGCCGATGTTGAATGTGAACCACACCTAAACGCCAAGTTTTTTTCCGAATTTTATTTGACATTTCTCTATTTTAGACTTACTCAATTTGAACCATGGAGAGATACATAATCCAACAACGTGTTAAAGTTATCCAGACTTATTATGAAAATGATGATCAGTTTTCGAAGAAAATCATCTTCAGTGATGAGGCACATTTTCACCTCAGTGGATTCGTCAATAAACAGAATTGCCACATTTGGGCGAATGAGAATCCAAGAGTGACTGTCGAAAAACCAATGCACCCACAAAGAGTGACTGTTTGGTGCGGTTTATGTGCTGGCGGCCTCATCGGGCCGTATTTTTTCCAAAATGAGGCCGGTCAGGCAGTTACTGTGAATGGTGTTCGCTATCGTGAGATGATAACGAACTTTTTATGGCCCGAATTGGAAGATATGGATGTAGCCGATATGTGGTTTCAGCAGGACGGTGCCACTTGCCACACAGCTAACGAAACAATTGCTCTTTTGCGCAACAAATTCAATTGCCGTGTTATCTCACGTAATGGCGATGTCAATTGGCCGCCAAGATCATGTGATTTGACACCGTTGGACTTTTTTCTTTGGGGTTATTTGAAAGAAAAGGTGTACGTCGATAAGCCAGCAACAATTCAACAGCTAAAGGATGAGATAATTCGTCACATTAACGGCATAGAACCTCCATTATGCCTCAGGGTCATCGAAAATTTGGACCATCGGATGGAGGTGTGCCGCCGTGGTCGCGGCGCCCATTTGGCCAATATTTTGTTCCATACATAATTGAATAATACCAATATATCATAATAAAATAAAACTACAATAATTTCCTAAATAGTTTATGTTTTATTCAAAATCAACATCGGCCCTTGAAATTTAACCACCCTTTACAAAACTTTTGTACAGATTGCAAAATTTTAGTGCGTCTGAGATTTCTACATTTACAAAATTTCGTGAATTTCACGATTTTTTTTTTGTAATATAAAAGCTATAATTTTTTTTACTCTCTATCTCTTTCCCTCTTACTGTATGGTTTGTGGCGAAAAACAGCGGTAAATATCATTCAACGAAAAAAATCTTTAGTTGAGCACGTGCAGTGAAGTGATTAAAACGTATTAAAAAATATTATATACATATGTATTTATTAAACAATTAAATGGTATTTGTATTAGTATAAAAAGAAATTTGTGAAAAAAATTAATTTTTAGTCCCAATTTTCACGAGGCAATTTTAGTTGCGCAATTCTTATCAAATTTTTGAAGTTGTCCACAATATTAAAAAAAAAAAAAAAATAAAAATGTTTTCAAATGAATTAAAATATCACAATTTCGCGCCAATATTACTTTTATCTCAGACAACATATCAATAAAACAAAAGAAACACAAATGAAAGAAAATGTAAAATTTCTGACATTACGAACGATAGCACAAAACGACTTTCCGAGTACAAGCAAGTCTGTACTCATTTTTACACTCCCCGCTCTTTCCACACTTATTTGTCCACAAACTCAAGAATTGCGCAACTAAAGTTGCCTCGTGAAAATTGGGACTTATTTGTGTGAAATTTTTTTGCCTATTGGATGATTTATTTCTAAACATTTTAGACTAATGCATAATAAGAAAGATAGTATCACATATAAAGTTACATTTAATAACTGTGGAAAATGCATTGCAAAAATACAGCATTTTGAAAAATATTTCCAGCAACATTTGATCGATACCTCAGAGCTCCCATTGCCTATGGATTCAACAACTGGTTTTGCAGAAAATTCTAAAGACGGAAGCAGCTATGTATCTTCGTTGAATGTTCACCAAAAGGAATCATTATCATCTCAGTCTCCAGCTTTGTTGGAAAACACTAATGCTGTAATATTTGCATTGTGGTGTCATAATAAATCCAATTTTACTAGAAGGGATGTTTTCGAAATCCAAAATAATCTAAAAAACTATATAATATCACCTGTAAGCAGTAAAATCGATGAATTTATTAATCATTACCCATTAGATAAGGACATATCAGCAAAATTAAATATTTTGACTTTAAAAAATTATTTAACGAATATATTTTCAGAATGTTATGACGATCTTGAGATCGTGAAAAATTGTTTGCTGAAAATGATTGACTACATGAGTTCAAAGAATTTATAATTAACATAGAGTTGGAAGAAGTATCGTCCAAAGGCCAGGTTTTTTTTGAACCGAATACTGTAATAGTAATACTATTGCCTCTATCTGTGCAAATTTTTTGAAATGGAGGATTTGTTAATCAAAGTTTTAAATGATATTGGATATGAAGTTATTGAAGTGTTATGGAGATATAAAATAAAACTTTCACTGAATCAAAGAAAAATGTATTGCCAATTTTTGTGTACATAGATGATGTGTAAATTAATAATCCTCTAGCATCACATTGCGATCCTATTACTTTTGTATATTACTCCTTTCCGGTTGTCAAAAATTGTGAAATATTTCTGGCATCAGTTGTCAAAAGTAAAGATTACAAAAAGTATGATAGCGAAAAATTTTGGAAGAAAAAGGACTTCTTATTAATACATCGAAAGGTATTAAAAGAATATATTTCATGCTTGGCATTATTATTCGAGACAACTTAGCTATTAATTTAATCCTCGGGCTTACTTCTTCATTTTGACACGGCTACTTTTGTAGATTTTTGAGTAAGTCTTGCTGTGAGAAAAGTACTATTTTGGACGAAAGCCTTACTCGAAATAAAGCGAACTATGTTGCGGATGTGTTGTTGGATAATTCATTAGCTACAGGTGTTAGATCCCAGCGTGCATTCAACCAAAATTGATGATCTTGCTAAATGATTTTATAGTACTACGAAAATTATTTGTAACTTTTGCGAAAAATTTCGTAATATAACGATCAAATTTTCGTTTAAGTACAAAAATTTCATACAATACACTAAACTTTTTAGATAAGATAAATCAAATAAATTTGTTATATTACAAAATTTTCTTAATTTTAGAAAATATATTACGTAATATTAAATAAAAATTCGTAAAATAAACAAAACATTCTAATTTCTTTTCGTATATTCACAAAATAATATTGGTAAGTATACAAAATTTTCGTAAAATTAAAAAAAAAATTTTGAGTATATTACACGAAATTATTGGTAAGAATACAAAATTTTCGTAAAATTAAAAAAAGTTTTTGAGTATATTACACGAAATTATTACGTGCATTCTACGAACGCTTTCCTGCCGTCAAAATAACGAATTTTTTCGTAGAATGTACTACGTTTTTTGTGTATTTTATCCGTCGATTATTTTGAGTGTAGATAGGGTGGCCCATAAGACATCAGCGTTCTTCCACTCTATTTTTTTATTTTTCTTAATGCCCTTCTTCGTCAAACTTCCAATACTCTCCGCTTTTTTTAGATGCTATTTCATCAAAAATATACTCATGACTTTTATTATGTACAGTGAGGAGCAGAGGTGAGTACATGTTAGCTGTTTATAGACTTGCAGACACATAACATTTTAAATAAATTAGTTTAAATTATTTTTTATGTACTTTATTTATAAGTTAGATACTTACATAAACATATATAAATAAAAACGAAAAGCTTTTTATTCACAGAAAAAACGAAATAAAATTATAGTAACTCTTATGTACTCAATTTTGCACTATCAGGAAATAAAAAATATGTTGTGTTTTTAGTGCTTTGCCCCTAACCCATTACCTTTTAATACGCTATTTATGCGTTTTTATTTTTGAATTAGTTTTGAATAATTTCATTGGGAATGTGCTGCCATTCTACCTGCACCTGTTGCCATAACTCGGCTAAGTTTGACGGAGCCTTTCGATATAGTACCAACCGTTTTTTCAGAATTGACCACAAACTCTCAATTGTATTGAGGTCGGAACTTTGCGTAGGCCACTGCATCAGTTGCAATTTTTGCCCAGTCAACCACTTCTTAACAATTTTTTAGGTGTGTTTTGGGTCACCAGCCTGTTGAAATATAACTCCTTCCTCAGGGTATGCGCTCATGTCAACAAAGTCGAGAAGATGGGTCCGTAAGATATTAAAATAATCTTCCCGTTTCATGATCCCATAAATTTTTTGTATTGGACCGATATGTAACTATGTGAACATTGCCACACCATGATGTTGCCTTTGCCAGCGCTATCAGACCAAAATATTTGGCATGTTTAAAATTCGCCAGAAAACGCAAGGGCTGGACCTCTTTTTACCCGCAAAACAGAATGCCCTGCTTAGGAATACGCCAAGGCAAAACCTGTTCCCCAGTGGGACATATTCCTACAACTGTGAAAATGATTTACATCAGTACCTGCCTTGACGGCCTAACCTGATGGTGGACCAATTCCACGGAGTGAATTTTTCACGATTCACCACCGCCCCCGTGTGTCTTGCTAGGCTCACACAGGTAGCAATTCTTGTCATATGAACAACTTCTTGTTGAGGAGTATGCAATTCCCAGCAATCAATGGAGGACAAGGCTTAATGAGTTGGTAGGCCGAAGCCCACTAAGAGCATCAGTCCTTAAACCAACTCACCCGTCAACCATCACCACTGGTTCCTTACAGTACACGTATCTGTTGTATAGGCAACAGATCCTCGGGAGATGGTTAGCCCTCGAAAAAAGCCATTACCAAACAATTATCAAGGATACTAACACTCCCTTCCTGCGTTTTAGGTTTCAACCACAGCCAGAAAGTTTCAGCCAAGGTAGACACCTCAACCATGATCAGCCCGGGTCGAACCGCAAGCAGAACTACCCGGGGGCCATGCTGATATCCGTTCTGCCAATTTATACCCTTGGTAAGGGTTTCGGAAGCCAACACAACAAAAGTCATGTGGCTTCCTACAGTTTTGTTTGCCGCACCAAACGAGGGACCCCTTCCCCTCTTTTCCCCGAAAAACAGAGTGCCTAAGTTAGGAATACGCCAAGGCAAAACCTGTTCCCCGGAGGGGACATATTCCCACAGAAAGTAGTCTAGCGACATTAAATCAAGCGAGATTGGAGTCCAGTTCACAGGTCCCAAACGTGAACTAGTCGGTTACCAACAGTTGCCTTTAATAAACTAGCTGTGGCACGAGCTGTGTTATAAGTTGCGCTGTTTGGTTAAAAAAGCAGCTGCTGAACATCATGGTTCTTAAATTGATGAACACTTATATCAGTTTCACTTGTCTGTTTGTTTGTATGTTTACAACACTCGAAATCCATGCCATGTGAGTGATTATTACATATCGTTGGTCTCATGTAGAAAGGCCCTAACAAAAATAATTGCAATTTTACAGGAGAAGGAAAAATCGTAATGGAAACTGTATAAATAGGTACATCTGAAAGTAACTTTTGTTGGTCAATGGCTTGTAAGAGCGATACGTATGAAATTATATAATTAAATCTTTGTGACACTGTGTACTTGTGTGAAACGTAGTAGAATCCCCAAAAGAGCTCAATTCAGGGAAAATGCGAGTTAGGGCCTTTCTACGTGAGACTACTGATATGTAGGTATATGAAACTGTATATACAGTGTTGCTGCTTTAGTGCGAAAATTTGAGTTTCCGTATTGCTTCCGGGGAGGTGGGGGGTTTTGGGGATGCACGAAGTCGATTTTAGGAATTCAAAAAAAAAAAAAAAATAATCGAGCCCACTTCGCTAACCGGCCTAAGACCGGTTTTTCATATTCGCGTTTTGCCGTGTAACATGCCTCTGAACTATAAATGGTTATTTTCTTTAGTGCGAAAATTGAATTGAAGTAGCCGTAATGCTTTCTCGGATAATTGAGCAGAGGGGCGGGTAGGTATTTTGACGTTTTCTGAAGCCGACAAAACCTCAGAGCAGTTTTTCATATTCGTGCACGTTTTGGCCGTGGAATATGTATCTGAACAATTAAAGACCATTCGATTTAGTATGCAAGAAGTGGGAAATTTTGTGCGATTCCAGAAGCCGATTTCGGGAATTCCAAAAAAAAAACCCCGGAACGCGTTGTAGGCATAACTATCTGGTTATATAGATGGTTGTTTTAGTTTGATATCAAAGCCTGTTTTTTTAGTTTTTAAACTATATTTATTTATTGTCGTATCCATTCGAATAAAAGGAGGCATTATCACTAAATAAAATTTGCTTATGAAAATCGGGATCAACGGCAATCTTGTTTCCACCGGATTTCTGCCTTGCTAGGTGATCGTGTGGCTTTTATTGTTGAATTAATGGTCTTGTGTAAGCATACAAATGAAGAGCTTTCCGCAAAATCTTCTATAAAGTTCTAATTCCTTTGCACGATGGCCTAAATCAGCTCTTCTTCTACGTTACGCTCTACAGCAGCAATGCCTTCTTCTGTGCGTGCTGTATGTCGTCTCTGTGGAATTTATTGAATATGTATTATTATTTAGAGTAAATGTGATGCGGAAACGTTCCATAGTTAATCGAATTAATTGCTCTGATGGACATTATGTTGACCGTAAAATGGACATGGTGCGTACGCATTGCGAACAAAACCATAATTTTCAAAATAAATTTGTACAATTTGGGATCAGGCGTCAGTCTATTCATGTTGAAATACCAAATCAAACTAAACATGAATCACCCAACAGCTGAAAAACTAGACGCCAGTACAAAAGTGTTGCCAACTTAAAGTTATATGCTTCTGTAGAAACACCCTTTACAAGAATATATATATGAATGTATGTATGTCTTTGGTCATCACTGCTTTAGAGCAGTGCCCTCAAAGGTATTCGTTCTCTTTGTGAGGACGACTGCTTTAGAGGGATCCAAGACCACCAGAAACATAACACAATCACCATCTTGACCTGGTGGCATACCTTCCCCATTTTTTTTATGCGTTTATCTGCTATTTCTTTATCTTATTTCCATATATTTTTTTTCTCTGAAAATGTTTAGCTTTTATTTTTTGTAAACAGTTTTCTGCATTTTAACGATTTTAATTTTTTCTATTTCTGTTTCAATTTTTTTAGCTATTCGCACAAACATAGCAACAGTTATAAATGTCAAATGTGGTCGTTGTGGCTTTAAATGTTACCCTTTTTATTTAGTCTTCTCTATTGAGAAAAAAGGAACCCTGAACGTTCATAAATCAAGCTCCATTTTTGCAAATCTTCTTCTTTTTTTTTCGTTTTCAAATTTTTTCGCAAAAGCCAAAAGAAAAAAATGTAACTGTTTTTTTATATACAGCGAGTTCATTTGGTTCGTTGGTCTCGTTGTTAATGAAATTAACTTGACAAATGTGGTTTGAATTTTGTCAGTTGTTTTAGAGCAATTTTGCTTGTACAGGGTGTTGTTGTATTGAAGATGACAGCAGGGCTGGGGGTTTACCCATATGAATTAGCCATAAAAAGCAACAAGTGACATGACATGATTATTTATTTTTTTTTGGTTTTTATTTTACTTTTTAAATGAATAATTGTGTTGGCCTTAAAATTGAATTTTTTACGGCAATTAAAATAATTAGAGTAATTAATGTTGAAGTAAGAAAAAATAGCAAAGGAAAGGCAATTTTTTTTTCTTCGAAAGCTACAAAAAAGGTTAAAGCGAGAAAGAAATGAATACAAGAGCTAAAAAAAAGTTCAACTATATATAAAGAAGTGTACAAAGATAATGCCCGAAGTTAATTGGGTCACACATCAACCTCAAGATTTTTGCTCAACTTAATTTCGTTTCGTCGTTCGTTTGCGTGTTTGACAAACGAAGATTGTTGAAGCCTTTTTCGTGATATCTTTGGTCAGCATAATCGTTCAAATGGGTCTATAGGAAAAGTGAATCCACAAAGAGTGACTGTTTGGTGCGTTTTATACTCTCGTGGAGTCATTGGGCTAAACTTTTTCGAAAATACACAGAAAAAAATAGATGAGATTTTTTTCAATCAAGTTATGTTATTAATAAAAAGTCATCAATTTAATAAAATTTGCATTGACTTGATTAAATTATTATTAATAATGAATTTTTGGAAATATCTCTTAATAAAATGCAATTAATAGAAAGTTTTTTGAATTATTGACTGTTATTCAATAAATAAATTTAAAAGGTTGTCATATAACAGTGAAGTGTTGTTGTTTCTTTAACAATTTTTTTTTGTTAAGTATATTTTACATATTAACAACAATTTTTTTCAACTCAATAATTTTTGCTTTTAAGTGAAAAAGCTATTTCTACTTTATAATTTGAATTATCAATCCGGCAAAAAATCTTTTTCACAGGAAATTTGATAAAAATAGTGCAATTTTTTTTATCAATATGGCATCTATTTTTTTCTGTGTAAGGTCGACCAACCAGTTAACGTGAATGGTGTTCGCTATCGCGAGCTAATAACGGACTACTTCTAGCCAGATATTAAAGATATGCAACTGTAAGATATGCGGTTAGAATACGATCGTGCCACTTGCCACACAGCAAACCAGAGAATGGTTACTTTGCGCAAGAAATTCAAGGCCGTGTCATCTCACATCGTGGCGATGTTAATTGGCCGTCATGTCCTTGTAATTTGACGCAGTTGGAGTTCTTCCTTTAAGTATATTTAAAACAAATTTTCTTGAAGAAGTCTTCCAAGGGAAGACGAAATATTAAAAAATACATTAAACATTTTTTAAAAAAACAAAAAGGACCTCAAGCTCAATGAACTTTTTGCAAATATTGAATTAAATAAAGGTCAAAGCAAATAGGATCAAGGATTTATGTTTAAAAGAAAAAGTGTATGTCAATAAGCCAAGAACAAATCAAGAGCTAAAGCATGAGATAATTCGGCACATTAACGACACGTAACATGAATTATGTCTCAGAGTCATCGGATGGAAGAAGATATTATGATATTATGTTTCACTCACAATTATCACAGACCCTTTCATCAGAATTAGAAATAATAAAATGGTTCTCTGCAAACTTTTTGTTTTTTTTTTTTTTTTAAATAAATATTGTGCTTCTTGTGTAAAAGCTGAGTTATAGAAAATAGGCGAGCGGGCGGCACAGCAGATGTTGAAAAAAATGCTCTTAGGCAATTTTCGCATAATTGTTATCCAAATACTAAAAAGACTAAAGTTTAAAAATGTAAAACTACGTAATGAATTTAAGAAACGGCGAATTCATTTCTACTAGATGTAACTGCACGTAGAAAAAATTATATAGTTGAGGGAACAATATTCTAAGGGCAACATACTATTGTTGAATTATATGGTTGAAGGCAACCAAATAAAATGATTTCAGTCTGAAATGTTCCTTGCTAAACTAAGTAGATTCAAGAACCATATTATGTGACGTAACCATATCTTTGGTAAAAGTTTTAGTAATATTCGCACGACAACCACATTATATTATCGCTCTTATCTATATTATTGTGAACGTCTAAACTACTATTGTCACATCCAGTTATACTACTGTTGATGGCCACATCGTTAAATAAATTTATAATTTTTTGCAGTAAAATATAATTTATTTAAAAAATATTGTGTAAGGATTATTAATTCTAATTTATATTCAAAAAATCAATAGCATTTGGGCGTCTTCCTGGTATCTTTGGTAAATTATTAGGCCGCAAATCTGTAAAATAGCCATACAATTAATTTGTTATCGTTTGAAAATATGAAAATGCTAGTACAAACCTCTTTGCTTTCATACATTATTGTTCATTTATGACGATATATTTACAACATTCTCCTTGATCGGCTTATTTATTTTACTAAAAATTTCTATTATTAAAACTTTTTCTTTTATTTTTTATATTTGTTAATAATTAAACACACGAAAACATTGACTGCTTGACATGCCAAAATAAAATAAAACTGAAATAAAATTATATGTCAAAGTCTTGAACAAAACCAGCAATGAAAATTCTGTGAACATACAAGTGTGAATAGGTCTAACATACATATGTTTAAAATAAAGAACTTTTAAATACATGTAACAACAGCTATTGTCGTATTCGAACTATATTTTTTAAATACTATTATTCTATCCAACCATATTTGAAAATAAAAGAGTCATAATAATAAATACGGTGACATTTTTACACTAGTATATTTATTAAGACTTATACTATGTTAAAAACAATAATACGCCACAATACAAAATATTACTGAGTACATACTAATGTTGCCATAACAATATGAAGAAATGCATTTTCTCTGCGTGTGGGATCTAAATACAGCAATGCCAAAACAAGATGGTGTCGCTAGTGCGATTACTGTGCTAAAAAGCTTTACAGTTGTGAAATCAATTTACATTAACACCTGCCTTTACGGCCTAATCCGATGATGAACTAACTCCATGGGATGAATTATTCACGATTCACCAGTGCCCCCGTGTGGCTGGCTAGAATCACACAGGTCTCGCAACTCTTCGCTATAAGTTTGTAGCCTCATAGACGAAGAGTTCGGACCTTCTAATCCCTCCTGTATGCAATTTCCCAGCAGCTAATGGAAGACAAGGCTTCATGCGTTGGTAGGCCGAAGCTCATTAAGAGCATCTGCCCTTAACCAATTCACCCCTCTAACCATCACTTTTGGTTCCATACAGTAGCTGTACTGTTGCAAGACAACAGCACCTCGGGGGGTTATAATCTTTTTTTTTTTTTATCTTGGACCAGTACTCAGGGGATAGCCCCTACATATGCAGTGCATTGTACTGGAACTAGAAAAATAGAGTATGAGAAGGAGGAAAGGGGGAGTAATGTTTGTTAACTTAACATAAGGAACGACCAAAACAAACATTATCACAGCATTTAAAATGTTGAAGTTAAATAGTTAAAACTGATCAGTGCCCGTAGGATAATAAAATACATAGGAGGAACATAAAACAGAATTCAATAATAACAAATCGAGAAAAAACAAATGACAGTAAAAATTAATATAATAAAAAAACACGTGCACACATGATGCAAAACTCTACCTATTACAGTAAAATTTCGCTTATTACAAATTAATAATAAACATATGTGTAAGTATAGAAAACACGGACGACAATGAAAAACACGTGTGTACGGAACGAAAGACAAAACACTACCGAAAACCGGCATATGCTATAGTTATCAGAAAAACTAAATCGCCCTTCCCGCAGTTTTAGGCTTAAACCACAGCCAGAAAGTGTCAGTCAAGGCAGGCACCTCAACCATGACCAGCACTGCGGGATCTGCAAGGCAGAATCTCCCGGGTTCTTTGCTGATCCCCGTTCTACCAATTTTAACCTTTGGTACGGGTTTCGGAAGTCTAACACAACATAACTCATGCGGCTTCCTAGAGTTTTGTTTGCTATAACAAACGAGAATTCCTTCCCCTCTATGCCCCAGAAAACGGAGAGCCCTTGTTGGGTCTACGCGAAGGCTAAATCTGTTCCCAGGGTGGAAAAGACCCTTTACAGAAAGTATGTACATTACATCTAAGGAACGAGATTTGGATACGTTAGATCCTCTTGTTCATTGTGGGGTTTGGTAAACAAAATGCATGACTCAAAAAACTAGGACGTGTTTTGCATCGAGATCATAGCTAGGGCAAAGCAACAGAAAATCCACAAAAAAAAACTCCTTATTCAGTCCTAGGACCCCTCAAACTAATATTTCGCACTCTACATTCCTTGAGAATATCCCTAAGGGGCAACCATACAAAATATTAGTTTGTAACATTTTAGGATGAACCGCCCTAACTAGCCAAACAGGGCTACTAATATCTTCTACGCCTGTATGGCGGTGATGAAAGCTATATACTGCTCAAATATATTTTAACCAAAATTAAAAAAAAAATACTTCACAAACAAGTAAGAGTGTGGTATATTCGGCTGGGCCGAATCTAAAATACCCTTGACAATAGTCACGTATATGTATGGTATATATTGCAAATTTGAACTAAATATGCTCGGATATATATGGACCGGTATCGGGGAAATATTTTTGGCTTTAATCACCATTCCAAAAAATAAATCTTTCATGGACATTTTCATGGAAAAGTTTATTTAAGCTATATCCCGGTTATAAGGGAACCCATGTCGGAATTTTCTTTTTTCTGCATTTTAGAAACCTTTTTTTATAAACAGAATTGCTTTTCAGCAAAAAAAAAAAATGTTAATGGAAAAATCGGTTCAGGCTACGTCTCGGGTATATATACACCGATATCGGAAATTTTCATTTTCCATATTTATATAACCGTATTTTATTACCAGAACTGCTTTTAAACAAAAAAAGTTGTTTAAGTTCGCTTACGCGACATTTTCATGAAAAAACCCGGTTTGGGCTATATTTCGGGTATATATGGACCGACATTGGAAATTTTAATTTTCCATATTTATATAACCTTTTATTACCAGAACTGATTTTAAGTAAAAAAAAGTTGTTTAAATTCGCTTACGCGACATTTTCATGAAAAACCGGTTTAGACTATATCTCGGGTATATATGAACCGATATCTAGAAAAAATTTTTTTTTTTTTTGCCTTTGAGTCACAATGCTTAATAATTGTGTGAATTTTGAAACAAAACAAATTGCCTTTTTTTTGTAATTTTCATACAAAATTGCAAAACAAAATGGTTGTTTTCGGAATTTTGGATATGTCTCAGCTATATGTGAACCGATATTACTGAAATTCAATAGCAAACCCATGAATCGATGGGGTAAAAGAATGGTGAAAGGAAAAAATTTCTAAATCTAATGGTTTTCTCAGAAAATCGAATTTTCTATCAATGCTGATTCTGTATATGTACAACTTTATAGGGCCGCAAATGAAAATCGTGGAAATTACAAACGGAATCACAAACTTATATATACCCTTTACATAAGGATGAAACGATCCGGGTAAATACAAGTAAATACTCAATACTTTTTTTTCAATAACAATTACTTTTGGTATCGATGCTTTACTACCGAGTACCAACTAGTTATTATACTAGAACACACGAAAACAATTTTTAGTCCGAACAATTTTTGTTCCTTTCATCACACACGAGGCTAATTTATCTACCGTAACATGAATACATATACACAGCAGTTTGTATAAATAAGTGTTTTTATTCATTTGGGGTGTGTTTCTAGGTTTTTTGTGCTGCTTGTGCGGGTATAAAACTGGTTGAAAAAATTATGCCGACAAAATATCACTCCCTTCATCCCATTCGCCTACAAGCTGTCAGAACAATTGTTCTCGTGTGTGAGGGAACATTGACAAGCAAAAAAACTGAATTGGAGACCATTTTTATTTGTTTTCAAAGTATTTATAAAATAAATCCGTGCATCCAAATGAAATCAACAAAATGTTAAAAAAGGCAATAAGATTGCGATCACGTTCTTGAGATACTACAACAAATACTCCAGTTACTGAAGCCATTCGATTTTGTCACTACAGAATCTTCAGGCTAGAAATTGTTTTACATCGAAGTTTTCTTCCTCCATTAATGTGTCACACACTTACATGGCAAACTATTTGGTGAACGCACCAGATGAATTGGTATGATAGAATTCCAGATTTTTAAAAATCTTCGCTTCCGTAATTCCAATTAAAACACATAAATTTCAGTTAGTAGATCAGATATAAAGGCCATAACTAAGATTTTGGTTTTTAGCTCGATTTTTACCGCTATCGTATGAAGAAATCGACCGATACAAATATGTATCGATGCCTTTTTTTCTATATCGAGTGGGTATCGATACTTTGCGATCGATACCGTATAAGTATCGATACCCTGGTGGTATCGTTTCATCCCTAGCTTTACATTTTTGGGAAGGGTATAAAAACAATCGTTTTCAACTGTGTAAATATATATACGAGTATTAAACTTAATTTAACAGAAAAAAACTTATTTTTTCAGTATTATTATAAATTTTATGATGATTATTGTTTTTTGAAATACTATCTCACAGCAGCAGGAAATTTTTTCGCAAAAGTCTTACAGGCACAGTTTTTTTTGTAAAATGGCGAGTAATTTATATACGTGACAGCTGTTTATTACTCACCAAATATATAGAGATAGATGCATATATATATATATATATATATATATATATATATATATATATATATATATATATATATATATATATATATATATATATATATATATATATATATATATATATATATATATATATATATATATATATATATATATATATATATATATATATATATATATATATATATATATATATATGTATATATATATATATATATATTCATACATTCATATATGTAGATATGTAAATAAGTAAATTTAATTGTATTAGATCACAAATGAGAAGAAAAAAGTTATCATAAGAAAGATAATCAAAATTATTACTTTCTGCTTTGCACGAGAACAACTGAAGTGTCTGTGTGTGTGTATGTGTGTGTAGTTAACTTTTTATGTTTGTTCATAAATAATTCCGACATGCCGCAATGCAAAACTGCTGGCTCCCTCTGCATACACATACACATGTAGATAAACATACACATACATACATACATACATATAAGAACTTAAAAAATCACGTACTAGTTGAGTAAACAACTAAAAAACAACAGTAGAAAAAATCCCCTTTTTTAACAGAATTTTAAATGGAAAAATATAGCAACTGTATGTGCCTTAACATGTATGTACTCGTAGATATGTGAATATGTAAGCAAATGTGTAAATATGTATAGGGTGTTTTTTTAAGCTAGATAGAACTTTAAATTGTAAAAAGTAACACAAAAAATTAAATTTTGATGAAACATTTTTTTTATTTGTTTCAGTATACTCTGACAAATCATCATGAATAGACTCACGCTTGAACAACGCTACGAAATTATCCAAATTCACTTGGAAAATCAGTCGTCGATTCGCGCAACTTATAGACGAAAAATTGTGTTCAGTGATGAGGCGCATTTTTGGCTTAACGGGTTTGTTAATAAGCAAAATTGCCGCATATGGAGTGAGACCAATCCACAAGAGACCCTACAGACTCCATTACATCCAGAAAAATGCACTGTTTGGTGCGGTTTTCATGCTGGTGGCATCATCGGACCTTATTTCTTCAAAAATGAGGCCGGAGCTCGCGTTACGGTCAATGGAGATCGTTACCGCACCATGATCAATGATTTTTTGTTTGAAAATATGGATGACATTGATCCGGAGGAGATGTGGTTTCAACAGGATGGCGCTACGTGCCATACGGCGAACGCAACCATCGACTTACTGAAATTGGCCTCCAAGGTCGTGCGATTTGACACCTCTCGATTATTTCCTGTGGGGCTACGTGAAGTCACTGGTTTATGCTGATAAACCAGCAACAATTGACGCCTTGGAGGCCAGCATTGTTCGTGTTGTTCGTGACATACGGCCAGCAGTGCTCGAAAAAGTGGCCCAAAATTGGACGTCCAGAATGCGCTTCGTCAAGAACAGCCGCGGTGCCCATATGCCCGAAATCATTTTCAAATGTTAATGTCACGTATTGATCTTTCGAATAAAAAAAAATTTTGATTACAATTTAATTTTTTGTGTTATTTTTTACAATTTCAAGTTCTATCGGGCTTAAAAAAACACCCTATATTTTGATATTAACTTGAATGGAAGAAAGACAAAACAGTTATACGAATATGAAGCTGTGTGTGTGTTCAAATATTAACAAACACACATACAAAAGTAAAAAATTCCAATGTCATAGAAAAAAATTTAATTTATCCTTCTTTTGTTTAAGGGTGTATAGATGCAGGATTTTTTTCTTAAATTAGCATAAACAATACACAAAGCACTTGCATACATGTGTGTGTGTGTGTGTGCACATTAAGGCGTTCCCTATTTTGTTTCACAGTTTTTTAAACTTGTAGTAGTTGGAATAAAACAAACAATTCTTAGGTCGGAGCATCAAATTCGTTTTAAAATGTGTATTTCTTTACAAAGGGTGTATTTTTAGAGTTACACAAGCTTAAATTATATTTTTAAAATTGGTTTTCATGACGGCCCATTGTAGAGTGAATAAACACTAAATTTCTGTTTGCGGCTTAGAACTAAAATCGCAAGCAGGGGCTAATAATATTCCCTGATAATTGAGCAATATGACTGTCGTTTGGAAAACTAATTGGAGTTGCCGATGTGCTGTTGTCTTGCAACATATATCTGTGATATAAAAAGTAAACTTTTTAAATATTCAGATTTTTAGCTATTTATTGGCGAATTTTTGTTTTCTGTATAGAAGAGCCTTCTCAAAGCTGGCTGCTGAGCCTGAAGAAGACAATAAATTCATTCTACTGAACAAATTTATGTCTTATTGAAATTTAAACAAATTTATATCCAAATTTCAAATGGCAACTCTCAGTCAGACATTCTTAGAAAATAATAGTTTGCGATGTTGCCGTATAAGCAAATTGGTGCCAAATTAATTTCGTTACCATATTTAGTACACAAATATAAATTTGATTTTTTTTTTTACACTTTTTTTAACCTTATCATAGAAAAATTCCTACATATTAATGTTTTTGATATATTTTTCTTTTCTTCGTACAGCTATTATTTTTCGTTTGTAATACCTCCGAATAAGGATTTTGCCCTACACTCAAAGAAAAAAGCATCTTCATATTGATGACGGTGAGTCACTAGAATTGTGTCACTCATATTATGAAAATAGTCATCAGTAATGTGGGAACTGTCATCAAACTTAATGACAAAAGTCAGAGAATTTTGTCATATATTGAGTATCATCAATGCTGCAACTGAGGTGACATCAATTCAGTGACACGTTTTATTAACGTGCTACAAAAACGAATTTTTTTTCCTGTCCCTTGAACCATATATACTTTTTCGGAAAGGGGTCGTACAATTTAAATATTATTGAAGCAAGTGTTAAAAAAATAGTTCGTTATATTTTTAATATAAGAATTTATGAACATGATCGCTCCTCTAAACTGATTTTTATAAGATAATTAAAACCACTATTGCTGTTAAATCATTTTTCGTTTTCAAATTCTATACGTAATGTACAAATTCGCGTTCCTTTGGAACCGCTTTTTAGTACTGATCGTTAGCTTGTAAAAAGAATTCATGCTACCTACAGCCTACTTTCAAATGAGCTAAAACTTCTTTCTTATTCTTACCATACTTATAGGAAGAAACTTCTACAGTATCTAAAGGAAAATCCGTAATCGCAAGGTAATTGTAATTGTAATACTAATTTTATTGTAATTTAATCATTCTTTCGTCTGTTTCTTATTATAATCTATCTACTTATCCCGTTGCTAAAGAAATCCTTATTCGTCTTAGTAAGAATATCTATATTTTTTATGATGCTCCTTTTAATATTCATGCGGCTGGGGAGCCAAAGTAAAATAAAATAATAAAATTTTTTTTAGTAAAATAGGTGTTATTGCATAGTTTATAAATTTTTATTGTACAACACATTTTTATTGGCCAAGAAGGCTTTTTTGTACTAGTATTTTTTTGCTGAATAAATGTTGAATAAAATACACGTGTATCAGTGATTTTCAGGTACACCTCAGAATTATTTTGTTTTGTATAAAATATAAAGCTCATAGTGTCCGTCTGTCTGCTTGTGTGAAAGAGTTTGGATAATTTTTTAACCCTTTGGCTAGCTTTTTAATCCTTTTTTCAAGCTGAATTTTTGCAGGCAGACTCGTGAAAATGTTTTTATTGTCCCAAATTTAAAAGAAAATAGATTTTTATGAATTCTCAGATTTTTTTTTTTTGAAAAATTTTTGTTTGTTTCTTCTCATCATAACTTGAAGGTACTCAAAATTTTTCAACTACTAAAGCGTTCCGGAAAAAAATTTTGTTTTTTTAAACCCATCCTACTCCTTATCTTTACAGTTTATAAATGCTGTGTCCGACTCAAAATTACTTTTGTTATGTTTGTGGCCAAGTAAAATTTTGAGAAATATTACGCAAACAGTGGATAATTCGTTTCAGAAAATATTCAAGACTGCTTATGTTCCTTACTTGTGGTATACTCCCGAAGTCTTGTGCGACTATTGCTATAGAAACCTATGCAAGTTTACTGATGGAAGGTCAACAATAAAGTACACTGTACCAACAATTTAGCTACCACTTACGGAGCACTGCCATGAATTGTTCTGCGCAAGTTTTCCTCAAACTAAAGGGTACCAATATTTTCGAGGCAACAAAATTCGCTACGCTAATGTTATTATAGCGGCTCTGTACTCACCGGAAGAACGTATAGCGGCTTCAGTGGATATTTCTGATGATGTTCCCGAGTCTGCCTGCAAAAACTCAGCTCGATTGGATCACGGAAAAAGGGTTAAAAATGTATCCAAAGTCTTTCACACAGGCAGTTGTGAAAAAGATTTATATCAGCACCTGCCTTGCGGCCTAATCTGATGATGGACCAGTTCCACGGAGTGAACTCTTCACGATTCACCAGCACCCCCATGTGGCTTGCTAGGCTCACACAGGTAGCAATTTTTGCCATATGTTTGTAGCCATATGAGCAACTTCTTGTTGAGGACTTCGGGCCTTCTAATCTCTCCTGTATGCAATTTCTCAGCTATCAATGGAAGACAAGGCTTAATGAGTTGGTAGGTCAAAGCCCACTAGCAGCATCAGCCCTTAAACCAGCTCACCCATCAACCATCACCACTGGTTCCTTACAGCACAGCTATCTGTTGTAAAGGCAACATACCCTCGGGAGTTTGCTAGTCCCCGACAAAAGCCACGCCAAGCAATTATCAAGGATACTAACACCCCCTTTCTGCGTTTTAGGTTTCAACCACAGTCAGAACATCAGCCCGGGTTGAACTGCATGCAGAACTACCCGGGTGCCGTGCTGATCTCCGTTCTGCCAATTTAAACCCTTGCTGAGGGTTTCGGAAGCCAACACAACATAGGTCATGCGGCTTTCTAGAGTTTTATTCGCTGTAACAAACGAGAGACCCCTTCCCCTCTATACCCAAAAAACAGAGTGCCCAGGTGAGGAGTACGCCAAGGCAAAAACTGTTTCCCGGGGGGTTTCACACAGGCAGACAGGCGGTCACTACGAGTTTTATATTTTATTTAAAAAAATAACCAAAAAAAATTTTTGACGTGTACATGAAAATCACCGATACACGTGTATTTTTATTTTTTTTCTCCCCATTCCGAAAAAGTATAAAATGTCATGGGGGCAAAAATGAGGTCATTTGACATTGCATTGATGTCGAAATATATCACATATATTTTTTTAGCATTTTTTGTTTATTGAATCTTTAAAATGAACTAACAATAAGTATTCAAATCTTAATACTAAATATAAAAATAAAATAAAAATAATAACAATAATAATAATTGCGCATATAAAAATAAAAATGTGCTTTTACTTAAATCCGGCCAATGCTAGACAAAAAGTTTTATTATTCGGTAACTATATCGGTAAAATCACCTATTGAACGCTCAGATGGTGGCAACGCTATCCCTTCTTCTAAGCCGAGTGTGGCCGCCAAAATTAAGTATATTGCGCGCAAGAGAGTTTGGGTGAAGTTCCAGTTTACGGTTTGTTTGCAATTTGTTATAATCCCAGTTGTTTGTACTGCAGTTTACTGTCACTGAACAACCAGTTACGTATGCATATGTAATCAATATGAGACAAATATAGACGAAACAGTAAATAAGAGCTCAGTGACTGAGTTGGTTAAGCGGCCGTATTAAAAATACATTCTGTTTACATGGTACTGAGTTTGAATCCTAGTGGGTGCTGATGAGCAGTGTAGCGTCTACGAAACAGCTAGTTCGGCTCCCAGCTTTAGTGTATTCAATTATTTTTTCCTGTATTCTTCGATCAAGAGTTATTAATCGCGGCAATAATATTAAAAATTATTAAGATAATTCTCTGGCAACTTTTTGTTTTATTTATACGTTTTATAGCGTATTTTTTGGATGTACCACACTTTATAAAAATGCTTTTAATGTAAAACCTCTTTAAAGATTCTTGAAGGATATTGTAGTTTTTAAGGGGGATAGACACGGTCAAAATGCTTAACAAGCATAGTATGTGTGAAAATTTGTTAGTATTTGTGACACCGACGATGCTTCATGGAAAAGCAAAAAAGTTTGATTTTCTGGCATGCTTGCTGTCACATGCAAGCTATCAAGCACAAACAAATTTTTATTACTATTTTGTTTTCGTTGTGAATGGTTATCAAGAAAGAAATAAAAACAGAAGAAGAAAATTGAATGAAAAAGTGTCGAAATAGAATATTTTGAATTTCAAGTGGAAATAAAATTTAATTATTGCTTTAAATTAAGAAGAATGTTTTACTAAAATAAAGACAATAATAATAATAAAGATACTTTGGAAGTTTACCTATACTCTGGGATGTGACACGCACAATAGATCAATATTGGTCACAGTGCAAATGGCCGATGAGGGCCATATCCCATCCACTTATAATAATAATAATAATAATAATAATAATAATAATAATAATAATAATAATAATAATAATAATAATAATAATAATAATAATAATAATAATAATAATAATAATAATAATAATAATAATAATAATAATAATAATAATAATAATAATAATAATAATAATAATAATAATAATAATAATAATAATAATAATAATAATAATAATACTCTGGGATGTGATATGCCTACAATAAGCGATTGCTGCGTAAAATGCGGACAATATCAAATTCTTCTGAAAACTCTTTTAAAGCAACATCCAGAAGGAAAGCTACAGGATCGAAAAACGAAAATAAATGTGCTTCAAACAAAAGGAATTAAGAAGAAAGAACAATTTTGCAGTAAACAATTATTTATTTATTAGCATTTTCTTCTACCACACGAACACCGCAAAATCAAAATGAATGCTTGATGGGTATCAAGCACAAAATTTTTAAAGCGTCCAGCACACGTACACGAAATTGGCAGCAAGCATTTTGGCCGTGTCTATCCCCTTTTATGGTTCAGCAGTTTGACTTCATACGCAATATGTGGGACTGTGTTTTCTGTGTGGCTTAGTTGAGAAACTCTTTACATGTGCAAAAAATTAGCAGCAAAAAAAAGTTGCACCCTAATGTCATACAGATGTTACTCTGTATAGATTTGTGTATGCATTAGTTCAGACATTCATTTATCTTCAAACTTACCTATACTTAAGAAAATACTTTTTCCATGCTATAATCTTTTTTTTTTTAATGCCTTCTTATAATGGAAAATAAAAATGGCTGGAAATACACACACATACATACAAATATGTGCTTAATTTGAAAACAACGCCAACGCTTGGTAGAACACCCAACCCTCTAATGCTTCCATTTATGACTGCTGTTTGAACATAAAAATACTTAATAAGAATACAACAAAAGACAAGCAGCAAGCAGCTCTTAAAAAATGGTAAAGGAAAAAATGAACGACAGTCGGGCGGACGGACAATACTCCTTACACAAACACAAACAAAATCAAGCAGCCATTTCTACTCACTTAGCCGAACACCCAACAAACAAATCAACATCGTTTCGAAAGTTAGGGCCTTCGCAAATGTCGGCGCTTAAGAAGTTTGTATTGTTGTATTGCTGTGTCGTTCGTGCCTCTTCCAGGACCCAAGCAAAGTGGCACTCGCATAGGTTGCAGTTTTTTGGACTTACGCCAGTTGCCGGAATTGGATTGCTTTTCAAAATTTCCTCTCAGGCAGGCTATTTACTCGGTGTGCACACACGCAAGTGCAAAAAGCCTAATACATTGTCAGCTTTTTACTAACATCTGCCAGTAGTGGTCTCACTTGCAAGATATATCGATTGTAAATGATTATTTCAGCTGCATGCAAAAAGCAATAGATATTTCAATCTCAATGGGTATTTTTCAAAGAAAATTTTTTAGAATATTAATATTTTTAGTTATATGCCGAAAATAAATTAAATAAAAAAACAAAAATAAATAAACAAATATAACTTATTATTTATTTAGAATACAAATTTATTATTTATATTGTGAAAAAGTTATACACATCGGGTGGTTAAATTTCAAGGGCCGATGTTGAATGTGAACCAAGTTTTTTTTCCGAATTTTATTTGACATTTCTCTATTTCAGACTTACTCATTTTGAACCATGGAGAGATACACAATCCAACAACGTGTTAAAGTTATCCAGACTTATTATGAAAATGATGATCAATTTTCGAAGAAAATCATCTTCAGTGATGGGGCACATTTTCACCTCAGTGGATTCGTCAATAAACAGAATTGCCGCATTTGGGCGAATGAGAATCCAAGAGTGACTGTCGAAAAACCAATGCACCCACAAAGAGTGACAGTTTGGTGCGGTTTATGTGCTGGCGGCATCATCGGGCCGTATTTATTCCAAAATGAGGCCGGTCAGGCAGTTACTGTGAATGGTGTTCACTATCGTGAGATGATAACGAACTTTTTATGGCCCGAATTGGAAGATATGGATGTAGACGATATGTGGTTTCAGCAGGACGGTGCCACTTGCCACACAGCTAACGAAACAATTGCTCTTTTGCGCAACAAATTCAATGGCCGTGTTATCTCACGTAATGGCGATGTCAATTGGCCGCCAAGATCATGTGATTTGACACCGTTGGACTTTTTTCTTTGGGGTTATTTGAAAGAAAAGGTGTATGTCGATAAGCCAGCAACAATTCGGCACATTAACGGCATAGAACCTCCATTATGCCTCAGGGTCATCGAAAATTTGAACCATCGGATGGAGGTGTGGCGCCGTGGTCGCGGCGCCCGTTTGGCCGATATTTTGTTCCATACATAATTGAGTAATTATAAAAAAACCAATATATCATAAGAAAATAAAGTTACAATAATTTCCTAAATAGTTTGTGTTTTATTCAAAACCAACATCGGCCCTTGAAATTTAACCACCATATATTTACATAGTTTATAAAGATTGTTTTTTTTTTTTAACTTTTTAATTAATTTTTCTATTCTTCTTAGTACAACTTTTAAGGCTATATATAAGTTTGTGATTCCGTTTGTAACTTTTAAAATTTGGATTTCCGACCTAACAAAGTATAATGTAATACTTTTACACTGTTTTTTTCACTATTCACAATTTCCAATTCACTTTGTTTTTTAATTTTACAAAACTTTGTGCACAAATATATATTTGTATAGTGCGGTCTCCACCTGACATGAAAATACTAACTTTGACGCTAACTTCAAGTTAAAGTTAAGTGTGGACCGCTCATGTTGAAGTTTGGTTAAAGATATAACTTGGTTGTTAAAACATTTCATTTGGAAACTCTGTTATAACTTAAATTGACAACAGTTGTTTTTCACCATTTTTATTTTTTACTATGAGAAGTTATAACTCTAACATTACTACGTGTCCGCCACCTTAAACAGACAGATATATAAACAGCAAGTTTTAACTTTATGTTTTAACTGGGTTTCAAGTTAGGTGTAGACTGCATGTAAGTAAAACGTAAACATTAGAGCCAAACGATAATACATTTTCTAGAATAGCCGGCGGTTATAATATGCCACCGTCGAACAAAATTTCTTAACTTTAGTAAATTTTGGTCGACGGCGGTACTAACTATGGCTAGCTTTCTCATTTTTAAAATTGCATGTCGGCATCGTTTTATATTCTCACACATTTCTAACGTAACAACGTAATCGCTTTGAATAGTTTTCGATATGAGTTACAGACGCAGTTTTTTCTCACTTTTCGAGAAACGATGGAATAATTTGTTTCACAAGATTTCGATGCAAGAACTTCTTGCCAAAGTTAGAGAACACAGACACGGGGTTGCCAGATATGGCGATTTCTCGCCAAATGTAGCGAATTTTTATCTACTATGGCGACTAAATTTTTGTCATGTGTCGAAATAGTTGGCTATTTTTACATACTTTGTATTTTATATCTGGCATTCCTATTTAATTCAATGTTTCGTTGTTATACTGAATGCTCAAATGATTTGTAATGAATTATGTGTCGAAAAAAATCGTCTGTTTTTGATATTCATAAGCCCAATAGCTAACAAAATGAATCAATTAAATTTTAATGAAAATCAGTATCTAGTAGTTTTTAAGGTCGAAAAAGCAATCTAGAGTATTCCCGGTCCAAGGAAAACCCATATTGTGTTTTTTTTTCACCCATTTGTAAAACTTTTTTTGGTTCTTGAAAACGGCTTTAACGTTTTTAATGAAAATAAGTATCTAGGGATTTTTAAGGTTAAAAAGGAGATCTAGAATGTCCCCGGTCCCGGGAAGACTCACTTTGTCCCGGTTTTTGTAAAACTTTTGATTGTTATCGTAAACGGATCTAACGATTTTAATGAAAATAAGTATCTAGGGATTTTTAAGGTTAAAAAGGAGATCTAGAATGTCCCCGGTCCCGGGAAGACTCACTTTGTCCCGGTTTTTGTAAAACTTTTGATTGTTATCGTAAACGGATCTAACGATTTTAATGAAAATAAGTATCTAGGGATTTTTAAGGTTAAAAAGGAGATCTAGAATGTCCCCGGTCCCGGGAAGACTCACTTTGTCCCGGTTTTTGTAAAACTTTTGATTGTTATCGTAAACGGATCTAACGATTTTAATGAAAATAAGTATCTAGGGATTTTTAAGATTAAAAAGGAGTTCTAGAATGTCCCCGGTCCCGGGAAGACTCACTTTGTCCCGGTTTTTGTAAAACTTTTGATTGTTATCGTAAACGGCTCTAACGATTTTAATGAAAATCAGTATCTAGGGATTTTTAAGGTTAAAAAGGAGATCTAGAATGTCCCCGGACCCGGGAAGACTCACTTTGTCCCGGTTTTTGTAAAACTTTTCATTGTTATCGTAAACGGCTTTAATGATTTTAATGAAAATCAGTATCTAGGGATTTTTAAGGTTAAAAAGGAGATCTAGAATGTCCCCGGTCCCGGAAAGACTCACTTTGTCCCGGTTTTTGTAAAACTTTTGATTGTTATCGTAAACGGCTCTAACGATTTTAATGAAAATCAGTATCTAGCGGTTTTTAGGGTAAAAAAAAGTCGTCATATAGGAGTTTCTAAGATCAAAAAAGCAACTAGGTCTCGAAAACGACTAAACTGAGTTTGATTATTTTAGCGATCGAGATTTCATCACCATTTTTTACAGGGTTTTCTAACATTCGACGTTATGGCATATTAAATGTTTTCGAACACGGCTTCAAAGAGTCAGTATCTGAAAGTTTTTGGAAAGTATCTGGAAGTTTTTTTTCTTGCTCGGTTTTTACATACATATCTGAAGAAATTTTGATATGGATATCAAACTAAGAATTTTTAATGAGAACACAGAGGTTGATTTTTTTTTATATTGGACCAGTACTCAGGGGATGACCCCTACATATGCAGTGCATTGTACCAGAACTAGGAAAATAGGTTGTGAGGAGGGGGAAAGAGGGAGTAGTGTTTGTGAACATTTGACTTAAATTTTCCAACGTTATAACAGACAGGAAACACTTCTGCAGGCAAGTTGTTCCACAGACGAAGCGTGCGGCTGAAAAACGAGTTCTCTCTGTAATGCGTAGTACGATTCCCCGGACAATCGACCACAAATGGATGAGCTCTAGACGATGAACGCGTGCTACGTAAAAATGTGCGAGTTTCGGGAACAAGATCCCTAATCTCGTCAGAGCAAAATCCATTGTAGTAACGATAGAACAGAGTAACGCACCCCACACTGCGTCGATGCTTCAGTGAATCAATAGAGTTGGATACCCTACTGTCACTGATGAGCTTCTTTGCCCTCTCCTGCACACGGTCGAGTAACCCCAAAATAGACTTTGAGGCACCGGCCCATACATGAGAGTTGTATTCCATTTTCGGTCGGATGTAGGTGGTATAAATAGTAAGGAGGTTGGATGGAGTGAAGTACATCTTACACCGTTTCAAAAAACCGAGGCACTTGAATGCTTCTTTGGAGACATGCAAAATGTGATCATTCCAGCGAACATCACACTGTATTTTCATTCCCAGAACATCAAGAGCATCCGATTCCTCAATACTTATACCATCCATGAGTACAGATGAAGCAGAATTTGCGGTCGTTTGTTTGTGCGTTAATAAGGAACATTGGGTCTTACGAGCATTAAAGGTGACCCTGTTTTTACGACCCCATTCGGAGATTAATAGAAGATCACTATTCAGTGAATCGTTCATATTTAGTCTCTTGGCAGTGATCTCTGATAGGCTGGGCCTATGATCAAAAGAGTAAGAGTGACAAATGCTGCTGTCATCTGCGAAAGAGTGGATAGGGTTGGAAGTTTGATAGAGAAGGTCGTTGAGGAAAATAAGAAATAGAGTAGGAAAAAGAACGGAGCCTTGCGGTACCCCTGAATTAATCTTGAACTCGTTTGATGAGACCCCATCTATAACAACTCGTATAGTGCGGTCTCTGAGAAAGCTCGATATAAACCGAGAGAAATCGTTACCGACACCAAAAGCAGTAAGTTTTACCAGTAGTGCACCATGCCACACTCTGTCAAACGCTTTGGAAATATCTAGAGCTACCACCTTGCTTTCACAAAAATGATGGATTGAGTGGCACCATTTCTCCGAAAGATATGCCATAAGATCGCCAGTAGAGCGACCCTTACGAAATCCATATTGGCGATCGCAAAGTAATTTGTGCGACTCTTGATATCCCATAAGATGGTAATTAACCATACTTTCCAGTACTTTGGAAAGCGCAGAGCAAATTGCAATTAGGCGGTAATTTTCAGGGTTATTTGCTTCACCCTTTTTGGGGCTTGGCGTTACATTAGCAACCTTCCAGCACGATGGAAAGTTACCATCGTGCTGGACGCGCAAGCGTAGAAGAACACTGTTTCAAGACCAGTGCTGGAATACCATCCGGTCCAGGAGTCTTGTTTATATCGAGATCGCCCAAAACCCTTTTAACTGGTCGAGCCCGGAAAAATATCTTCGGCATTGTTGCAGATACTCTTTCGAGCTCGGGAAGTGGTTGACTGCTTTCCGGCAAGTAAGAATTATTTGCAAAAATTTCAGCTAGCAGGTTAGCTTTGTCAACCGGGTCGGTGAATGCTTGGTCGTTCTTTAAGACATTTTCATTTTAATTTTAAAGTTACTTTACTTCATTGAATTTCTTGCAACTTACTCTTACTACAGTGATAAGATTGGAATTGCTTTGTAATATAGTTTTATTGGCCAAAAGACTATATGTATTACAACAATGAATAAATAAATAAATTATGAAAGATAAATCATTTTTAAAGATATGTTAACTAAAATAACAAAAATATAATTCAACTAAAAATTTGGCTTTTTTTTTTTTGCAGTTTAAGATTATTTTCAAGCCGATATATGTAGCTGTGAAATATATTTGGGTATGGCCACACTGGTTGTATTATAGTTATTAAGATAGAACAATCCAAGTGAGTTTTGAAGCTTTTCGGGAGAGGGATATTGTGCCTCTTCTTTGAGTAAATTTTTCTCAAACACAAATATCTAACAACAAAGCAAACGACACATTCTTTTTTCTTTGTGTATGTATGTATGTATGTGAGAAGGTTTTTGCAGCAATGTCTAAAACTTAATTAATACCGGCATTAAAAACTTTTATTCATTTATTTTTATTGCTTTTTATACGTTAATTTATTTAATTAGCCCTTAAAGCCACGCTCAATCAAATTGCTTCAACTTGATTCAGTCTTTTATCAAAAGAAGAAGGAAAAATGATGTAACGAAAGAAATATTTACATTCATATCTTCAAAATTATCGACCAAAGTTCCCCCTGCACATACATATGTACTTACTTACATACATATATATTAAATGTATGAATAGAAGAAAAAGCAGCTGGTGGGAGTGAAAGTTGGCAGCTCTTATGAAATGCTCATGGCTTCAGCTCATTTACAGCTGTTGGCAGCCTCCAAAAAGTGCGAGTATGAAAGACGATTTCTTTCATTCATACACATATACAGACACACAGTTATTATTATTCGTGCATCCGTGTGTGCACATACCACACACGCGTTCAGTTAAATGTTTTATTAAGATTGTTGTTGTTTTTTTTTTATAAAAACTTAAGAAATATTTTATTTTTGTTACGTGTGTGCAATGTTTTATTTTTTTCTAATTTTCAAAATGAAAAAATGGAGGGTTGAAAAAATCTTTGTTTGTGCATTAAACTAGAGTTCTGTCAGAACGAACGATTTGTAAGAAAGAGTTTTTACACGTTTTTTGTTTATCACATACACACACATAAATATACGTATATGCAAGTATTTTTGTTTATATATTCCATACATATATGTATATTGTATTTATGTAGAATAATAGGTATGTAAAAAATGTTAAGTATGCAAATACAGGCATTAAAAAGGGTGTTTTTTTATTTTTTTATTTTTATTAAGAACTTTAGTTCAAAACTCAAAAAAATGGTGTTAATTGTCTAGAATTTTTCTCTATTTAAAATAAAATTTGTCTGCTTTTTTACTGGGATAGGCAGGGAAAAACTCCCATATTCGATCAGCTTTTTTAGATGGCAAAAGCCAAGGTGTACTAAAGCTGGATTCACCCACAGTTTCCGATCAAAATTTTTGTCCGGACAAAAATTTTTTTACTAAAGTGCGATGGAGACGATCAAAAAAACACATCAACGTTCTAAGTGTGTGCGTGCAGTCGTGCTTTTTCGGGTACACCTATTAGTTGTCGGCTCTGATTGATGAAAATCAAAAACTTTTGATACTTTATTCTGATGTGCAATTATTTTGATAGTCTCCAGTTGTGATTTAAGGCCCATTTAGCCGACTGTAGAAATTGTAACTGTAACGTAAATGTAAATGTAACGTAAATGTAGGAGCACTTATAGAACACGTAAAACCGTATCAGGTGTTTTTGATACAAACAAAAAAATACAAGTGCATGTGAAGAAAAAGTGTTCACTTATTAATGATTTACAGAAAAAGTGTTCTGTTTTTCATTTTTATATTATTGTATGTTAAAGAAAATAATTAATTTTTCATCACCCATATCTCTATATCAAATAATTTACAAAAATAAAATAAAAGCAATACAGCTGTTCATAGCAGTGATGAGAGCTCATAGTATTCAGTACATATACAAAAGGTACGAAAATTGTTTAAATGGTACCTAAAATTTCTAATATTTCTTTTTCTGTCTATTGTCGACATTTCATATGAGCTACAGCTGGGAAATATAGAAAACAAGCTGCTTATAATTTTTTGATTAGTAGCAATGTTGGAAGCTAATATAGCGAATAAATCTGAAATGTTTGAATTTTTGTTCTCTGCTCTTTGGTACTTCTAAAAAACAAATTCAATTGCTTATAATATGTAATATTATTAATATATAACAGGAGCGTAGTACATTCGGCTGGACCGAATCTAAAATACCCTTCACAATAGTCACCTATATACATAGTATATATATGCACCGATATCGGAAAAAAATATGTTTGCCTTGTAATCACCATTCCAAAAAGGAAATCTTTTGTGAAAATTATCATGTAAAAATTAGTTCAGGCTATATCTCGGTTAAATATGAACCGATAACGGAATTTTCCATTTTCTGTATTTTACGAGTAATTACGTCGTTTTATAATCAGAACTGTACCTCGTTTCTGTAAAATTAGTGAGAATTTTTCACATCGAAAACTATGAAACAAAAAATTCCATCGTTTCTCGATTGGTGAGAAATCACCGTTTCTGTATTTCAAAGTGAAAACAGACAACACTAGTTCTATTTTTATTGGAATATTTCCATTAAAAAGTTGTCAAAAAACAATAAATAAAAATAATAATAAGAAAAAAAAAATCAAAAGAAGCAAATGTAAATATAAAAAAAAGTTTTTAAAACTTTATTAAAACTTAAAAGGTATACAATTTGACCCTTAGGTATGTGACTTGAACAAGAACCCATATTTATGGATTTGATATATGCTGTAGCTTGCAGAGAAAATACACCAAGATTGCTAGAATTTTGTCTTCCTCATAATTACGACATCACCCTTGTTCTATTAATGAATTATCTAAAATATCACACCTGGGAGAATGGTTATAGCACGGTTTGGCGTCGTTGGTGTTCATTGGTCTACATTGTTGCACGATTCTTTGTTCAAATTGCCATTAGAAAATTAAAACATGTTAGTACCCGCAGGAGCCCAAGAAGTTGACAAGTCAATTATGAATGTGAAATACCAATTTAACTTCACATACTACCAATATAACACCGGATCCTGTTAAAATCTCAAAATCTATAAGAGAAAGATTCATTAGACCGAAAATAGCAAGTTATTAATTCAACAATTAACGAAATTCAATAATCTTTGCACAAAAATCCTGAAGATCAGCCAATTTCATATAAAAAGTTTAACTTCAAGAATTCAAAGCTAAAAAATTCAGCAGCAAAAGTTCATCCGTATTCTCACACGCCATTGGTATCTTTTCTAATGCATCAAATAGTTTATAATGCTTCAAAATGCCGCGAATATATTAATTAAAAAGGCTAAAAAACTAAGTTTATATTTAGCCGGTAAGATAGGCCAAATGGATCCTGCCGCCAACTTCTCTAAGCTCTCGCTGACCATTAGATTTTTCTTTTTCTCACTAAAATGCATTAAATAGATAGTATATGTATTTACTGAATTAATTATTACCTTCAGCTTCGCTTATAAATAAACAAAATATATTTTTGGTTTTCGTTATTATGTTATTGTTTTATTCATTACATAGTCTGCAAATTAATTTTTAAGAACAGTAATCATTTACTTTAAAATTTTTCTTAACTTTCTTTAATATTTTTCTAATTTTTCAAATTTCCAATTTCACGAGTAATATTTGTACCTAAAGCGGTTCTTTTCCTATCAAATTAACCAATAAGTTTTCTACAGGCTTATTTTCTTTCCTGTGGTAAAGCATGACGATAAATACATATTTCACCATTAGAGGTCTCCCAAAACCAACCATACTTATATTTTCCTATAGTTTCGATGAAGTGCAAATCTTCAAAATAAAAATGAAAATTAAATTAAAAAATGATCAGCCACTTTTTTAATTGAACATTTTTTATAAAGATCTTTAAGGTCATATCAAGCCATATACAATAGATTTTATATCAGTGCTCTTTTCAACTTTCTGTGTTAGTAAAGGCTTGAAAATTGCTTCAGCTCTTGCATTTTCTTTTCGTTTTCATCTTTCTTTTTATTGCCATGTGCCCCTGGATAATGCAAAAGTGTCAAACGTAATTGCCCATAAGCTTCATGCACTAATTTGGCGAGCTACAAACCGGCGGCCATCAAAATCAGCTCTTTTTAGATCTTCTGAAGCAAAAATTTTACTTTAAAGTTAATGCAATTAAAAAATATGTAAATAGTTGACCCATTTTGCGCCTTTTCGATCCATTATAATATTTTACTTCATTGAAATATACAATTCCACACTGTTTTTATTTGGGATATGTTTTGACAGCTACTTTTCACAGAATTTGAATACAGAAACACATTTACTCCCAACTTTCCAATAATTTATGTCAAAAAGCACAATTGACAGATAGTTTTCACAAAAAATAATTGTAGAAACACTTGTGTGTGATAAGTGAGTTTTTGTTTCAATTTATATCGTTTTTCTTTCAATTCCGTTGTTTCATGTGAAAATTTTCTCCATGCGAGAAATACAGAAACGAGGTACTGATTTCAAGCAAAAGAAATTTTTCACTAATTAATCGGTTTAGACTATATCTCGGGTATATATGGACTGATATCCGAAATTTTCATTTTCTCTATTTGGTAACCTCCTTATATTATCAGGACTTCTTTTAAGCAAAAAAAAAAAAAAAACACATTTATGGAAAAATCGGTTTATGCTATATCTTGGGTATACGATAATATAGAACGATATCGGAATTTCTCTTTTTCTGTATTTTAGTAACCTACTTTTATTACTATAATAAGTGAAGTTTGAAGCATAACAAACAACTTTTTTTTTCAAAAATGTTCATACAAAATTGCAAAAAATAATGGCCTTTTTCGGAATTTTGAACATATCTCAGCTATATGTGAAGCGATACTACTGAATTTCAATTGCAATTCCATGACTCGATGGGGTAATAGAATGGTGAAAGAAAAAACGTTTCTAACTCTAATGGTTTTCTCAGAAATGGTTTTTCAACGGCCGACGGACGGACATCGCTTTATCAACTTTTCTATTAATTCTGATTCAGAATATATATATATATGTACTTTATACGGTCGCAAATAAAAATTGTTTATATTTATATGCATAACAGTTTTTTATATTTTTGTGCATAACAGTACTAAACTACTAATTATATATAATTATTAGCTTATTATACTTAAAAAATATTAAAAATTTTTTATTATTACATTTTCATTTCATCACAGACCTAAATTTATACTGTATTGCTTTCTTACATACATATATATCAGCATAACTCTATATTATAAACCATTTTTTAAAATTCATTTTATCGTTGGAAGATTGTACTTAATAAATATATTTTTGGAAATCGGGCGAATAAATGTTGTGGTTACATATAATGTGACAGCTGCAAAATTGTGCGTTGTGTATAAATTATGCTACCATGTCTATCCATTTTGCGTATTTCACAGAAAAGTCTTAAATTTATTAAAATATATTATGTTATTTAACTACTTAAACAGTTCAATTATCAAATAAACAAAAAGTACGAAAACAGGGTTTTTGTGCCATCCTGCCATTCACAATAATATATACCATCACTGACTACATTTGTCACGTAAACATCTAATGAAATAGGTATAAATAGGTTTTTATTTTAGATTATTTAAAAAATTTTTCATTTCTTTCTTTTTATAAAAAAAAAAAATAAAATAATATATACTATGAATAATGTTAATTTTACTACTGTTTTTTTTTAATTTTTTCGCGATTTATAATTTGTTTTATGTTACATCAATTTGTTTTCAATTTTATAAAAATTTGTAAACAAAAAGTTTTGAAAATTTCCTGAAGAAAACACACAAGGGCGTGTCGAAATATCGAAATATTAATAAACGAATAATTTTGAGACAAGCGACCTCAAGCTCAAATAAACAACAATTATATTTAAAAAAAGGTCGAAAAACAGGAATCAAGATACGAATTTACAAACATTTTTATATTGTATGTGATAAAAGCTATTGTAGTTTTTAAAAAAATTTTCACAATTCCTAGTATTGTATGCAACCATATCTTGAAACTTCTAGATAGTAACAATAGAATTACAGAAATGCAAACGGTAACATATTTATAGAGGAACAAACTATAATTAAACCTATAATACGCTGCGTTTAACAGTAATACACAATGTTATAGAATATATCGCTCCTTTATTGCAACATAGTCATAACTAAAAAAAGCTCGCATTTAAAATTTTTAGTTTCCATACAATAAAACTGATTAGTGACAACTTAATAATGTCACTAAATAAACACTTCCAAAATAATTTGAAAGAAATTAACCCAAAGAACCCTAAAAAAAATGTTCAGCGAAATCAAATTTGACCCAGTTGACCTAAAATCTTAAAAAATTCCATACGAACGTGAATCCTTAATTAGAAATGCGGGAATCGGCCCTGAAAGCTTGGAGAAAGATGATCACAATAATAATTTTTTCGTTAACGATCATATACAAAAACTGAATGTAATTGGATCCTATATAGAATCAATTCATTCTCACAAAGAGATTGACTTTGATAATAATTTGCATGAAGAGGTAAATCTATGCTTCACTGATTTTTTGGAATTAAAAATATCAGTATGAATGCAATGATTCCACATTATCAGTATTTTCTGCCTCAAAAAGAGCAAACGAATTAAATGAAGCTCAGTTAGACAACAAATTCTTGCAAATGGATACTTTAGCATTCATTTTTAGAAACTTAAAACCAAAATTATCATCAGGGTGCGATAATGTCCCAAACATTGTTTTACGAAACATACCAGACGGTGTAATATTGAGTGATTTTTTTGCTATTATCTTTTTGGCAACACTAGTTTTGACAGCTCACGCACGTTTTGTATCTTGTGTCACTGTCAAACATCTTCAGTTTGGTCTATAATTTAATCATGAATCGTCTTACAAACGAACAACGCTTGCAAATTATTGAATTTTATTACCAAAATGCGTGCTCTGTTAAGAAAGTTCATCGCGCGCTTCTTCCATTTTATGGTCAGTTTAATCGACCTACTGAGGCTTCTATTCGGGCTATTGTAAAAAAATTTCGCACCAAATTTACATTGTTGGACATTAAACCATCAACACGCTTACGTAGAGTGCGAACTGAAGAAAATATCGCAGCCGTATCGGCCAGTGTTGGTGATGACCGTGAATTATCGATTCGGCGCTGTTCGCAGCAATTGGGCCTCTGTTACTCCACTACGTGGAAAATTTTGCGGAAGAATTTGGGTGTGAAGCCTTATAAGATACAGCTGGTGCAAGAATTGAAGCCAAACGACCTACCACAACGCCAAATTTTTGGTGAATGGGCTCTTGAAAAGTTAGATGAAGATCTACTTTTTTTATCGAAGAATTGTGTTCAGCGGCGAGGCTCATTTCTGGTTGAATGGATACGTGAACAAGCAAAACTGCCGTATTTGGAGTGAAGAGCAGCCAGAAGCATTGCAAGAGCTACCAATGCATCCACAAAAAACAACCGTTTGGTGCGGATTATGGGCTGGCGGCGTCATTGGGCCGTATTTCTTCAAAGATGATGCGAATCACAACGTTGCTGTGAATGGTGAGCGCTACCGTGCGATGATAACAAACTTTTTTTTGCCCAAAATGGAAGAGCTTGACTTGCATGACATGTGGCTTCAACAAGACGGTGCCACATGCCACACAGCACGCGAAACAATGGACCAATTGAGAGGCGAGTTCGGTGAACAGTTTATTTCACGCTTGGGACCAGTCAATTGGCCGCCCAGATCGTGCGATTTAACGCCTCTAGACTATTTTTTGTGGGGCTATGTTAAGGCTAATGTCTATAGCGATAAGCCCGCTTCGATTGACGCACTGGAAGCCAACATTGCCAACATTATTTGTGAGATACCGGCCGAAATGTTGGAGGGAGTATGCCAAAATTGGACTAAGCGGATGGACCATTTGAGGCGCAGCCGCGGCCAACATTTGCATGAAATAATCTTCAAACATTAAATTATATCGATCCAACTATCGATCCAAATAAATATTTCATGCATTTTTCTGAATTTTATGTGTTTTTTTTTTAAATTTCCGATAGTTCTTATAAAATCACCCGATAGATAAATATTGTACACTTTTCAACAATATTATTAATAACAGTTACTACCCTCATGCTTGGAAATTAGCCAAAGTCATAGTGTTGCCTAAAAAGGGAAAAGACACAAGTAGCCCTAAAAATATACGAGCAATAAGCTTACTGCCAAACATAAGCAAGGTTTTCGAAGTTTGTAAAGTTTTGCCTCGAAAAAAATATTGTAAATGACAGCCAATTTGGTTTCAAATACAAACATTCAACAATACATGCAATCGGTTTGCTTATCTCAAATATTCAGTGGAATCTCAACAAATCCTTATATACCGGGGCATGCTTAATAGATTTTGAAAAAGCATTCGACAGCATTTGGATTCCAGGATTAATATACAAATTAATAAAGTTTAACTTCCCAATGCATCTGATTTTTCTATTACACAATATGTTGAATAATAGAAAATTTTTCGTATATAATAACAAGAAGAGTAGTACAAAACAGTTTACAATAATCAACGGACTACAACAAGGTACCGTGAATTCCCCAATATTATTTAATCTATATATATATGATCTTTTGAACAAAATGGATAATATGATAGCCTTTGCAGATGATATAACTATATATTATGCTGATAGTAAAATAGAGAATATTAACGACAAATTTTAAGCAGTTGAGAAATACGCAATTGACTGGCTCATAAAAATTAATTTTACAAATTGTGAGAGTATACTTTTCCGACCTCCTGTTAACAAATGCAATAACAACTTGCGAAAAAACTGGAAATCTTTCGGCATAAAATCAAGTGATAATAGTAGAATTCCAATCAAAGACACTGTCAAACTACTAGGTATTCATTCAGATAAATTTTTGTATTTCAACAACCATATATCTCAGCAACTAACCAAAGCAAGAAATGCATTTTTTGCAAACAAAAAATTATTTTTTTCCAAAATCCTACACACTAAAGTTAAAATTACCATGTATAAATCATTAATTAGACCTATTGTACCATACGGATATCAAATATGGTTTAATATATCCCCATCTTATATGGAAAAAATAAGATCATTTGAAAGAAAAGGTCTTAGATGTTGTACTGCACTTTATAGGTCGCCAAAAAGTGGCTATAAAAAATACATTTCAAATAAAATTTTATATAATACTGCTAAAGTCACCAGAATAGATAACTTTATTATACACCTTAATAGAAACCATATCTTAAATAGTAATGGGTGATTTTATAAGAACTATCGGAAATTTAAAAAAAAAACACACATAAAATTCAGAAAAATGCATGAAATATTTATTTGGATCGATAGTTGGGTCGATATAATTTAATGTTAGAAGATTATTTCATGCAAATGTTGGCCGCGGCTGCGCGTCAAATGGTCCATCCGCTTAGTCCAATTTTGGCATACTCTTTCCAACATTTCGGCCAGTATCTCACGAATAATGTTGGCAATGTTGGCTTCCAGTGCGTCAATCGAAGCGAGCTTGTCGCTATAGACATTAGCCTTAACATAGCCCCACACAAAATAGTCTAAAGGCGTTAAATCGCACGATCTGGGCGGCCAATTGACTGGTCCCAAGCGTGAAATAAACTGTTCACCGAGCTCGCCTCTCAATTTGTCCATTGTTTCGCGTGCTGTGTGGCATGTGGCACCGTCTTGTTGAAATCACATGTCATGCAAGTCAAGCTCTTCCATTTTGGGAAAAAAAAGTTTGTTATCATCGCACGGTAGCGCTCACCATTCACAGTAACGTTGTGATTCGCATCATCTTTGAAGAAATACGGCCCAATGATGCCGCCAGCCCATAATCCGCACCAAACGGTTGTTTTTTGTGGATGCATTGGTAGCTCTTGCAATGCTTCTGGCTGCTCTTCACTCCAAATACGGCAGTTTTGCTTGTTCACGTATCCATTCAACCAGAAATGAGCCTCGTCGCTGAACACAATTCTTCGATAAAAAAGTGGATCTTCATCTAACTTTTCAAGAGCCCATTCACCAAAAATTTGGCGTTGTGGTAGGTCGTTTGGCTTCAATTCTTGCACCAGCTGTATCTTATAAGGCTTCACACCCAAATCCTTCCGCAAAATTTTCCACGTAGTGGAGTAACAGAGGCCCAATTGCTGCGAACGGCGCCGAATCGATAATTCACGGTCATCACCAACACTGGCCGATACGGCTGCGATATTTTCTTCAGTTCGCACTCTACGTAAGCGTGTTGATGGTTTAATGTAAAACAATGTAAATTTGGTGCGAAAATTTTTTACAATAGCCCGAATAGAAGCCTCAGTAGGTCGATTAAACTGACCATAAAATGGAAAAAGCGCGCAATGAACTTTCTTAACAGAGCACGCATTTTGGTAATAAAATTCAATAATTTGCAAGCGTTGTTCGTTTGTAAGACGATTCATGATTAAATTATAGACCAAACTGAAGATGTTTGACAGTGACACAAGATACAAAACGTGCGTGAGCTGTCAAAACTAGTGTTGCCAAAAAGATAATAGCAAAAAAATCACTCGTTATAAACACTTGGGAAAATAACCTTATAATGGCGCCTTACTACGTTTCAGAGGATTATATAGCGCAAATATTGCAAAATAGATTTATTCCACCCGAACCTTTTCTTTTTCTTGACAAAAATGGTTACATTCAAAGCGATGATCACATTTATAGACGAGCCAACAACAAAAATATAAACAGCAATACACTCACGTCCGACAACTGTCGCTATGATACAAGTTTTTATATACGAGATAGGAATATTAAACCAAATTTAAGTTCTCAAAAATATTGGTGGATTACCTAAGTAATTTTCTTTGTTTTACTCCCTGATATTTTTCCTTTTTAACCTTCATAATATAAAAGTAAGCTTTTTGTCCACTTTTTGCTTATAAATTATTTAATACAACCACATATGTATTTAAACTTTGCTACATATCCAAATATATATATTATACTAGAGTGCTCAAAATGATGGGACAGTGTATACAAATGAAATATAATTATCTCACACTATTTGTATGTCCTTAAGGAAACAGTTTAAAAGTAATTTGAATACATTTTTAGCACAATACTGTAAACAATTCTGCATTGTTAACTCGAAAAGCTAATTTTTTGAGATATGACCATGTTGCCATAAAGGAGCGATATATTAATGTTGTCGCAACCATATATGAAACTGCCATTTCTTTGCGTGTGTCTTTTTTATATTATATACTCGTAAAGTTATCTATTACATATTTTGCAAAACATCTTCAGCAACGTTAATAGATTTTATCGACAATAATTCATAAAACAAGAACTTATAAGCAATTAGTTTTTTTAATCGCTTTTTTGTAATGACAGTTTGAAATAATTATGCGTGTGCGAGAATGGTAAGTACTTGCCTCCAATGACATCGCCATGTTAAAGTAATGACTTAAAATGCCAGAGTAGAAGTAGTGAATAGAAGAAGTTTTCGCTGGGAACGTCTACAAAATGGAAATTTCTATTGAAATTGAGTATTTGAAAAATTTTTCACACTCATAATTTAGGAAAGTACTTTTTCATAAAATTATTTTTAAACATCTAACTAAGTTTTAATAAAACACTAAATCCACTTTTCAAAACGTAAATGACACATTTAAGGTTAAGCCCTCACGATTTTAAAAGTAACATAAAACAGTCATATGCCGCAGCGCTGCCACCTTGTAGACCTTAACACAACTTGGCAAAGGTGCCTCTTGTCCCCACCAAAGACTGTATGTATTTGAATATGACAAAATAATAAATAATATAAAATAATGTACTATAGATTTCTCAGTAACACTTTGGATAGTAGTAGAATGTTTATACTACTTCGGTATCACCATTTTCCACACAAAAGAAGCAGCATGCACCAGCGCCACTAGCGATGATTACTTATAACTATTTACATAATATTGATGTCACAATTCTGATGACCTGCCGTTATCAATGTAGAAATGCTTTCTTCTATGAGTTTAGATTTATAAATCTGTACAGTTACTCTGTTTTATCGTTAATACAATGGATTTAGTTCTGACGAGACTAGGGATCTAGTTCCCTACACTCGCACATTTTTACGTAGCACACGTTCATCGTCCAGAGCTCATACATTTGTGGTCGATTGCCCGGGGAATTGTACTACGCATTACAGAGAGAATTCCGCTATAACCTTGGAAAGTTCAAGTCAAATGTTCACAAACTCTACTCCCTCTTTCCCCCTCCTCTTAACCTATTCTCCTACTTCCGGTACAATGCACTATATATGTAGGGGTTATCCCCTGAGTGCTGGTCCAAGAAAAAAAAAAGAAATTCGTAATCATATGTACTCGTACATGTAAATTAGTTGCACGTAACTGTACAGACTTATTCTTCCCTTTTTTTCTTTTTTTGTTTAGGAATTATTTCATTACCCTTGTGTTTCTAAAGTCTTGCACATTTTTTTCCTTTTAATAAGTTCTTAAGCAAATTTAAGACTTTCATTTCTTTTTGGGTTTACTTACTAATGAGAAAAACTCATGCTCCATTCTATACTAATACTTACAAATTACAACCAAGTGAACATCCTTCCATGGATATACACACGTATAGATATTTAAAAGACATAAAGGCTTTTATGTGAATTGCTTGTCAACAAAAGACTAAGTTCCTATCAGTTTAATAAATATCTTATCATGGGCCCGTCTGACGATCTCGAATGTTAACGTTCGCTAGCTTCATTAACGCAAAGAAAACCTGGGGTGGGACAAAATAATGGGCTGTAATGTTGCAAATGCGAAGAAAGTCAGGAACATTATATAATATTTCGGGAAGTGAAAATGATTATGGACTACAAATGAGTCTCTTGTCGGCACGAGTGCATGCGAACGAAAACAACGGTATATGTTTTTTTGTCCAATAACACAGAATAACCGTCACTTGTGGGCACTTTAAATTCACTTCTTTAAGTGAAAAAAATTTGCAGCCTTGAGTATGAGAAATTTCCGTGAGTATTTTCAAATATTTAAAGGCGGTGACATAGAAGACAAAGATTGCAGTGGAAGGTTCAAAATTTACGAAGATATAGAATAGGTGGCCTTATTGGGGGAAGATTTGTCTCACACACAAGAGGATCTTACACTTACTTTAGGATTCACTTAGCAAGCACTATCACTTGGTATAAAATCGCAAAGAATGATTCACCAACAATGTAATTTGGCTCGATACGAATTAAAACCACAAAGTACGCAGAAAAAAGTGGCACCTCAGCACCTACCTTGAGGGCCTTATCTGATGATGGACCAATTCCAAGGGATTAATTATTCACGATGCAGCAGCGTCTTGTGTGGCTTGCAAGGATCATATAGGTCGCAATTTTTTTTCCATAAGTTTGTAACCATATACACAAACCCCTTGATGAAGAGATCGGGCTTTCGAATGCAGTCTGAATGCAGTTATGCTCTCTGTCTCTCTTAATTTTGACGTTTCCTGAAGCAAAAACGAAACTATATATATATATATATATATATATATATATATATATATATATATATATATATATATATATATATATATATATATATATATATATATATATATATGTATATATATATTCCCTATTGACCTCACGACCTTGTGGCAAGAATTCATGGTGCACTTCGTCCTTGCAGTCGAAGAAAACAGTGAGCAAATCTTTCACGTTTGAACGAACTTGCCGTGCTTTTTTCGGCCTTTGGCTCTGGCGGACGCTTCTATTATGAAGATCGTAAGAACTATACGCAACTTTCAGCAAACCGGGACTGTAGGAAATGTAAAAACACTTGTGCCGGCTCTCCTGATTCGTTCTCTTGAAAACAATGCTGTCAACCTCGACTCATCGTTGTACTCAACAATTAAACATCATCGTGTGGTGATTCGAGCGCGATGTTAATTGTCCGCCCCGATCATGTGATTTGACACCGTTGGACCGTTCTTTGGGAGTATTTAAAAGAAAAAGGGTTCAAGAGCTACATTACCGACTTTGGACCTCAATTATGTCTCAGAGCCATTAAAAATATGAAGCCGTGATAAAAATTTGGCCGATATTTTGCTTCCTACATAATGCTCGTAAATCGTTCTATCATAAAGAAAACCCATCATCATATAATATTAGGAATATTAAAAATAAAGTTCGACTATTTAACATTAATACATACATATATATCTCCCAGCACAGAGACTGTCAACATACATACGTACGTTGATAAATAATAAAAAATAACTGGTTGTTCAGTGACAGCAAACTGCAGTACAAACAACTGGGATTATAACAAATTGCATATGTGATCAATATGAGACAAATATAGACGAAAAAATAAATAAGGGCTTAGTGGCTGAGTTGGTTAAGCAGCCATATTAGAAAGTACATCATGTTTACATGGTACTGAGTTCGAATCCTAGTGGGTGCTGATGATCAGTGTAGCGACTGTGAAACAGCTAGCTGTCCCCCAGCTTTAGTGTACTCAATTATTTTTTCCTGTCTTCTTTGATCAAGAGTTATTGATCGCGGCAATTATTGTTATAATTATAAATAAAAATATTTCTTGGCTTTAGCCATTCGAGCTAGACGAATGATACCAACCCATCATCATATAATATTAGAAATATTAAAAATAAAGTTCGACTATTTAACATTAATACATACATAAAGAAAAATATTAAGGCGAATTAATTATTAGGTGGATGCATCGGCGAATTCGGTTAATATGGCGGCACTTCTTCTGTCAAGTTTTGTTTACCTTTTTTGGCGCCATTTAAATTTTGTACATGTTCTTTATCAACTACTTTTGACAGCTTAAGTGTGATTTCGCCTTTTTACACAAACCAAATACCTGTTGTTTTTTTTTATTGTTGTATCGTTGTAGCGAAGCGGCTACCTTGTTTTTTGTATCATGGAAAAATACTAAGGTAATTGTCTGAAAACGTTTTGTTTAATTTACATTAAGTATCGTGCGTTTTAGTTAGGTCACCCTTTACTACCCCACCTACCGTATTCACTAGACCTTGCGCCGTCACACCATCTTCGTGCAGCTAATGATTTCTCTATATATCTATATCTATTTCTCTCGAGTTATCCCAGAAACCTTACACGGCTTATAATGAATGCCTTAAAGGACCAGTGGTTCACATCATGAGAAAATACCGAAAATTGTGTTAATTTTTAGATAGTCTCAAAATCACAATACGGGCAATATTCGATTAAGTTCACTCCACCGCTCATTCGCAATAAATATTATTTTTTTATGAAAAATGGTGGATACTTATTTATGTAATTTTGCTGACGGGGAGTCTCTTTCTTTTCTCTAACATTCATACACGATTAGATAATTCTCAGTAAACTCATATATATGTATGTATGTGTATACATATGTACAGAGTTTCACGAAAAAATGATGCTGTGGTGTGAAGCCAATCATAAACGTATCCGCTAAAATTATGGTGAAAAAAAAAAATTTCAAATAAAAGTTCTCTAAATAAAAATTAAAAAAAAAAAAAATAAAAAACAACATAAAATTATAGAAGCAAACTCACACCGTCTATCTTCTACCATAGTTAGTGCTTTTGTTTTATGTGTGCTTGTATATGTATACATATACACCTAAGTCTGTTTTTACACGGTCTTTTTGTACACGGTTTTGATATAACACGGTTTGAAAATTGAATATTTTTAATTTTTTTACACGATTTTATTCCATTTAGCACGATTTGAAATTTTATGTACTTAAATTTTTTTTGTCAAATTTAATTTTTGCGAAGTATGTTCATATCACAAAAAAGTATTTACGAAAGAAAAAAGTCTGAAACCATCGATAGTATCGATAGTTTGCGAACACTAGCTTATAGATTTAAGTGAATTCCCCTTTAGCGCGTACAAACAATTTTTACTGGTCAAAGCAAATGTGAATAGCACTAATATAGGGGAATTCCCTTTATGTGCATACAATAAAATTTACTGGTCAGAGCAATTGAAACGTGTTAATATTTTGTGAACTGTCAATGCAATAAGACGTGTTTGGTAAAGAAATTTTTTGCAGGCAAATTTGATTTTCCATTAAATTTAATTTTAACGCATTAAGATAAAAGGTAAGCCAAAAAATATTTTGTATTTATTCAGTTATTTATGTTTTTTAATTTTGTTAAATATTTTATGTATCCCTAAAAGGAAATGTCAGATATAAAACTAAAACGGAAGGCAATTTCTTTGGAAATCAAGACTAAAATTTTAGATCGCCTTCGAAATGGAGAAGGCTCAACTGCTCTTGGTAAAACGTTCGGTTTAAATGAAGCCACAATAAGAACTATAAAGAAAAATGAAATTGCAATTAGGCAATCGGTGATTTCTGGAACGAACCTATCTGTTAAGTCTTCATCATACACTAGAGATGCTGTTAAAGAAAAAATGGAAAAAACACTCATAAAATTCTTGTTTTTCACTAATTTTAATAGGTTTTAGAGATTAGGAACAAATCACCCATTTTTGTATAAGATCAATGTCTTTTTTTACACGGTTTTTTTTTACACGGCTTCTTCTGGAACCAATCTACCGTGTAAAAACAGACTTAGGTGTATATGTATATACATGTAAGTATGTATGCTTGATTTTTATCATGAGGATATAAAAAGGAAAAAGTCTTAAGTTTAGAAAAACAAAAAAAAAAAAACGGATAAAGAAAGAAAAATTTAAACCCCTCCTCACAAAAATGGTTTGGTTGGTTGTGTGCGGTTGGATTGCCAGCCACTATTCGAATGGCAATTTTGTAACATCAGTATTTGTGAAATGAAATTTTTTTAGTTCAATAAACATGGAACTAGTCAAGACACTTACAATGTTGTTATTTTAAAGAAGTTAAGCTATCTGTTGTAGACACACACACACACACACACACACCAACATGGAACATTGTTGATATAAAATTTTTTTTGTAACATTTTTCTTTTGCTGAACTTTACTAATACATGTAAAAAAGCTGTTCCTTTTCCCAGCAAAAATATCAGTATACCTGGAAACAGGATTGTAAGCGAAAGAAGGCGCAACATATAGGGTGTTTTTTTAAGCTAGATAGAACTTTAAATTGTAAAAAGTAACACAAAAAATTAAATTTTGATGAAACATTTTTTTATTTGTTTCAGTATACTCTGACAAATCATCATGAATAGACTCACGCTTGAACAACGCTACGAAATTATTCAAATTTACTTTGAAAATCAGTCGTCGATTCGCGCAACTTTTATCGCAAAATTGTGTTCAGCGATGAGGCGCATTTTTGGCTTAACGGGTTTGTTAATAAGCAAAATTGCCGCATATGGAGTGAGACCAATCCACAAGAGACCCTACAGACTCCATTACATCCAGAAAAATGCACTGTTTGGTGCGGTTTTCATGCTGGTGGCATCATCGGACCTTATTTCTTCAAAAATGAGGCCGGAGCTCGCGTTACGGTCAATGGAGATCGTTACCGCACCATGATCAATGATTTTTTGTTTGAAAATATGGATGACATTGATCCGGAGGAGATGTGGTTTCAACAGGATGGCGCTACGTGCCATACGGAGAACGCAACCATCGACTTACTGAAATCAAAATTTGGCGATAAGTTGATTTCGAGAAATGGACCAGTCAATTGGCCTCCAAGGTCGTGCGATTTGACACCTCTCGATTATTTCCTGTGGGGCTACGTGAAGTCACTGGTTTATGCTGATAAACCAGCAACAATTGACGCCTTGGAGGCCAGCATTGTTCGTGTTGTTCGTGACATACGGCCAGCAGTGCTCGAAAAAGTGGCCCAAAATTGGACGTCCAGAATGCACTTCGTCAAGAACAGCCGCGGTGCCCATATGCCCGAAATCATTTTCAAATGTTAATGTCACGTATTGATCTTTCGACTAAAAAAAAATTTTGATTACAATTTAATTTTTTGTGTTATTTTTTAAAATTTCAAGTTCTATCGGGCTTAAAAAAACACCCTATATTATTTTTGTTCGCCTAGTCTCCCTTTTTTTCAACAAACACAAAAACTGCGAAGCTTTTTTGCTTGTCTGCAGTAACACCTAGGTCTGTGGCAAGAATAGAACCTGTGACTTCGAGACTGTTGGTCGGGTACTCTACCATATCAGCCATTGAGGCACCCCTTGGCAGATCTCTTGGCTTCACTAATTGTTAGCCCAGCTCAAACCAGCTGAAAATCATAGAAAAATGCCTCTTCATAGTAATGGCGGCGTGTCATCATAATTTGGATATCAATATTTTTTAAATAGTATAATTGGCCTTGCAGGCTTTCTTTGTATTGATATTGGATAAATAAATAAATAAATAAATAAATAAATAAATAAATAAATAAATAAATAGTTATCAGTAATGTGAAAATTGACATCAATTTTAATGCTAAAAGTCATCATGTTCTGATATGAATTTAAGCCCAGTTCAGACTATTATACTTTGTATTAATACTTGTCAAAAATTCAAATAATACGTGCAAGTCTGATAGTCTGTCATACATACGATAAAAATTTGACATCCCATACGACTTTGTTGTTTTTTTAAACTTTTTAAAACGATTGTTGTGTTTTTTAGCAAACCAGCTGATTAAAAATTGAGTAGTCGGCTATTTCGTAGCCGATGGGGTGCCGTCACTGATAGTATTTTTTGTCGTTATAAAAAAGCTCGAAATTTGGAATTTAGCTGTCATTTATAAATGTATTTTGCTCATGTTATATTTAGAACATAAAATATGTTTGTGCTATTAAATTTGGATGTGTTACACATAATTATTATTTTAACTGTTGAAGAATTTCACGCGCCGGCACGTCTATCGCCTACGACGAATAGCGCACCTTACGCCGTGAAAAGTTTTATGATGGCACATCTATGTTGATTTATATCAAGTGTGATGTTGTGAATGCAAAATCTAATTTACGTTAGACTTTTTGACAGTCGCAAGAACTTTTATCTCACAAAATCTAATGAAAGTATTTATACTCGTATAATAGTCTGATTGGGCCTTTAATGATATTTTGTATTTATAACACTGTTTAACTTTGAGATAGGAAAGCACCTAGTGTCCGGTCTAATTGGCTACTGCATTCCAAAACCATTTCTCTTTAGGAGCTTTGACTACCAAATCGTGAAATCTCCCTTAGAATGTGGATGCTTCCATGTTTACACGGAAGAAACTAGAATGAGAGAAAGTGTTGAGGGAGGAGTTTACATAGAAGAATTCAACACTAAAAAGCTCTTCACACTATTGGACAGATGTAGCGTTCTTCAAGCTGAAATATCGACGATAAACAAAGCGGCTAGATGACTGACGTTTAACAAGATATTCTGCAGCGATATCATGATAATAACCGGCAACAAGGCCGCCATCAATACCCCGATTGGAATATACACCAATTCAAGCTTAGCCCAGGAATGAACCCTAAAAGGGGTACATGCACACGGGTCTAGTAACGGCACAACATCGCTGACGAATAAGCCAAAAAAGGGACAACCCTAGAGGATAGGGACATCGATCTCTTTTGCGGACAACCCTTATCAACGTGCTGGAAAAGAATAAAGATCTAAACGCTGGAATGTGACCAAGAAAGATGATGCACAGAGCCATGTCGCCATACATTAACTTTAAGAGGACAAAGGAGCTGTTAAACCTGCCCGAATCTGAATTGACGTTTACTAGCAACCATTCCAAAATACTGGGCTTACCCTCTAATGTCTTCTGCAGAAGTTGAAAAGAGCAAGACGAGAAGAAGACGATCCCTCACCTCCTCGGAATATTCTTGGCATTGGGGCACAACTGCCTAAAATATCTACGCAAGCGGAGCTTCAATAGCCTATTATGTTTCGCCTCGATCAATCTGATCGCACTAGCCTCATTTATAAGACGTAGCAGCTAGCTAGTACTTTCCCCTCCCGATAACTATTATACTTTCCACCTTTAATCTCTACATTTTTAGGCAAACACAAATGAGACAAACAAATACCTAAGGGAGCTGGAGAGCTTAGGGATGCTAAAGAGTCCAGCGGCCTGCCTAACTAACCTAACACTGTTCAAAAATAAAAAATAAATAAAAATAAAATAAGCACCTTTTGGCTGTGCTTCAAATTAAAGTACTCGTATGTGAACTATATAGATTTTAGTTTGATTAATCGACTAATCCAATATATTTCGCCTTAACTCGAGAACGGCTACACCAAATTCAATAAGCAAAGCGTTACAGCGTGCTCTACAAAATTTTGTAAAATTATATTATATAATTTTTTATATCTCTTGCCACTTGTGTCCTTCCGAACAATAGCTTTCGCCTTGGCGTAGACCAAACCAGGGCACTCTGTTTTCTGAAGCATAAATTGGAAGGAGTCCCTCATTTGTTGTAGCAAACAAAACCCTAGGAAGCCGCATGACTTATGTTAGCATAGTCCTCGGGAGGTTCTGCCTTGCAGATCTGTCGGTGCTGATCACGGTTGAGGTGCCTATCTTGACTGAAATGTTCTGGCTGTGGTTTAAACCTAAATCGCATGAAGGGGAATTATCCTGATGACTATGGTGGATGCCAGTATTCGGGGACCAACAACCCCTCGAGGTGCTGTACTGTAAGGAACCAGGAGTGATGGTTAGAGAGATGAGCTGGTTAAAGGCTGATGTTATTAATGGGCTTCGGCCTGCTAACTTATTGAACCTTGCCTGCCATTTTTTATTTGTCATTGCACCTTCTTTGACAACAAATTTCCGGTCGCATAAGTAGCTTTCCAAAAGCTTGTGAGTGTTTGCAGGCAAGTTAAATTTTATTTTGTGCATCAATCCGTCGTGCCACACTTTATCAAAAGCTTGAGAAATGTCAATTAATAGAGATGAACAATACTTCTTGTCCTCTAAAGTCTTTCTTATGATATTTATTAGTCTATGTGTTTGTTCTATGGTGCTGTATTTAGCGCGAAAGCCGAATTGATGATTAGGTATACATCCCACATCATTCAATATTGAACTCAACTTCGCCATTAACAGTTTTGAAATTGTTGGTAGTAGAATTATTGGTCTATATGATTCTACTTTAGTGGGATCCTTCCCTGGCTTGAGCATCATAGTAATCATAGACATGATAATACTGCAGGATAATACTCGAGGTGCAAAAAGTATTTTGCCAGTAATTTTATCGAAACCTGGAGCTTTCCCGGAGTTTACTTTATTTATGACCTTTTTGACATCTTGAAAACTAGGCCTCAAAGGCACAGGCGGTCTACCAGCATATGGCGGAAATTCAGCTATATTATCCACTGTATCATTTGCAATAAAAACGTTTTACAAATGATTAACATACACCATCTCCTTTTCAGAATCGCTTCTTGCTTAGTCTCCAGTTGAAGTTCGCAAAGGTGGCTTAGCTATTACGGGTCTTTTCAGACCTTTTGTCGCTTTCCATAGAGAATAGTCGTATTGAGGGTGCCACCAAGACCTTCCACATAATTTTAAGGGAAGCGATTCCTTGGATTTCAAGCAGATTTCTTAACTGGGCTATGCATACCCATGGCCTGCTTTTAAGCTGGGTAGACCTGCAAAGTTGCCACTGTTTTCTAACACGTGTTTTTTCTGGCTGAAGTCGCTGAATTTCAGAGGAATATGTTCTGCTGCTCTGTAGCATGTTGTACGGCTAGTTTAAGGTTTTCAGAAAATTCGTTAATTGAAACATCAATATCCTCAGGGATTCTCAAGGCAATATTTTCCGTACATTTAGTACTCAAATAATTTTTAACCAATTCACTCTAATGACGGTCAACGCCAAGTCACTAAAGGGGGAACGAACCTTTTGAGCGAACGAAATAGAAACTATAGTGGGTCACTCACCCACTATCTGATGACAAATCTAATAAAGTCTCCACTTGCATCCATTCTAAGGGAAAATTTTTCGCAACTCCAAAATCTATAATGTCTGGCATCTTCCGTCGGTCTGCAGGTCTATAAGTGGGGTGCCCGCTTGAAATCATATCTAAGCCCATTTTGGACATAGTGTCAAAAAGTACACGGGCTTTTGGGGGAAAAGTGTGTTTAGCTTTACAGTCGCCAACCACTAAAAAACGAGGACCAAGTGTTTTTAAAAAATTTGAATATATGTTTTCTGTTACTGAAAATCGTGGTGGTGGGTAAAACGAGGAAATAACAATTTTGTCATGAAAATATTCAACGCATATATGTATATTATTTGCTTGCACTTACCCTTCACGTGTTTCGTTTAGTAAATAGTGCTTAATTCTGGTTTTTATTAGAATTGCCGAGCCTCCACAGGATCTTCCACGGGGAAGACACCTTCCACTCTGCAGGATAATACCGTAAAATAGCGTTAAAAATTTAAAGGAGAACTCTACTAGCCACACGAGGTAACTGTTCAAGCATTTTACCAGTAATTTGATCAATGCCTGGAGCTTTCCTAGAGTTTGTGTTGCCGATAACGTTTTCGACATCTTGAAAATTAAGTCTCAAAGAAATAAATTAGTTGAATATTAATTTCGGTGGGGTTTTATTGGCATGGCATAGTCAGTAGGTATTTCGAATCAATCTTATCACATATTAAATCCAGATTTAAAGACTGAGCATTATTATACGGTGTTGCAACATCGGTAGCTTTTTAAAGCACCCCATACACGTTTCAACTCAGTGGGCAACTGAGTCGGTTGTTGAGCGTGTAAGGCTTGGTCAGTTGATTATATTGACAGTTGTTGAGTTGGTGGAAGAAAAATCAAAACGTTTTGATTTTTTCAGCTTGACTAGCAAGTCTTTCAATTTGCTTGTGTGGTGTATGTTCGAGTCTCTAGATCAGGGCTCAAAATTTATATTTGTAGTAAAGGGTGGTTAAATTTCAAGGGCCGATGTTGATTTTGAATAAAGCACATACTATTTAGGAAATTATTGTAATTTTATTTTATTATGATATATTGGTATTACTCAATTATGTATGGAACAAAATATCGGCCAAATGGGCGCCGCGATCACGGCGGCACACCTCCATCCGATGGTCCAAATTTTCGATGACCCTGAGGCATAATGGAGGTTCTATGCCGTTAATGTGCCGAATTATCTCATCCTTTAGCTGTTGAATTGTTGCTGGCCTATCGACGTACACCTTTTCTTTCAAATAACCCCAAAGAAAAAAGTCCAACGGTGTCAAATCACATGATCTTGGCGGCCAATTGACAACGCCATTACGTGAGATAACACGGCCATTGAATTTGTTGCGCAAAAGAGCAATTGTTTCGTTACCTGTGTGGCCAGTGGCACCATCCTGCTGAAACCACATATCGTCTACATCCATGTCTTCCAATTCGGGCCATAAAAAGTTCGTTATCATCTCACGATAGCGAACACCATTCACAGTAACTGCCTGACCGGCCTCATTTTGGAAAAATACAGCCCGATGATGCCGCCAGCACATAAACCGCACCAAACGGTCACTTTCGACAGTCACTCTTGGATTCTCATTCGCCCAAATGCGGCAATTCTGTTTATTGACGAATCCACTGAGGTGAAAATGTGCCTCATCAGTGAACATGATTTTCTTTGAAAACTGATCACCATTTTCATAATATGTCTAGATAACTTTAACACGTTGCTGGATTATGTATCTCTCCATGGTTCAAATTGAGTAAGTCTGAAATCGAGAAATGTCAAATAAAATTTGGAAAAAAACTTGGCGTTTAGGTGTGGTTCACATTCAACATCGGCCCTTGAAATTTAACCACCCGATATTTTTGCAAAGAAAACGTTAAATATTTTTAAAATTATCTATTATTTCATTGAGTTTAATAGTTGAATGAAAATCTTTCAATTCAGTTTATGAAGTGTATGGGCAATAATCAATAAAAAAAAATTAGAAAGTTCAACAAAAATTCAATAAATTAATATTTACATCTCTGAGTACGGAGAATTATTAAAATACAAAAATATGTATGTTAATAACTAGAAAAGAAATACCGCTAGTTCTGAGACAGCAAACGCTGTACAAGTAATGTGGGCAATTAACAAAAATGCGTATGTGATTCAATATGAGATGAATATAGATAGAGAATAATTAAGTACTCGGTGGCTGAGTGGTTAAAGCAGCAGATCATGATACGTCATGGCCCGAGTTCAAGTCCCAGTGGGTGCTGATGAGTAGTGTAGCGACTACGAAACAGCTAGTTGTCCCCCAGCTAAAGATTTGATTATTATTTTTCTTGTCTTCTTCAATCAAAAATTATTGATCACAGAAAATTTTTATTGTAAAAATCCTTCTTAAGAGAAAAAAATAATAATAAAACTTAAGAAAGGAAAAACTGGAAATAAAAAAAAAATTATTAAGTTCAACAAAAATTCAATAAAAAAAATAAACAATTCAGTTGAAAGACTCAATTCACAATTGAATTGAAACGTGTATGGACCGCTTAAGAGCGTGTTGGCTTACTTGGGGAGGTAGTACGTAAGAGTTTCTTCATCCGGGTTCGGAATCAGTTTTGCACTGATACAATGCTATTAGTGTAAATGCTAAAGAAGGGGCCACAAATATCGGGTGGTTAAATTTCAAGAGCCGATGTTGAATGTAAACCACACCTAAACGCCAAGTTTTTTTCCGAATTTTATTTGGCAATTCTCTATTTCAGACTTACTCAATTTAAACCATGGAGAGATACACAATCCAACAACGTGTTAAAGTTATCCAGACTTATTATCAAAATGATGATCAATTTTCGAAGAAAATCATCTTCAGTGATGAGGCACATTTTCACCTCAGTGGATTCGTCAATAAACAGAATTACCGCATTTGGGCGAATGAAAATCCAAGAGTGACTGCCGAAAAACCAATGCACCCACAAAGAGCGACTGTTTGGTGCGGTTTATGTGCTGGCGGCATCATCGGGCCATATTTTTTCAAAATGAGGCCGGTCAGGCAGTTACTGTGAATGGTGTTCGCTATCGTGAGATGATAACGAACTTTTTATAGCCCGAATTGGAAGATATGGATGTAGACGATATGTGGTTTCAGCAGGACGGTGCCACTTGCCACACAGCTAACGAAACAATTGCTCTTTTGCGCAACAAATTCAATGGCCGTGTTATCTCACGTAATGGCGATGCCAATTGGCCGCCAAGATCATGTGATTTGACACCGTTGGACATTCTTCTTTGGGGTTATTTGAAAGAAAAGGTGTACGTCGATAAGCCAGCATCAATTCAACAGCTAAAGGATGAGATAATTCGGCACATTAACGGCATAGAACCTCCATTATGCCTCAGGGTCATCGAAAATTTGGACCATCGGATGGAAGTGTGCCGCTGTGGTCGCGGCGCCCATTTGGCCAATATTTTGTTCCATACATAATTGAGTAATACCAATATATCATAATAAAATAAAATTACAATAATTTCCTAAATAGTTTGTATTTTATTCAAAATCAACGTCGGCCCTTGAAATTTAACCACCCTTTAAATGAGCCGTAGTCAAGGATTGCCCGAACAAAAGACGTGTATATTTTCTTGTGTTGACCAGCGTTACACAAAGCCAAACCATCATGGAAACATGCACGCAGACATCTAGCCAGATACCGAGATCAACTTGTGGACTATAAGCAAAATGTTTTGTAATCACTTCTGGCTTTTTGTTTTGTTGACTTTTCTGCAAAAACTTTACCAAACGCCTGTGATGTTTGATACTGCCTGTCAAAACAGGGTAGGGCACATTATCCAAGAAATGTAAAAAAGAAAAGAAAAATGGGAATTGTATGTTTCTTTCTATCTAATAATTTTCTTTTTTTTTTCTCCAACATTTCATCTTCCATATCCTTCATATACCAGCCATCCATCTTAACACCCTTATGGGATACTCGTGGTTTTGAAATTTTCTCCTTTTAGAGAGTTTTCTGCTTTTTTTCTTTGGGAAAAAAATTTCTTCAAATAAAATTTTTCTTTTCTCAAAGCGAAAAACTATACAAACATACAAGGAGGAACGTGTAAGTGCGAGCGAATTTCTGGTGAATGTAGTGGTAGTGCTATGCATATGTATAGAAAATAGCTACAAATATATGGAATGTAAATTTTGTAGAAAGCAAAGAAAAAAAAAAAAACGGAATTTTTTGCTTGTTTTAGATGTGTGTGCGATGGTGTGTTCACAGAAAGTGAAGGCGTTGGTTAAGTACAGCTTTTTTTCAAAGCCCTTCCTTTTTGCCATTCAAATTCTTTCTTAAACACAGAAAAAACAAAAAACCAAAGAAGGAAAAAAGTATCAAGAGGCACGTGCGTTTGTGTGAGAGGGTGTGTTTGTGTTGGTGTGTATGTGTATGTGTGTTCTAAAATCAACCATTGTTGTGTTGAATGCTGCTGCCATAGTTGTGGTTGGTTTTTTGTTTGCAAGCTTTGTTAGAGCTGCTGCTATTTTTTATTATATCTTTTTTTTTTATACCTTGTACGATTTTTATAAACGAACATTTTTTCGCGTACATTTTTCCCTTTTTTTTTTTTTCTTCAAAAATCTTTTTTCTGTTTTTTCTTACATCTTGAAAAAATAAAGCGTTTGCGCATAACAAACTAAAATTGAATTTGATGTGTGCTTTCTCCTTTTTCTCCATTATTTTTATACCTTTTTTTATATTATTGTGCGGTGGTATTATATTAGAAGTTTTTGTCGCTTTTTTTCCGTGTGTGTGTATGTGTGTGTGTGTGTGTGTGTTTGGTTCGTTGGTTTTTTCTATTTCTATTTTTAATTAACCAGTCCAGAGTATTAATTAGAAAAATTCTAATACATACCCACAAAACATCCTAGTAATATTTGTGTATGTGTGTGTGTGTGTGTGTGTGTGTGTTGTAGTTGAAAGATGTTGAAACCTTTGAAAGACGTCTTCACATACATACTTAGTTTTATATACTTAGATATGTATGTAAAAGAAACTACTTATGTACATAAATTTTCTTGCCTTTCTGTGGAAAGAAACAACAACATCAACAAAAATTTTTTTTTTGTAGGAAATTATTTTTTGCGTTATATTTTTATGCAATTACAACTTTTTTGTTGGTTTTACGAGTGAAATTGTTATAAGTTTAACCCCACGTAGATATTGCTTGCATTATATACATTTATCATCACGATTTCTGTTTTTTCTTTGGGATTCAGCACAAAAATATATAAAAAGTTTTATAAAAAAAACAAAAATAGGGAGCAGAAAAAAACTTGCTCCCCCCAACAGTGGTGTCATAAATTTTTGTAGTAAAAAAAAAATCAATTTGAATAAAAAATCTTAAATTGTTTTGCTTTTGACGTTTCGAAGAATTTATACCGAAAATTATCTAAAATAATTTTCACCAGTAAAAAATTATAAATAGCTGGTTTTCTATGTTTCCCAGCTATCTATATGTCGACATTTCATAGGAACTACCCTAATCATCAGTAGACTTTGGAAATTTTTGAAAGATATTCTCAAACATTTAACTTTATATCCCAACAATCCAAATAAATTGCTGAGAATTTAAAAAGAAAAACGCTCTAATAATATCCGTCAAAAGACAAAAAACAAGCTTTTTCTATTTATAAACGTCTCTAACATTTCTTTTTCCCCCTTCAAACAAATGAACAACCGTTGGTTGCTACGATTTGCTTTTTTAAAGTATCGAAAAGCAGACAACAAAAATTCAAACAATTAAGTTTTTTTATTCGCTATTTAAGCTTCTAACATTTATACCAGTAAAAAATTATAAATAGCTGGTTTTCTATGTTTCCCAGCTATCTATATGTCGACATTTCATAGGAACTACCCTAATCATCAGTAGACTTTGGAAATTTTTGAAAGATATTCTCAAACATTTAACTTTATATCCCAACAATCCAAATAAATTGCTGAGAATTTAAAAAGAAAAACGCTCTAATAATATCCGTCAAAAGACAAAAAACAAGCTTTTTCTATTTATAAACGTCTCTAACATTTCTTTTTCCCCCTTCAAACAAATGAACAACCGTTGGTTGCTACGATTTGCTTTTAGAAAGTATCGAAAAGCAGACAACAAAAATTCAAACAATTAAGTTTTTTTATTCGCTATTTAAGCTTCTAACATTTATACCAGTAAAAAATTATAAATAGCTGGTTTTCTATGTTTCCCAGCTATCTATATGTCGACATTTCATAGGAACTACCCTAATCATCAGTAGACTTTGGAAATTTTTGAAAGATATTCTCAAACATTTAACTTTATATCCCAACAATCGAAATAAATTGCTGAGAATTTAAAAAGAAAAACGCTCTAATAATATCCGTCAAAAGACAAAAAACAAGCTTTTTCTATTTATAAACGTCTCTAACATTTCTTTTTCCCCCTTCAAACAAATGAACAACCGTTGGTTGCTACGATTTGCTTTTAGAAAGTATCGAAAAGCAGACAACAAAAATTCAAACAATTAAGTTTTTTTATTCGCTATTTAAGCTTCTAACATTTATACCAGTAAAAAATTATAAATAGCTGGTTTTCTATGTTTCCCAGCTATCTATATGTCGACATTTCATAGGAACTACCCTAATCATCAGTAGACTTTGGAAATTTTTCAAAGATATTCTCAAACATTTAACTTTATATCCCAACAATCGAAATAAATTGCTGAGAATTTAAAAAGAAAAACGCTCTAATAATATCCGTCAAAAGACAAAAAACAAGCTTTTTCTATTTATAAACGTCTCTAACATTTCTTTTTCCCCCTTCAAACAAATGAACAACCGTTGGTTGCTACGATTTGCTTTTAGAAAGTATCGAAAAGCAGACAACAAAAATTCAAACAATTAAGTTTTTTTATTCGCTATTTAAGCTTCTAACATTTATACCAGTAAAAAATTATAAATAGCTGGTTTTCTATGTTTCCCAGCTATCTATATGTCGACATTTCATAGGAACTACCCTAATCATCAGTAGACTTTGGAAATTTTTCAAAGATATTCTCAAACATTTAACTTTATATCCCAACAATCGAAATAAATTGCTGAGAATTTAAAAAGAAAAACGCTCTAATAATATCCGTCAAAAGACAAAAAACAAGCTTTTTCTATTTATAAACGTCTCTAACATTTCTTTACACCTTTTTTGACGGATATTATTAGAGCATTTTTCTTTTTAAATTCTCAGCAATTTATTTAGGTTGTTGGGATATAAAGTTGAATGTTTGAGAATATCTTTCAAAAATTTTCAAAGTCTGCTGATGATTAGGGTGGCTCCTATGAAATCTCGACATATAGATAGCTGGGAAACATAGAAAACAAGCTATTTATAATTTTTTACTGGTATAAATGTTAGAAGCTTAAATAGTGAAAACAAAACTTTATTGTTATACCCTTCACAAAAATGTTAAGGGTATATATAAGTTTGTGATTCCGTTTGTAATTTCTACAGTTTTTTTTTGCAACCCTATAAAGTATATATATTCTGAATCAGAATTAATGGAAAAGTCGATTAAGCGATGTCCGTCTGTCCGTCTGTCCGTCTGTCCGCTGTTGAAATACCGTTTCTGAGAAAACCATAAGACTTAGAAACTTTTTTCTTTCACCATTCTTTTACCCCATCGATTCATGGGTTTGCTATTGAAATTCAGTAATATCGGTTCACATATAGCTGAGATATATTCAAAATTCCGAAAAAAGCCATTTTTTTTGCAGTTTTGTATGAAAATTTTTGAAAACAAAAGTTGTTCGTTTTGCTTCAAACTTCACACACTTATTAAGCATGGCGACTAAAAGACAAAAATTTTTTTTTCAGATATCGGTCCATATATACCCGAGATATAGCCCAAATCGGATTTTTAATGAAAATGTCGCGTAAGCGAACTTAAACAACTTTTTTGTGCTCAAAAGCAATTCTGGTAATAAAATTAGGTTACATAAATATGGAAAATGAAAATTTCCGATATCGGTCCATATATACCCGAGATATAGCCCAAACCGGGTTTTTCATGAAAATGTCGCGAAAGCGAACTTAAATAACTTTTTTGTGCTCAAAAGCAGTTCTGGTAATGAAATTAGGTTACATAAATATGGAAAATGAAAATTTCCGATATCGGTTCCTATATACCCGAGATATAGCCTAGACCGGGGTTTTCATGAAAATGCCGCGTAAGCGAACTTAAACAACTTTTTTGTGCTCAAAAGCAGTTCTGGTAATGAAATAAGATTACATAAATATGGAAAATGAAAATTTCCGATATCGGTCCATGTAGCGCTAGTAACGAAATTTCTTAAAAACTCAAAGCTATATAATGAAGTCTACCCTAATTACATATATAAAGGTGCATATAAAGAATAAGTCTAATACATGTAAATATAAAATAACTGAGCATATCATAAAACTAGTTGAGCTGAAAGCCTACGATGCTATAGCTCATTCCTTACATTTATCTTATCATTTGTAATTATAAGCTAAATAAATAAATAAAATAATATCTAGTACCCTTTTTGGGTAGACGGAGTGATTGGGCTTTACTTTTTCATAGTTGATGCTAAATTTCAACGATTGTGAATGGCGTTCATTATAGAAACATGTATTTGACTAAGGCTTTAAAAGGGCCAGTTAGAGGTAAGCCGCCCTTGCGAAAACCCTCTGGCGACTGGGCTAAAGATGACTCGTAAAAGGATAATTTATTTGTTGACCATTTGAAAAACCTTTTTACCACAAATAGGTATGATAATGCAAATGAGTTGCCGCCAATTGTTATTAGACCTACTGTGCTTTTAAATAATAGCATTTTCAAGAAGTTTAAAATGCTATTGGTACCCTAAACCTTAAAAAAGCTCCAGGTATGGAGCCTCGTGTAGCTAAAAGAATTGTTCTTCCCTACAGAGTGGAAGGTATGCATGATAACAATGATTCCTAAGCCAGGGAACGATCACACGAAAGTAGAATCATACCGTCCAATAAGTCTACTGACAACAATTTCAAAACTTTTCGAGAAATTGCTAAAGGTGAAGTTAGATCCAATGCTTAATAAGGTCGAAAACATAGCACCATTGCCCAAACACACAGGTTTGTTAATGTCAAAAGAAAGGCACTTGAAGATGAAAATATTGCTCCGCGTTATGCATCGACGTCTCACAAGCTTTTGATAAAGTGCGTCACGATGGCTTAATGCATAAAATAAAGTTTAAATTACCTGACATATGTAAGCTTTTGGAAAGCTATTTATATGGTCGCAAATTCATAATAAAAAAAAGGCGATTTCATAAGCCGTGCCCAGTCTATTGAAGCTGGAGTTCTCCAAGGCAGCATATTAGGGCCTATCATATATTTGATCTATGGATCTGACATGTTGACAAGCACCAACATTCACACTTCAACTTTTCTAGATGATATTCCATTCCTCAGCACACATGCGAGTAGTAAAATGCAAAAAAAAAGACATGTGTCCCAAAATGTAGAACATGCTAGTATAAAATATATTTTTACTGAAAATCATCACTAAGCAGTGAGGTTATGTAAAATTTTAGCGAATAAGACGTGTTTATAATTCATTTACAGATACAAATAATTTGAAAATTTTAATTGAATTAACTTTTTGTTTTGTCTAAAAATCAAATTGTGAAAGATAAGTTTGTTAGTAGCTTTATAATTCAGAAAAAACCTGTAATAGAAAATAAGTTTTAACTTTGAATAGGACGATGTTAAATTTTTAAAAATGATGGAAAAATTTTAGCAACTTTCCCATGAAAAACGAAAAGCTATCATTAAACTGCATAAAGATGGCCCTAATATGCATTATATATAAGAAACGTTTACAATATCTCATACAGCAGTTCGCAAAGTTATCATTACCTACAAAAAGGAAAACAGAGTTCGCGCCAAAAAAAAAAAAAAAGCCAGAACCTCCCAAGGAAAGCAGCAAAAGAGTCGATGGGAGAATTCTGGAAATTTCTGAATTCAGTCCACTACTTTATGTGCCTAAAATGTTATAGCAGCTGCTAAGTAAAGGAAAGGATGCACCATCAACCTACACTGTACGAAGAAGTCTTAGAGCAAGTGATAAGCATGGACGTGTGGTTCGAAAAATTTCATGCGCTAGCAAAATAAATATGAGGAAAAGAATACAGTTTTACCAAGAGTACGTACTAAAGCCTCGAGAATTTCCGTATAGCGTCTTATAGACAGATGAATCAATAATAAGATTAAATTATCCTAATGGCTTGGTCCATGTATGGCGCAAACCAGGTGATGCATTGCTTACAATTGTTTACAATTCATCATCTGGTTCGAAAAGGTTTTAATGATATGGGGATGTGTTTCTTCGAGTGACGTTGGTAATATAATAATATTTAAATATATAAATAATAATATTTTAAAATACACTGCTATTCCGGAAGGACACCGTGTCCCAAGTCCAGCAAAACTGCATGAACTTCGAATTGCTCCCATATCCACCGTACTCGCCAGATTTGGCTCCCAGTGACTACTGGCTGTTCGCAGACCTGAAAAAATGCTCGCCGGTAAGAAACTTCGCACGAATGAAGAGGTTATAGCTGAAGCTCAGGCCCGTTTTGAGGAAAAAGATAAATCGGTTTACAAAAGTGGTATTGTAATATTAGAACGGCGCTGGAATGATTGCGTTGCTCTTGATGGAGATTACGTTGATGAATAAAGCTAATTTTGAACCAGAAAAACTGTGTTTTCTTAGATTTAAGTAAGTCTTAGATATAAGTATATGTTAATGTTGAGCGTGCCCTTGCGCCTAATTGAAAAAGTTTAACTGTTTCGTATTCGGAAATATTATTAACTCTTCCATTTTTTTTTAGTTTTTTAAAAAATATAAGATATCTTTTATCCTCGTATTCTTAATCTGAAACTATCCAAATTTGGCAAAATCATGAAGAATATCACAAGCAAAGACTATGCAAAGTGTAACGGAGTAGGATTTTTTTCTGATTTTTATGACACTTTTAAATTTCAAGATATACGAAATGGACAGGAATCCTTGCTACGATTTTATTTAAATTGTAAAGTTTAGCCAACTTTAATTAGGTGCCAAAGTTAAGCTCTTTTTTTACTGACTTTTTCTGTGACCGTGTGTGGAATTGTGAGCGAGTGGAATTGAATGGTTGGTGTTCATTGAAAGTGACATGAATTAAATTATTTTATTTAAAACATTTTGAAAACCCAAAATTAGTGTGAATAAATTAGGCCTACAAGGATCGCGATATTTTCAGCATGACAATAATCCTAAGCGCACAGCGAAATAGTAAGAGAATGGTTAATTTATCACACATTCCAGACTTAAGTCACTTTGAGCACTTGTAGGAGCATCTCATCGGAAAAGGGCGATTAGTACTATGGGCACGCTGAAGCCAGTTTGAACAGATGAATGGCAGAAAATTTTGTCCGAACTTTTTAAAAACCTATAAGTTTGATACCATAACAATTAGATGCTGGAGATGTAAAAGCAGCTGTGCATTCTCGTACAGCTCGTTCTGCAGAGCGAATTGTTGCTATTCACGATAGTATGGCTGAAGAACCGGCCACCTCAACCCGTCGTCGTGTCCAACAATTCCACCTTTCACGCTCATCGTTGTTGAACACTACGCATAAAGACTTGCATTTACCTACTTACAATGTGCAATTGTCTCGTTAATGGTCATAATAGAAATAGAAATAGAAATGGCGACAGTGGATGATCAATTTTCGAAGAAAATCATTTTCAGTGATGAGGCACATTTTCACGTCAGAAACGCCGCATTTGGGCGAATGATAATCAAATACTGACTGTTGAAAAACCAATGCTCCCACAAGGAGTAATTGTTTAGTGCGGTTTATGGGCTGGCGGCATCATAGCGCCGTATCCCCATATGAGGCCAATCAGGCAGTTACTGTGAATGATGTTCGCTATCGTTAGACGATAACGAACTTTTTATGTCCCGAATTCGAAGATATGGATGTGGATGATATGTGGTCTCGACAGGACTGTGCCACTTGCCACACAGCTAAAGAAACAATGACTCTTCTACGCGACAAGTTCAATGACCATATTATATCACGTGGTGAAGATGTCATTTGGCCACCAAGATCATGTGCTTTGACGCCGTTGGACTTATTGCTTTGATGTTATTTGAAAGAAAAGGTATACGTAGATAAGCCAGCATCATCTCTTTTAAGCGGACAAAATTCCAAGTCTCTTTGTTTCCAAATAAGCTTGATCTAGTTTAAATCTCGAAAACATGTTAAGTCGACATAGCATATTTTGCTGGTAATACCATTCATCTTTTCTTAACTTAGATTCTGTAAACTTTTGATATTAATCGGACCATCGTATCGAAACTTCAATTCAATTCAAATATTTATAAGAAAAAATATACTTAGCATAATTCATCAAGTAGGAAAACCTTTTTACCATGATTTGGTTTGGAGTTATAATAATTTGTTGGATGCTAAAAGTAGGCAGTATGGTATAGACCACTATTAATGAACCCATTCTGACTATTATCATTTTAGAAGACATATGAACCAATGACTCCGCCTGCTCATTAAGCGCACCAGATATTAATTTTCTTTCAATATTTGGACAACAACTTGCATATTGTCCTCGCTCCAAATAGGACAATTTTGCTTATTTACTAGGGTATTAGGTTAGTTTTAACAGGTTGCCAGCCATTGAAAAGCCAGCCCACTTGGGCCCAGCCTGGTACCGTGGGTGTGATATGTATCTCGGCAGACCTACATATCATTGGTCAATCCTTATATAAGAAAGAGCTGGACACCAAAAGAGGAAGTGCTAAACACTCTCTACCTTCTTCTCGACCCTGGAACTTCTACAGAAGCCAATAAATGGAAAATTTAATTTCCTCGCTTCCGTCTCTATGTGGCAATGTCCTGTCAGGACCGCCGCAGCAGAACACAACCTCCGTCGGGACAGACGGAGATTGTCCTCCTTTTATCATAACTAGGCCGAGTCAGCCTTAATATTTGACAGGTAACCTCGCTAGATCACCTGTCTCAAGCGGTCTCAAAAAGTCGACACTGTACTTGTTTCTTACAGCTCCTCAGAGGGACTCCAACGATCCCATCTATATTTCTTTATTGTAGCTGGACACCGGCTTTTCCTACTTCAGCTGCTACAACATTTCCGGGCACTTTACTGTGAACTTGTATCCGGAAAGGCTCCAAGTTTGAATGTCTCGATATCTTCTTTAGATATTGTAGTGTGATAGAATGGTTACTATCCAATAAACTGATGATTTTAGCGCTGTTAACCGGGTTTTTAATATTAAAATATAATATATAAATTATTGTTTGTTTGTCACTTATAAAAATTATCGTTGTTTATTTGATTAAATATTTCGAGACTCCGTTGTGTCTTCTTCAGAATTTTTTTGAAGAAGAAAAAGACGCACAATGGAGTGTCGAAATATTGCATCAAATAAACAACGATCTCTACAATTAAACAATAATTTATATGCTCGACTGGGTTACTCTAGGTCAGTCACAACGGATAATGGTCGTCAGTTTGTCAGTGACGAGTTTAGGAGATATTGCGCAGACAAGAATATAGAAATCATGACGTCTCCCCCGTACTGGCCGCAAGCGAATGGCGAAGTGGAGAACATGAATCGTTCAATCGTCAAGCGACTGCGGATAGCTCATAGTAGTGGAGCAGACTATAAAAAAGAAATCCAGAAGTTCCTACTTATGTACAATGTCACCCCTCATGGAACGACTGAGAAAGCTCCAACGGAAATGCTGCTAGTTTTTCGAAAGGTTCGAAAAACTAGCAACAGGAAAATATGTTATATTTTTATTTTAATTACAAATATTTTATGAGTAATAAAGTTAAATTGACTTACACCAGCACCTGCTTTGGCGGCCTTATCTGATGATGAATCAACTCCACGGGGTGAATTATTAAGGATACACCAGCGCCCCTGTGTGACTTGCAAGGTTCACACAACTCGCAACTTTTGCCATTAGTTTGTAGCCATATAATGAGCCCAGTAATGAAGACCCCAGGCCTTCTAATCCTTACTGTATGCAATTTCCCAGACAGTCAATGCAAGGCAAGACTTAATGAGTTGGTTTGCTAAAGTCCATTAAGGACAGCAGTCGTTAACCATATCTTCCATCTAAGGACAGCAGTCGTTAACCATATCTTCCATCTAACCATTACTACTGGTTTCTTTGATTTCAGTTATCTATTTCAAGACAACAGCACCTGCAGGATTATTTGCCCCCGAAAACCGGCACTCCGTCATAGCTATCAGGGAAACTATTTCCCCTACCTGCGATTTAGGTTCAAACCATAATATTTCAGCCAAGATTTACAGTGGGGAGTTTTAATGAGTACATGTTAGTACTTACCATCGTTTACAATGCATAACTTTTTAAATAATAATGCAAATCAAATATTTTTTTTTTGTTTTACTCTTTATTGTCTTCTTCATTGATAGATGTATAAAACTTGACCAAACAATAACAATTATTTAAACAAAATTTAACGAAAGAGAAAAAAACGGCATGTACTCACTTATGCACTTTTATAATATTAAGAAATTTGTTGTAATTACCAGTAACTTTTAATATTTGGTCCAAAGCCCTTTGTTGTTTAAAACAGCTTTACATCTTCTTGGCATACTCTCAACCAAGTTTTGAATAATTTCGTTTGGAATACTTCGCCATTCTGTTTCAACCCTGCCCCAAAGTTCGTCTAAATTTTTTGGTGCTCTTGAATACTGTCCCAACCGTCTTTTCACGATTGACCTCAAATTCTCAATCGGATTGAGGTCGGGACTTTGAGCTGGCCACTTCATCAACTCAAATTTTTGTCCAGAGAGCCATTAATATTATAAAAGTGCATAAGTGAGTACATGCCGTTTTTTTCTCTTTCGTTAAATTTTGTTTAACTAATTGTTATTGTTTGGTCAAGTTTTATACATCTATCAATGAAGAAGACAATAAAGAGTAAAACAAAAAAAAAATTATTTGATTTGCATTATTATTTAAAAAGTTATACATTGTAAACGATGGTAAGTACTAACATGTACTCATTAAAACGCCCCACTGTAGGTGCTTTGCCGATCCCAGTTCTTGGTGAGGATTTCGGAAGTCCAACACAACGTAAGTCATGCGGCTTCTTAGATTAGGCGTATAGTGAAGCAAAACCTGCTTCCCTGAGGAAGTACATGGGTGCAGTAAATTATAAATATATTTTACCATAAATGTATTTTACGGCTAAAATACATAAAAAGCATGAAGTGAAACCCGTCGCTAAAACGCTATAAAATCCCTCATTTGTTTTTATTGCTTCTTTTAATATTTTTCTTTGCAATTGTAAAGATGATACTTGTGGTGAAGTTGGGGTGGGGTGGGGTGGGGTGGTGAGGGTATTATTTTTGTTGTAAACAAAAGATAAAGTGCACTTTGACACAACTGTACTTATAACATAAATAATGGAGTTTTTACTCAAAACAAAAAAATATATTGGAGCGAATTAAAAACTATCAAGTTTTCAAGTCAACAGACCAACGAACCACCACTCCACGCTCTTATGTACGTGCTTTGGGGGAAAAGGACGAAATTACAACTAAAAATTTTTAAGTATACTGTACAGTATAACAAAAGCCGCTGATAATATCCTCAAAAAAATCAGGATTTTTTTTTTTTCTATTTTTGTGTAAGCAGATGTCCAGTTAAATAGTGCTTAATTTATATGAAAAAGAAATATATGCAAATCATGCAAAATATTTTCAATGGCTAAAACAGTTATAAAAAGCATAATATGTATGTATGTTCGTACGTGTGTATGTATGGATGTTTGTGTGTGTGTGTGTGTATGTGAACGCATTTTATTTAAAAAGGGGGTGACAACAAACCCTTTAAACTGATTATTTTATTGTAAAAGCACGCTAAAATAAGTTGTTTTTATTTTTTGTGAAAAAATTCTCAAATTTGAAGGAAAGCAATACATATGTACTTATGTGTGCTGTTAGAAAAAAAAAAAGTGTTAAACGAATATACATATGTAAATAAACTTCATATGGGACTCTTCTGTTCAAAATCCGGTTTTTAACGGAAAACAGCATATTATGACCATTAGCACGCATGGAAAACAAGTTTGCCTTCCCATCGCAATAAACAAAAGAAAACACAGCCGGACACTGTAACTTTTTAGGCTTTTTCTGTTTGCATTTTTTTTTTTTTTTTTTGTGCTATAATGTTTTGGTTTATTACGAAAAGAAAAGGATAAAAAAATAAATACCAGTTGAATGAAAAGTTTCTTTTACTTTTTATAAATGACTGACTGACCACTGACAAATTTAAATTAACATTAGAACACAAGCACAAGGTATGTGCTTCACAGGAGTTGGCCGTCGCAAATTGAACAAAAGCGGAAATGTTTCTTTATTCTCTATTTTATGTAACATTTTAAGCCACTTCTGACCAATGATATTAGAATCGATACATACACATATATAGCTGATGTATACGAATATATAGGGTGTTTTTTTAAGCCCGATAGAACTTGAAATTGTAAAAAATAACACAAAAAATTAAATTGTAATCAAAATTTTTTTTTATTCGAAAGATCAATACGTGACATTAATATTTGAAAATGATTTCGGGCATATGGGCACCGCGGCTGTTCTTGACGAAGCGCATTCTGGACGTCCAATTTTGGGCCACTTTTTCGAGCACTGCTGGCCGTATGTCACGAACAACACGAACAATGCTGGCCTCCAAGGCGTCAATTGTTGCTGGTTTATCAGCATAAACCAGTGACTTCACGTAGCCCCACAGGAAATAATCGAGAGGTGTCAAATCGCACGACCTTGGAGGCCAATTGACAGGTCCATTTCTCGAAATCAACTTATCGCCAAATTTTGATTTCAGTAAGTCGATGGTTGCGTTCGCCGTATGGCACGTAGCGCCATCCTGTTGAAACCACATCTCCTCCGGATCAATGTCATCCATATTTTCAAACAAAAAATCATTGATCATGGTGCGGTAACGATCTCCATTGACCGTAACGCGAGCTCCGGCCTCATTTTTGAAGAAATAAGGTCCGATGATGCCACCAGCATGAAAACCGCACCAAACAGTGCATTTTTCTGGATGTAATGGAGTCTGTAGGGTCTCTTGTGGATTGGTCTCACTCCATATGCGGCAATTTTGCTTATTAACAAACCCGTTAAGCCAAAAATGCGCCTCATCGCTGAACACAATTTTGCGATAAAACAACGCGCGAATCGACGACTGATTTTCAAAGTAAATTTGGATAATTTCGTAGCGTTGTTCAAGCGTGAGTCTATTCATGATGATTTGTCAGAGTATACTGAAACAAATAAAAAAAATGTTTCATCAAAATTTAATTTTTTGTGTTACTTTTTACAATTTAAAGTTCTATCTAGCTTAAAAAAACACCCTATATAATCAACAACAACACACTGCTGATTCTCCTATTCTTTTTAATATTTTTATTTCAGATTTACTGAAAAAAGTGGAAAATATTATCGCATTTGCAGATGATGTAGTTATATATCATGCCGACAAAACAATTGAAAAAATAAATGTAAATCTTCAGAAATTATTTGATATTGTAGACTGGTTTATGAAAAAAAAAACATAAATAAATGTGAAACAATTTTATTTAGACCCTCTGTAGACAAATGTAATACACTCATAGAAAACCCGTCATAACTGTGATGTATTTTAACATTAATGCAATGCCAAATGTCATCATTTTTGACCCCATGCCGCTTTTCATCGCTGTGATGTCAACCATTACATCAGTTGCTCTGATTGTCATTAGCAGTAATTATGATAATTATTTCATCAATGACATGTCAAACTAATATCATGGTGATGCTTTGTTGGAATACGTTTGATGTGAGCATGTGATCAATACAGTGACACTCTAATATCGAAGAAATGACTGAATGAAGGCAATATAATGAAATATATTATCAATAGAATATTACACTAACATTAGACCAACTATAATTTGGTTTCAATATGATGTAAAAATCTTATTGATGCGACGGTTCATTAACATCTGAAAAATGACTAAGTGAAGTAAATTTTATGACAAAATGTCATCAGTACTATGGCACGCCAAATCTCCAACTAAATTTAAACTCAAGTTATATGTAATTTAATTCAACTATTTGTTCAAACATATAATTTTATATTTCACCACTTTCAAGAAGCCAATGAGAATTAAAAATGTTCTAGTACTTTTGATGACTAACTGTCATCAATATAATGTCTGTCTGTGGCATTAGCATTTTACTCTCTACTCTCGCATTGTATTCGTTATTTAACTCACGCCACATATGATGACAAAGTGTCATCAAAATTGATGTACTATCATTCATTTATATATTCGCTTTATAGTTATACTTATTTGCCTTTGCTTAAATAATACTTGCTGTGATTACAAATTTGCATCAGTATGATACATTTTTTTCTGCTTTTTAAAAATTCATGTAAGTTTACAAATAATGATTTTAACAACAAAATTTTTGTTCAACAATAAATTGAAAATATTATTATACTATTTACCCTTTTTTTGAAATCAATTTGGACAAATTAGATGTATTATAATTATTAATCAAATGTATCATTGAATTGATGTCATCACAGTTGTAGCATTGATGATACTCAATGTATGACAAAATTCTCTAATGACTTTTGTCATTGAGATTGATGTCTGTTTTTACATTACTGATGACTATTTACATAATATTGATATCACAATTCTGATGTCCCGCCGTCATCAATATGAAGACGCTTTTTTCTATGAGTGTAGCAACATAAGAAAGAACTGGAAACTGCTTGAACCAAACTATAATTCCGAATAAGCAATCAGTTTGATATTTAGATAAATTTTTATACTTTAATGAACACGTTAAAGAAACCATTAGGAAGGCACAAAAAGCGTTTTTCATGTACAAATCTCTGTATTACTCAAAATATATACAACCTTCAGTGGTGGCTCTGGATATTTCAAAAGCGTTTGTCAGAGTGTGGCATGGTGCACTATTGGCAAAACTTACTGCTTTTGGTGTCGGTGATGACTTCTCCCGGTTTATATCGAGCTTTTTCAGAGACCGCATTATATGAGTTGTTATAGATGAGGTCCAATCAAACGAGTTCAAGATTAATTCCGGGGTACCGCAAGGCTCCGTTCTTTCTCCCACACTATTTTTAATTTTCCTTAACGACCTTCTCTATCAAACTTTCAATCCTATACACTCTTTCGCAGATGACAGCAGCATTTGCCATTCGTACTCTTTCAGTAATAGGCCCTGCCTATCCGATATCGTTGCCAAGAGGCTAAATATGAATGATTCACTGAATAGTGATCTTCTATTAATCTCCGAATGGGGTCGTAAAAACAGGGTCGCCTTTAATGTTCGTAACACCCAGTGTTGCTTATTGAAGCACAAACAAACGACCGCAAATGCTGGTTCATCTGTACTCATGGATGATATAAATATTGAAGAATCGGATGCTCTTGATGTTCTTAGAATGAAGATACAGTGTGATGTTCGCTGGACTGATCACATTTTTCATGTCTTTAAAGAAGCATTCAAGTGCCTCGGTTTTTTGAAACGGTGTAAGCTGTACTTCACTCCATCCGATCTCCTTACTATTTATACCACCTACATCCGACCGAAAATGGAATACAACTCTCATGTTTGGGCCGGTGCCTCAAAGTTTATTTTGGGGTTACTCGATGAACTGCAAGCAACATCATCCGGGGGCATGCTGATCCCCGTTCTGCCCACTTGTACCCTTGGGAAGGACTTCGGAAATCCTTAGAACATGATTTTGTAACTATACGGTTGCAAATAAATTTGCAAAGTATAGGATGCACAACATGGACGGAGTAACGTAGACCTTATGCCCGTGATGGTATTAACAGTATTTCTTTTTGCGGCACAGTGACTAACTGTACCAACCTATGCCTTCACCTAGGAAGTTGCCGCGTGGTTAACAACGAAATACCTCACAAAAACTGTAAACTAATACAGTTAGTTGAGGTAGACAGTTAAGCAATGAGAGTGAGATGCAAAACTCTCGAAGACCAAACAACAATGACAAGCCTGACCGCACTTAAGAAATAATTGTGATGACGCGAGAGCTGTTCCATAGCCCAGAGCTGCTTTACGTCTGTAAAACATAATAAGTCATGCATCTGACTAGAGTTTTAGTTTACTACAACAAACGGAGGACCCCTTTACAGCTTTACAGACAGGGGCAGCAGAGTTTTTATCGACATTTTATTAGTTGATTGGCCTGCACGTCAGACTGATTTGACTGCTTCGGAGTGTTTTTTGTGAGGATATCAGAAAAAGAAAGCTAAGGCAAACAAACCAGAAATGCTTGAGCAACTCAAACGCAATATTCGTATTGCACTTAATGAAATACTGCGTGAAATTTGTGAGAATGTAATAAAAAATGTGCTCAAAAGAGCTTATCTGATATTGTATTACATACATAATTGCCGACATTAAATAAAGCATTTACCAATATAAGATGGTACACGGATGGATCCAAAACGCTCCAAGGTGTTGGAGCGGGAATAGTGGGGCCTAGAGCACGCAAATGTATAACTCTTAGCAAAGACACCACAATCTTCCAAGCGGAACTAAACGCAATAAGGGAAGCGGTTGAAATACTCTCCGATAGGGGGCACAAGGAAGTGCTGATAAGAATACTCTCTGATAGCCAATCAGTGCTGAAGGCCCTGAGCAGTTGTGTCTTCACGTCCAAGTTAGTACTGGAATGTCACAACAGGCTAAACGAACTGGTAAGCCAGAACCAGGTCACACTGATCTGGGTGCCAGGACACGAAGGGCATCACGGCAATGAAATGGCTGACATGTATGCCAAGAAAGGAGCAGAGGGGACTTTTATTGGACCCACTCCAACTTTTGGCTTCAACAAGGGCCTCCTGAATGAGGAGATAAAAAAATGGACGGTGTCCATCGTTGAACAACAGTGGAACGAGACAGCTGGTCTCGAACAGTCCAAGAAATTTCTAAACTTTGATAAAAAGAGGGCCGAACGTGCTCTAAAACTGGACAGAAAAAGTCTCAGAACCTGTCAATGGTGCACTTACAGGTCATTACAACTGCTACAAGCACCTGCATAGGATGGGAATATCCAACACAGACGTTTGCAGATTCTGCGGTGAGGAAGAGGAGTCAATGGAGCACTTAAACACCCACTGTGGAGTACTGGGACACAGAAAATATAGGCTACTACAAGCTTATATGTTAAGTGAATGTGACTTAATATCACTCCCTATGAAGGAGCTTGTCCGCTTTCTTGACATACTCAACCCATAATGGGGCAAGGAGACGCACAATAAATCAATATTGGTCGCAGTGCAAATGGCCGATGAGGGCCATATCCCTTCCACTAATAATAATAATAATATAAGATCCATTCTCTTTCATTTAAGCAAAAGTTATAAACAAACTGAACGGGCACCCTGTATTTTCAATAGTGTCATTCTTTATTATGCGGGCCAACTCCTTTAATTTTAGATTTACTTGAGCAAATTAAATGTTGTCAATCTCCTGCAATAAAGGTAAATATGTTAATAAAGAAAATCAACAACAAATACTACATTGAAGAATGAATGAATCTCTGTTCAAGGCAAAAGAGCATGATATATCAATATGTATGTATGTACAAGTATGTATAAGGGAGTATGAATTTGTTCGTGTGAACTATTGGTGTATGCTTAATTCCTGTGCTTGCTCTTCATGTGTAATTAATAATCTAATGTTTTTTACTACGACTTTTTCTCTATCACTTAAACTCGTTCTGATAAGTCTTTAGTTTTTTTTTTAAAACTTCTTAATGTTTTTAAAATTTCCGATTGCTGTAAATTCGTAAATATGTACAAGCATTTGCCTATTAACACCCGTTTGACCACTTCTTGTTTTGTTTTCTTTCTTTAAATTTTATTCTTGACCACTGGTCAAGTTTCTATTCAGCACCAAAAAGGTCCTGTTGCCGTAAAATATGTCTGTAGGTAAAATAATTCCTTTTCTTTCTCTGACAGCGAAACGTGTTCAGCGAGAAAAATCAAGTGATTGAATAGCGATTGACCCGACCCTTCTTTGCCCCTTTTTTCTCACACACAAACAACCCCCGTTGGTTTTCTTTTAAGAAACTAAAAAGAACTACAAAAAAAAAACATTATCTCAAACAAAGAAAATGTTTTTAATATCCAACACTGAAAGCTTATTAATTTAAAATAAGTTTTGGCGCAAGGAAGAATTGCCAGTAGTCAACAGCAAATAAAACAAAATGTTTATTGGAAAAGGAACTAAACAAAAATCGCAAACATTCAGCATTGCACTATGATGCAACATAGTTACATATGTATATGCATATATCCCGACACAATATAGCACTAAACAACAACAAACATTTTTTTTTTTTGTTTTGTAAAATTCGCTACCAAAAGACGCTGATTGAAAGAACCTACAGTTTTAGGGTTTTTCTTTCATCAAGCGTGAAAGATCGTGTGCATGTAAATATTAGGGATTTACACTAAACACCTACACGGCTACACTCATGATAAAAATTGCTGAAATCTTAAGTGCCCTGGAGACGATCAAAACAAGACGTCAGTCAGCGCATATGTGTGAGTGTCGTGTTTTTATTGTTTAAAAGGAGACAGACGTACAAATAAGATCGTCAATCATCATTTGTATTTTGACTTTGCTGCGTTCGTTTCTAAACATGCCATCATGGGATGTTGAATTATTGTTATCTTGTGCAATTTTGTTAAAAAAAAAGACATGAAAAGAAAAAGAAAAACTATGTATGAAAAGCAGTAATATATGAAACGTAAAAATACATATGTGCTTATATAGCAGCGGTGCCCATCCATTGTATTAAAGTAGTAAACAAAAGCAAACACAATCTTACGCTCATTAGTTTGGCCGTCAATGAGACAGCGACGAATGAACATGCGCACGGGTGTATGAATTTATTCCTTGTTATTTTCTCTGTATTTTGCGCATTTTTTACTTTTTATGATATAAAATTTATTAAAAATACTAAAAACATAAATTCATATATTTATTCTTTACTTTCAATTTTAATTAAATTGTAAGTAAAACGATTGTTTTTATTTGCGTGTTTTTTCTCCCAGTGCAAATTTATTTGCACTCAGAGCGTAACTATGTTATTCTCTTTGGGCATCCCTATTATGCTAGGAACACAACTGCGACGCGAATATTCATCGCCAAAAATAAAACACACACTCATAGAAAACCCGTCATAACTGTGATGTATTTTAACATTAAATTTTCAACATTAATACACTTTCCATCGCTGTGATGTCAACCATTACATCAGTTGCTCTGATTGTCATTAGCAGTAATTATGATAATTATTTCATCAATGACATGTCAAACTAATATCATGGTGATGCTTTGTTGGAATACGTTTGATGTGAGCATGTGATCAATACGGTGACACTCTAATATTGAAGAAATGACTAAATGAAGGCAATATAATGAAATATATTATCAATAGAATATTACACTAACATTAGACCAACTATAATTTGGTTTCAATATGATGTAAAAATCTTATTGATGCGATGGTTCATTAACATCTGAAAAATGACTAAGTGAAGTAAATTTTATGACAAAATGTCATCAGTACTATGACAAGCTAACTAAATTTAAACTCAAGTTATATGTAATTTAATTCAACTATTTGTTCAAACATATAATTTTATATTTCACCACTTTCAAGAAGCCAATGAGAATTAAAAATGTTCTAGTACTTTTGATGAGTAACTGTCATCAATATAATGTCTGTGTGTGGCATTAGCATTTTACTCTCTACTCTCGCATTGTATTCGTTATTTAACTCACGCCATTGATGTACTATCTTCATTTATATATTCGCTTTATAGTTATACTTATTTGCCTTTGCTTAAACATTACTTACTGTGATTACAAATTTGCATCAGTATGATACATTTTTTTCTGCTTCTTAAAAATTCATGTAAGTTTAAAAATAATGATTTTAACAACAAAATTTTTGTTCAACAATAAATTACACTATTTACCCTTTTTTGAAATCAATTTGGACAAATTAGATGTATTATAATTATTAATCAAATGTATCATTGAATTGATGTCACCACAGTTGTAGCATTGATGATACTCAAAGTATGACAAAATTCTCTGATGACTTTTGTCATTGAGATTGATGTCGGTTTTCACATTACTGATGACTATTTACATAATATTGATATCACAATTCTGATGTCCCGCCGTCATCAATATGAAGACGCTCTTTTCTATGAGTGCATTGGTGTATATGAAAATGCAAACAATCATGGTGTTGGTCGAAATTCGTCATACTCAGCGAAAGTTGAAATAGATTCATTTCTAATTGTTTCGTCAGCGAACAACGAACAAAGCAGTATCAGGTTTCTTACATAAAAAAGTATTTTGGATGACATAATACTTTTTATAAATTATATTAATCCATGTAGTAAAATATGTATGAAGATGTTCTCAAAATATAAAGCAACTGAGATAATTTCTTCAAAAATCTTTCTTTCGGATCAAGGTGAACTTAACAGCACAGGTGATTATTTTTTGCTTCTCGCGTTTTTTCCAATGAGACTGTCAAATTTTTTTTCTTTTGTTTACAAACTTTTTCGCACCATTTCAATCTGAAGATTTTTTTGTATGATTTAGTGCAATTTGAAGAAATTTGTGTGAATTTAAAAGTGAAAAACTAATATTATCTGTGATTTTAATTACAAACAATTATAAAAGTTTATATTTAACGTTTATATAAAATTTTTTCCCAGCTGAACAATCTTAGGCGAATTAAGATTTTGACATTCACGATATGTTTTACAATAACAAAATACATAGTAATGAATTCGCCTTTCCGCTTGCATTCACCTGTATAAATTCGCCTTGTTTCGGATGGAGTTTTTATACGTTTACTTTTAATATGGCCACCTTAGTGTTTATATTCATTTTTTTTTTTTTGCACAGAATGTAAACAATGTTCGTTGACATTGTGCTTCACACAACGAATTTATACAACGAATATTTGCCGGCAAATTCGTTGCAATGGGCGAAGTTTGTCACAGTTGAGTCCCTAGCATTATATAGTAAACTTCTGCAGAGAGTAAGTTTTTTCTTCATATGTGAAATTCGCTGTCGAATGTAGTATATATATTGTACTCAAACTAAGAGCACAAATAGGGAAATGAAGAGAATGTTTGTTTAGTAAATACCAACAAGCAAGTAATCGAAGTTAATATAGTACCCAAAAAAAAGAACATATCGAATGTGAACAAAAAAGAAAGAAGTACTCACAAATAATGCTCTCTTCATATGGTACTGCAAGTCTTTGGCTCCTCTTTGTAAAAAAATGTATGCATATATTTATGTATACGAGTATATATGTATGTATGTACATATGTATTATATAGATACTTAAAAATGCAAATAAAAAATAGTACAATAAGCCAAAAATTAAAAAGTCAGATTTATGAACAATTTTCTATAAACAATTTTCAAAATAACAATTTTATTTCATGCAAATTTCAATAAATAACTGAACTTGCCTCATCTATTTCCATTTCTTAAGCGTGGTCTCCACCTGACATGAAAATACTAAGGCTCATGTTGAAATTTGGTTAAAGTTATAACTTGGTTGTTAAAACATTTCATTTGGAAACTCTGTTATAACTTAAATTGACAAAAGCCTGCTATTTGTAGTTGTTTTTCGCCATTTTTATTTTTTTACTAAGAGAAGTTATGAGAGTTTATAACTCTAACATCACTACGTGCAAGCCGCCTTTAACAGACAGATATTTAAACAGCAAGTTTTAACTTCATATTTTAAATGTGTTTTAAGTTAGGTGTAGACTGCATGTTATGATGATCACAACAAAATATTCAATTTAAATTTTATTTGCAAAACTCGTAGTAGTGCAAGTACTTCGTCAAGGTTGGTTTTTGCTTGATACTCAATACGTTCTCTTCGTGTACGTTGAGTGCGAGCGTAAAACAAACCTGTACTTAACTATTAAACACAAATCCAAGTAACAACAAATACATACTCGATAATTTTGTTGTTCTCAAAAATGTGAACATATTTTTTTCCAGTAAGTTCGGGTAAGAGTACATACTTTGAACTTGCGAAGTACTACTTAAGGCCCAATCAGACTATTATACAAGTATAAATACTTTCATTAGATTTTGTGAGATAAAAGTCTAAACACATTTCTTGCGACTGTCAAAAAGTCTAACGTAAATTCGATTTTGCATTCACACCATCACACTTGATATAAACCAACATAGAGGTGCCATCATAAAACTTTTCACGGCGGCAGGTGCGCTATTCGTCGTAGGTGATAGACGTGCCGGCGCGTGAAATTCTTCAACAATTAAAATAATAATTATGTATAGCACATCCAAATTCAATAGCACAAACATATTTTATGTTCGAAATATAGCATGAGCAAAATACATTTACAAATGACAGCTAAATTCCAAATTTTATAACGACAAAAAATACTATCAGTGACGGCACCCCATCGGCTACGAAATAGCCGACTACTCAATTTTTAATTAGCTGGTTTGCTAAAAAACACAACCCTGATCCAATGTAAAGTATTATCGTTTTGAAAAGTTTCAAAAAACAACAAAGTCGTATGGGATGTCAAATTTTTATCGTATTATTTTTCGTATGTATGACGGATTACATTCAGACTATCAGACTTGCACGTATTATTTAAATTTTTGACAAGTATTAATACAAAGTATAATAGTCTGAACTGGGCTTTAACAACAACTACCATATGAAGTGAACATTATTTCTGAGTACTTCTTTCTTTTTTGTTCACATTAGTTATGTTCTTTTTTTTTCGGTACTATATTAAGATCGATTACTTGCTTGATGGTATTTACTAAACAAACCTTCTCTTCACTTCCCTATATGTGTTCGGAGTAAGAGTACAAGTATATACTACATTCGGCAGCGAATTTCACACATGAAGATAAAACTTCTTGCTGCAGATGTTTAATATGGACCGGTATAGGAAATTTGTATTTTCTGAGGCCTATTTTGAGGCAGAAGATTGTTCGTTCTACAAAAGTGGTATTGAAATGTTAGAGCGGCGCTGGAATGATTGCGTTGCTCTTGATGGAGATTCCGTTGACGAATAAAGCTAATTTTGAACCAAGAAAACTGTGTTTTGTTTGTTAGCCCTGGAACTTTTCAGCCCATGGTATACATGATGTCATTTAATGTTCAGTAGTGGAATTCACTAACTTTACACCCCAATTAGAAGTGTTAACTTTTACCACACATTTTGTTGCTTGCACTAACTCCTACGTTATTCACTAACTATATTTAGCCACCGTAAAGGGTTTTATTTTTCTAACCGTTCAGATTGTTATAATGTGGCAACTCTCCATTTCATTGCTATTAGCTATTGTACTGAATCTCTTTGTTTATATGATTTCTTCATCTTTTGTAACTTTGACCATTTTATATATGTACATACATATATGAACATAAAAATCTTAAAAATAATATATGAGCTCGAGGACCTTTCTATAAAAAAAAAAAAAAATAATTAAAGGCGTTTTATTCAATATTTTGTTCTTCTTTAAAAATTTCTTTAGAAAACTTCTTAAGGAATGCATTTGTTGATTGATTATAAAATCGAAAAAACTTTTGTGATAGAACATACTACATAGATACATACTCATATAATTATATTTAATATAAAAATAATTTTATTTTATTTCCTATCACAACATGTTTGATTTTATAATCAATCAACAAATACTTTCCTTAAGAAGTTTTCTAAAGGAAAACGAAATACATATTGAATAAAAAACTTTTTAGTTATTGTTTTATATAAAAATATTATTTTCAAGATTTATTTTTGTTGTTTACTAACTTTTATTGGTTTTTTATTAGATAAATTTAATGCAATAAATATGTTAACTACTTAAATCAACACTTTTTGTAGTTAAACCTACAAAAAACAGGGGTGTTAAGTAACAACTATAGCTGCCTGAAACAGCTGATTTTAAATACCAGCATACGGTGTTTAAAGTACTTGTGAACAGAGACCTGCGCCGTCCATTTTTATCGGCGGCGGTGGCTCATAATATATTACCCGGCGGCGGCTCAAAGCCGGTTATAGCCAGGATTTGACAAGCTAGCCTTTTTCCCATCGGCTCTTATAAAAAATCGGCTAAAAATCAGTAAACAATTTTAAATTCCGCAACTCCTATTTTGCTCGTTTAGTGCCTAATGTTTTAATAACATATATATATGAACTGTTATATATAATGAATGCTTTCATCAGTATTTTTCAATAATTAAAACTAGTAGAATTATTTTAATTTGTATTTTTTATTTTACGTAGCTGAACAGAAACTATAGTTTTCAATAATAGACCAATTGCAATTATAGAAACATTAAAAATTACATCAAATAAAAATACCTGCTTACAAAATTATCGTACAAATAATAATATTCCGTCCTACCATTTGTTGGTAAAAATTACCGTAAAACGCGGTAATTATCATGGAGTTTGCAACACTGCAATTGATTGAGTTACCGTATTAAAGCACCCCATACACGTTTCCACTCGGTTGGCAACTGAGTCGGTTGTTGTCCAAATCAAAGAGTTGTTGTCGAGTTGATTGAAGAAAAATTAAAATGTTTTGATTTTTTCAAGTTGACTAGCAAGTCTTTCAATACGATTGTGTTCTGTGTGTTCAAGTCCCTTGATCAGGTCTCAAAATTTATATTTGTAGTGTTTTTGCAAAGAGAACGCTATATCTTTTTAAAATTGTCTATAATTGCATTGAATTTAATACTTGAATGAAAATCTTTCAATTCAGTTTATGAAGTGTGTGGGCAATAATCAATTCAATTGAATTGAAACGTGTATGGGCTGCTTAAAAACTTTACTATTGTTGCGGTATCAAATTTCAAGTAAACAATGTTTCTTTTTTTTAATTTTTTTCGGTGAAAACATCTAGTATCGTATAGTCTCAAAAATCGCTAGAGTATAGTTAATTTGTTTTGACGAGAAAAATTTTGTTAAAATATGTTGCGCAGAAAATGCTTATCCATTATGTTACGCAAATACTAATTTATTTTTTAAGCTCTTTGGCATTAATATCTACAAAACGTACAATTTGGCTTATATTTCATAAATTCGTGACTTAGCGTCGGCTACTCATTTTTAGCCGAAATTAGCCGCAAAAAATTTCGGCGGCGGCTCGACTTAGTCGGCTATAGCCGCTTCGGCGCAGGTCTCTCTTGTGAATAGGAAAAAAGTTATTTTGTGATTAATAATATTAACCGAAATAATTGGGGCTTAAAAAGCATAGTGAATCGCACTACAGGTTTAAGTTCAAATCTGCCTTCAAAATTGCTGTATCTGACTTAACACTTAGGACACTGTTTGCTGAAATACAATGAAAACTTGCATATCGTAAGGCGCTAAAATAAATTTATTTTAACTGACACTAGAAGTAACATGAAGGGAGTTTAATTTTTCACCCCTAAAATATGTAATAAAATCTTAACTATTTTGTATAATGTCAAACGGCAGACTGAAGCAGAATTGTTTACATGCAGTCATAGATGCCAGATAAATCTGGTTTAAAATCGTAAAATTCAAGAAAAAAAAATCGTCAAAATTGTCAATATGATTATCGCAAATCGTCAGCAGATAAAATTAACAATTTTTAAATAAAATGTATATTTTAATGGGGTAAAATGTAGCAAAACAATTCTTCGTTGCCAGTAGTGAAACAACTACAACACTTAAAGCTATAACAACAGCTACATACTTGTACAAACATCAAGTTAGTTTCATAAGTATTTTGATTTCTACTCGTAACACACATTTTAAAATAAAAATTCTTTTAATAAGGAGTATTTTGAAAGCTCTATTTATATACCATATTTAGGAGTTATATAGGCACTATTGACTAAATACTTTTATAACATCGGCCAAATTGCAAAGTTTTTAGTAGCCCTTAGCATATAACTTTTCTTCTTAAAATGGTTTCTCACTTTGGTTTTGTTAAGGTTTAGGTTCCTCGATGCAAATTCCTTTCAGATTTGCGAAAAAATGCGGTAAGGTTAATATTATTACTACAACTTAGACAATGAAGGAAATATTTGTCAGTAATAATTTTTGGTACTTTACTCAAAAACTCTTGTGTCTTCATATCTGTATTATAAAAAAAACTTTCCAAGTTTTCCTTTTTCGAGTTCTACGCTGAAATAAGAAAACTCTTTGATTATATCAGAAAAAAACACGCATTTCTTTCATAACACTGCAAGGATTTAAAAGACTTAAAGTTTTGAATTCAGAATCCAACAAAATTTTCTTAAATATGGTATAGGTATATGAGTATACTCCCAAATAAATATCACACAACATATAAGTGCTGCATTTAGAGCGGACAAGGCGGCTGTTGCCTTGTACCTGTGTCGTAAGGCCATTGGGAAGACCTGGGGTATAAATCCTTGGAATTCTTGCTGGCTATTTAACATGGTAATAAAGCCCATATTAATGTATGGGGCGCTTGTTTGGTGGACGGCTTTAGAGAAAACCACCTATTGCAGATTCATAGAAAGGATACTGCGGACGTCTGCTTTGATGGTAACTGGTGCTTCTTGTACTACGCCAACTAAAGCGCTAATTACGATGATGCATTGGCTGACAGCTGATCTAATGGCGAAGGAAGTGGCCATGTGCTTGGTAATTAGGCTAAAAACCAGTGGGATGTGGAAAGAAGCGACAGAAGGTCACGCTTCGATAATAGAAAGTATAATGGACCAGCCTAACCAGCCCGACAAGAGATTTGACGTGATCTCATCAAGGACGGCCTCGGCAGCGAACCAAATGGGTCGCCAAGAGGACGTGCTTGAAATTTTCACAGATGGATCCAAGTCGGACATGGGAGTTGGTGGTGGCATCTTTATGCCCCAGTATCAGAGGAGGATCAGTTTTAAGCTATATGATGAGTGTAGCGTAATGCAGGCTGAAATTACAGCTATTTTGGGAGCAGCTAACTGGTTGAGGTACTATAGGGTATACGGGGTGAATATCCGAATCTGTACTGATAGTAAGGCTGCGTTGAATGCGCTTGTGGGTGTCTATACGACGTCCAGATTGGTTCAGGAATGCCGGATATCTCTTAATGAGATAGCGAGACATTCAAGTCTGGAGCTTTTCTGGGTACCGGAAATATTGTGACGGATGAGCTGGCGAAAGCCGGAGCTCGTCTACAGAGAGGGGACATTGATACGATGGTGGGAGTCCCGCTTAACAGCTGTAAAAACCAAGTGCAGCGTCAACTTGTAGGGACTGCGCAGGACAGATGGTCTGATGAGGTCACCTGTTGAGTAGCAAGGCTGACATGGCCTGCGTATGATCGTAGTAGAACTGCGGTCCTAAAGGGTTTTCCCCGTCAAAGGTTGCGTACCTTGGTGGCAGTTCTGACAGGACATTGTCTCATAGGGACGCATGGTAGGAGGTTAAATCTTCCATTTAATGATTTCTGCAGAAGTTGCGGGGATGAGGACGAGGAGGAAAGTGTTGAACATTTCCTCTGTCGATGCCCGGCTCTCTGTTCTATGAGAGCGCTCTATCTAGGCGGACCGATGCTGCACGGGTTAGCAGATATATCGGAATGCCGAGTAAACGGACTGGATTCCTTGATCCGGCTTTCGGGTTGGTTTGAATCTGAACCGTCGGGGGAAATGTAAGTCTCGTGGGCTGCACTTCTCCCTCAGGCAACACAGCGGCCCCAAAAGGACCCAAGTGGGCTGGTTTCATGAAACTGGCGGCCTGTACAACCTAACCTAACCTAAGTGCTGCATACAGATGTACTTACACATTTATTTTACTACCATTTTCTTTATACCATAAATATTAATTTCATTCTCTGCATAAATTAACTTATAAAAAGCGAGTATGTACAATATATAGTTGTAAAATCAAAGTTACTTGGAGAATATGGAGGTTTCAATGTGCTCTACAAAAATCGTCAAAAACAGGCCTTAAGTCGTCAACATGTCATTTTCAGCACTCATAATCGTCAAATATGGCAGCCGTGCTTGCAGTGTATATTTAAACTAATTTCCTTAAGCCCAGTTTTTGACTTCGCACTTACTCGTAGATGACATTTTGCTTTAAATTCCATTTAAACTATTCAAATTTAAATCACACTTAAATGTGCAATAGAGTGATTTGGAAAAAATTTTTGTCAGTCAGCTCATATGTTTAAAAATAATGTAAGAACAGTTTGATAATTAGTTTTATTTTGCCACTCTTACAAATACTACCCTTTTAGTATTTTGTTCACTGCGTCTCCATGTTTAGTCCGATCGCAACATTTTATATATCGGCGTTTACGGCTCTGTAAGGGCTACATTTCTGTGTTTAACAATTTTTCACTACCACGTCATATTATACTCATGATTTGTAAAAAATTTTGTCGTTTATGTTTTTGAATCCAGTTTTAAAAAGTCATGACTGTGGTCATTGCTGTGATAGTAAAAAACTATTAGAGATAGAAATTTAGCCCTTATATAGCCGCGAATACCGATATAGTAAATGTTATGATCGGACTTAAAACGATACAGTGGATTGTGACAGGCACAAATTACTAAACAGGCTTTAGTATTTCTCTCAAAAAACTACAGGAGTAGTTTATTAAATTATTCTCATGAAGTTACAATGGATGTAAAAAACAATGGGAATTCCACAGTTGGTCATTACTGATGACGAATCATAAGTGTATGGCTATGACATTGAAACCAAAGCCCATCTCAATGGAAGCGTCCAGAACAGCCAAGATCGAAAAAGGCTCGTCAAGTTCGGTCAAATGTGAAGGTATTGCTTACTATTTTCTTCGGCTGAAATGGCGTGGCGCATCATGAATTGTTGCCACAAGGTGGTACAATCAATAAGAAATACTGCCTTGAGTATTATGCGCCGTTTGCGCGAAGCAATTTGTTATGAATGCGCAGAATTGTGGAAAAAACAATCATTGATTCTGCACCATGATAACACACCAGCTTACACGACGATGCTTGTGCATGAGTTTTTGGCCAAAAACAAACCCGTTATCTAGCCTCAACCACCGCATTCACCGGACTAGTCCCACGCTGACATTTTCCTTTTCCCAAAACTGAAGACACCGCTGAAGCGTTTTACATTTTTGAGTCCACGTTTCCCGCTTTTCACCGCGATTGATGGAGTCGTATCGGCCTGATTGCTTTCATGCAAGTACTTTTCAAGAGCAATAAAAGTAACTGTTATAAAAATTTTAGGTTCTAAAACGAGCAAACTTTGAAAATAGTTTTCAGGAGCAATAAAAGTAATTGTTACAAAAATTGTAAGACAAGTGTTTTTCAAAACGAATAGACTTTCTGACGAACCTTTCAGATATTCACAAAAGATAGATAATAACTTATCATTTGCCACTTTTCACAGCGAGTGATGGAGTCGCAGCGGTCTCATTACTTTTGTGAGAACAATTTTAAATAAGAACAAACGATAATTGTTATCAAAATAATTTTAAACGAAATGTTTTCAAGCATCAACGGAAACGAAATAAAATAACGGTGCATTTAAACGGTAAAAAACAGCTTTAAATTTATACAAAAGCAAAATTTAAGCTTTTAATTAAAAAAAGAAGCGGTCTGCTAAACACCTTTCATTTTGCCTCCAACAAACACCCACTTAATTTCTTTATTCTTAAGAGAAATTAAAAACATATATGATAAAACACATTCACACACACACACACGAAGGCACACATAGGAATATGAGTTCTGTTGAGTAGAAAATAGTTGAGCATTAAGGATTTCTTCAGAATAATTTCAATTTCGGAGTCAAATGTGGAAAGCATCGAAATTTCTTATTTCCTCTAATGCTCCAAGTCGTTTTATTTTTTCGATTTTCAAATCCAGTGCCTTCTATTACGATGCTCTTATACTGGCATGTTGGTTATTGGATTTTCTTTTATTTGAGCAGGCACATGTGTCAGAATCACCACATGTGTGCCTGCCTGCCTGCCTGCCCGCCTGTCTGCTTGTTTGTTTGTTTGTTTCATTCAATAAGTGTGAGCATCTTTTCTTTCTTAATGTTCTGCGTTACAAAAAATAACTCATATGAGTGTTTAATTTTTTTTTTCCAACTGCTTCTTATGTGTGCGTGTGAGTGTGTGATTTCAACACTTTTTCATGTGAGCAGAGTAAAAAACTGGATACATGCAAAACTAATAATAATGAGAAATCTTTTTTCAGAGCAAAAAGCAGCAAAGAAAAATTGCAGAAACAAAAACACACAATAATTTTAAAGACAAGAAAAATGAAAATAATGCGTCAAAGGGGTTCAGCAATAGTTTTGTATTCCTTAACAGTCTTATAAGAATAAAGAACATATGTACCGAAATCGCGTAAAAGAAATTTAAACATTTAAAAATAAATCTGATTTTTTTTAATGAAAATAATTACATAAATTAAACATTTTATTTTCCAGAAAAAAATGTATAGTGTAAATAAAAATGTGTAAAAAAGTGTATTATTTTTTTTATATTGAATTTAAGGTGTTGAAACTTTGAAAGTCTGGAAAAAATTAAATAGATGTACACATGTACACTCAGTTCTATGGAGGCAGAGGCGAGCTTAAATGCAATTTTTCTGACGAAATATTGATTTTGTTCAGCTTGTTTGTAGCGGAAACGTGTACTAAATATTTAAACAATTTTTTTAATTGACAAATTAGGAACGATTTTGAGTTTTATATACTTATTGAATTAAGCAATTAATTAAAAAAAAATTTTTTGTCAACTGCTCTTTGTTTGTTAAAGTGTTAAAGTGATTTTAAACGCAGGACGCTTATGTTTTTATGTTTATATGTACATATATCCATACGAATGTGTATATCCATACGAATGTGTATATCCATACGAATGTGTCTGTTTGTGCTTATTTTCCAAACTCGAAGATTAGCCGCGGCCGAAAGGAGCATAAATTAATACTGGAAAAATATAATTTATAATAAAAAGCAGACTGCGTAAAGCAATGCTGACTAATTTCAGAACCAGAGAAGTAGAGAATCTAGACTGAAATATATACAGTTTAAAAAACTGAAAACACGCTGCGATGTAAAACTAAAATAATTATCCATATAACTAAATAATTATCCGTATAACGCATTCCGAGTTTTTTTTTTTGGAATTCCCAAAATCGGCTGCTGGAATCGCCAAAATCTCGTTTTTTTGGAAACAATACGGCAGCTTTAATTTTCGCACTAAATCGCATGGTTGTTAATTGTTCAGATACACTTTCCACGGCCAAAACGCGCACCGAATATAAAAAAACCGGTTCCCCCTCCCTATCCAGCACTTGCTTAGAAGCAATACGGCAACTCGAATTTTCACTCTAAAGCTCTAAATATGAAAAATTTATTCCAAGCCGTTTAGCGAAGTGGTTTCGTGTTTTTTTTTTTTTTTTGAATTCCCAAAATCGGCTACACGAATCCCCAAAATTCCTCCATTTCCCCGAAAGCAAGACGGAAACTCCAAATTTCACACTAAATCGGCAACTATAGTCACTTACATGACATGGGTTTCGAGTGTAGCAAACATACAAACAAACACAAGTGAAACTATTATAAGTATGTTAAATAGAAACGATTCTTCTTGCCGCATTAAAGTTCGTGTTTTAAAGTAAGAAACCCTGAAATTAAATTGGAACAATTGTTGTTAATTTTTATTTGAGGAAAAATGGATATATTAAATATATTGCTCGATGCAGAGCAATATACATATTTATAAACTTTATATGACTTTGGCAGAACATTTAAAGAGCCGCACAACAAAGCGTACATTTGCCTGGTATTGTATGTATTTATTTATTATTATATGTCTAGGGAAACATTTTGTGAATAAAATACAATATTCAATCATGATAACCAGGTTTATTATAAACAGCAAAAGTCCAAAAAATTTGAAATAGTTATTACGAAAACCAGCTGAAAATTATATGAATGAGTAAGTATGTATTCAATATTGAGAATATGCTTTTGAAGAAAAAAAAAATATATATATATATATTTAATAACAGCTGACAAGTGAAAAATAAGAAGTAGTGAAAGTGTCGAATCTGTGTAAGTAGTACAGGTAGGACGTTTCATATCAACAGCAAGTCCTTCCAGCCTTGCCTCGTGTAGCTAGAAGAGCTCTACTTTTTATTTTTAACGCTATTTTATGCTTCAGTATTATCCTGCATAGTGGAAGGTGTCTACGATTACTATGATACCCAAGCCAGGTAAGGATCGAACTAAGGTAGAAACATATAGACCACAAGTCTACTTCCAACAATTTCAAAATTGTTCGAAAAATTGTTAATGGCGAAGTTGGCTCCGATACTGAATGACGTAGCATCATCAATTTAGCTTTCGGGTTAAACACAGACCGTAAAACAAACACACAGACTAGTCAACGTCATTTGACAGACTTTTGGAGACAAAAAGTATTGTGCAGCTGTCTTCATTGACATTTCCCAAGCTTTTGATAAAGTGTGGCACGATGGCTTGATGCACAAAATAAAGTTAAACTTGCCTGCAAATACTTACTATGCGGCCGGAAATTTGTTATCAAAGAAGGCGACTTTATAAGCATCTCACAGCCAATCGTAGCAGGAGTCCGCTAAGGTAGCATTCCAGGACCCACTTTATATCTGCTTACATGCCAACGAGATCCGGAATCGATACAGAGGTGCAGATGACACAACATTCTGCACCGTTCATGAAAACCACCACCAAATAAGCTTCAAGAAATTTGCAGGAGTATATTTTAATATTAGAGAAATGGTTAAAACTTTGGAAAATTAAAGTCAATGAACAAAAGTGTACTCACGCTACATTCACACTAATTAAACAAACATGTTCGGCTATCCCAATTGACAATTCGCCTATTCTGCAGCACACTGACCTTAAGCTAACATGGAAGCCTCACATAGATGCAAAAGTCATTCCGTTAAAATTAAAAGCAGCGCAATTTAACTAGCTTATGGACAGAAATTCTACATTGAAGTTAGACTGCAAACTTTTGTTATACAACGCAATTCTAAAGCCTATATGGTGCTACGGAATTCAGTTATGAGGCACCTCCTCAACTTCTAATATTAAACAAATTCAAAGCCAAACTCCTAGAACGATTACTGCTGCTCCATGGTAAGAAACTCATGAATTCACAAGGATCTGTGCGTTTTGCTGGTAAAAGACGAATTCTCTAAGCACGCGGCAAGGTATATCAGTAAGCTGGAACTTCACCCAAATCTTCTTGCACGCAACTTACTGAATTTTGATGGCCACTCTCGGCTGACAAGAAGGGTTACCCTTGCCACCACCAGAACGTTAAATAGGTGATTCTACCGATATTGTTCGCGCAAAGTAAAACTTTTTTTGTCTAGCATTGGCTGGACTTAATTAATTTTTTTATGTTTAGTATTAAAATTTGAATACTTATTGTTAGTTCATATTTTAAAGATTAAATAAATAAATGTATAAAAAAAGCGCAAATGATTATTTATAGTTTAGATGTATGTTCCAAGGCATAAACGTGCACCGAATATGAAAAACCCGTCAGCGAAGTTTTTTGGAAATTCCCAAAATCGATTTCGTGAATTCCTTCAATTCCCCACTTCCCCGGAAACAATATGGCATCTCCAATTTTCGCACTAAAGCAGCAACACTGTACATACAGTTTTATATACTTACATACATGATACAAAAAACAAAGTAGCGAAGTGGCGCTACAACAATAAAAAACAACTGGTATTTTGTTTGTGGAAAAAGGCAAATTCACACTTCAGCTGTCAAAAGTAGTTGATAAAGAACATGTACAAAAATTTAAATGGCGCCGAAAAAGGTAAACAAAACTTGACAGAAGAAGTGCTGCCATATTAACCGAATTCGCCTGAATTCGCTGATGCATCTACCTAATAATGAATTCGCCTTGCTTACATATGTAATAGTCACTCATATGGCATGGATTTCGAGTGTTGCAAACATACAACTGAAACTAATATAAGCGTGGTAAATTTTATAATATTTTTATATTTAAAACACAATGTTGAATGTGGCTATTACACTATCAAATTGGACTTAAAAGTACCGTTTGATGGCGTGCCATCAAATTCATTCAAGAACTAAAATTTGTGTTGGTCAAACTTGGCCTGTAGTGCGATTCTGTTACTTTTATTAGACAACCGTGTGGCTGCAATAATTATCACGATATTTTATAAAATTTATTGCTCAGTGACAACACTGAATTGCTCGCCGTCGATCGAAATCAGCGTTCACAATACTACAGCTGTTTATCGTCGTTAAAATTATATTGCAAGGGCATATCGTTACTGCAGGCGATGAAACATGCCGAAAATGTTACGTTGATCGGCTCGTTAAAATTTGCATAATTGTATTACAGGCCATTAAACTCGTTTATTAGAAATTTTTAACTGGAATCGATTGTTTTTGTGACGAAGCAACATATATAGCTCCCGTAGTCTCGCAAAAGTAACATAGAAAACTATACATACATATTCATCATCTTTATATTGCATTTGCAAAGCGTGTACTATTGAGAGGTTATTTCATATTTTTTATCTTTAAAAACAAATTATAATAATAAAAGTTTAACTCGTTACATACAAGTTGTTTTAAAAGTTATTTGTGAATTGTGCCAAAGTATAGAAATTTCAATACTAATAGAAAAATACATTTAAATTATGGTCGACTTCCTAAACGCAAGTTGCAATGCATAATATAAAAAAATGCAATGCTAAACATGTCGTAAGTATAAACTTGCGTTGCAATGTGTGTAAAGATAAATTTTAAAATGTTTAACCTCAGCCACAAACCTGCTATTTTAACATACCTCTGTTAAGGTACTAACATGGCTCTGTTAAGCATGAAAATCGCAATTTAATTTATAATAAATTAATTGATTAATTTATAATAAATCAATTTCAAAGGGCAATATTTTTTTAAATGGCTGTTATTTCTAGAAAAACGCACTGTTACGAATTTTGACCATTGGACATCGTTACGGACGGCCCAAGGAATGATCTCCAATAATTTTTTTGCGCCCATCTTCTACCATTTTCGTAAAAGGGACAAAAGTCCATTTTCAAATTTCAAAGGGCCATTTTTTTAAAAATGGCTGTTATTTCTAGAAAAACGCACTGTTACGACTTTTGACCATCGGACATCATTACGGACGGCCTAAGGAGTGATCTCCCATAATTTTTTTTGCTCATCTTTTTTTATTTCTGGAAAATAAAAATGTCAGGAATTTTTTCGAGCTTGAGGTCAAAAAAAAAAAAATCCTGACATTTTTATTTAACAATTATAAAGGTCGAAAAATCTTTCATTAATATTATTTCTGGAAAATTTTATAATATTTGTAATATTAAATTCGTGCAATTTTCTTTGAAACTTTTATAGCCCTTCTTTACAGATTTTGATTCAAAAGATTATCTCAAATTGTTTCTTATAAATATGTTAAAATTATTGGTTTAAAACACATTTTTATTGCTTAAATTGTGATTTTCATGCTTAACAGAGCCATGTTAGTACATTAACAGAGGTATGTTAAAATAGCAGGTTTGTGGCTGAGGTTAAAAATTTTAAAATGTATCTTCACACACATTGCGTTGCAGAGTAATTTTTTGCATTTTATCGATATTTAGGAACGTCCAAGGCGAATTCACTACTAGGTGAACTTAACAGCACAGGTGATTATTTTTTGCTTGCCGCGTTTTTTCCAATGAGACGGTCAAATTTTGTTTCTTTTGTTTACAAACTTTTTCGCGCCATTTTAACCTGAAAACTTTTTTGTATGATTTAGAGAAATTTCAAGAAATTTGTGTGAATTTAAAAGTGAAAAACTAATATAATCTGTGATTTCAATTACAAACAATTATAAAAGTTTATATTTAACGTTTGTATAAAATGTTTTCCCAGCTGAACAATCTTAGGCGAAGTTAGATTATGGCATAATGGTATCCCAAATATAACAAGTCGCATAGTGCAGTCACTGAGAAAGCTCGATATAAATTAAGAAAAATCATCACCGATCAAATGCCTTAAAAATTCCAGAGCTAACCCTTCACATTCACCGAAATGATGGACTGAATGGCACCATTTCTCCAAAAAACTTAAATTTTTTTCTATCAAGAATTTTAAGAAAACTGTAATAAATTATTCCACTATCATTAATTTACAGATTTTTTTATGTTGGAACTGAAAGTAACCAGCCAATATACACGTTGCGTGTCATTATTGGTAAAACATGTGTATAAGATTTTAATTTGATACGCGAGTTACTGCAATGTAGTGATCTTATTCCCCACTAAAATCAGGTTAAAAAATAGATTCCAAAAATTGTGTTTTTTGCGTTTCTGGCTGTCTAAATTTTGACCCTCCGTGGAACAGGTTTTGCCTTGGCGTATTCCTAAGTTGGGCACTCTGTTTTTCGGGTATAGAAGGGAAGGGGTCCCTCGTTGGTTGTATCAAATAAAATTCTAGGAAGCCGCATGACTTATGTTGTGTTGGCTTCCGAAACCCTTACCAAGGGTATAAATTGGCAGAATGGAAATCAGCATGGCCCCCGGGTAGTTCTGCTTGCGGTTCGACCCGGGCTGATCATGGTTGAGGTGCCTACCTTGGCTGTAATGTTCTGGCTGTGGTTGAAACCTAAAACGCAGGAAGGGGGTGTTAGTATCCTTGATAATTGTTTGATGTGTGGCTTTTTTCGGGGACCGACAATCTCCCGAGGATCTGTTGCCTATACAACAGATACCTGTACTGTAAGGAGCCTGTGGTGATGGTTGACGGGTGAGTTGGTTTCAGGGCTGATGCTCTTAGTGGGCTTCGGCCTACCATTGATTGCTGGGAAATTGCATACAGGAAGAATTAGACGGCCCGAACTCCTCAACAAGAAGCTACTCATATGGCTACAATAAATATGGCCTAAATTGCTACCTGTGTGAGCCTAGCAACCCACACGGGGGCGCTGGTGAATCGTGAATAATTCACTCCGTGGAACTGGTCCATCATCAGATAAGGCCTTAAGGCAGGTGCTGATGTAAATCTTTTCACAACTGTCTAGATTTTGAAACTTCATAGTAAATTTGAAATTTCTTCGAAAAAAATATGTTCAAATGTTCAACCTAATATTCAAATATCTCTAAAAGGATAATGAGAATTAAAGTAGAAAATATGTGGTTGTAAATCAATTGTACTTGAAAGAGATGGAAATAAAAATGCGATCTAATAAAATCGTCCAAAAAAATAGCTTAAATAGCCAAATCGTCAACATGCTCATCTCTTGGCTTCTCTGTGAGAACAAATGAAATGGTATTGTAGATCATTGATTACTACGTAATGCCGTCAAGGGTAATGGCGATTATACATTTACATATACTGATAGAAAAACTTTCGTAGATATAAGGATTTTTTGCAATAATGTTACGAGTTGGTTGTTGTTTTTAATAAAGCTTCATTCAGTTTATGAATATTGTTTCATTAAAGAAATCACAGCCGTAAATAGAATGAAATTTGTTCGCTTATCGAAAAAGGAGTCTGTGCCAGAAATTAAACCTGTGAAGACTGTAGGTCTAGCACTCTACCTTATGTGCCATCGAATATACATATAATGAAAGTCTTTTTTATTATATTACATGTAATATAAGTGGTTAGAATGATGTTGTTTCGTTGCTATTACGAAATTCCTACATTAATACAATGAAACATGTTCATTATGTGTACTATACTGTTTAAGGCCCTGATTCACTATCCTACACGATCGTACGATTCATTCACCGGCCGACTTAAAAAAATCGCTTCAAAACGGCGTTGTAGGCCACATTATTATACAAGTATAATTAAATAATTTATGGACACAACAAAATAATTAAAAACTTCTATTAACATAAAAATTTTACATTACTTGAATTTTTTTCTCGAGGCACCAACAATTGACAATATATACCCCACTGATCACACAGAAAACATAATATTTTGAAAACTTTCAAACTGTCACACAGTTGTATTTTTAGTACTTTCTCAGCACACATGTTATATTTGGTAGATCGCACGATCGTGTAGGATAGTGAAACACGGCTAAAACGAAATTCTTACATTTTCAAGCAAATGCTTTACGTAACGCGAATGACACTATATGCGTAACAGTAATCAAATTTTTATCCCATTAGTGAAGCTTTAATAGCCGAATTGAAACTTTTCATTATATTAACGACAGAATGGTCAACGAAACAGTTTCATTTCCATAACGAAGCGTATTTTTGCACTGTGCTGAGTGTTCCCATGACTCAACTCATGTCGGTCATCTCCTTTTTTCTCCCAGAAAGTTAACATGTTGAGCCACAAAAGTTTATGTGCATGAACCGGATATAAGCGCAAAGTGAGGTTTGTAAAGAATATTGTGCAATAGACTTTGCAAAAAAATGCAATTTGATAATTATGTGGAATATTATTTATTGAATGTTTAAATAAAATAACAAAAATTTTACCACAGTGACATCTCTTATAACCGGAAACGCACCGTTGCAGTATTTTTGTGCAATTATATGAATGGAATAATAGTTATTTCATGTAATTGATTCATATTGAAGAAAGAGGCGAACCAAAGAAGTATATAGTTGTTTGGTAATATGACTATTGAAAAATTCTTTGCTACATCTTTTCATAAATCTAAGAATGCTAAATTAAAATAATTACACACTTTGCACAGTTTCAGTTGTGGCAGACGATATTGAAGACGTTGCAGCTTGTTGCCTTGTTTCCTTAGAACTCAAACGAACACAATTTAAAAATATTATTTGCTGCTTATCCTTAACATTGTTAAAAGAAACCAGTTTTGCATTTACTACCCACATGTTGCACACATTACAGCAGGATTCGTTAAAAAAAACTTGCAATTGGCAAGAACTCGTACAAAAGTCATTGATTATTTTATGCTCGCAGTCTGATTAGCCAACTGGGATAAAACTGCACATAAAACTTTAAAAAGAAAAATGTGCTTGATAAGCACATTCTAATTTTTAATAGCATTTTACTTTGCCCAGAAGTCAAGCAAAAGTATTAGGTGGCAGTTTTTAAATCACGTTGTCTGCCTGCCGCTACCTTTAAATGTCCTACGTTCGCTATTACCATAAAAATTGCATTGGCTACTAGTTAGTGTAGTTATAGGGTTGTTTAAGTGTACTCAGAAACTTATTATTCAATTTACTTTGCAAACAGCAATTTTTCTTCTGCGTAAATACACACATACTTACATATAAGTATATGTACAACCCCAACAGCATCCGCCTATTGCTCGTACAAAACGTTTCATTTTCTAGCACACAAATATACTGCATTGAAGGAACCATGAATGAAAATAAATATTTAAGTATTGTCTGGAGCTACAATGTTGTACTACAATCTGCACTGCACACTTTTTGCAAGCGGCAAACTAGAAAAAATATCTTTCAACTCTAGTGGTAAACGGATTGTTTCATTTAAAGTTAAGTATTGTGTTCGGCATTTCGTGCGAAATGCTGTCAAAACTCTACATAAAAAAAACTTGTGTGAAATAATGTTGCTGAAGTGATACTCTGTTCAATTTGTGAAAAACTTATGAAATGTTTCTGGCAACATTGTGTTGTAATTGTGAAATAATATGAGGGGTACTTATTTCGCGCGAACCAAGAAAGCCGTGAAATTTGCCTAAAACGCAAAATAGGCACCATATTTTAAATGTCATATTTTCCCAGCGAAATTATTAATATTGCTTAATCAACATTTCTCGCAGATTTGAACAGAGTACTTTCCTTAAGCCGCAACTTGTGCGGTTGTATCGGCTGGTTAAATTTCAAGGGCCGATGTTGAATGTGAACCACACCTAAGCGCCAAGTTTTTTTCCGAACTTTATTTGACATTTCTCTATTTCAGACTTATTCAATTTGAACCATGGAGAGAAACACAATCCAACAACGTGTTAAAGTTATCCAGACTTATTATGAAAATGATGATCAATTTTCGAAGAAAATCATCTTCAGTGATGAGGCACATTTTCACCTCAGTGGATTCGTCAATAAACAGAATTGCCGCATTTGGGCGAATTAGAATCCAAGAGTGACTGTCGAAAAACCAATGCACCCACAAAGAGTGACTGTTTGGTGCGGTTTATGTGCTGGCGGCATCATCGGGCCGTATTTTTTCCAAAATGAGGCCGGTCAGGCAGTTACTGTGAATGGTGTTCGCTATCGTGAGATGATTACGAGCTTTTTATGGCCCGAATTGGAAGAATGGATGTAGACGATATGTGGTTTCAGCAGAACGGTGCCACTTGCCACACAGCTAACGAAACAATTGCTCTTTTGCCCAACAAATTCAATGGCCGTGTTATCTCACGTAATGGCGATGTCAATTGGCCGCCAAGATTGGGGTTATTTGAAACAAAAGGTGTACGTCGATAAGCCAGCAACAATTCAACAGCTAAAGGATGAGATAATTCGGCACATTAACGGCATAGAACCTCCATTATGCCTCAGGGTCATCGATAATTTGGACCATCGGATGGAGGTGTGCCGCCGTGCTCGCGGCGCCCATTTGGCCGATATTTTGTTCCATACATAATTGAATAATATCAATATATCATAATAAAATAAAATTACAATAATTTCCTAAATAGTTTGTGTTTTATTCAAAATCAACATCGGCTCTTGAAATTTAACCACCCTTTAGTAACCAGTGGAAGCCCAGTAAGTCCCAGTTCAGACTATTATACTGTGTATTAATACTTTTAAAAAACTCAAATAATACGTGCAAGTCTGATAGTCTGAATGTAATCTGTCATACATACGAAAAATTATACGATAACAAAACATAACATAACATAACGTAACATAACATAACATAACATAACATAACATAACATAACATAACATAACATAACATAACATAACATAATATAACATAACATAACATAACATAACATAACATAACATAACATAACATAACATAACATAACATAACATAACATAACATAACATAACATAACATAACATAACATAACATAACATAACATAACATAACATAACATAACATAACATAACATAACATAACATAACATAACATAACATAACATAACATAACATAACATAACATAACATAACATAACATAACATAACATAACATAACATAACATAACATAACATAACATAACATAACATAACATAACATAACATAACATAACATAACATAACATAACATAACATAACATAACATAACATAACATAACATAACATAACATAACATAACATAACATAACATAACATAACATAACATAACATAACATAACATAACATAACATAACATAACATAACATAACATAACATAACATAACATAACATAACATAACATAACATAACATAACATAACATAACATAACATAACATAACATAACATAACATAACATAACATAACATAACATAACATAACATAACATAACATAACATAACATAACATAACATAACATAACATAACATAACATAACATAACATAACATAACATAACATAACATAACATAACATAACATAACATAACATAACATAGCATAACATAACGTAACGTAACATAACCTAATATGATGACATGCCAAACGACTTTGTTTGTCATTGGATCAGGGTTGTGTCTTTCAGCAAACCAGCCGTTTAAAGATTTAGTAGCCGGCTATTTATTAGTCGACGGCATGCTGTCACTGATAGTATTTTTTGTCGTTATAAGAAAGCTCGAAATTTGGGATTTAGCTGTCGTAAATAAATGTATTTTGCTTTTGCTATATGTAGAACATGAAATATTTTGGAGCTATTGAATTTGGATCTGTTTTACATAAATTATTATTTTAGCTGCTAAAGATTTTCAAGCGCCGGCACGTCTACCGCCCGCGGTGAAGAGCTCACCTGCCGCCGTGTAAAGTTTTATGTTGGCACATCTATTTGCTGAATAAATAAAACAAAGTTGAAAGCTCTTAAATATTCAGGCGCGTGTTATAATAATTAAAATTCCCGAAATGAGCGAATATATTGTAAAAGGTATGTTATTATAAATAAAATTATGCAAGCACTACATGCATATTTATTTATTTACGTAAGTATATGAATACACATGCATGTGATTGCAGAAAATCTACATCTGTACATTGCGGCTTTTGGTGAAGAATAACAAACAATTCATAATTCTTCTTTGCAAGTTGGCTGGACTCCAAAAGCCGTGCTCAAACTAATAGAGCTGTTCAAAAGTGAATACTGTCTATACAACACGAAGGATACATTTTACCACAACAAGCATGCGGGTGCAATGTCGGCAGGATCGCTTATAGAGTACCGTCGAAAAAGCCATTCACGGCTCCAGACACATTTGGCACCTCATTGCGTATAAGATGTTTTATTTTTTGTCCTTTTAGTTAAAATAAATGCCGCCACAGCTCCTGAAAACATATTTTTTTCGGCTCTTAATTTTTCAAATTTGTTATATGAGGTCGGCTCGAAAATTTCTTAGCCAAGCACAAAAAGCGCGGTATAAACAGCAAAAAGTTAAGTGTTTTGAAAACTTCCATCTCTGCTATGAACACATGTTAAATTTTGTTTCGATCTGGTAACTCCTTCATATAGAAACATGTGTTCACAAAAGACGCATCCGCGATTTTTTTACAATGGAAAAATTAGAAATACGTGGTGTCATTAAACATTTACATAAAAACGGCTTATCGGGACCAGAAATTCACATGCAACAGTAAAAAATTGAGTTACTGAATTTAAACGTGGTCGTACAAGCATTGAAGGTGAACCACGTAGTGGACGTCCAAAAACAGCAACAACAACAGAAATTGCAGCCAAAGTGCATGATATGGTATTAAATGATCGATGAATAAAAGTGCGTGTCATGGGCATCTCAAATGATCGAGTCCATTTGCAGTCCATGCATGAAGAACTACAGATGAAAAAGCTTTCTGCAAGATGGGTGCCGCATATGTCAACAGTCGACCAAAAACGCATAAGAATGAACATTTTTCAAGCTTGTTTGGATCATTAAGCGAAATAAAATTGATTTTAAGCGTCGTTTCATAACTGTTGATGAGACATGGATCCACCACTGCACTCCAGAGACAAAAGAACAATCCAAACAATGGACTGCAGCAGGAGGAAGTGCCCCAAAGAAGGCAAAAACAATTCAATCGGGTGGTAAGGTTATGGCAAGGGTTTTTTGGGACTTCAAAGGTATTTTATTGATTGACTATCTGCTAAAGGGCAAAACAATAAATTCAGAGTACTATTGCAACCTTTTTGATCAATTAAATGTACAAATTCGAGAAAAACGTCCTGGCTTACAAAGCAAAAATATAATCTTTCCTCAAGACAACGCACCAGCGCACAAGAGTGTTTTAATAATGGCTAAAATCAACGAATTAAAGTACGAGTTGCTGGACCACCCACCTTATTCTCCTGATTTAGCTCCCAGTGACTTTTACCTATACCCAAATCTAAAAACAATTCCTTGCTGGCAAGCGTTTTACCTCAAATGAAGATGCAATTACAGTCGTAAACCACTATTTTGAAGACCTTGAGGAAAACTATTTAAATCAAGTGATAGAATTGCTAGAAAAGCGTTGGACTAAGTGTATTGAAGTTTCAGGAGATTTTATTGAAAAATAAAGATATTTTTGAAAAACTAGCTATTCTCTTTGATTGATAGGCTAAGAAGTTTCCGAACCGCCCTCGTATGCTGTTCATACGTACACTTTTTAATTAATTCAATTATCGGTTAAATAAAAATTTTTTAAGTGTTCATACATACTTAATAGTGCTAATGCAATTAACGTTTGATAACAGCTGACAGGAGAGTTGTTTACATTTTGATTGTGAATATTTCTTCTTGTTGACTCGCTATCTTTTGTTTGCATTTGAGTTGTCAAATTTGAAGAAAGTGCGTTCATTGGGTATTATTGTGCTAACTAAACACGGTTGCCACAGGGTTGTATATTTAATTTGACTAAATAAAGGATGTTTTTTTAAGCCCGATAGAACTTGAAATTGTAAAAAATAACACAAAAAATTAAATTGTAATCAAAATTTTTTTTTATTCGAAAGATCAATACGTGACATTAACATTTGAAAATGATTTCGGGCATATGGGCACCGCGGCTGTTCTTGACGAAGCGCATTCTGGACGTCCAATTTTGGGCCACTTTTTCGAGCACTGCTGGCCGTATGTCACGAACAACACGAACAATGCTGGCCTCCAAGGCGTCAATTGTTGCTGGTTTATCAGCATAAACCAGTGACTTCACGTAGCCCCACAGGAAATAATCGAGAGGTGTCAAATCGCACGACCTTGGAGGCCAATTGACAGGTCCATTTCTCGAAATCAACTTATCGCCAAATTTTGATTTCAGTAAGTCGATGGTTGCGTTCGCCGTATGGCACGTAGCGCCATCCTGTTGAAACCACATCTCCTCCGGATCAATGTCATCCATATTTTCAAACAAAAAATCATTGATCATGGTGCGGTAACGATCTCCATTGACCGTAACGCGAGCTCTGGCCTCATTTTTGAAGAAATAAGGTCCGATGATGCCACCAGCATGAAAACCGCACCAAACAGTGCATTTTTCTGGATGTAATGGAGTCTGTAGGGTCTCTTGTGGATTGGTCTCACTCCATATGCGGCAATTTTGCTTATTAACAAACCCGTTAAGCCAAAAATGCGCCTCATCGCTGAACACAATTTTGCGATAAAACAACGGGTCAGTTACCAACGGCTCTAGAGCCAAATCGGCGAAAGAACGACGCATACAATGGTCTCGTGGCTTCAATTCCTGCACCAGCTGGATCTTATACGGGTGTAGGCCGAGATCTTTGCGCAAAATTTTCCACGTAGTGGACGGACAGAGCCCCAATTCATGCGACCGACGACGAATCGATAAATTTGGATCTTCTTCCACACTTTCGTTTACAGCGGCGATATTCTCTTCAGTACGCACATTCCTTCGACGTGCTGGTGTTATTGCATCCTCTAGAGAGTATGTGGTACGAAATCTATCCACAGTTCGACGAATGGCTTGTTCAGATGGACGATTATGTACGCCATACAAATGACGAAGTCGTCTATAAGTTGCGCGAATCGACGACTGATTTTCAAAGTAAATTTGGATAATTTCGTAGCGTTGTTCAAGCGTGAGTCTATTCATGATGATTTGTCAGAGTATACTGAAACAAATAAAAAAAATGTTTTATCAAAATTTAATTTTTTGTGTTACTTTTTACAATTTAAAGTTCCATCTAGCTTAAAAAAACACCCTTTATTAGAACAATTAATAGTTAATTGGCAATTAAGTTAATTAAAATTTTGTATGGGTAATTAAAATCAGTTAAGGCGTTAATTGCAAAATTTTAATTAAAAGTGTATGTTTGAACAGCTTATTAGTTTTATAATTTCATTTATTCTTTAAAAATGTTCATCACAAGTTTATCACGAAAAAAATGTTCCCCATTTTTAGGAAGTAAACTCAGCTGTTTTCTTTCCTACTCAAATTTGTTGGCTTATATCAAGTGTGATGGTGTGAATGCAAAATCTAATTTACGTTAGACTTTTTGACAGTCGCAAGAAATGTAATTAGCCTTTTGTTTCACAAAATCAAATGAAAGTATTTATACTTGTATAATAGTCTGATCGGGCATTTGGCAGTTAAAAAATGGCAAAAGACTGTGAAGCTGCCTATGGCGGTATATAGCAACTCTGGCAGGACAATATTGTATAAATTTGATATTATGTACATATTTGAACTTTAACTTTTTTTGTATTGTTACTTATATTAATTAATAAATATAGTTTAAAAAACTAAGAACACGCTTCAATATCTAACTAACTATCCATATAACAACTTCAGGAATCGACAAAATCCCTCACTTCCCCGGAAACAATATGGCATCTTCAATTTTCGCACTAAATCGAATGACCGTTAATAGTTCAAATACAAGTTTCATGGCCAAAACACGCAGTGAATGGGAAAAACCAATTTGTTCCGATTCGGTTAGTGAAGCGCTTTCGATTTTTTGGGAATTTCCAAAACAAAAATTTCCGTTTTCAAGAACCGTCAAAATTCTCCCACTTCCTCAGAAGCAATACGGCAATTAGTATTTGCTTTTTCATTTTTCACAAAATAATTTCTTGGTGGTTTTTTTCATTAAGTCTTATGTTTTTTTAAAAAAGCTGGTAAGTATTTTAAAATATTTAGTATGACTGTTTATTAATGGTATCGTTTTATGAATTAAATACTTCAGAAAAAATTTATACAGGTGAATGCAAACAGGAAGGCGAATTCAATACTATGTATTTTGTTATTGTAAAACTTACTGAGAATGTCAAAATTTAAATTCGCCTAAGACTGTTCAACTAAGAAAATATGTTACATAAACATTAAATACAAATTTTAATAAATGTTTGTAATTAAAATCACAGATTATAATGGTTTTTCACTTTTAAACTCACAAAAATTTCTTGAAACATCACTAAATCATACAAAAAACTTCAGATTAAAATGTCGCGAAAATGCTGGTTAACAAAAGAAAAAGCAAGTAAGAGTGTGGTATCTTCGGCTAGGCCGAATCTAAAATACCTTTCACGATAGTCACGTCTATGTATAGTATATTGAAAAATGTGACCCAAATATGTTCGGTTATATGTGAACCGATATCGGAATTTTCTATTTTCTGTATTTTAGTAACCTTCTTTTATCACGAGAATTGCTTTTCAGCAAAAAAAAAAAAAAAAAAGTTAATGGAAAAATCGGTTCAGGCTATATCTCGGGTACATATAGAACGATATGGGAAATTTTCATTTTCCATATTTATGTAATATTCTTTTATTACCAGAACTGCTTTTAATCAAAAAAAAGTTCTTTAAGTTCGCTTACGCAACATTTTCTTTAAAAACCCGTTCTAAGCTATGCCTGGGGTATATATGGACCGATATCGAAAATTTTCATTTTTCATATTTAAATAACCTTATTTCATTATCAAAACTGCTTTTGAGCACAAAAAAGTTGTTTAAGTTCGCTTACGCGACATTTTCATGAAAAACCCGGTCTAGGCTATATCTCGGGTGTATATGGACCGATATCCGAAATTTTCATTTGCCATAATTATATAAAATTATTTCATTACCAAAACTGCTTTTGACCACAAAAAAGTTGTTTAAGCATTTTCATAAAAAAAACCTGGTCTGGGCTATATCTCGGGTGTATATAGACCGATATCAGAAATTTTAATTTTCCATGTTTATATAACCTTATTTCTTTACCAGAACTGCTTTTGAGCACAAAAAAAGTCGTTTAAGTTCGCTAACGCGATATTTTCATGAAAAACGCGGTTTAGGCTATATCTCAGGTATATATGGACCGATATCTGAAAAAAAAAAATTTGTTGCCTTTTATTCACCATGCTTAATGAGTGTGTGAAGTTTGAAGCAAAACAAACAACTTTTTTTGTCAAAAATTTCCATACAAAATTTCAAAAATTCATGGCTTTTTTCGGAATTTTGAATATATCTCAGCTATACGTGGACCGATATTACTGAATTTCAATAGCAAACACATGGCAACATGAAGTAATAGAATGGTGAAAAAAAAAGTTTCTATGTCTAATGGTTTTCTCAGAAACGGTATTTCAACAGCGGACAGACGGACAGACGGACATCGCTTAATCGACTTTTCCATTAATTCTGAATCAGAATATATATACTTTATAGGGTCGCAAAAAAAAACTGTAGAAATTACAAACGGAATCACAAACTTACATTTTTGTGAAGGGTATAAAAATTGTTACTTAATTAGCTTAATGAATTTAGATGAAGTAACAAATCAAAAATAGTGAAGTAGCTATTTGTGCAAAAACCACTAGTTTAAACAATATTTTGATATGTGATATTTTAATAAACTAAAATTTTACAACATTTATGTGAAAAAACACATATCGTTTTTTTATTGCAACATAGTCATATCTCTAAAAATGAGCTTTTCAAATTAACAGTGAAAAATCGTTAACAGTACTACCTTTTATATTGTGCCAAAAATTTATTCAAATTACTTTTAAAGTTATATATGTTTTTGTTTTTTTATATTATGTTTTTGGCATATAACTAAAAATTCTTATTATTTCTTAATATCGACCCTCTTTTTCTTTTTAATATTGGGGGCTATTCTGCGTTTCGTTTCGGATCGACTTTTTCTCCGTCTGGCAACTTGAGTATTCTGCGTTTCGATTCCGCTCAGTTTCTTTCGACTGTATGTATTCTGCATTACGATCGGAACTCCGTTTTTTTCAGTTGTTTTTTTTTTTTTTTGTTGACGGAGAAGTTTTCGTTATCTGTTTTTTAGTTAAAAAATTAAAAAAAAAGTAAGTAGAAAATGATATAAAATGTTCAGTAACGATTAAAAAAACATTTAAAATTACTTTATTTAATTAAATTTATTTATTTATATATTTTTTGTTTTTTTTTTTTGTTTTAAATTATTAATTTTTGTACCCGAATCTGATGTGTTTTTTATGTATTTTGGGTCAAAGACAACAACACCAGAGCAGTATGAAAAATTGGCAAATTTAATGTAAAATCTAATGCAGTCATTGCATGTGGATATCACCAGCGATCAAAGGAAGAAGTAGCAGTGTTCTGGGAGGAAGTTGCAGGAATCATCAATGCACTTGGCCCTCCAAAAAAAACAAAAAATGCCAGCCTCATTATATCTCATATTGTTCTCCTCTCTGACCAACAATAATGCAGCTGTTATAGAAATTAAAAAATTATCATTTCTAAGATGATTACCTATCATCATCACTAATCCAGATCTAGCAATCTCTTGCTCTTCCCTATTTTCTAAAGTCTGTAAAAAGTCCTGACCATCCGCTATCATCTTCATAACTGGAAAATCTCTCTTTTCAACTGGTAGACCATGCTTTTGTCCCAATGAAAGTACCCACTGAACACCTGGTGGAATAGCAACATTCGAGTTATTTACAAACCACTTTGTATTCAACTTTATTCCTAGTCTTTTCCTTTGTAATTCATAAAGATTATCCAATTTCCTTTTATGTGTTGCCAGATAAAAGAAATTTAAAAAACCGAGACAGACCTTAAGCTCAAAAAATATATAATATTATAACTAAAAATATTAATATTCAAAAATTTGTCCTTGAAAAATACCCATTAAAGTTGTAATGAAATATCCAGCAAGTGAAAAAATCACTTGTAAGTGAGACTTGCAGCTGTACGAATGTATTAGTAAAAAATTGGTCATGTATTGGGTTTTTTGCACTTGCGTGTGTAAACAGTGAGTAACTGCCTGACACATTCAAGGTAGGAAGAAAAACCTTGTAGCTTGGATGTAAGACAATTTATAATTGATTTTTTAGTAACAAATTCAAATAGCTTTAGTAACTGGACTACTTACTTTAGTATCTCAAGATCGTGACCGCAGTCGTATCGTATATTTTTATGAAATGCAACCATACACCCGATTTTCATAGTCCCATTTGCATGGATTTTTAAAATAAATCCTTAGGTTAGGTTAGGTGTTACACGCTGCCTTCCATTGAAAAGCCAGCCGACTTGGTTTCAATTTGGTCCCGTTGTGTTGTCTGGGTATGATATCTCAGCAGATCTACATATCACTGAATTAGAACCAACCCGCGGATCGGATAAAGGAGTGCAATTCACTTACATCCCATTCCGATACCTCCGCCAAATCGTGCAGCATCGATCTGCCTAGATACAAAGCCCTTACGTAGGTAAGAGCTGGACAAATACAAAGGAAGTGTTCAATACTCTCTACTTCCTCCTCGTCTCTGCAGCTTCTACAGAAGTCATTAAGTGGAAGATTTAACGTCAGGACCACCACAGCAGAACGCAATGTCCATCGGGGCAGGCTCCTAAAGATAATAGTCCTCCTGTTGTCATATCTGGGCCATGTCAGCCTCGATATTCGACAGGTGACCTCACTAGACCAACTCTCTTGGGCGGTCTCGAAATGCTGACGCTGTTTGTTTTTTCCAAGGATGCATGGATTTATTTTATAAAAACTTTGAAAACAAATAGAATTAGTTTTTTCGCCTGTCAATAAGAAATAGTATTTCTGACCGATACGAGTATTTTTGACCGATGCCTACTTGGTACTCGGTAGTAAAGCATCGATACCATAAGTACTTGGTATCGAAAGAAAAGTATCGAGTATTTACTCGTATCGTTTCTTCCCTAGTTCCTGGCCTTGCCATGCATTGCCTATCCAACAAAGTATATTGCATTAATGTAATAATAAAAATATCTTTATTTGTTTTACTATGATTAATACTTGTGAAACCCTAGAAAAAACACACTGTAAGTATGTAAATTTACACGAAACTCTGCACAATGCTAAAGCAATCTCTATGGAACTATGCCGCTTGTACAGCTCATTGTTGTACATAAAGAAAACATTTTTTACTCATCTTAATTTGATAAAATTATGGACAAACATTATATATTTTTTTTTTTTTTGTAGTACTCGTTTAAGGACCAGACTAAGCAAAGATTATATAAATAAAAATTGTGCGCAAGAAAACTTGTAAGAACAAAAAAAAAGAAACAAAATGTATAAAGTTAAGCATTTGTAAGAAAACTTAAAAAAAAGAATTGGCAATAAATTGTCTGTGTAACATCCTTTTCCCCTGGAAGTAATTTTTACATTTTTTAATTAACATGCATTTCCCCCCTCAAAAAGGAGAAACATTTTTTTCTGTCAACAATTTTCACTGCTTACATTTCGCTTTTCTTTGCAAATTTTCTTATTCATGTTGGCCAGACCAAATTATTTTAATACCAACTAAATTTAGCCAATGCAATTATGGGTGGTGGGGTTTTACGGTGGCAGACAGAGAATCTAAATATTTGCATATGATAAAAAATGCGTTTTTTGCGCAAGCGGAAAATTAAAAGTACATTTGTGTTGTTGCCATAATGATAAATCTAATATAAGTTTTAAATTTGCTTCCGAATTTAAAATGTGTTTATAAAAATTAATACAAAACTTAATAATATTGTAAGGATTATAGACAAAATAGTTTTAATTTCTCGCACAAAATTAACTTAGTTAATGATTTTTTCAAAAGATTCTGGCAACGCACAGTGGTTTCAATGTTAAATTTAACGCGATTACTCTTTCGCAAAAGTAGTTAGAAGCGTAAAAAGTTGTAGGAATCAACTACTTAACCTGACACAAACTTATATGATGTTCATACATACACTTTTAATTAAAATTTTGCAATTAACGCCTTAATTGATTTAATTACCAACACAGGGGGCTGATTCTGTCATTCGTGATCGAAATTACTATCGAGTAGAAAATAATTTCGATATCGTGTAAATTTCTAATGATGTGACTCGTTACGTAACGAGTCGACTTATCACTTCAGTGTTGCAAAATACAGGCAAAATGTGTTTTATAACACTGACGAAAATTGTATGTATTTGCATACTTTGTATTCTAAAAAGTTGTACACTAAAAAATAAATAAACACACATACATTTACAATAACAATTCATTTAAATCAGTCATGTATGCGTGTTTGTACATTAATTATATTAAAAAGTAAGTAAATAGAAATAACAATTCAATAAATATGTATGTAAAAACCAACCATTTAACTATGTAAAGGGTGGCTAAATTTCAAGGGCCGATGTTGATTTTGAATAAAACACAAACTATTTAGGAAATTATTGTAATTTTATTTTATTATGATATATTGGTATTACTGAATTATGTATGGAACAAAATATCGGCCAAATGGGCGCCGCGACCACGGCGGCACACCTCCATCCGATGGTCCAAATTATCGATGACCCTGAGGCATAATGGAGGTTCTATGCCGTTAATATACCGAATTATCTCATCCTTTAGCTATTGAATTGTTGCTGGCTTATCAACGTATACCTTTTCCTTCAAATAACCCCAAAGAAAAAAGTCCAACGGTGTCAAATCACATGATCTTGGCGGCCAATTGACATCGCCATTACTTGAGATAACACGGCCATTGAATTTGTTGCGCAAAAGAGCAATTGTTTCGTTAGCTGTGTGGCAAGTGGCACCGTCCTGCTGAAACCACATCCATCGTCTACATGCATATCTTCCAATTTGGGCCATAAAATGCTCGTTATCATCTCACGATAGCGAACACCATTCACAGTAACTGCCTGACCGGCCTCATTTTGGAAAAAATACGGCCCGATGACGCCGCCAGCACATAAACCGCACCAAACAGTCACTCTTTGTGGGTGCATTGGTTTTTCGACAGTCACTCTTGGATTCTCATTCGCCCACTGAGGTGAAAGTTTACCTCATCACTGAAGATGATTTTCTTCGAAAATTGATCATCATTTTCATAATAAGTCTGGATAACTTTAACACGTTGTTGGATTGTGTATCTCTCCATGGTTCAAATTGAGTAAGTCTGAAATAGAGAAATGTCAAATAAAATTCGGAAAAAAACTTGGCGCTTAGGTGTGGTTCACATTCAACATCGGCCCTTGAAATTTAACCACCCGTTATAAGCATATGTATCGTATATATGCATTTCTAAAAAAAAAATCTTGAATATAATAACATGTGAGTTGAAATATAAGTTTTTGTGTTCTTAGCATCTTTATATACATACATATACCTGTATATATACGTCATATACATCATGATATGAATTGAAAAAGCCTTAAGAACCAAAAATTCGCAATTTAATTTAACTATTATTGCTATTCAAAGCAAATTTTTAATTTACATGTCTTTTGTGTTTTTCTGTTTGGCTGGTTTTCGATAGTACTTTTGCTTCCGAGTAAAAAAGTTGAACGGTTGCATTCGAATGGTTACTCGCTATCGAATGCCATCATTAGAAATTTCGAAACCTTTTACTCGATATCGAATGAGATAATCCCAAAAGTGTAAAAACTCGCACATTCGAGTAAAAACTCGCTCGTAAGCGAATTACAGAATTAGCCCCCAGAACTTTAATTAACTTAGTTGCCAATTAACAGTTAATTGTTCTAACCAAGGCGAATTCATTACAAGGTGAACTTAACAGCACGGGTGATTATTTATTGCTTCTCGCGTTTTTTCCAATGAGACTGTCAAATTTTTTTTCTTTTGTTTACAAACTTTTTCGCGCCATTTTAACCTGAAGATTTTTTTTGTACGATTTAATGCAATTTAAAGAAATTTTTGTGAATTTAAAAGTAAAAAACTAATATAATCTGTGATTTTAATTACAAACAAATATAAAAGTTTATATATAACATTTATATAACATTTTTTCCCGGCTGAACAATCTTAGGCGAATTTAGATTTTGACATTCTCATTAAATTTTACAAGAACAAAATACATTGTACGGAATTCGTCTTTCCGCTTGCATTCACTTATATAAATTCGCCTTGCTGTCGTCTATGTGTTTAAAGCTTAAAATGTATCTTTTTCGAAATTTCACTGGCAACACTGATTGAAACGGAAAATGATTTCTCACACACAAGGCGAATTCATTACCAGGTGAACTTAACAGCACAGGTGATTATTTTTTGCTTCTCGCGTTTTTTCCAATGAGACTGTCAAATTTTTTTTCTTTTGTTTACAAACTTTTTCGCGCCATTTTAATCTGAAGGTTTTTTTGCATGATTTAGTGCAATTTCAAGAAATTTATGTGAATTTAAAAGTGAAAAACTAATATAATCTGTGATTTTAATTACAAGCAATTATAAAAGCTTATATTTAACGTTTATATAAAATGTTTTCTCTGCTGATTATGACATTCACGATATGTTTTGCAATAACAAAATACATAGTACTGAATTCGCCTTTCCGCTTGCACTCACCTGTATAAAGTCGCCTTGCTCACACACAAGTGTTTCTACAATATCTCTTTGGAAAACTATCTGTCAATTGAGCTTTTTGACATAACTTATTGGAAAGTTGGGAGTAAATATGTTTCTGTATTTAAAGTTTGTGAAAAGTATCTGTCAAATTATCTCCCGAATAAAAATCATGCGGAGTTTTAAAAAAAGAAAGCCAAATCTTGAAATGGATTTTAAAAGTGCAGAAAAGGTAAGTTATCAAAATTTTTTTTTTAATTGTAGCATATTAAAACACATATTTACACAAAGATTTATTTATTTAATAACTATACAGTTGCAAAGTATAGGATGCACAGCATGGGCGGGGTGACAAAAAACATATGCCCAAGATGGTATTGATAGTGTACTTGTAGCGTCGTTGTGACTAACTATAACGACCTATGCCTTCACATAGGAAGTTGCAGCGTGGTTAACAACGAATCACTTCTAAAAAACTGTAATCCAATGCAGTTAATTGAGGCAAACCGTTAACCAGTGCGAGCGAGACTCTCGAAGACCGAATAACACAAACAACAAGCCTGACCGCACTTAAGAAATAATTACGATGATGCGAGAGCTGTTCTTCAGTCCAGAGCTGCTTTACGTCTGATTTACATAAAGATATTTGAAATTCTTATTTTTGTGAGTAAATATCTTTATTTGTTATATAAAAAGTCCATTCAACAGTATTTCCTTTCAATATTTTGCTAACAAATTGTTTGCAAATTATTAAAAATAAAAACTGTCGAAATTTTTTATGAAACAAATAAATATAGGGTGTTTTTTTAAGCTAGATAGAACTTTAAATTGTAAAAAGTAACACAAAAAATTAAATTTTGATGAAACATTTTTTTTATTTGTTTCAGTATACTCTGACAAATCATCATGAATAGACTCACGCTTGAACAACGCTACGAAATTATCCAAATTTACTTTGAAAATCAGTCCCGTTGTTTTATCGCAAAATTGTGTTCAGCGATGACGCGCATTTTTGGCTTAACGGGTTTGTTAATAAGCAAAATTGCCGCATATGGAGTGAGACCAATCCACAAGAGACCCTACAGACTCCATTACATCCAGAAAAATGCACTGTTTGGTGCGGTTTTCATGCTGGTGGCATCATCGGACCTTATTTCTTCAAAAATGAGGCCGGAGCTCGCGTTACGGTCAATGGAGATCGTTACCGCACCATGATCAATGATTTTTTGTTTGAAAATATGGATGACATTGATCCGGAGGAGATGTGGTTTCAACAGGATGGCGCTACGTGCCATACGGCGAACGCAACCATCGACTTACTGAAATCAAAATTTGGCGATAAGTTGATTTCGAGAAATGGACCTGTCAATTGGCCTCCAAGGTCGTGCGATTTGACACCTCTCGATTATTTCCTGTGGGGCTACGTGAAGTCACTGGTTTATGCTGATAAACCAGCAACAATTGACGCCTTGGAGGCCAGCATTGTTCGTGTTGTTCGTGACATACGGCCAGCAGTGCTCGAAAAAGTGGCCCAAAATTGGACGTCCAGAATGCGCTTCGTCAAGAACAGCCGCGGTGCCCATATACCCGAAATCATTTTCAAATGTTAATGTCACGTATTGATCTTTCGAATAAAAAAAAATTTTGATTACAATTTAATTTTTTGTGTTATTTTTTACAATTTCAAGTTCTATCGGGCTTAAAAAAACACCCTATAGCTGCAAAAACAAGAAATGAGAAATATAAACATAAACAAGACCAAATAATATTTAGAATTTATTTCAGAAAAATCAACGAAACCCAAATTTCAAAAGCATACACAGAAAAAAATAGATGAGATTTTTTTTCAATCAAGTTATGTTAATAATAAAAAAAACCATCAAATTTGTATTGACTCAATTACATTATTATTAATACTCAATTTTTGGAAATATCTCTTAATAAAATGCAATTAATAAAAAGTTTTCCGAATTATTAACTGTTATTCAATAAATAAATTTCAAAGGTTGCCACATAACAGTAAAGAGTTGCTGTTTCTTTAACAATTTATTTTGTTAAGTATATTTTGCAGATTTTACATATTAACAAAAAAAATTTTCAACTCCTTAATTTTTGCTTTTAAGTGAAAAAAGCTATTTCTACTTTATACTTTGAATTATCAATCCGGCAAAAAATCCTTTTCACAGGAAATTTGATAAAAATAGTGCAATTGTTTTTATCAATATGGCATCTATTTTTTTTTTTTGTGTAAGCAAGTGGATTACACATGTGCAAACTTAGAGTTCGCTAGAGGCCAATTCAAGGGCTAAAATAGCTCTAATTTTTGATAGTTTACTAATCTGATGGACTTTTGCTTTAGTGAAAGCAGCTGCTGCCTTTCGGACTAGTTCCTTAAAAAAACACATAATAAGTCTGCATTTTTGGAAACTAAAACCACAACTTAAGATATATAACGAGTGATTTTTTTGCTATTATCTTTTTGGCAACACTAGTTTTGACAGCTCACGCACGTTTTGTATCCTGTGTCACTGTCAAACATCTTCAGTTTGGTCTATAATTTAATCATGAATCGTCTTACAAACGAACAACGCTTGCAAATTATTGAATTTTATTACCAAAATGCGTGCTCTGTTAAGAAAGTTCATCGCGCGCTTCTTCCATTTTATGGTCAGTTTAATCGACCTACTGAGGCTTCTATTCGGGCTATTGTAAAAAAATTTCGCGCCAAATTTACATTGTTGGACATTAAACCACCAACACGCTTACGTAGAGTGCGAACTGAAGAAAATATCGCAGCCGTATCGGCCAGTGTTGGTGATGACCGTGAATTATCGATTCGGCGCTGTTCGCAGCAATTGGGCCTCTGTTACTCCACTACGTGGAAAATTTTGCGGAAGGATTTGGGTGTGAAGCCTTATAAGATACAGCTGGTGCAAGAATTGAAGCCAAACGACCTACCACAACGCCAAATTTTTGGTGAATGGGCTCTTGAAAAGTTAGATGAAGATCCACTTTTTTATCGAAGAATTGTGTTCAGCGACGAGGCTCATTTCTGGTTCAATGGATACGTGAACAAGCAAAACTGCCGTATTTGGAGTGAAGAGCAGCCAGAAGCATTGCAAGAGCTACCAATGCATACACAAAAAACAACCGTTTGGTGCGGATTATGGGCTGGCGGCATCATTGGGCCGTATTTCTTCAAAGATGATGCGAATCACAACGTTACTGTGAATGGTGAGCGCTACCGTGCGATGATAACAAACTTTTTTTGCCCAAAATGGAAGAGCTTGACTTGCATGACATGTGGTTTCAACAAGACGGTGCCACATGCCACACAGCACGCGAAACAATGGACCAATTGAGAGGCGAGTTCGGTGAACAGTTTATTTCACGCTTGGGACCAGTCAATAGGCCGCCCAGATCATGCGATTTAACGCCTCTGGACTATTTTTTGTGGGGCTATGTTAAGGCTAATGTCTATAGCGACAAGTCCGCTTCGATTGACGCACTGGAAGCCAACATTGCCAACATTATTCGTGAGATACCGGCCGAAATGTTGGAAACCGTGTTCTATAAAAATAACTTCTTACAAATCTCATTCCGTTTAGCAGTGAAAAGATAGTAACTTTTCCGTGGTGGAATAGGTATCGATAGTTCTTTTCCCTCAAGTGCGGATATACACATATCAACTAATAAATTAGGAAATATTTTTATGTTTTTTTTAACCAACATATGTATCTTTGTTTTGTTAACTTAAGACCCATTTAGCGCGGGTATGGACGTTGAAAATAATTAATTTTCATCGTCCATATCATTTTATCAAATAAATTACAAAAATAAAATAAAAGCAATACAGCTGTTCATAGCAGTGATGAGAGTTCATAATATTCAGTACATATACAAAAAGTACGAAAATTGTTTAAATGGTACCAAAAATTTCTAAGATTTCTTTTTCTGTCTATATGTCGATATTTCATATGATCTACAACTGGGAAATTCCGTGGGAATGAAGACGTTATCGTTGAAACTGAGGCCTATTTTGAGGTAAAAGATAAATCGTTCTACAAAAGTGGTATTGAAATGTTAGAGCGGCGCTGGAATGATTGCGTTGCTCTTAATGGAGATTGCGTTGATGAATAAAACTAATTTGGAACCAGAAAAACTGTGTTGTCTTTGTTAGGCCTGGGACTTTTCAGTCCATGGTAATATGTTAAAAATAAAATAAAAACTGGGTATTTATGTGTACATACAAATAAAAACTGTACAATTGTTTTCAACAATAAGTGTCATGTTTGAAAAAAGTGCCATAAAAAGCCTCATAAACGTCAAAATAGCGTCACGGTTGCGTTTTGGCTCTGTAGTATCAAAACGAAACGCTGCTCGGGTTCGGTAAGTGTATCCGTAACTGTTGACATTTTGATTTCGTCGTGTTAATAGTAATGCTCTAGCCACAATTCAAATAGGAAACAATCGGTCCAATGACCACTGAAGTAATAGTTAGCCGAAGCTGCTGGGTAAAATATATGCCTATTAAGAGGAAAAATTGGTCGAATACGAACTAGCTTATTCGAGGTGCACTTCGATGGCCGCGGACTTACTAAATCTGTAGTTTCTATTTCTATATCTGCCTTAAGCACCTGCACAGGATGAGCATTTCCAATGCAGACATTTGCAGATTCTAAGGTGATGAAGAGGAGTCATTGGAGCTTTTAATCATCCACTGTGGAGCACTAGAACACAGAAGATATAGGCTACTACAAGCTCATATTTTAAGTGAATGTGACTTAGTATCACTCCCAATGAAGGAGCTTGTCCGTTTTCTTGACATACTTAGCCCGTAATGGGGCAAGGGGAAGCTCAATAGATCAACACTGGTCGCAGTGCAAGTGGCCGATGAGGCCCATATCCTATACAATAATAATAATACTGTTGTTTCAGTTTATACTTTGGCATCTTATATCAATTTTAGCACGCTTATATTAGTTTCATTTGTATATTTGTTTGTATGTTTGAAACACTCGAAACCACGCCATATTAGGGATTATTACAAATGTAGATATATAAAATTGTTTATAAAGCGTGGCCGGCTTAATGCGAAAGTAGAACTTGTCGTATTGCTTACGAGGAAGTGGGAGGATTTTGGGTATTCCTGAAGCCAATTTTAGGAATTTCCAAAAAAAAATTCGGAGCCACTTCGTTAACGTAATTGGAACCGGTTTTTCATATTCGGTGCGCTTTTTTTGCCGTGGTACATGCATCCAAACTATAAACGGTCATTCGGTTTAGTGCGAAAATTGCCGTAATTCTTTTGAGGAAGCCGACTTTGGGAATTCCCAGAAAGTAACCGTAACCGCTTTGCTAACCGAATCGGAACCGGGTTTTCATATTCGGTGCGCGTTTTGGCCGTGGAACGTATATCTGAACTATTAACGGTCATTCGCCTTAGTAAGAAAATTGAAGTTGTCATATTGTTTCCGGGGAAGAGAGGCATTTTTGCGATTTCTAAATCCGATTTCAGGAATTAAAAAAAAAAAAACTCGGATCGTGTTATATGGATCTGCTTATATGGCGAATTAATTTGATATCGAAACGCGTTTTTCAGTTTTTTAAACTATATTTATATATCAATGCAACAATTATATTTTGTGTAATCGTGCTTTCTACTCTTCTTAGTAGTGGAAGCACAAGTATATAAGTGGACAGGCATATTCCTAACGATGAGTAGTTGAACTTCATTATAAATATTTCGGAAATATCAGCTAGATAAAAATTTACGCTTCATTACAAATTTCCTTGGAGATTTTGACATCGCAGCTGAAAAATTTGCTTTTATTTTATGATGTTATATTTTCTTAACTGGATTAATCATTTAAGTTAATCCATTATATTAAAAATAAGTTTCCTTTTCCCTTGCCAATAAAGTAGAAAAAAATTTCAAGCATTAACAAAACCATTTACATCTGATTTTTTTGCGTTAAAAATTTAAATAATTGTTTTGCAAAATCTGCTGTATGAAAAAATACCTGTTGCGGATCCTTTGCCGTCATTATCAACCACTTATGGCCAATGGTCATATAAATTTGTTGCTTCACAATGTGTTTTGACCTCTTTTTTTTATTGTGTATGTATCGTTACATAAAATGGAATCAATTAAATATTTGTACGGTGTTAAAAGCACAAAGTAAACAAAAAAAAAATATAAAAGAAAATTTTGTATGGACGTTAAAAGACAATTACGCCGCGTACATTTGCCGATTTTTTTTTACCTGTTTGTTTTCGAGCAGAGTTCTGGCAAGATTTGATAAAAAGAAGGGGTATAGAAAAGCCGCGATTCGGCGCTGGACAACGTAAATAAAGAGTACCAAAAAAAAAAAGGTAAAATGATGTTGTATTCAATAACGACATTTCAATACCCTTCACCAAGTTATTGTTGGCATTAGCAAATGCCAATCCAAACTAACCCTTCATTCATTCATCATCCGAAGTTTCGCAGTTCATTAAGAAAAATCAAAATTTGATTAGAAAAATTGCTTTTGAGGGGCTTACATCTTTAAGTTTGCAACACTGTTTTATTTTATACTCGACAAAAAAGCTTTTTAAAAGAATTTCTTTTATTTGTTGACTCTTAGTAATATTAAAGCCCAGTTCAGACTATTATACTTTGTATTAATACTTGTCAAAAATTCAAATAATACGTGCAAGTCTGATAGTCTGAATGTAATCCGTCATACATACGAAAAATAATACGATAAAAATTTGACATCCCATACGAAACTTTTGAAACTTTGAAACTTTTCAAAACGATAATACTTTACATTGGATCAGGGTTGTGTTTTTTAGCAAACCAGCTAATTAAAAATTGAGTAGTCGGCTATTTCGTAGCCGGTGGGGTGCCGTCACTGATAGTATTTTTTGTCGTTATAAAAAAGCTTAAAATTTGGAATTTAGCTGTCATTTATAAATGTATTTCGCTCATGCTATATTTAGAACATAAAATATGTTTGTGCTATTGAATTTGGATGTGTTATACATAATTATTATTTTAACTGTTGAAGAATTTCGCGCGCTGGCACGTCTATCGCCTACGACGAATAGCGCACCTGCCGCCGTGGAAAGTTTTATGATGGCACATCTATGTTGGTTTATATCAAGTGTGATGGTGCAAAATCTAATTTACGTTAGACTTTTTGACAGTCGCAAGAAATGTGTTTAGACTTTTATCTCACAAAATCTAATGAAAGTATTTATACTTGTATAATAATCTGATTGGGCCTTAAATAAATAAAGCAATAAGGTATGAACATAATTTTTTCATTAATGCACTATATCAGTAAAATCACGTTTCTAACGTTCTGATGGCGACAACCTTGCTTCTTTTTCAAGCGAGCCACAAAACTTAAGGATGCTATGCACCAGAGAGTTTATATCTCAAATCCTAACGAAGGTGTCTAAAAGCCAGTTCAGAGCGGGCTGAAATAGGGATGACACGATCCGAGTAAATACAAGTAAATACTCGATACTTTTCTGTCGTTACCAGATACTTTTGGTATCGATGCTTTACTATCGAGTACCAAGTAAGTATCGGTCAAAAATACTCGGTATCGCTTAGAAATACTCTTTTCTTATTATGCTAGAACTTACGAAAACAATTTTTAGTGCGAACAATTTTTGTTTGTTTCATCACACACTAGGTTAATTTACCTTGCATTTAGATATACGAGTAATCTCATGCGAGTGCTAAATATGTATTATCAACGAAAATTTCTTCGAAAAACTCGAATCTCTTGCAATTGTCATTTCTGTCTACACATGCGAGTGAGAGTTCATTTTAAATTTGTCGTTAGCACGTGAACTTCAAACAATTTGTTTCCTTCATATATTTTGTTTCTTTGGCTGTCTTTATAAACTGGAGTTGCCGTGTTCTTCACTTGAGAATATTTTTAGAAAATAGTTGTCATTAATTTGTATTATCATTATATTGTTGATGCTAACGCCCCCCGGGGAACAGGTTTTGCCTTGGCGTTTCCTAACTTAGGCGCTCTGTTTTTCGGGGAAAAGAGGGGAAGGGGTCTCTCGTTTGTAGCGGCAAACAAAACTCTAGGAAGCCGCATGACTTATGTTGTGTTGGCTTCCGAAACCCTTACCAAGGGTATAAATTGGCAGAACGGGGATCAGCATGGCCCCCGGGAAGTTCTGCTTGCTGTTCGACCCGGGCTGATCAGGGTTGAGGTGCCTACCTTGGCTGAAACGTTCTGGCTGTGGTTGAAACCTAAAACGCAGGAAGGGAGTGTTAGTATCCTTGATAATTGTTTGGTGATGGCTTTTTTCGAGGGCTAACAATCTACCGAGGAACTGTTGCCTATACAACAGATACGTGTACTGTAAGGAACCAGTGGTGGTGGTTGACGGGTGAGTTGGTTTAAGGGCTGATGCTCTTAATGGGCTTCGGCCTACCAACTCATTAAGCCTTGTCCTCCATTGATTGCTGGGAAATTGCATACATGAGGGATTAGAAAGCCCGAACTCCTCAACAAGAAGTTGTCATATGACCGCAATCATATGACCAGAATTGCTACCTGTGTGAGCCTAGCAAGCCACACGGGGGCGGTGGTGAATCGTGAAAAATTCACTTCGTGGAACTGATCCACCATCAGGTTAGGCCGTCAAGGCAGGTACTGATGTAAATCATTTTCACTGTTGTTGATGCTAACGCTTTATAATTTAAACATTTCTATCTATAGTATTAGTTTTAATAAATTAACATACAAACTAGCTAAAACTTAGGTTTTAATTTTATAATGACCCTGTTGATTTGTTCAAAATTATTTACACGGTAACACTGTTTGTTTGTTTGTTTGATATTTGATTGCATGAAAGTGCCAAAAAATCAGTCGCATGCAAATTTAGCTGCGAGTAGACCTTCGAGTGCGAAAAATGTGAATGTGGTAGTAAAGAAATGTGAGTGTATTGAGTTTTTCGAACTCTTACTCGTATGTCTAAACACTGGGTTATCTGCTGTATTTTATATGCATACACAACTTATATGCATACAATCTTCAGGCTAGAACTCTGTGATTTTATCAAAGATTATACCAATGATAAATTGTTTTACATCGAAGTTTTCTTCCTCCATTAATCTGTCACACAGTTACATGGCAAATTATTTGGTGAATGCACCAGACGAATTGTTTTGAAAGAATTCCATATTTTTTAAAATCTTCGCTTCCGTGATCCCAATTAAGACACTTCAATTTCAGCTAGTGGATCAAAAGATGAAGTCCATAGCGAAGATTTTGGTTTTTGGCTCGATTTTTGCCGCTATCGTATGAAGAAATCGACCGATACAAGTATGTATCGATGCTTTTTCTTCGATACCGAGTGGGTGTCGGTACTTTGCGATCGATACCGTATTGAGTATAAGCATCGATACCCTGATGGTAATGTTTCATCCCTAGGCAGAAACCACACTTAGAGCTAAAGAGAATAAATACTGAGTTGATCTCAGCGTTTAGAACACATACAGGAACAGTTGTGAAATCGATTTATATCAGCACCTGCCGTTACGGCCTAATCTTCCCTCGCTCATACAGAACGCAAATTTTTGCTATAAGTTTGTGGCCTTATAGCTGAACGCCTTGCTTAAGAGTTGGAGCTTTCTTGTCCCTCTTGTATGCAATTTACCAACAGTTGGTAGGCCGAAGCCCATTAAGAACATCCCCGTCTAACATTCACAGCTTGCTTACATTACAGGTACCTATTGCAGGACAACAGCACCCCGGAGGGTTGTTAGCCCCCGAGAACCGGCATGCACCAAAATTATCAGTGAAACTAATTCCCCTTTCGGCCATTTAAGTTTAAACAAAAGCCCGAACGTTTTAGCAAGGCAGGCACCTCAACCATGATGAGCACCGAGAGATCTGCTGATTTCCGTTCTGTCAGTTTAAACCCTTGGTACGGATTTCAGATATCCAACACAACATAAATCATGCGGCTTCTTAGAGTTTTGTTTGCTACAACAGACGAAAGACTCCTTCCCCTCTATGCCCTAGAAAACAGAGTACTCTGGTGTGGTCTACGCCAAGGCAAAACCTGTTGCCCGCGGCGATCATTGTTACTACAATCGAGTTTGCTCTAACGAGATTAGGGTTTTTGTTACAGAAATCTACTTATATTTATGTAATATGGGGTGGCTGATCACATTTGCTACATTAAGAAACTCAAATAACTTTTTGTAAAGTTTATGTAATTTATTTTTTAAAAATTCATTTGAAAAAAAATACATTTTTCTTAAAGTAATTCATTAAGTTTTGAAAATAATTGAATTCAAATGTCCTCCTCGTTGACACATGTACGGCATCTTATCAAAAAGTTATTCATTACTGTTTGGAGCGTTGCAGCGGGAACTGTCTGAATTACCGTTCGAATTGATTGCTTTAAATCATCCAAATTTGTTGGAGTGCAGTGAGGTCAGGAGACCTGGGAGGCCAACGGAATGTGGAGTTTCTTGAAATTAATGTATTGGAAAATTTTTGCCTCAATTCTGTCATAACAGGCGTGGCTATGTGACAAGTTGCCCCATGTTGTTGAAGCCAATCAGAGTTGAAAGGGACTCTCTTTTGGCGAAATTCTGGAAAGATAAACTTTTTCAACATCTTTAAGTAACGTCTCCGATGACCGCAACAGTAAGTCTGTTTTCTTCGATAAAGTAAAGCCCGACAATGAACCTTGAAGAAACTTCGCACTACACTGTGATGCGAAGTGGATGTAATTGCATCTAATGGAGTATCTGTGGTTTAGAATTACTCCATATTCGACGATTTTGTTTATAAGCAATGCCGTTTAAAGCAAAATGTGCCTCGTCAGACGTTTTCATCCTCTGACACCATTTGATCTTCTCACAAAACTCCAAGCGAATCCAGAAGTCTCTAGGGTTCAGTTTGTTTGTTAATTGAATCTTATGTGAAAATAAATATAAATCTTGGTGCAAAATTGTCTGCAGTGAGTGTCTGCTGACACCCATTTGAGCAGATAAGCTCCTTGTCGAAACTCTAGGATTGGATTGTATGGCAGCAGCTACAGCAGCGATAGTTTCCTGCATCTGAATTGAGGGATCTCGATGATAAGGCCTTCTTGCGAATGTGACACGCTCGGCAAAATTCTTTACTCCATCTGCTAGGAGGAGTGCCGCCAAACGTGCTCCTATATACTCTTTGGACGGAAACAACGGACTCTAAAGCGTGAAAGCATTGCACAATTCATATTCTTGTTTCATTTTCCCAATTCTCCATTTTAGTTAAACTTAAAGATCAATCTACAAAATACAATAAAAATAGAACAGGTTAGTTACACAGAAAATAAATTATTACGTTTTCTTTGGTAGCACCTTTCATCAGCCACCCTGTAGATTGTTCAGTGCCCAGTCATATGTGTCGATTGCCCAGGGAATTGTATTACAAAGATAATTCGTTTTACATCCATACTCTTCGTCTGCGAAAAAATTTGCCTGCAAACATGCTTGCTGTCAACGCTGTCAACTCGGTGCGTTTCGTACCGTTTTTGATGCTTTTTAAAATTATTTATGCGAAAAATTCTTTAGTGGGTGCGGGGTGCGCTTTTTTTTTATTTTGGTGGTACAAGATCAAATTCATTCAACTTTTTGTTTTAACGTAAGAAAAAAGTTTTATCAAGTGTCCAAAATTTTTAACGTTTCATTCTGCAAGGAAAACGTACCATGTTATATACACAAAATAAGACAATCTTGCTGTTGTATATTATACACACTCTCGAAAAACGAAACATTTCGTTTTATAAAATTTGCTGCTTTTAGAGGGTGTTTTGCTATAAACGATCAAGCCAAGTTTGTCAAATATTGCAATAAATGCAGTCTCTGAACAGACAAGTTCGTATTTATGATGGCTCGTGAATTCGTTACGGGTTTGGTAATTAAGAAATGGCCAAATTATTAAATAAATTATAAAGTTTTTCCAAAGCGTTTGCATTAAATATTGACCACGGTAAATTTCATATTTTATATGTTAAAATTTTGGTAAATTTTCGTATATTTCAATAAATTCGTTTAAAGACACCTGTGCTTGATAGAACTGCTATTAGTCGAATTTGAAGGCTTGTGGTACGATTCTGTAACTTTTAATGCTCCGATAATCGTAAAGATTGTATGCTCCTGATGTATAATTTTGACGGTTAGCAGGTATTTTGGGTCCCTGATAATAGGCAGTAAAAGTAACAGCTGATTTCGTTCCACAGCAGATATAATTAAATGATATTGCTTAATATTAAATTTGAATTGGAAATTATCGTTATTATTATTGCAAAGGTAACATTATCTTAATAAAACTAATGGTACTAGTCGTACTAGAGGCCAAGTTTGACAAACACGAATTACAGCTATTGAACGATTTTGATGGCATGCCATCAGACAGTGCTATCAGATCCAGTTTGGTTGTATAGTAGTCGCTTAAAAAGCTGTTTCAGTATCGCGTTTTTTATATACTTCTTAAAATATAAAATAGGTTTTTAAAAATGAAAGAAAAAATATAAAAATTTCGGTGCGTTTTTGCTGAAATAACGAGCTTTTTTCCCCATTTTGGTGCGTTTTGTAATATCAAAGTTGACAACGCTGCTTGCTGTCTGCTACTATATAACGAAGTAGAAATTAAATGTCCATAAACCAGCTTTTCTGCTAAACATAAACTTTTTTCTTAGATCCTTTACCATGTACTGCATATGTAGGACCTATCCCCTGAGTTCTGGACTAAGATGAGTTCTTTCAGTGAGTAGCTGTGTCACATTGAATACGTCGTTTGTCATGCGCTGCCCTTTTCAACTGAAATATACCTGTTGTCGTTTGAGTTTTATCACATTTCACCCGTCTCCGCCAATACAAAGTACTCGCACAAAAGTTGAGCAGCTTTTAAATGTGTTTTGATTTAGCGTGTGATATTCTTCGTTTGGCTAAGTATTCGTCGTTACGTTAATGTCCGCTTAAATAGCCGACATATGGCGTATTACGTACGTCATATGCATTTTTACACGATTTTCGAGGATCTTTTCTCTGATTTTATTTTTAATGTCCGAGGGTTTCCTGTGCAAGCCAGCTACCGGGTGTAGCGTAAAAGATACTTTTATTTTTGTATTTTTTTCCTTTTTTATATGCACGTTTTTTTATTTTTGTTTTCTTTTGTTTTTGTTCAATTGTTTTGGCTAGATTTTTTTCGTATTAATACAATTTTGTTTGGTCTTTACAGTGATTACCTCCGTGTTGTTAGTAACACATGTTAATTAACATGGCTTTGTGGTTAAGTGTAGTATAGTGTTGTTGTTATTTGCTTACAGCATTAGCCTCTTTACATACATTCATATGCACGCACAACGCATTTTTTCACATAAACACACACACACACACACACACACACATTTCGGCATTACCACATGAAGAATTTCCTCGAAAGGATATCAATTTTTGAAGACTTCAAATCGTGGAAAAGCTGCAAAAAAAAAAATAAATGTTATTTTAAGGGTTTATGTTTTCATGTTAATCGCAAATTAAATGGACAAAACGGTTTGGAAGAGCATCATTGGAAGGGGTCTTGCAAAGCATTAAAAACATTTTTATTGAATACTGGCAGATTTGTAAAGGATTTAATGTTGCTTTTTACAGGCGTTAAAAAAGTCGCCAGAGCAAAAAAGTCTACATTGTTGTTTTATTCAAATTTTACAAATGACCATGTTTTTAAAAGAAATTGAGTGTTTTTGTGAGTTTGGAAATACAATGGGAATGAAAAGGATTTGGGGCAGTTCAAAGCTCAAACCAATTTATTGATTTATGGCGCTTTGCAATAAACGGATGATTGAAGAGGGGCAAAATGTCTAAAATAGTAATTTCTATCTTTTTAGTGGATTCAGTTCAAACTCATAATTAACTCCGAGAAGAAGTGTACAGATATTCCACCAGAGTGTACACGGATTGCTGGAGAATGAATAACGATAATGGCTTTGGAGTACTCTCTCATCGTCTACCTAATGAATGTGGTGTTTTGCAGTGATGGCAGCCTGTATTTTACTATTTGTGCATAATCAAGTAGCACTTCTCGTACTAAGACAGTGTGAGTACGAGCTGTCAAGGCTGGACCGTCTATATAACATCACTTTAGTTAGTGTTCCTGCAATTAGCGATAAACGCGCAGACGAGCTAAAAAGGGGTTCTAGTTTGGACATACTCCTCGCGGAATCAGTCGGAGGTACGATGGGTTTTATTAAGCATTGACAAAGACGAACATATCAAATTTCTAGCAGTGATAAAAATATAAAAGAAATAAAAAGATAGTTTTATATTTCTCTATACAAACTGTTCGAAAAATTGTTAATGGCGAAGTTGTCTCCAATACTGAATGATGTGTGATCATCAATTTGGCTTTCGGGCTAAACATAGCACCATAGAACAAACACATAGACTAGTCAATGTCATAAGACAGACTTTTGAAGTTAAAAAGTATTGTTCAGCTCTATTCATCGACATTTCCCAAGCTTTTGATAAAGTGTGGCACGACGGATTGATGCACAAATTAAAGTTTAACTTACCTGCAAACACTCACACCCTTCTGGAAAGCTACTTATGCGACCGGAAATTTGTTATCAAAGAAGGTTATAAGTCTCTCACAGTCAAACGGAGCAGGAGTACACCAAGGTAGCATTCTAGGACCCACTCTATAGTAGATTTACGCCTCTGACGTGCCAACGTGATCCGGTATCCATACTTCAACTTTTGCAGATGGCACATCTTTTTGCAAAGTTCATGAAAACCATCAAGAAGCTTCACGAAATTTGCAGCAGTATATTTCAATATTAGAGTTAGAAAATAAAAGTCAATGAACAAAAGTGTACTCACGTTACATTCACACTAAGTAAACAAACATGTTCGGCTATCCCAATTGATAATTCACCTATTCTGCAGCACAATGACCTTAGGCTAACGTGGAAGCCGCACATTGATGCGAAAATCACTCAGTTGAAACTAAAAGCAGTGCAATTAAATTGGCTTATAGGCAGAAATTCGACATTGATTGCAAACTTTTGTTATATAATGCAATTTTAAAGCCTATAAGGTGCTACGGAACCCAATTATGAATAGCATTGAAAAAATTCAAAGACGACAAAACCAAATTCTTCGAACGAGTACTGCAGCTTCATGGTACACAGATCACAAGGATCTGTGTGTTCCGCTGGTAAAAGACGAATTTTCTAAGTACGCGACAAGGTATATCAGTAAACTGGAACTTCACCCAAATCCACTTGAACGTAACATACTTACAGCTATGGACATATAAATGGCACAAACTCCAATTACGCATAAATTCACGCGCTTTACACCAAAAAAGTTTCAAAAATACAAGTTTTTTGTTTTCTTATTATTTGTCGTAAGATTAATTATCTCAACAACACTCAAATGTTCCGTTATATTTCGTTAATAGTTCACCGTTATATTTTTTTTATAAAAAGTGCTAATTTTAAGTGGACATATAAATGGCACAATTTACTTAAAAAAGGTAGTTCTCGCGAAAATTTATTTCAAACCACTTCTTATTTTTCCTAGTTAAAAAATAATTGTAAAGAGTGAAAATTTTTTAAAAATGGGTTCAGGCAAACATACAACAACTGAGGAAAGGCGAATAATATGGAAACTGCATGAAGACGGAAAAAAAGGTTCAGAAATTGCTGAAGTAATGAAAGTTTCTAGAAAAAAAGTGTATAACGTAATCAAATCATGTGTTGAGAACCCCGATGTATTGATTAAGGGTTAAACTCGAAAGTCAAGGCCTGGAAAAACAAATGTGCGTACGGATGGAGCTATTGTCAGAATGGCGAAAATTGATCGATTTAAGTCCTCACGACAGATAGCATCTGAAATTAACGAATATTTGGGCGCGGAAATATCTAGCAGACTTGTTAGAGGAAGATTAAATGAGGAAAATCTCTTTGGGCGAATTTCCAGAAAAAAGCCACTCCTCTCAAAAAAGAATATTTCCAAACGACTAGTCTTCGCCAGAACGCACAAAGAAAAACCTATTAGTTTTTGGAAAAACGTATTATGGAGTGATGAAATTAAAATAAATAGAATAGGACCAGATGGCAGAACCTTTGTACAACGTCCTAAAGGACAAGAATACAATCATCGGTTCACTCAGAGGACGGTAAAATACGGCGGAGGTAGCATTATGGTATGGGGTGTATTTTCTTGGCGTGGCGTGGGTCCTCTTGTAAAAATTAATGGGAAAATGAACAAGTTTCAGTACCTAGACATTTTAAAAAACCATATGGAACCATACGCTTTCGATTCGATGCCAATTAAGTGGAAATTCATGCAAGACAATGACCCCAAACACTCTTCCAACCTAATAAAAAATTGGTTTAGTGCAAAGCAGATCGACGTTTTGGATTGGCCAGCCCAGAGTCCTGACTTAAATCCAATAGAAAACCTTTGGAACGAAGTCAAGGTTGTAATCGCGAAAAAAAAATTATAAAAATATGGACGATTTGTGGTCAGCCACGCAAGAAGCTTGCTATGCCACACCCAAAGCAAAATGCCAAAAACTTGTAGAAAGTATGGATCGTAGGTGCGAAGCGGTCATCGGAAATAAAGGTTACAGTACCAAATATTAACGGTAAAATACTTTCACATACCAAAAACCCAAATAATTCAATACTAAAATCATTTTTTTCTTATATATAGATATTGTGCCATTTATGTGTCCACTTTTTTTCACTGGTGTTTTTTTCTTTTAATAATAAAATTTTTTTTAACTAATAAATTTTCATTTTAGTTCTTATCAATAATAAATATACTTAATAACTCTTAGAAAAAAACTAAAAACTTGTTGCTTGTTAATTGTTTTTACCCAATAGTAGCATACGAATGAACTCTCTGTAAGATGTGCCATTTATATGTCCATAGCTGTAATTTTGGCCGCCACTCTCGGTTGAGAAGAACGTTAAGTAAGTGATTTTACCGATATTATTTCCGCAAAATAAAATTTTTTTGTCTAGCATTGGCCCCCCAGGGAAACAGGTTTTGCCTTGGCGTATTCCTAACTTAGGCGCTCTGTTTTTCGGGGAAAAGAGGGGAAGGGGTCCCTCGTTTGGTGCGGCAAACAAAACTCTAGGAAGCCACATGACTTATGTTGTGTTGGCTTCCGAAACCCTTATCAAGGGTATAAATTGGCAGAACGGGGATCAGCATGGCCCCCGCAAAGTTCTGCTTGCGGTTCGACCCGGGCTGATCATGGTTGAGGTGCCTACCTTGGCTGAAACGTTCTGGCTGTGGTTGAATCCTAAAACGCAGGAAGGGAGTGTTAGTATCCTTGATAATTGTTTGGTGTGTGGCTTTTTTCGGGGGCTAACAATCTCCCGAGGATCTGTTGCCTATACAACAGATACGTGTACTGTAAGGAACCAGTGGTGATGATTGACGGGTGAGTTGGTTTAAGGGCTGATGCTCTTAATGGGCTTCGGCCTACCAACTCATTAAGCCTTGTCCTCCATTGATTGCTGGGAAATTGCATACAGGAGGGATTAGAAGGCCCAAACCCCTCAACAAGAAGGTGCTCATATGACCGCAATCATATGTTCAAAAATCAAAAACAATCTTACGCTCATTAGTTTAGTCGTTAACGATATAGGGTCGAATGAACATGCGCACGGGGGTATGAATTTATTCCTTGTGTTTTTTCTGTATTTTGCGTTTTTTTCTATTTTTCACATTAAATTTATTAGAAAAACCAAAAACATAATCTAATATATTTATTCATTACTTTTACTTAAATTTGAAAAAATTTTATGTAAACCGATTTTTTTGATTTGCGCGCTTTTTTCCCAGTGCAAATTTATCTACACTCAGAGCGTATGGATTTCTCTTTGGGCATCACTAAAATACATACGTATTATTATTGCGTGAGAAAGAAACTACGTATTTTTGGTCACATTTGCACACTTTGCATTACGCATAGTGAAAGCTCGACAATAGAATAAAAGCAGGGGCTGCGTTCTGTAATTCTCGCCACGAGAAACTTTCCGACTGAAACGTGTGAAATGAAACAACATTCTCATACAAACAAACAGCTGCTTTTCTCACTAAACTGTAGCTATCACTTGTTTTGGTGAGTGATAGCTGTCACGTAAATAAATTCTTCACTGTTTTACAGAAAAACTGTATCTGTAGAACTTTTGCGAAAAAATATAACGCTTTCAATTGTCATTATTTCTCGCAAATAAAAAGGCGGTGAGTATTTCAAAAAAAAAAAAATCTCCCATGTTCCATAAGGCGTCATCGTCGTCACATGAAGTCGACACAAACATTTTTTCATTTATATTCTTGTTGCCAAAAACAATTGAATGTTGCCGACAGCTTCAATCTGTTGCTTAGGGCTAGGAAATATCGAAGGTCTATCAAGAAATACATAATTGCTGTCGAAGACGAATCTGCAACCGAGTGTTTTTGATGTCGTCTTGATGTAACGACGATGACGCCTCTTGAAATATGGGGGAATAATCAGCATAAAATGGATAACAATACTGAAAAAGTATGTATTTTGCTGTAAATTAAGTTTAGTATAGATACATAGTTTATAACGATCGTTTTTTTTTTAACTTTTTCATTCATTTTTCTATTCTTCGCACGCCAACCTTTAAGGGTTTATATGTATAGGTTTGTGATTCCTTTTGTAATTTCTACAATTTTAATTTCCGACCTAATAAAGTATAATGTAATACTTTTATAACGTTTCTTTCACTATTCACTACTTGCAATTTACTTCGTTTTTTGATTTCAATAAATTTTGTGCACAAAAATTTTTCAATAAAAAATCGGTTTAGGCTATATTTCGGGTATATATGGACCGATACCGAAAATTTCCATTTTCTGTATTATAGTAACCTCCTTATATAACCAGAACTGCTTTTAAATAAAAACATGCTGAAGTTCGCTTACGCGACATTTTCATGAAATACCCGGTTTAGACTATATCTCGGGTATATATGGACCGATATCTGATTTTTTTTGCGTTGTAGTCACCATGCTTAATAATTGTGTGAACTTTGAAGCAAAACAACTAACTTTTTTTTTTTTTAAATGGTCATACGAAATTGCAAAAAATAGCTTTTTTCGGAATTTTGAATATATCTCAGCTATACGTGGACCGATATTACTGAATTCCAATAGTAAACCCACAAATCGATGGGGTAATAGAACGGTGGAATAAAAAAGTTTCTATGTCTAATTGTTTTCTCAGAAACGGTATTTCAGCGACCGACAGACGGACAACGCTTAATCGACTTTTCCATTAATTCTGATTCAGAATACATATACTTTCTAGGTCGCAAATAAAAATTCTAGAAATTCCAAACGGAATCACAAACTTATGTATACCCGTAACATTTTTGTGAAGGGTATAATAAACACGTGTACACAGCTTGCTACATATTCGGGTGCAATTTGGTTTCATATGAATTTGATTAATGAACATAAATGCTCCTAAAATCTTCACTCTGGCATCGCTGCTGTGCTGATTGTAGAAATTGTTGCATACCCTTAGGCTGTGCTGTTTTGAAAAACAAGGTAGCTGTTGTTGGTATTTACGGTATTTTATATGATCTATTCTTATTGCAATGGAACTTTTCCACTGAAAATATAAATTTGATATCTTTTGTATAGGGTGTTTTTTTAAGCTAGATAGAACTTTAAATTGTAAAAAGTAACACAAAAAATTAAATTTTTATGAAACATTTTTTTTATTTGTTTCAGTATACTCTGACAAATCATCATGAATAGACTCACGCTTGAACCACGCTACGAAATTATCCAAATTTACTTTGAAAATCAGACCCGTTGTTTTATCGCAAAATTGTGTTCAGCGATGAGGCGCATTTTTGGCTTAACGGGTTTGTTAATAAGCAAAATTGCCGCATATGGAGTGAGACCAATCCACAAGAGACCCTACAGACTCCATTACATCCAGAAAAATGCACTTTTTGGTGCGGTTTTCATGCTGGTGGCATCATCGGACCTTATTTCTTCAAAAATGAGGCCGGAGCTCGCGTTACGGTCAATGGAGATCGTTACCGCACCATGATCAATGATTTTTTGTTTGAAAATATGGATGACATTGATCCGGAGGAGATGTGGTTTCAACAGGATGGCGCTACGTGCCATACGGCGAACGCAACCATCGACTTACTGAAATCAAAATTTGGCGATAAGTTGATTTCGAGAAATGGACCTGTCAATTGGCCTCCAAGGTCGTGCGATTTGACACCTCTCGATTATTTCCTGTGGGGCTACGTGAAGTCACTGGTTTATGCTGATAAACCAGCAACAATTGACGCCTTGGAGGCCAGCATTGTTCGTGTTGTTCGTGATATACGGCCAGCAGTGCTCGAAAAAGTGGCCCAAAATTGGACGTCCAGAATGCGCTTCGTCAAGAACAGCCGCGGTGCCCATATGCCCGAAATCATTTTCAAATGTTAATGTCACGTATTGATCTTTCGAATAAAAAAAAATTTTGATTACAATTTAATTTTTTGTGTTATTTTTTACAATTTCAAGTTCTATGGGGCTTAAAAAAACACCCTCTATATGTTCTTTTTTTTACATTTATTTTCTGTTTAGCTTTCTTAAAAAGTACTCGTAAGTCCTTATTTAGAGAAAGGGTAGTTTTTCAAGTGAATACATAATTAAAACATTTTCAGTTCTACTATTTAAATAACATTGTTTTATTTTAATATCTAATTTTATTTTTTGTAAAAACTTGTAGGTAAGTATGTTGAAAATGATATGAGCAAAACTGTATACCAATATTAGTAACCAGTCATGGCAAAAATACCAAATTGCTTCGAAGAAGAAAGGAAGATAATCATTAATCTCAGCGGCTGTGTGAAAACAGTGAATGAATTTTCTTAATTGCTTGTTTGCTCTAGAGGAAAAATTTATAACACAATGAAAAATTTTGATAACCTTAGGAGCTTGTATAATGTACCCAGAGCCTGCAAAGCTCCTAAAACCACAGCCTGAGATGATAAAATAATCGTGCAGACCTCCAAAGCTGACCGATTTAAAAGTTCTAAACAGTTAAAAGTTGTATTAGAGTCATCATATGATATCCATAAAATCCATATCTAAAACTATTAGCCGGTGGCTAAATGAAAGTGCCTTACGTGAATGCATCGCACAGTAAAACTTTCGATTCCAAAAACATATTTTAAAATCCAGATTGGATTTTGTCAGAAAATCATTAAGAAACCAATAAAATTTTGGAAAAATATTTAATGGAGTGACAAATCCAAGTTTTGCAGATGGGAATCAATATGTACGGCGTCTAGTTAACCATTAACACAATCTCAGATATACCATCAAAGCAGTAAATTAATTTACTATCAAGAATATTTTAATTATATGGCCACACTAAATGTTTTGCGTAAAACACGTGTTGTCGAGTAAAATACCTAAGTGGAAACACACTATACGTAAAATGTTATCGTATAAATGAAAGAAAGTGAGCGAAACGGTTTTCCTCATACGGCAAGGCAATAACTTTCCAGTTGGATACAAAATGCTTATTAGAATACGATCAAACTTTATAATGTTATACCATTCCCGACTACAAGCAACGAAACTGTCGTATATTTCTGATAAGTAAAGTGTTGATTTTTTATTAATTTATTTTGCCATAATTATGGATTCTACCTTCCCCTACCTTTCCTCGCCAGTTAACAATTTCAACTGACGCTAGACACTACCAGATGACACTGGCTGCATTCATTTCTATTTAAGTTTTTCTCTTTAAGGGAAAAAATATACTCTTAAAAAACTGAGCACAACAGGCAGAAAAAAAAACTGTATGAACTCATTCTTTTTTTTTCCTGTTTTATTTTTTAGGGGTTGCTAGACGGACATTTAATCCTTTTTTATTTGTTTCATGTTTGTCTTTTCCTGTAGGGGTAAAAGCAGTAAATGTTTTGAGTGTTAATTGCGAAAAGTTTCGAAGCATCATTTTTCATTTGTTTTGAGACCCTGCTGACTGACGTGCCTTGGAACTCTGCGCTGTTGTCCGTTCAAGTGTTGAAAAAATCTATTCATATACCCATTAAGCAAAAAAAAATATATAAATAAATAAATGATAATGGAAGTGCAAATTGAAACTTAAATGTTACAAATAAATTTCTTATTAATAACACAAGAAAATTAACAATAAATTTGAGGCATTATTAAATGACTAAAATTTGTTAAGCTTTTATTTTACTTTTTAACTTAATAACAACGTTTTTTTCTTTTTCATAATTTTTTTTTTAAATGTATAAAAAGATTTTAATTTTTTTTTTAATTAAACTTTAAAATGAATTTAACATTTTGGTGTAACACAAGAACTAGATAACGTGGAAGTTATTTGCCAGTATGTAATTTGTTATGCAGCTCGTTTACTAGAAGAACATCATAACTCAAAAAACAAATTTGAAATTTTTTAGTTTTCCTACACATCTTACTGGCAATTTCATCTATAGCCAGTCTTATTGTTGAGCTGATTAAACTTTTAGAGAACGGGTGAAGTTCGCTAAAACTTGATTAATTTGCCTAGAGGAAATTGGGAGTTAGAAAAGTTACGAAAATACCTTTTAAAGGCGTCAGTTTTAAAGTCATTTAAATGAATGATTTAATTAAAATTATGCACAGTTATGATATTGTTTTAGTAAATGAGCAAGATATAGTTGCCAAGAAACCGGCCTTTGTGTAGAAGATCTTTGGATTCTCTACACGTCCCAGCTATTGAGTCTGTTGCTCAACTACTTGGTATAAGTGACTATTTGTCAACATCAATTTCTTGGAAAAAAAAGCATCGGATGCCTCGTACTTAATACCTATGAAAAATAAGAATTGTGAACGATGATAATTCTTAAACGATATTTTTGGATTATCTCTTTATCAAATGCAATCTGCAATTGTAATGATTCTTGCAATTTACTTGAGTTGGTGTTTATTAGTGAGGTTGATGGTTCTTCTGTTTATCCGGTCTGAACAAGTTATTTTACCTCAGAAGCTGGGGTCTAATCACCGCATACGATATCGAATTAACTATCGTATCGAATAACATTGATTGATGATACATCTAGATTATGGCAAACGAAGCATATCGGATCGTAATTTAAACAAAATGTAATAGATTGAAGATCGTACGTTTCCTAAAAGTACGAATACAAAAAATAAATCCTTTAACTTTTTTATATTATTGCAATACAGTTTATTCGATATCGTATGCCGTGATACCAAAATGAAAAATTTCGATAATTTTGCTCGATATCGTATGCGGTGATTTGGCCCCTGAACTGCTGCCATCAGATGTTAATAAAGGCTTTTGGCTTTAAGCGAATTGATTATAATTTGTTAAATGAGTTGATGAGAAATACCAACTAGAGTGATATTTTATATATTCCTATTAATAATAATGAAGATGATAAAATCTACTCACTCTTTCAAATTTACAAGCACTAAAAAGGCTCCACCATGGAATACGAAACAACTGGCACCTTTGAACACAAACAAAAAAAAATAAATTATAAAAAATTCAAAAGGTCTGGTTCTAGCATTATTTATGGCAGATATTCGGTTTGCCGTTCTGCATATAACCTGCTTAACCACGCTTTGTATAGGGTGTTTTTTTAAGCCCGATAGAACTTGAAATTGTAAAAAATAACACAAAAAATTAAATTGTAATCAAAATTTTTTTTTATTCGAAAGATCAATACGTGACATTAACATTTGAAAATGATATCGGGCATATGGGCACCGCGGCTGTTCTTGACGAAGCGCATTCTGGACGTCCAATTTTGGGCCACTTATTCGAGCACTGCTGGCCGTATGTCACGAACAACACGAACAATGCTGGCCTCCAAGGCGTCAATTGTTGCTGGTTTATCAGCATAAACCAGTGACTTCACGTAGCCCCACAGGAAATAATCGAGAGGTGTCAAATCGCACGACCTTGGAGGCCAATTGACAGGTCCATTTCTCGAAATCAACTTATCGCCAAATTTTGATTTCAGTAAGTCGATGGTTGCGTTCGCCGTATGGCACGTAGCGCCATCCTGTTGAAACCACATCTCCTCCGGATCAATGTCATCCATATTTTCAAACAAAAAATCATTGATCATGGTGCGGTAACGATCTCCATTGACCGTAACGCGAGCTCCGGCCTCATTTTTGAAGAAATAAGGTCCGATGATGCCACCAGCATGAAAACCGCACCAAACAGTGCATTTTTCTGGATGTAATGGAGTCTGTAGGGTCTCTTATGGATTGGTCTCACTCCATATGCGGCAATTTTGCTTATTAACAAACCCGTTAAGCCAAAAATGCGCCTCATCGCTGAACACAATTTTGCGATAAAACAACGCGCGAATCGACGACTGATTTTCAAAGTAAATTTGGATAATTTCGTAGCGTTGTTCAAGCGTGAGTCTATTCATGATGATTTGTCAGAGTATACTGAAACAAATAAAAAAAATGTTTCATCAAAATTTAATTTTTTGTGTTACTTTTTACAATTTAAAGTTCTATCTAGCTTAAAAAAACACCCTATATGTTTGAGATGCTGCAGATTATTAATGTACCATTAGCAAATAGAATTAATTTTAGAAAAGATACGGAAAGCTTAGCTCAGAATTATAGGCATCTAATTTATAAAAATAAAGTAATAAATTAGCATATTAAGATATCTATTATTATGTTAATTACATTATGTTAAAAATGTATTTTGTGAATTTTAATTTTTTGTGACACTTTATGTAGAATGTATTTATGTATGTATGTTAATATTATTTTCATTTCGTTTCAAATAATTTATAAACAAAAAAAATCAAGAAAATTTTCCTGAAGAAGTCTTCCGAAGGAAGACGAAATATTGAATTAAATAAACAATTTTTTAAAAAAAATTTTATAAAAAGACCTCAAGCTTGAAGATCATTACATCTTAATTTAATTGTATTTTATAGATTGCTCTTTAAGTTTAACTAAAATAGAGAATTGGGACAAAGAAACAAAAATTTGGGTGGTGCAACGCTTTTACGCTTTAGAGTCCGTTGTTTCCGTCCAAAGAGTATATAGGAGCGCGTTTGACGGCACTCCTCCTAGCAGACGGAGTATAAATGGGTTCGTAAAGAATATTGCCGAGTGTGGCACAATCGCAAGAAGGTCTTATCATCGTGATACCTCAATTCAGACGCAGGAAACTATCGCTACTGCCATACAATCCAATCCTAGAGTTTCGACAGGGAGCTTATCTGCTCAAATGGGTGTCAGCAGACAGTCACTGCAGAAAATTTTGCACCCAGATTTAAACTTATTTCCATATGAGATTCAGTTAACAAACAAACTGAACCCTAGAGACTTCCCGATTCGCTTGGAATTTTTTGAAAAGATCATTCAAATGGTGTCAGAAGATGAAAACGTCTTGAACTGAATTTTTATGTCTGACGAGGCACATTTTGCCTTAAACGGCAATGTTAACAAACAAAATTGTCGAATATGGAGTAATTTTAAACCACGGATACTCCATCAGCTGCAATTACATCCACTGCGCATCACAGTGTGGTGCGCAGTTTCTTCAAGGTTCATTGTCGGGCCTTACTTTTTCGAGGAAAACAGACTTACTGTTGCGGTCATTGGAGACGTTACTTAAAGATGTTGAAAGAGTTTTTCTTTCCAGAATTTCGCCGAAAGAGAATCCCTTTCAACAGTGTTTGCTGTCAACAAGATGGGGCAACTTGGCACATAGCCACGCCTGTTATGACAGAATTGAGGCAAAAATTTTCCAATAAACTGATCTCACGGAACTCCACATTCTGTTGGCCTCCCAGGTCTCCTGACCTAGCTGCACCTGATTTTTTTTTTGTGGAGTTATTGCAAACAAGAAGTTTACAAAAGAAAACCCATCAAATTTGGATGATTTAAAGCATTCCATTCGAACGGTAATTGAGACAGTTCCCGCTGCAACACTCTAGGCCAAGTTGCCCAGCCCTATGCGCTTGATACTCAATTGTTTTTGTAAATGCACTTAGCTATAGGGCTGTGCTCTTTAATACACAAATACTGTGCTCAGCATTAGCAATGGAAAATCTACAAACAACTTTGTCTTTGGCTTTTTTTTTCGTTCTTCACCGCACACACACAAAAGCAAAGCAACAACACTTTCGTATGCAAACATTGACGTCAGCGATGATTAGTGTGAACTTCGTTTTTGTAGATGTTTTGCTTTTTACAACAAAAAATATTAAATAAAAATAGGTTTTCCTTAAGGCCCAATCAGACTATTATACAAGTATAAATACTTTCATTCGATTTTGTGAGATAAAAGTCTAAACACATTTCTTGCGACTGTCAAAAAGTCTAACGTAAATTAGATTTTGCATTCACACCGTCACACTTGATATAAACCAACATAGATGTGCCATCATAAAACTTTTCAATTTTTAATTAGCTGGTTTGCTAAAAAAACACAACCCTGATCTAATGTAAAGTATTATCGTTTTGAAAAGTTTCAAAAAACAACAAAGTCGTATGGGATGCCAAATTTTTATCGTATTATTTTTCGTATGTATGACGGATTACATTCAGACTATCAGACTTGCACGTATTATTTGAATTTTTGACAAGTATTAATACAAAGTATAATAGTCTGAACTGGGCTTTAAATGTATTGGTGTTTACTCTTTCATATAGAACTTGTGGGCACCACTGCTCTAGGCAGTAATAAATAACTTTTCGATAAGATGTCGTACATGTGTCAGTGAACGTGGAGGCCATTTGAATTCAATTATTTTCAAAACTTAATGAATTACAAACAATTAAGTTTTTATTCGCTATTCTAGCCTCTAACATTTATACCAATAAAAAATTATAAATAGCTTGTTTTCTATGTTTCCCAGCTATCTATATGTCGACATTTCATAGGAAAGTCTACTGATGATTAGGGTAGTTCCTATGAAATGTCGACATATAGATAGCTGGGAAACATAGAAAACAAGCTATTTATAATTTTTAATTGGTATAAATGTTAGAGGCTAGAATAACGAATAAAAACTTAATTGTTTGAATTTTTGTTCTCTGCTTTTCGATACTTTCAAAAAGCAAATCGTAGCAACCAACGGTTGTTCATTTGTTTGAAAGGTGTAAAGAAATGTTAGAGACGTTTATAAATAGAAAAGCTTGTTTTTTGTGTTTTGACGGATATTATTAGAGCATTTTTCTTTTTTAAATTCTCAGCAATTTATTTGGATTGTTGGGATATAAAGTTGAATGTTTGAGAGTATCTTTCAAAAATTTCCAAAGTCTACTGATGATTAGGGTAGTTCCTATGAAATGTCGACATATAGATAGCTGGGAAACATAGAAAACAAGCTATTTATAATTTTTTTCTTAATGAATTACTTTTATAAAAACGTATTATTTTTTAAATTAATTTCTAAAAAATAAATTACATAAACTTAACAAAAAGTTATTTCAGTTTCTTAATGTAGCAAATGTGATCAGCCACCCTGTACATAAGTGCATGCGAGCGAATAATAGGGACATAGACCAACCCAAAATGATTAGAATGTGAGTGACTAGCCTTCTTTCGCATACATTTTCATACGATATCGGCGAACAGGCTGTAAGTGGAACAAAATAAAGATCATTCATATTTATTCTAAAACAGTTGATCTAAATGATTTCATCTGCAAACTTCAAAGGAGATTGTAAATATAGCTGAATACACACTACAAACAAAAACACACAAACACACACACACACACACACTGCATGAAAAAATTAAACACACCCTTAATGAGACAAACTTTGCCGGTCATTTTGCTTGCAAGTAAAAACAAAAAATGTGAAAAAAAGAATTGTTAGGCAGGCACACATGCACATGTACTCTGGCACTCAAACACCCTTCAGAACTTGTATCCCTTAACAAAAGTAAAACTGCCAGGTAGAACTAAAAATTCAAGCGGGAATGAATATTGTGGGATATAAAAAGTGCTTACGGTAACTCCATTTTTTTTTTCTTTTCTTTTGCGAATATAATGAGGGTCACAAAAATTATTTGTTTTAGGGTAGGTAGGAGGAGTCAGTCAGAGTTGTATGAGTGACAAAGAGTGTTGGTTGCATGAAACCTAGAAAAAAAAAACCAAAATGCATGAAGTTTTTGCTTGGACAAATACTAGTACAACCTGACAGTTTAGTGTTGCTTTTAAACGTTTTATAAACTAAAAGCAAAAACAGCAGAAAATGCTGATTGTTGAGGGGAAATAATTTTGATATGTTAGCTGGGAAATCAAACTTAAAAGAGTTGAAGCCAAATCAAGGCCAAGGTATCGCACACAACTCGGCGCAAAGCCTAAATACATATGTATTTTGTTTTTAATAAACCAATGTTAAACCTAGAATACATAAAAGGGTACCTATGTCCACCACTATCAAGTTACTATTGTTAATAATATCCAGTTGGTAAAGTTGCCGTCGGTGACATAGGTGTCAACGATTTATGTCGTATGTCTTCTCTTAAATTAAGGGCACTTCAGACTATTATACAAGTCTTAAGACTTTTATTGGACTTTATGCAACAGAAATCAAAACAATTTTGTCACAACTGTCAAAAATCTAACAATCCAATACATTTCGTTTTGACATTATCACGTGTAAAATAAAATAAATAATATAAGTAAAAAACAAAGAGAGTAATTGATCAATTTGGCCAACGGCTGGGTATGATATTTGTTTACATATCATTACTTTCGTAATTTTTAAAAGTTATAAAGTCTTATATTTTCGATTTTCGCTCTTGCAAGTATTAATTGAGCTTTTGACAAGTCTGATACGGAAAGAAAAACGCTTTATTACAAGAGTGAAACCGTTTTGTTCACCATTCTTTCATTAATATGAAAAAATTTACAGTAAGATGACAAGTCGAAAAGCAAACTTTTCAGTTTTGGCCATCTTATACCAATGGATGGTATAAGATAGTATTCATAGATGGTATAAGTATTAAGGAATCGGATGCCCTTGATGTTCTTGGCATGAATATACAGTTTTAGAAGCATTCAAGTGCCTCGGGTTTTTGAAACGTTGTAACAAGGTGCATTAATGTATACACGGTGGCAGCACTACGGCATGTGATAATTTTTTGCTACTGGCCATATGGGAAACTATTTGCGTCAAATGCATTGTTTACATTTTTGTAAGTGAATTTAGTGTTTTATTCTGAATTAAACATATACAAATTATTTTGTGAACATAAAAATAATTCAAAAAAATATAATTTATAATTATGAAAAGGTACATTCATAGTTTATAATTGTGAAAATAGTTACAAATATTTTTGATAAACATAGCTTACCACATGCCGGTTTTTGTTGTATTGTTGTAATTTTGCTCTAGTGCTGCCACCGTGTATACATTAATGCATCTTGCGTTGTAAGATGTACATCACTCCATCTGACCTCCTTACTATTTATACCACCTACATCCGGCCGAAAATGGAATACAACTCATGTTTGGGCCTCAAAGTCTATTTTGTGGTTACTCGGCCATGTGCAGGAGAGGGCAGAGAAGCTCATCGGTGACAGTAGCGTATCCACCTCTATTGACTTATTGGAGCATCCACGCAGTTCAAGGTGCGTTACTCTGTTCTATCGTTACTGCAATGAATTTTGCTCTGGCGAGGTCAGGGATCTTGTTCCCGAAACTCTTTTATTTATAAGTAGCACAAGTGCATCGTCCAGAGCATTTGTAGTCGATTGCCCAAGGAATCATACTACGCATTACAGAGAGAGTTCGATTTTCAGCAGTATGCTTCGCCTGTGGAATAAGTTGCCTGCAGACGTGTTTTCTGTCTGTTACAACGTTGGGAAGTTCAAGCCAAATGTTAAAAAACACTACTCCCTCTTTCCCCCTCCTCAAAACCTATTTTCCTAAAAGAAAAAAAGAAATATTTGTCCACTGATGATTCCAGCCCAAATATTTTACCTCATTAAGTTCGGGTTTTCTACTTGCCAGCTGTGCAGATTATGTTCCCCCGGGGAACAGGTTTTGCCTTGGCGTATTCCAAACCAGGAGACTTTGTTTCTCTTGTAAAGAGAGGAAGGAGTCCTTCGTTGGTTGTAGCAAACAAATATCTAGGAAGGCGCATAGCTTATGTTGTGTTGGCTTCCTAAACCCTTACGAAAGGTATAAATTTGCAGAGCGGCCAGGCGTGATCATGGTTTAAACCTAAAACGCAGGAAGGGGGAGCTAGTATCCGTGATAATTGTTTGGTGCGTGGCTTTGTTTCGGGGACAAACAAACACCCGAAGGTGATACATACATACAAACATACACACACAAACATAAATACATACATACATACATACATACATACATACATACATACATACATACATACATACATACATACATACATACATACATACATACATACATACAGCGCTATAATAATAGATGTGCAAGACGCACAGCCCCGTGCTATTGTACAAGCACGTGTCTTGACAGGATGGAAGGTAAATACCTTTGATAAGGATAGCTTCGCAGCCTGCATGGAGAACATGGAAATGGCTGGTTCAGCAGAAGACATGGCAGTGCAATTAGTGCGCAATATCACTAGTGCCTGCAATGTAGCTATGATAAGGCGAAAAAGATCGCCAAATAAGCCTCCAGTGTATTGGTGGAATGATGAAATTGCTAGCTTGCGTTCAGAGTGTATTAGCGCCCGAAGGCGGTATACACGAACGAGGGGTCGGTTAGAGAATAACGTGCAGCACCAGTTGTATAGGGATAAAAGAAAGGCATTGAAGATTGCAATTCGTAGGAGCAAGCGTAGGTGTTTCCTGGATGCTTGTGATGAAATAGATAGTAATCCTTGGGGCTTAGCATATAAGCTAGTAACCAGGAAACTTAAATGTCTTGGCCCATCACCGCCAAGAGAAGAGAATATCCTCAACGGAATTGTAGACCATCTTTTTCCTCAACAGGAAGCTCCGACATGGCAACACAGCTATCCAGCTGAATTATTCGACATTCCTCCGGTTACGGTCGTCGAGATAGAAGGTGCTGTCTCAAAATTCAAAGACAAGAAGGCACCAGGCTTAGATTGCATCCCAAATATGGTACTGAAGGAGGCTGTTAAGCTCCATCCTGATTATTTCCTGAAAGTAATAAGCGCATGCTTGATTCAGGGAACTTTTCCAACAATCTGGAAGAGGCAGAAATTGGTGTTGTTACCTAAGGATAACAAGCCGCTAGACGACCCTTCCTCCTATCGTCCGCTCTGTATGATAGATACAAGTGGAAAACTTCTGGAGAGTATAATCTGCAGAAGATTGGAAGATTGCGTACAAGCTAACCTAGGTTTATCAGATAACCAATTTGGCTTCAGGAAAGCAAAGTCAGCGGTGGACGCTATCAAAGTTGTAGTAGAAACCGCTGCTCAAGCTATCCAAGGGAAGAGGTGGAGGAATGGAACAAAAGGGTATTGTGTGGTTATAACCCTAGATGTAAAAAACGCCTTCAATACGGCAAACTGGGAGCATATAGTTAATGCTTTGGTCCGTATAGACATCCCAGGGTATCTACTAGCAATTGTACGGGACTATTTCCGGGATAGAGAGCTAGTTTATGATACCGATAAAGGTACTAAGAGGCGCAAGATCATTGGTGGGGTGCCTCAAGGTTCAGTTCTTGGCCCACTATTGTGGAACGTCATGTACGACGGAGTATTAAGATTGGATCTACCGGAAAAGGTGAAGATAGTTGGATTCGCAGACGACATAGCGTTAGTGTGTGAAGGGAAAGAGTTACTAGAGGTGGAAACCATTGCAAACGCCAGTATTCAGATCGTAAGATCTTGGCTAAGATCAATGGGCCTAACTCTAGCTGACCATAAAACGGAAGCGGTTCTGATTAGTAGTAGGAAAACTAGGGAAACTGTCAGGCTAAATATTGGCACGTGTAGCATAGAATCTAAGGAATGTTTAAAATACCTTGGGGTCATGATTGACACTCGTCTGTCTTTTCAAGAGCACTTGAAGTACATAGGCAGTAAAGCATCAAAAACATGCACAGCGCTATGCCGGATCATGCCGAATACAAGAGGTCCAAAATATCTGCAGAGGAGATTACTCTCTAGTGTAGTAAGAAGCATTATCTTATATGCATCGCCTATATGGTCAGGCTCACTTAGATATCCTACTTATGTGAACCTGATATCTCCTGTGTATAGGCTGATCGCCTTGCGCGTATGTAGCGCATTCCGAACTGTATCGGACCTGGCCGCTTTTGTCATTGCCGGCATGATACCGATCGAGCTAGAGGCCGCTTCGGACATCACGGTTGGGTTGAGAGAATCGTGTCTGCGAAAATGGCAAGAAAGATGGGCGACAGCTGACAAGGGAAGATGGACCTACTTACTGATACCAGACATCAGAGCATGGCTATCAAGAAAGCATGGCGATTTGAACTACTATATTACACAGTTTCTAACTGGGCATGGTTGTTTTAGGTCGTACTTGTACCGTTTTGGACATGACAGTACTCCGTTCTGTCCGAGTTGTGATGGTAATGTCTTGGAAGATGCTGAGCATGTGTTCTTCATCTGTCCACGGTTTAATAGTGATAGGGAATATTTAGAAACAGTCCTAGGACGTAGCATCAGTCCGAGCAGTATCGTTCCAACCATGTTGGAATCTTTGTGCAACTGGACGTACGTCTGTAGTTTTGTAAAATTGGTTCTGTTGGAACTTCGTAGGTTAGAACAGATTCGCAGCAGAATCAATGTAGTTTAGTTTAGATGTAGGGTGTATCACCTTTCCCACCCCGAGACGTAAAGCCTTGCGGCAGTCCCTCGGGGAGCATCTGGGTCAGGGCGAAGGGGTGTTTTTTAGCGAGTTAAAGTCTCGCACTACTGGCAACCACCATCACTGCCAGTGCCTTTCGATGGTTTTTCACCCCGCGAATAAAAAAAAAAAAAAAAAAAAAAAAAAAAAAAAAAAAAAAAAAAAAAAAAAAACATACATACATACATACATACATACATACATACATACATACATAACCATATATTCATATATGAACCGATATCGGAGTTTTCCTCAATCGAGGTTTGCTATTGAAATTCAGTAAAATCGGTTGACATATAGCTGAGATATGTCCAAAATTCCGAAGCCATAATTTTTTTGAAATTTTGTATAAAAATTTTGGGAAAAAATTGCTTGTTTTGTTTCAAACTTCACACATTTATTAAGCATGGCAATTAAAAGCAAAAAAAAATTTCCGATATCGGTCCATATATAGCTTAAACCCATTTTAAATTTTTTTTTGCTTAAAATCAGTTCTGGTAATAAAAAGAGGTTACTTATGCTTACACAGAAAAGGAAAATTTCCGATATCGGGCCATATACACTCGAGATATAGCCAAATCCGATTTTTCATGAATATATCGCGTAAGCGAACTTAAACAATTTTTTTGTGCTTAAAAGCTGTTCTGGTAATCAAAGGTGGTTACTAAAATGCAGAAAATTAAAATTTCCGATATCGGTCCATATATACTCGAGATACCTAAACAGTTTTTTTTTTCATGAAAATATCGCGTAAGCAAACTTAAATCACTTTTTTTCTTAACAGCAGCTCTGGTAATATAAGGATGCCGCAGAATACAGAAAGTGAATATTTCCGATATCGGCCTAAGCCGATTTTTTCATGAAAATGTCGCGTAAGCGAACTTAAACAAATTTTCTTGCTTAAAAGCACTTCTGGTAATATAGGGAGGTTACCAAATGGAGAACCGACATATAGTCTAAACTGATTTTTTCATGAAAAATTTTTTTTGCTTGGTAACAAAAGAAGATTAGTCGAATATAGAAAGTGAAAATTTCCGATATCGGTCCATTTATACCCGAGATATGGCCTAAACCAATTTTTTCATTGGCATGGCGATTGCAAGGCAAAAAAAAAAAATTTCCTGATATCGATCCATATATATCCGATCATATATAGTTCGAATTTGCAATATATACTATATATTTACTTGACTATCGTGAAGGGTATTTTTGATTCGGCCATTCATTTCATTTATTAGTTTCTTTTTATTTCTTACATTATTTCTTTGTTTTTTGTTAAACATTTTTTCCTTTCCGCAAGTTTTAAATGTATAAGTCATTTTTCTGGCTCTTTAATGTTGGTAGTTTTACCTTGCAACCAGACCTCATAAGACACCGTTGGCATTCTAGTGCAAAGTTCTTTGCGCAATTTTCATTCCACGGCCGTATTATCCTCAAAACTATACTACGTGGCACTAGTAATGGATTGTTGATTCGTCTTATCATGCAAATGTTATTAAACTTAACCCCACCAACTCTGAGTTGGAGAGGGCGTCCTCGCCCGATGTTGCACTCGCAGTCTCATTCACAGACATGCGTTCCACTCCGGTACACACATCCTCCGGAACCAGATCGCGCTTGGCGTTACCCCTGTATACTCGGACGAAGATAGTATTAAAACACAGATACATCTTCCCGTTTCTAGCTAGACAGTGACTTCTAATTCAATAGGATGGTGAACCCTGGTGTTGCCCTTTGGTTCGGATACCCTGGCAACTTTACAATCATGGGTCGGTATTTCAGGATTTCTATCTTTCAGGACCTCCAGATTCTTTACGAGGAACCAGAGATGTCTGGTATCCTAGTGAGGGCTCTAGGTCTCCGTGGAACCTCTGAAAAAGGACCACGTCAAGTCTTGCTTCTTCCCATGACGCGTTGACAAGAGCGACCACTAGTTTAAGTAACAAGCCATGAGCCGCCGATACCAATAATACAAAAATGTACCAATTTTATTGCCAAATTTATTTTAGGCTTTGTGAAGTTTTCATTTGGGCCATTTATGGACCGATACCGGAAATTTTCACTTTTTGTATTTTAATAATTTGCTTATATTATCGCAACTGTTGTTTTGACAGATATTATTAGAGCATTTTTCTTTTTAAATTCTCAATAATTTATTTAAATTGTTGGAACATAAAGTTGAATGTTTGAGAATATCATGCAAAATTTCCAAAGTCTACTGATCATTAGGGTAGCTCCTATGAAATGTCGACATATAGACAGCTGGGAAACATAGAACTTAAGCTGTTTATAATTTTTTGATTGGTATCAATGTTAGAAGCTAATAAAGTGAATAAAACTAAATTGTTTGAATAATTAATTATATGAACGCAAATAAGATCTATTGCAATACATTTGAGTCAACGGAAAACATGATGAAAAAATGCAATGCTGTTATGTATGATCAACAGATACAGATCACACAGAGGAGACTGGGATTTATAAACTTCTAGATATTATTTAGAAGGTTTTGTAGATTTTTGTTCATTAACTTTGATTTTCCAAAGTTTTAGCCATTTCTCTAATATTGAAATATATTCCTGTAAATTTCGTGAAGGTAATTGGTAGTTTTCATGAACGCTCAAAAACGCTGTGTCATCTGCAAAGGTTGAAGTGTGGATTCCGGATGTCGTTGCCATGTCAGAGGCGTAAATCAAATATAAAGTAGGCCCCAGTATGTCACCTTGGGGAACTCCTGCCTCCATTGGCTGAGTTGGGCTTATAAAATCGTCTTATCTGATAACAAATTTACGGCCACATAAATAGTTTTCCAAAAGCTTGTGAGTATTTGCAGCCAAGCTTAACTTTATTTTGTGCACCAGTCCGTCGTGCCACACTTTATCAAAAGCTTGAGAAATGTCAATGAATAGAACTGCACAATACTTCTTGTCCTCAAAGGTCTGTCTTATGACATTGAGTAGTCTATGCGTTTGTTCTATGGTGCTGTGCTTAGCCCGAAGGCCAAACTGATGATCAAGGATGCATCCCACATTATTCAATATTGGAGTCAACTTCGCCGTTAACAATTTTTCGAATAGTTTTGAAATTGTTGGTAAATAACTTATTGGTCTATATGATTCTACCTTAGTTGGATGCTTCCCTGGTTTGTGTATCATAGTAATCATAGAGAGCTTCCACTCTGCAGGATAATACTCAATCCAGCTTCAATATCGAATTTCTGCGCATAATTTAGTTACGCTGCTTTTAACTTTAACTGAGTAACTTTCGCATCAATGTGAGACTTCCACGTCAGCGTACGATCGAGGTTTTTGACTTCATTATGCTGCGGAATAGATGAATTGTTAATTTGGATAGCCGAACACGTTTGTTTACGCAGTGTGAATGTAACGTGAGTACACTTTTGTTCATTAACTTTAATTTTCCAAAGTTTTTTGAAAAATCACTTGAGGATATATTTAGAGATTTATTGTCTTTTAAAGATCATACAAAAATATTTTGGCGATTTTTGGCGAACTTTGATGGCCAGTTTGGTGCTGGAGGTGAAAAAAATCTGACAGCTCTGCCAAGAGCTTACGACTCTTTAATAATTTTATATCTGATTTTTAAAGCTAAGATCTCTTTACAATTTATTAAGCAACCTTTATTTTCGCCGGTTACATTTTGTAACATCTTTAAACTAAAAAGTTTTAAGAAGGCACGAAAAAAATCCAGTTTTTCTCAAAGAAGAATTCCAAATCTTCAGCTGTAACCAAAACAATTTCTAACCACTTTATATTACTTTTGTAAACTTTTTAAATTATTATTTTTTTACAGAACTTGTTTTATTTTTTACGTTAAAAAAATCTTGGTAATATCTTTGAATTTTTACACTCTCACCCTTTTTTTTGGTATCAGAGATAACAAAATAACCAACAACCCTTTGAAAAGCAAAAGGAAAAAATGCGTGTGAAAGTGACTTCTGGAAAACCATAACAGCCAACCTCATCCCTCTTCAAACTGGACAGAAAAATTATTAAAAAAAAGTTTTTTAATACATTTTTTCTTTTAAAACAATATATAAAAAGAAAAAATGGACAAAGTTTCTGTTAAGCATGAAATGAGCAAAAAAATTGAAAGCGTTTTTTTTCCACCACCGAATGAAACATTTCTTCTTATTTATTCTTTTTATTTTGTATTCTGCCATTTAAAAGGTTAAAGTTTAAAGAACGAAAAACTTTATGAAACTTTAAGCCAAAGACTGTGGAGCTGATTGCACAAAATATTTGTTGAATGTCAAGCTGTTCTATAACTAAAACATTGAAAAATGTTGCGGAATTAGGAAAATTTAAAAACTAAGTTGTCTCTGTATTTCCACTATTATACCGAAATCTGTTCCCTGATCTGGTTAAATTGCAAAGCGAGTTTTTGTTTTGTTGTACAGTGTTATCAAACTTCTAAACTGTTTGCATGTTTCGTAGAACAAAATTATTAACCGCAAAACGTTTTCAAACTAAAAACGACGAATATCGTTAAAATCCACAACTCTTTGTTACATGGCCAAGATGTTAGCTGTCGCAGAAAAAAAGACTTAAAAAAACAGATCCCAAAACATATGTGTACATACAAGCAAGTTAATGTCCTATTGTTTAACTTTTTAAGCGGCGATGCATGCAACCAACCGTCGTCGTAACCCTTTTTCCACATGCTAACTAAACTGGTGTCTGCGTGTGTGAAGGAAGAACTATTGTTGCATGAAACTGCTGCTGACGCGCTGTTGTGTTTACTTCGACATGTCTTTATGATATTAACGATGATGCTTTAACTGCTTGCCTGCCTGCGTTCATACATACAATAGTAGGTAAGTGTGTACTTTTTTATTAATTTCATAACCGCAACTATATTTTTTGTCAAGCACATACACACACACATAACTATACTTTAAGATAATCACTATTGAATTTTCAATAAAAAATTCCCACAAAAGACAGCAACTGAATTCAATACAGAAATTGATGAGCTGAAAGTTTGATATATGTAAATTGTATAGGGTGTTTTTTTAAGCCCGATAGAACTTGAAATTGTAAAAAATAACACAAAAAATTAAATTGTAATCAAAATTTTTTTTTATTCGAAAGATCAATACGTGACATTAACATTTGAAAATGATTTCGGGCATATGGGCACCGCGGCTGTTCTTGACGAAGCGCATTCTGGACGTCCAATTTTGGGCCACTTTTTCGAGCACTGCTGGCCGTATGTCACGAACAACACGAACAATGCTGGCCTCCAAGGCGTCAATTGTTGCTGGTTTATCAGCATAAACCAGTGACTTCACGTAGCCCCACAGGAAATAATCGAGAGGTGTCAAATCGCACGACCTTGGAGGCCAATTGACAGGTCCATTTCTCGAAATCAACTTATCGCCAAATTTTGATTTCAGTAAGTCGCTGGTTGCGTTCGCCGTATGGCACGTAGCGCCATCCTGTTGAAACCACATCTCCTCCGGATCAATGTCATCCATATTTTCAAACAAAAAATCATTGATCATGGTGCGGTAACGATCTCCATTGACCGTAACGCGAGCTCCGGCCTCATTTTTGAAGAAATAAGGTCCGATGATGCCACCAGCATGAAAACCGCACCAAACAGTGCATTTTTCTGGATGTAATGGAGTCTGTAGGGTCTCTTGTGGATTGGTCTCACTCCATATGCGGCAATTTTGCTTATTAACAAACCCGTTAAGCCAAAAATGCGCCTCATCGCTGAACACAATTTTGCGTCTATAAGTTGCGCGAATCGACGACTGATTTTCAAAGTAAATTTGGATAATTTCGTAGCGTTGTTCAAGCGTGAGTCTATTCATGATGATTTGTCAGAGTATACTGAAACAAATAAAAAAAATGTTTCATCAAAATTTAATTTTTTGTGTTACTTTTTACAATTTAAAGTTCTATCTAGCTTAAAAAAACACCCTATATAACTAAATGAATGTAAGTATATCTAAATGACCTACATATGGAAAAGGTCTTTGATTCTCTTCACACTCAAAAAAACCCATCATAGCAAGTATCGGGTATCCGCTAGAAAGGTATGCTACTGTGTTTTGCCGCGATTTTGCTAAACATTAGTTCTGGCAGTTCATAGTTGGCAGTCATGGACAGTGTTGCCAAGCGTAGAAATTTTTCCCTTTTTGTACAGATTTATTTGTTTATTTCCCACCGGGGAACAGGTTTTGCCTTGGCGTATTCCTAACTTAGGCGCTCTGTTTTTCGGGGACCCCCTCGTTTGTTGTATCAAATAAAACTCTAGGAAGCCGCATGACTTATGTTGTGTTGGCTTCCGAAACCCTTACCAAGGTATAAATTGGCAGAACGGGGATCAGCATGGCCCCCGGGTAGTTCTGCTTGCCGTTCGACCCGGGCTGATCATGGTTGAGGTGCCTACCTTGGCTGAAACGTTCGGGCTGTGGTTGAAACCTAAAACGCAGGTAGGGAGTGTTAGTATCCTTGATAATTGTTTGGTGTGTGGCTTTTTTCGGGGGCTAACAATCTCCCGAGGATCTGTTGCCTATACAACAGATACGTGTACTGTAAGGAACCAGTGGTGATGATTGAAGGGTGAGTTGGTTGGGCTTCGGCCTACCAACTCATTAAGCCTTGTCTTCCATTGATTGCTGGGAAATTGCATACAGGAGGGATTAGAAGGCCGGAACTCCTCAACAAGAAGTTGCTCATATGTCTGCATACATATGGCAAAAATTGCTACCTGTGTGAGCCTAGCAAGCCACACGGGGGTGGTGGTGAATCGTGAATAATTCAATCCGTGGAATTGGTCCATCATCAGATTAGGCCGCAAGGCAGGTGCTGATGTATCGGGTGGTTAAATTTCAAGGGCCGATGTTGAATGTGAACCACACCTAAACGCCAAGTTTTTTTTCCGAATTTTATTTGACATTTCTCTATTTCAGACTTACTCGATTTGAACCATGGAGAGGTACACAATCCAACAACGTGTTAAAGTTATCCAGACTTATTATGAAAATGATGATCAATTTTCGAAGAAAATCATCTTCAGTGATGAGGCACATTTTCACCTCAGTGGATTCGTCAATAAACAGAATTGCCGCATTTGGGCGAATGAGAATCCAAGAGTGACTGTCGAAAAACCAATGCACCCACAAAGAGTGACTGTTTGGTGCGGTTTATGTGCTGGCGGCATCATCGGGCCGTATTTTTTCCAAAATGAGGCCGGTCAGGCAGTTACTATGAATGGTGTTCGCTATCGTGAGATGATAACGAACTTTTTATGGCCCGAATTGGAAGATATGGATGTAGACGATATGTGGTTTCAACAGGACGGTGCCACTTGCCACACAGCTAACGAAACAATTGCTCTTTTGCGCAACAAATTCAATGGCCGTGTTATCTCACGTAATGGCGATGTCAATTGGCCGCCAAGATCATGTGATTTGACACTGTTGGACTTTTTTCTTTGGGGTTATTTGAAAGAAAAGGTGTACGTCGATAAGCCAGCCACAATTCAACAGCTAAAGGATGAGATAATTCGGCACATTAACGGCATATAACCTCCATTATGCCTCAGGGTCATCGAAAATTTGGACCATCGGATGGAGGTGTGCCGCCGTGGTCGCGGTGCCTATTTGGCCGATATTTTGTTCCATACATAATTGAGTAATACCAGTATATCATAATAAAATAAAATTACGATAATTTCCTAAATAGTTTGTGTTTTATTCAAAATCAACATCGGCCCTTGAAATTTAACCACCCTTTAAATCTTTTCACAACTGTAGGGAAAAAAGGACAGATTTTATTTGATTAGACTTATTGTAGGGAATTATTAAATTATCACAAATTTTTATTCGCTATTTTTAGCTTCTACCATTAATACCAATAAAAATTATAAATAGCTTGTTTTCTATGTTTCCCAGCTATCTATATGTCGACATTTCCAAAGTCTACTGATGATTAGGGTAGTTCCTATGAAATGTCGACATATAGATAGCTGGGAAGTATAGAAAACAAGCTATTTATACTTTTTATTGGTATTATTATTTACTATTATAATTTTTTCCGACTAAAACTAACATTATTATTTATTATTATAATATGGTTAATATTGTTATTTATTACTATACTATTATAATTTTACCAACTATGAGGAAAAATCATTGCCGAAATTGGATATCGATGTATTTTCATGCAATTTATATACAAAGCTAAATATTTTAACAATAAATAGTCCCCAATTACGTCAAAAATTATTCAAATCGTTTTAAGGCTGCTGGGAGGGTACAAACAGAGAAATAAAACTTAACCGCGCAGTTTCAAATTCCGTATGCATTCTACAGCGTGGCGCAAAAATAACCTTCCGATGTTTTTTGGCTGTAATTAAACAAAAATGAAAAACTTTGATTCTTCTTGTAGATTATTTTTATTTGATCTTTTCATTTTTTTACATCTAGTCGAGAATATGATGTTATGTAAATGCCCGCCGCTACAGTTGATTGCCTTTTCAGCCCTTTTTATAACATTTTCCATCACATTGCCCAAAACTTCCGACGATAGGTCCTCATATTCTTGACAGATATTGTCTTTAAGAGCTGTAAGAGTCTAAGGCTTGTTGACATAAGCCCGCGACTTCAAAAAGCCCCGCAAAAAGAAGTCTACAACGGTTAAATCAGGTGATTTTGCTGGCCAGTGCAAATCGCCAAAACGGGAGATTAGGCGCCCGGGAAATGCATCCTTCAGCATATCGGTTGTGTGGCACGTGCAGTGTGTGCCGTAATACCGTCCTGTTGGAACCACATGTTTTCCAATCCCAATTAATCATATTGCGGCAAAAAGAACTCGTTGATCATTGCTCTGTAGCGCTCACCATTCACAGTAACCGTTTGGCCCGCAACGTCTTCGAAGGAAAAAGGTGCGATGACTCCTCCAGCAAAAACAACACAACATACAGTGATTTAGAGCGGGTGTAATGGCTCTCCGTGAGTTACTCGCGGATTTTCAGTGCCCCAGCAGCGTAAATTTTGCTTATTTACGTACCCGCTAAGATGGAAATGGGCCTCATCACTCAATTCACGTTGTGCCAAAGTCACCGACCGATTTGGTCAATAGTCACCAATATTCTGCGTTCTGTAGCAGTGTAGCGTAACATTGTTTATTAGCGAGTATTTCGCATTTGTTTACTACACAAATGTCAAAACAGAACTGACATTAGCGGCCAATCGCAAAATTTATAGCAGTTTCTGATAGGAGGATTACGTTTACGCCATCTTGTATGATCTCATGCTTTTTAATTAACTTCCTTTAAAAGCTTTAACCACATAGATCTCCTAACTAGGCATGTTAAATGATTGGATATCTATATATCGTTGGTCTCAGCGGAAAGGTCCCTAACTCGCATTTTTTCCGAACTTAGGTTTGTTAATGATTTAAACATATTTCATATAAGCACACCTCGTTGCAAATATTTAATGGAATAAACAACGGGCATCTATATGTAATTATATGTGCAATAAAAGTCGCTTATTGATGAAACTAGTTTCTGCTGTTTTTAACAACTACTGCTAAGCTGCATTTATGTTAACGGTGTGATAGGGCTTGTTCGGAAATGCATCACTGCGCTGATGCGCATCTGTGATTGGTTTGCTATGCTGATGCAAAACAGCTGATTCTGATGCGCATCAGATGCAGCGCAGTAAACGCTTGTCAACGATTTGCTTACAATTACCAACCTCGGGAATATTAAAAATGGAAAAATTATTAATAAATTTATTTAATGACTTGGATGAATATAAAAATGATTCGAAATTATACAATCAGCATTAATTTTTTCTAACACCTCTCCCCAGAGAACATATTTTTTCTTCTTGCCAGCGGAAAATTCTTCAAGCGTTTTCTTGTCAATAACTTTGAAAATTTTACATCCATTTCTATTCTCAATAAAATTAAAAACACAACAAATAACAAATTAAAGAAAATAATAAAATATTCATGACTTACTCTTCCACTGCATTAGCCATTTTTGTGATGCTTGTTTGATGTTTTTTTCATCATCATGCAACTGTTAAGCATCATCTGCTTAACAGTTGCATTTTAGAACGCAAGACATTTGCAGTGTTGCAAACTTTTGCTTTTTAGAACGTACTGCGCATCAGATGAAGTGCAGTGATGCATTTCCGAACAGGCCCATATTCTTACTTATTCCATCACGAAATGTATGTACTAGTTTGAATTCGAATGTGGACCACGTCACTTAAAAGAATTTATTCATATAGCTAAACACATAAATTTTTAATCATACGAATCGTTAAGGTATATTTTTTACACTAATTTACTTTTTAGTAAATATAGAACCTGTTTGAATTTACAATAAACATAAAAATCGTACTGGAATAATTTATTTGCGTAAAATTTAAATGAAAAATTGAAGGGAAATATTTTTTTGATTGTGGGGAAAAATAAAGATTTTAATACGCTATGGTACGCTGGCAACACTGGTCATGGAGTAGACACGTGGCAAAATTAATTATGGAAAAATATTCGATACTCAACGTGTTTTACTCGTTGAAACATTTTATCAAAATTAATCATCGATTAATGTGACGGTGAGGAAATTACGTGAAATTTTTGGGAGAAACAACGTGCGAATAAAACACACTATTTATCATACAGCTAATGTTTTCGAAGTAAGGGGGTTTGGAGGTGATAGACCCAAGCATGGACCAGGTGAAAAAATTTTTTTTTTGCAATTTTGTATGAAAATTTTTGAAAAAAAAACAATTTTTTTGCTCTAATTCAAACTTGACACAACCATTTGGCACGGCGATTAAAAGGCAAAAAACAATTTCCCCGATACCGGTCGATATATACCCGAGATATAGCCTAAACCGATTTTTTAATGAAAATGTGCCGTAAGCGAATTTAAAATTTTTTGTTTTGCTTTAAAGCAGTTCTGGTAATAAAATTAGATAGGTCAAATACAGAAAACAAAAATTTTTTATATCGGTCCATATATATCCAGCCCATATATAAAACGATTTTTCATGGAAATGTCGCATAAGTAACTTAAAAAAAAATTTTGTTTCCTTAAAATCAGTGCTGGTAAAAAAAGGAGGCTACTTAAATACAGAAAATTAAAACTTCCGATATCGGTCCGTATATACCCATGATATAGTCTAAACCGACTTTTCCATGAAAATGTCGCGTAAGCCAACTTAAGAAATTGTTGTTGTTTTTTTTTTTTTTGCTTAAAATAAGTTTTGGTAATAAAAGGATTAATAAGGTTACTCAAATAAAAAAACAAAAATTTGAGATATCGGTCTATATATACCAGATATATAGCCAAAGCCGAGTTTTCATGGAAATGTAAGTGAACTTAAAGAACTTTTTTTTTTTGTTTAAAATTTATTCGGGTAATAAAATAAGTTTACTAAAATACAGAAAATGAAATATTCCGATATCGGTCTATATATACCCGATATATTGTAGCCTAAACCAATTATTCCATGAACAAAATTTTTTTTTTTTGCTTAAAGGCATTTCTGGTTATAAAAGGAGGTTACCTAAATACATAAAATGAAAATTTCCAATATCGGTGCATATATGCATACCCGAGATATATCTTAAACCGATTTTTTCACGAAAATGTCGCGTAAGCGATCTTAAACAGCTTTTTTTTTTTTGTTTAACAGCAGTTCCGGTAATAAAAGAAGGTTAACAAATAGGGAAAGTTAAAATTCCCGATATCGGTCCATATATACCCGAGATTAGTTTAAGCCGAGTTTTCCATGAAAAAATTTTTTTAGCTTAAAACAAGTTCTTATAATAAAAAAATGAGGTAACTAAAACACAGAAAATCAAAATTTCTGATATCGGAGCATATATTCCCGAGATATAGCCTAAACTGATTCTTCTACGAAAACAATTTTTTTGCTCAAAAACAGTTTCGTTATTAAAGGAAATTAATTAAATACAGAAAATGAGAAATTCTGATATCGGTTCATATATACCCGAGATATAGCCTAAACCAATTTTTCTTTTTGACAAATTTTTTTCCGATATCGGTCCATATATGTATATCCGAGCATATTTATTTCAAATTTGTAATATGTACTATATATTTACAAGACTATCGTGAAGGGTATTTTAGATTCGGTCCAGTCGAATATACTATACTCTTGTTTGTTGTTTTCCTCTTTGATTTGCTCCTATCATGTTTGCTGGCGGACTGTATTCATCATGTAAGTAATTATTTGTTTTAATTTAAATTCGAAATTTATTTTGATATAACATTCATTTTGGCTGGGGAGCCTAATATAGGACTCAAGTAAACATAACACATTACATATTTAGTTTATTATAACTATTATAAATATTTTTAGTTGATTGTTAACACTATACTACATAAGTACTTGCATATTGACCACGATGGTTATTGGTTATTAAATAAAATAAAAATAAAAAAAACGTGTGAAAATTTATTTAGGACTAGATTTGTTAATAAGGTGCAAAATGACATTATGCTCAGTAGAATGCAGGTCCATTGCTTGTAATTTTGTGAAAATTTCTAAAAACGTGTTGGCTAAATTTCAGAATTCTCTTACGGAAGAGTTAAACATGTCTCGGTGTGGAGAAAGGTAATAGTACTATTATTGTATTTACGACTACCGGTCAAAAGCTACCATTAACATGGAAAACGGGATGGGAGGAGGGCCAAACCAAACTAAATTGTCGAGAATTTTCTAAATATTTTATTTTAGTTTCAATTAAACAAATTTTCATACTTTTTCTTCACAGCACTGGCAATTTGATATTTTTCTTACTTATTTTACATTCACTACGTATTGATAGCACAGAGTTTCCATGTGATTCACGATAGCGATTTCCCCTTTTTGAGAATTAAAATTCCTATGGGAACAAATATTTCCCATAATATTCACGATAGAGGTGAATGAGTGGCGAGGCACATTTTGATTTGAATGGATATGTGAATAAACAGAACAGTCGGCTCTGGGCAATGGAAATCGCTCAAATTATTCAACATCAGCTTTGCATCCATCAAAAGTGACAGTCTGTCTGAATCATTGGACCTTACTTCTTTGAAACTGAAAACGGCGTAACGTTAACTGTGAATGGGGAGCAATATCGTGATATGATTGAAGACTTTTTAACGCCACAACTGCATACTTTGGGCTTGGTTGACATGCGGTTACAACAAGACGGTGTCATATCGCATACAGCCAGGATTGCAATTAAAATTACTGCAATGGAACTACTTCGTGGCGGACATCCTGTATTTATCAAACTTAACCTAGGTTTAAGTGAGTGAAGTTTTTCTTCAGCAAACACTAATTCTTAATGAGCAAATGAAATTCACTTTTTTACACTTTCTTTGAAAAACGCGCTATAACCTGCTATTACTAGTTGTCAAACTATATGACGCAACTTCTTTGAAATTACATATATAGCAACATATATGTATTTATTCATTTATTAGACTTACAATTTAAAATGTAAGCTAACACTATATAAGGCAATGGCGACTTAGGCCTCCAGCACGATATCAAATTATGTTAAATAAATAGATATAAAAAAATTAAATTTTTTCATTTTGTTTTGATGCACGTATGAATAGTTTATAACAATATGCTTTTATGTTAAATTTTATTATTCAATTGTGTTTTTGTAAGAAAATCGATTATCGATGATATATTAGAAGTGGCTTTAGAGAGGTTTTCCAAGGGATTTGTATTTTGAATTATTGCGTTCCTAATTTTTAGCGTTTCTGGACATTCGCAGAGGAAATAATATTTATAGGAGCTGAGGGGCGTGTTACACCGGCAGGGGAGCGTGAAGTTTGGGTTGTATAATGGGGCAAAGTTAAGTCTAGTGTGGCCTAAACGGTGCCTTAGGAATTTTACGTGGTGTAATCTATTTATATTCTGCTGTTGAATACTCTTGCCGTCACAGTTGCTCAAGTCGTTGCCTATTATACGTTTGTAACCAGGCGAACATAGATTAAACATTTCGTTTTTGTGGTGCCTGAAATAATAGTTTACTATGGTTTTATCAATGTCCCTGTGATTATAGTTCTGTGTAAGATAAAGAGGGGGTTTTGTAGCTTCTTTTGCAGCTTGATCTGCAAATTCATTACCTTTTATTGCACAATGGCCTGGAACCCATATTAATAAAGGGTGGTTAAATTTCAAGGGCCGATGTTGATTTTGAATAAAGCACAAACTATTTAGAAAATTATTGTAATTTTATTTTATTATGATATATTGGTATAATTCAATTATGGAACAAAATATCGCCGCGACCACGGCGGCACACCTCCATCCGATGGTCCGAATTTTCGATGACCCTGAGGCATAATGGAGGTTCTATACCGTTAATGTGCCGAATTATCTCATCCTTTAGCTGTTGAATTGTTGCAGGCTTATCGACGTACACCTTTTCTTTTAAATAACCCCAAAGAAAAAAGTCCAACGGTGTCAAATCACATGATCTTGGCGGCCAATTGACATCGCCATTATGTGAGATAACACGGCCATTGAATTTGTTGCGCAAAAGAGCAATTGTTTCGTTAGCTGTGTGGCAAGTGGCACCGTCCTGCTGAAACCACATATTGTCTACATCCATATCTTCCAATTCGGGCCATAAAAAGTTCGTTATCATCTCACGATAGCGAACACCATTCACAGTAACTGCCTGACCGGCCTCATTTTGGAAAAAATACGGCCCGATGATGCCGCCAGCACATAAACCGCACCAAACAGTCACTCTTTGTGGGTGCATTGGTTTTTCGACAGTCACTCTTGGATTTTCATTCGCCCAAATGTGGCAATTCTGTTTATTGACGAGTCCACTGAGGTGAAAATGTGCCTCATCACTGAAGATGATTTTCTTCGAAAATTGATCATCATTTTCATAATAAGTCTGGATAACTTTAACACGTTGTTGGATTGTGTATCTCTCCATGGTTCAAATTGAGTAAGTCTGAAATAGAGAAATGTCAAATAAAATTCGGAAAAAAACTTGGCGTTTAGGTGTGGTTCACATTCAACATCGGCCCTTGAAATTTAATCACCCGATATAATGTTTGGAAAATTATTCGCGAGAACATTTCGTATGTTAGCTGCATAATAGGTATTTTCCTTCCCATCCTTTCCATCCACAATATATTCCTATAACTTCTTTTCTTCACTCCACTATCTTACCTTTCAGGCAATCACAAAGGGAACGACTACAGGAGACAAGTGAGCTGAATAACCTAGACTATTCCGGGGTATCCTGCGACCTGCCTACCTAACCTAATCTAACCTAGCTGCATAATAGCTTTCGCTTGACGCATTCAGGATGGATTTAAAAGCAGACAGCAAAATACCTGGTTCCATAAATTTTTATGATGAAATTGAAACAAATTTCCCGTTTGAAGCATTATGCTAGAAAATCAATCTATTCTGCACCTATTTTGTGTGGTAAATATGACAAGATATTTCAGGCAAAACAATAATTGAATAAAAGTTTTTTTTGGCAAATATGCATTTTATTTTTTGGAAATTACTTTCTATTACAGCCATACATATCGCTCCTTTATTGCAACATAGTCATATCTCAAAAAATTAGGTTTTCGAGTTAACAATGTAGAATTGTTAACAGTACTACCTTTTTATATTGTGCCCAAAATTTATTCAAATTACTTTTAAACTGTTTCCTTTAGAAGATATTTTCTAAAAAGTTTTTCTAAGACTTGTATGGCAGCTAAAAATTTTAAATGCGTTTTTCTCGAAACAAGCTTTTTTGAATTATGACCATGTTGCAATAAAGGAGCCATTACTACGAGTTTGCAAAAAAAAAAAAACCAATCGCAGAGGGCTAGGTCTGAACAAAAAGCTGGATGTGAGATCCTATCTCAATGGTCGGGTTTGTAGAGTGCGACTAAAAATTTCGGGGCTGCAGCTTTGATTCCTGTCAAGAACTCAGTTTATTGGTTTTCTTAGTGTTGCTAAACATCTTTCAATAAGAATTTTGTAAAGATATACGCACTTGCTGAAGTTAAATTGTTGCTTTTATAAATTAATATGTCTTCAGCAAAAATATTTGTTCAATTTACTGTGCACTGCGCCCACTGTGCACCGTAAATTGTTAGTTGATCGCCAGTTGTGATTTAACTTTCAAAAAGTTGTCCATGCAATCAAATTAATTCTTTGCTGGCCACCACATTTGGATTTTGTTTGTACAAGCTCGTTTTTATGCAAATTAGTTTAAAAAAATATATGAAGGGATGATCATATTTCAATTTACGTACATACATGTGCTCATATCTATTTACTAACAAGCGTACGCATGCTTATATACATATCCATTAGTTTGTGTGTATGTATGTAGATACATGTGTGTTATGGCGAAACATTTATTTGAAAAACATGTGTGCATGCGCAAATGGGCTAAATTATTTGAATTAACATTTATTAAAATGTAAAAAAATGAAACAATCATTTAAAACTTATTAAAAGATCCCTTCCCTTTTCACTGTTTCCACAAATCTTTAACCCAGCAAACAAGAAGTATTCTGGCTGCTTTGTTTATGCAAATCATAAGCATATACCCATCTATCCATCACACCTGGCGCTTTACATTACAGTGTGTGGTACACGAGCAGCAGCTTGGGGAGAATAATTAGCTCCACAGAGATCGATGTGAACCTCAATTATCAGGGAACACTAATGACCCCTCTCGGCGATTTTAGATCTAAAGCACATCCGGAATGTTTCAATCAAGATGCAGGCATCTCAACTACGACTGCCATCAAAATTGTCTGTAAAACAGCACCTCTGTGGTGATCACCGCTCTGTTAATTAACCTTTTGTGAAGGTTTTCAGAAATCCCCACACAACCTAGGTCATGCTGGGACTTCCTGCAACAAATGAGGTGCTCCTATCCCACTATATGCCAGAGTGCCCTGGTTGGACATATGCCAAGGCAAAACTCTTGTCCTGTATTCCTCGAGGGGGGAAAAAACAAAGAACGAAATATATTGTGAGGTTTCGTTGTCAATATGCTTTTTTTCAAGATCCATCCATGACTAAAATCAAACTGATTCAAACTGCTTTATCATTTTTACTCAGTAGCGTTTTGCAAGTCGCCATAGAAAGACTCTCAACACAACAGAGTCTCTAAATTATTCAGCTGTATTACGAAAAGCAGCGTTCTGTAAGAAATGAATTTCATACAAGTCGAGGAACTTATGGGGCGTATAAACCTCTATTGGTAATACCTTTTGCAAGTTTTAGTCCGGTTCGATGGACCATGTACAGTTTTGTTATTAGATTCAAATATATGATTTAAGTTAGAGTAAAATCACCAAACTGGAACAACAATACTCGTAGGTAGATATCGAAAGTGGATTGGGAATAATCCAATGTATAGTAAATTACTTTGTTTGCCGGAGGGGGGGGGGGGGGGGATTCCTGATAATAAAAGAGATAATTTACAACTTACATTAGTTTAAGTGTCTTTATTAACAGTTTGGAACCTTCGACTTCAATAAGCGGGAAACCCTCTAAGGAAGCTGCTGGTGTCGATCAGTCCCGGTTGAGAGTTCAAACAACAAACTCCGTCAAAAGTCATCATCGAACCAGCAGTTTCGTTCAGTTACGTTTTCGTTAAAAATAATAAATTCATTCACAATATGTACTTAGGTATAAAAGAATGGGACACACTACCGTTAATGACAACCAAATTCAAGATGCTCGAACAAGTTTCCCCATATTGGACGTAGTCGTGGACAAAATTTATTTACATGATATAACATTTGAAACACATTAACGAACGTGTTTAAGAATAGTTCAGGGTTACAGCAAAGCTCGATTTCTTTTCCTGCGTAATGTTGGCTGGTAACACGAAAACTCATGCTGTTTCATCTGTACTGGTGGATGGCTTAGATATTGAGGAAGCGGGTGCTTTTGATATTTCTTGGAATCAAAATTAATTGTGTCTTAGTTTTATGATACGATTTAACATGTACTTTTCCCGGTGGAACTCCTTACTACAGAGTGTCCACCGCGAGTATATACTATTTTGTTTGTTTATAATTTTTTATTATATGAAAGAGAATGGATCTTATATTGATAAATATTTTATTTAATGTCGGCAATTATGTATGGAATACAATATCAGGTAAATGTCTGCCTTTTTTAGCCTCACAAATGCAAGCCCTTTTGTAGCAAATTTTTCATTACATTCTCGCACATTTTACGCGGCATTTCATTAATTTCATCACGAATAATTTGTTTGAGGTGCTCTTTTCAGTTATCCCCACAATGAGAAGTTCCTAGCGGTCCAATCAGACCGTGGAGGCTAATCACCATTTCTTGAAATAAGTTGTTGTGAAAAGAGGACTTACAGTAACTTCATAGTAATCCTGGCTGTATACGATGCGTTATAAAGCTTTCAATCATATCATGATATCGCTCCCCGTTCACAGTTACTGTTACGTCGTTTTCATTTTCAAAGAAGTAAGGTACAAGGATTCCTCCTGACCAGATAGCTCATCAGACTCTCACTTTTATTGGATGCAAAGGGGACTGATGAAAAATTTTAGCGTTTTTCATTGCCCAGAACCGACTATTCTGTTTATTCACATATCCATTCAAATGAAAATGTGTCTCGTCGTTTATTATGATTTTTTCATCAATAGCGGGGTTGTCATGAGCGAGCTGTAACATTCTACTGGCATATGTGAGGTAGCGTAAATGGTCTTGTGGAAGAAGCTCTTGTGTCAACTGAATCTTAAATCGAAACAAATGCAAACACTTGTGCAAAATTGTGCCCAAAGTTTTTATTTAAAGACCAAGCTCCTGAGCACCGCTTCGAGTTAAGGTTGATGTATTGTTCTCAACACCTTCGAGAACAGCAGTAATGTTTTCAGCCCATCTTATAGTAAGTTGTGGTTCAAGCTTGGGCCTATTACCTACATCCCCTCTTTCTTCAAAAGCATTCACTACACGATAAATAGTGCGTTTTTTCGGCACTTTGTTTCACGTAATTTTCTCACCGTCGATGATTGATTTTGATAACATATTTTAATAAAAAAAAAATAAGCCCTGAACGATGAACGCGTGTTACGTAAAAATGTGCGAGTTTCTTGAACAAGATTCCTAATCTCATCGGAGCAAAATCTATTGCAGCAACGATAGAACAGAGTAATGCACCCTACACTGCGTCGATGCTCCAGTGAGTCAATCGAGTTGGATACTCTATTGTCATCGATAAGCTACTTCCCTCTCCATAACTCGCATTTTCTATGAATCGAACTTGTTTAGGGATTTTACTACTTCTCACATAAATTTACCCAGTCACAAAAATTTAATTAAATAATTTCATAGACATCGCTTTTACAAGCAATTGAACAAAAAAATTACTTGTAGATGAACGTACGTATACAGTTTCCATTATACGTATACAGTTTCCATTATAGGTTTCCATTATAGGTTGTTAGGACCGTTCTGCATGACACCAACGATATGCAGGAGCCATGCAAGAAAGAGAAAAGATCTGCCTGAATTGTTCTTTTAACCGATCAAATTTATAAATTATATTTTGTATTATAAATCAAATCTAGCGATGAATCACCCGATGTTATTTTTCTTACAAAGCCGGAATGTGGACTTGGGGTACCCTGTGAGGTAAATTGAGTCGCATAAATTACTTTGTGATCGTCAATATGGATTTCATAAGGGTCGCTCTACTGCCAATCTTTTGGCATATCTCTCTGAGAAATGGTGCCACTCAATCCATCATTTCGGTGAAAGTAGGGTGGTGACTCTGAATATTTCCAAAGCATTTGACAGAGTGCGGCATGATGCACTACTGGCATTTGGTGTCGGTAATGACTTCTCTCGGTTTATATCGAGCTTTCTCAGAGACCGCACTAGACGAGTTGTTAACGGTGGGGTCTAATCAAGCGAGTTCAATATTAATTTAAGGGTACCCCAAAGGCTCCGTTCTCTCTCCTACCTTATTTCTTATTTTTCTCAATGAGCTTCTATTTCACACTTTCAACCCTATCCACTCTTTCGCAGATGGTAGCAGCATTTGCCATTCATACTTATTAAATTATAGGCCCCGCCAATCTGAAATCGTTGCCAAGAGGCAAAATATGAATGACTCGCTGAATCTTTTACTAATCTCTGAATGTAGTCGTAAAAACAGGATCGCCTTCAACGCTCGTAAGACCCAGTGTTGTTTGTTAACGCACAAACAAACGACTGCAAGTGCTGCTCCATCTGTACTCATGGATGGTATAAATACTGAGCAATCGGATGCTCTTGATGTTCTTGGAATGAAAATACTGTGCGATGTTCGCCGGACTGATCACATTTTTCATGTCTCTAAAGAAGCATTCAAGTGTGTTGGTTTTTTGACACGGTGTAAGATGTACTTAACTCCATCCGATCTTCTTACTTATATCCGGCCCCGAATAGAATACAACTTTCTTGTTTGGGCTGGTGCTTCAAAGCCTATTTTGAGGTTTCTCGACCGTGTACAGAAGAGAGCGAAGAAATTTAATCGGTGACATTAGGGCATCCAATACTATCGACGCAGTTCAGGTCGCGTTACTCTGTTCTATCGTTACTACAATGGATTTTGCTTTGACGAGATTAGGGATCTACGTAACACGCGTACATCATTCAGGGCTCATCCATTTGTGGTCGATTGCCCGGGATATCATACCACACATTACAGAGAGAATTCGTTTTTTTTTTCAATTCAATTCACTTTATTCATAATCTTTAAGCCAACAAAAAGGATAACTGATTACATAGTTTATATTATTGACACTTATTTTTATATATTTATAATTACGCATATCAAACTTTAAGCTTGCTGTTATATTTACATCTATACTTTAAAATAGCAGTTTTACTAAAGCAACTCATGGAAAAAAACCCATAATTACTGTATATCATCATGTATTTGAACAGATTCATATTCTTCTACAGGAAAAAAAACTCACACAATATAATAAGTACACCACCATTACCAATGAGAAAAAGGGAAACCAAAAATTTAGAGGCATGACAAAATTGCATTTCTAAATTCAGAAAGCGAATGAGAAAAGTGTCTGTCAGTATAAGGTAAAATTGAATTCCAAATTCGACAAACTCTGACCACAAAAGATCTCTGCATAACCTGAGAGGAAAATCTGGGACATATTAACGTATGAGATCTGGAAGAGTTTCCAAAGTCAAATCTGGATAAAATATAATTTGGTGAACCATATTTGAAAACTTTATAAAATATCATCATCAATCTGAGTATTAAGAAATCATCAAAGGAACATCCTAGGAAATCTTTCACATAAACAGACACGTGATCTCTTGCCTTAAGCTTGTAAACATATCTAATTATCCTATTGAAATATAATTTTAGTTTTCCAATATTGGTCTCAGTGGTTCCACTATATATCTCTAAGCCAGAGAGTAAAACTGGCATGAGCGTAGCGTGTGCAACAAGTTTGCGAATGTTTAATGGCAATGAACAATTTATATTATAAAGTTTTCGCAGCCCAAAAGATAATCGTGAAAACACATAGTTCAGTTGGTGGTTAAATGTGAGCCTATCATCAATAATAATCCCAAGAGTTTTGATATATTTTCACGTCAAATGTTCACAAACACTACTCCCTCTTCCCCCCCGCGCTTGACAACCTATTTTCCTAGTTCTGGTACAATGCACTGCATATATAGGGGTTATCCTCTGAGTACAAATTATAAAACAACTAAACATTGCTCTTAAAGTTTGTTGGGTTGCAGCTGGTGGTGGCCTAGGCTGAAAACTAAAAACGCGTCACGATGACCTAATCGCAAGCAAGAACGGTAAGTTAAAATATAATAATTTCATTTCTTTTAGAAGGGGTTACTTTTTCTAATGAAAAACATGTAGTTAAATTTTTGTCTTCTACTCGTTTTTATGGACATACATATATAGGGTGTTTTTTTAAGCCCGATAGAACTTGAAATTGTAAAAAATAACACAAAAAATTAAATTGTAATCAAAATTTTTTTTTATTCGAAAGATCAATACGTGACATTAACATTTGAAAATGATTTCGGGCATATGGGCACCGCGGCTGTTCTTGACGAAGCGCATTCTGGACGTCCAATTTTGGGCCACTTATTCGAGCACTGCTGGCCGTATGTCACGAACAACACGAACAACGCTGGCCTCCAAGGCGTCAATTGTTGCTGGTTTATCAGCATAAACCAGTGACTTCACGTAGCCCCACAGGAAATAATCGAGAGGTGTCAAATCGCACGACCTTGGAGGCCAATTGACAGGTCCATTTCTCGAAATCAACTTATCGCCAAATTTTGATTTCAGTAAGTCGATGGTTGCGTTCGCCGTATGGCACGTAGCGCCATCCTGTTGAAACCACATCTCCTCCGGATCAATGTCATCCATATTTTCAAACAAAAAATCATTGATCATGGTGCGGTAACGATCTCCATTGACCGTAACGCGAGCTCCGGCCTCATTTTTGAAGAAATAAGGTCCGATGATGCCACCAGCATGAAAACCGCACCAAACAGTGCATTTTTCTGGATGTAATGGAGTCTGTAGGGTCTCTTGTGGATTGGTCTCACTCCATATGCGGCAATTTTGCTTATTAACAAACCCGTTAAGCCAAAAATGCGCCTCATCGCTGAACACAATTTTGCGTCTATAAGTTGCGCGAATCGACGACTGATTTTCAAAGTAAATTTGGATAATTTCGTAGCGTTGTTCAAGCGTGAGTCTATTCATGATGATTTGTCAGAGTATACTGAAACAAATAAAAAAAATGTTTCATCAAAATTTAATTTTTTGTGTTACTTTTTACAATTTAAAGTTCTATCTAGCTTAAAAAAACACCCTTTATATGTATCTGTTTATGTGTTTTTGTGTATGTGTGTGTGTGTGTGTGTGTGTGTGTGTGTTTGCTGTTAAGTTTTTCATTGAGCATCATTGCTCTGGACTGGTTATTTAATGTTTTCCAACAAAAATTTTAAACACTTAAAATGTGGAATGATTTTTTTCTTTTCTTTTTCTATCTCACACAATGGTTGAATATTTCTATTTAATTTTCGCACAATTAAACAAGCAACAAATAGCCCCATTCAACTTCTTCTTATTAATAAAAAGAAAGTTTTGTTTTCTTTTTATACAATAGATTTTTTTTTTTTTTTTTGCATTTGTTTTTTTCTTTTGTCCTTTACAATCGTTGCTGCATTAAGTAACGTTGTTGTCCTTTTGATTTTATTTATTTTTTATTTAGCCTTTTTTTTTTTTTGTTGATTTTTCTACTTACCGCACTTCTTCTAAATTAAATTTTAAAATGTTGCTTTTAATACGGTTGGCACTTTTTTTAAAAAAGTGTTTTCATTTTTGAACTCTTCCCTCGTTTTTTCGCCATTTCCGTCAAGTAGGAAGGAAGTACGCTTAGTAAATACAAATATTATGTCAGTCTGTGTGTGTGTGTGTGTGTGCAGTGGTTATGAAATACTCACACCAGCCTTCTCATTGCCCACAAATGTTTTTTGACAAGAAGTAAAATAGAAAAAAAAAAATTATTAAAGAAGGCAAACAAAATTGATTTTTTTTTTTTTTTTAATAAAAAATTGCTGTTAAGGAAGTGAACAGGCGTTTGCATGTCTTTTTCTGGCCACTCAGCAGGATTGTGAAACCTGTTCAAGTTCTGTAAGGTACTTTAACAGGTTTCAGCTGAATTTGAGAAATGGAATTAGACCAAAATTACAACAAAATTTTCTAAATAATAGAAAATTCACTAATAGAAAAATGACGATCTATTTTCAAGAATAAAAATCTTGAATTTAGATTGCGAAAAACAATCTTAAAATAAAATTAAGCTAGATTTTCCTTTAAAAATTTAAGATCTAATTCTTGGTTTTAAGAAAGTATTTTAAAAATTTTTTAGAAATTAAGAACTAAATCTTAAATTTAAAGTCATAATCTTAAATACAAGATTTTCATCTTAAATTTAAGATTATATTCTTAATTTTTAGAATATATTCTTAATTTTTAGAATATATTTTTAATTTTTAGAATATATTCTTAAAAACAAGAATAAATTCTTCATATTTAGAATTTTTGGTTTTTAACAAAAAATTTTGTCAATTGTGGTGAGAAGCAGACATTTTAGCAGTGATTTTTTTATTAAACAAAAATAATATCAAAATGTGTCCTAACTACTTTGGACAAAATTATTTCTGTTTTTAGTCATAAATGTACAGGGTGGCCCAGAAAGACCGAAGTGGTGTGAATTCCTTATAACTTTTTTATTATAATTTTTTTTTCTTTTCTTTTCAGTATTTTGTAAAGAAGACTTGGATAATTTATAATGGAGCAATACACAATTGAACAACGTGCCCAAATTGTTGAAATTTACTTTTCAAATCAACGGTCCATTGTGTTGACTCAGCGTGCATACCGTCGTCAATTTAATGTGCGGGTTGCACCCTCTCAGTCAACAATAAACCGTCTGGTTGCAAATTTTCGAGAACAAGGAGCAGTAAGGAACCTTCCTGGTCCCGGCAGACACCGAACTGTCCACACGGCTGACAATATTCAAGTGGTACAGGAGAGTATTCGGGAGGATCCAGAAACATCAACCAGGAGACGTTCGTCACAACTGGGCCTCTCAAGGACGTCGCTGCAGCGAATTTTGCACACCATAGGATTGTTTCCATACAAAATTCAACTTGTCCAAGAATTGAAACCAACAGATTACCAGCAACGACTTGACTATGCAATTTATTTCCAGCAAAAAGCACAAGAGAATCCAAATTTTATTCATAACTTAATAATGAGTGACGAAGCCCATTTTCAATTAAATGGGTTCGTTAATAAGCAAAACTGTAGGATATGGGCTACGGAAAACCCGAGAGTACTTCATCAACGACAATTGCACCCAGTTAAGTGTACCGTTTGGTGCGGTGTTTCTTCAGAAAGGATCATTGGCCCATTTTTTTTTGAAAATGAACAAGGTGTCGCCATTTCCGTCAATGGTGATCGATATCGGGCCATGTTGCAAAATTTTGTAAGGCCAGCCGTGGAAAACCATCCGCAAATATGGTTCCAACAGGATGGAGCCACAGCGCACACTGCGAGGGCCACAATGACTCTTTTACGCGACATCTTTGGTGAAAGAATAATTTCTCGTAACAGCAATTTTAATTGGCCTCCGCGTTCCCCGGATTTAACCGCTCCAGACTGTTTTCTTTGGGGCTATTTAAAAGGAAAAGTTTATGTTAATAAGCCTAGGACTATTGAGGAGTTAAAAACCAATATTCGAGAAGAAATTAACAACATACCACCGGAAGTTTTGCGGGATATCATTTTTAATAACTAATCCAAAAATATTCCCCATAAATTTAATGTATTTAAAAAAAAAAAAATTAAAAAAATATCTCTTAAATAAAAAGTTATAAGCAATTCACACCACTTCGGTCTTTCTCGGCCACCCTGTATTAGTATATTATATATTGTAATAATTATGAATTTCTTTAATGACTTGTAGTGGGTGGTTGAATTTCAAGGGCCGATGTTGAATGTGAACCACACCTAAACGACAAGTTTTTTTTTCCGAATTTTATTTGACATTTCTCTATTTCAGACTTACTCAATTTGAGCCATAGAGAGATACACAACCCAACAACGTGTTAAAGTTATCCAGACTTATTATGAAAATGATGATCAATTTTCGAAGAAAATCATCTTCAGTGATGAGGCACATTTTCACCTCAGTGGACTCGTCAATAAACAGAATTGCCACATTTGGGCGAATGAAAATCCAAGAGTGACTGTCGAAAAACCAATGCACCCACAAAGAGTGACTGTTTGGTGCGGTTTATGTGCTGGCGGCATCATCGGGCCGTATTTTTTCCAAAATGAGGCCGGTCAGGCAGTTACTGTGAATGGTGTTCGCTATCGTGAGATGATAACGAACTTTTTATGGCCCGAATTGGAAGATATGGATGTAGACGATATGTGGTTTCAGCAGGACGGTGCCACTTGCCACACAGCTAACGAAACAATTGCTCTTTTGCACAACAAATTCAATGGCCGTGTTATCTCACGTAAAGGCGATGTCAATTGGCCGCCAAGATCAACTGATTTGACACCGTTGCACTTTTTTCTTTGGGGTTATTTGAAAGAAAAGGTGTACGTCGATAAGCCAGCAACAATTCAACAGCTAAAGGATGAGATAATTCGGCACATTAACGGCATAGAACCTCCATTATGCCTCAGGGTCATCGAATATTTGGACCATCGGATGGAGGTGTGCCGCCGTGGTCGCGGCTCCCATTTGGCCGATATTTTGTTCCATACATAATTGAATAATACCAATATATCATAATAAAATAAAGTTACAATAATTTCCTAAATAGTTTGTGTTTTATTCAAAATCAACATCGGCCCTTGAAATTTAACCACCCTTTATGTGTGTTTTGTTTACCTTTTTTGCTCTAACACAAAAGTATGCACGCAAAACTATATGATAAAAAATTAAATAAACTTAAGTACAACTTAAATGAAAACAAGTAAGAGTGTGGTTTATTCGGCTGGGCCGAATCTAAAATACCCTTCACGATAGTCACGTACATGTATAGTACATTTAAAAATGTGAACTAAATATGCTCGGTTATATATGAACCGATATCGGAATTTTCTATTTTCTGTATTTTAGTAACCTTCTTTCAAAACGAGAATTTTCAATTAAAAAAAGTTGTTTCAGTTCGCTTACGCGACGATTTCTTGAAAAACCGGCTTAGGCTATATCTCGGGTATATATGGACCGATATCGGAAACTTTAATTTTTCATATTTATATAACCTTATTTCATTACCAAAACTGCTTTTGAGCAAAAAAAGTTTTTTCAGTTCGCTTACGCGACATTTTTATGAAAAACCCGATTTGGGCTATATCTCGGGTATATATGGACCGATATCTGAAAAAAAATTTTTTGCCTTTTAGTCACCATGCTTAATGAGTGTGTGAATTTTGAAGCAAAACAAACAACTTTTTTTGTCAAAAATTTCCATACAAAATTGCAAAAATTCATGGCTTTTTTCGGAATTTTGAATATATCTCAGCTATACGTGGGCCGATATTACTGAATTTTAATAGAAAACACATGGCAATATGGAGTAATAGAATGGTGAAAGAAAAAAGTTTCTATGTCTAATGGTTTTCTCAGAAACGGTATTTCAACGACCGACAGACGGACAGACGGACATCGCTTAATCGAATTTTCCATTAATTCTGAATCAGAATATATATACTTTATAGGGTCGCAAAAAAAACTGTAGAAATTACAAACGGAATCACAAACTTATATATACCCTTAACATTTTTGTCAAGGGTATAATAGTGGGCATTTAAGTTTGATTCAAACTTGTAGTGAGAAATAAATTTTCGTATTCAAATGGAACTTAAAGCTAAATGACATTTATATACGAACTCAAAAACTGCGCTGTAAAATTTTTTTGAAATACAGTTGTACTTCTTCAGACTTATTAATAAAACATTTAATATGCAACCTTGGTATAAATATAAATTATTATAAATACTACTAAAGGCCATGTTACACCATCATACACGATCGTACGATCTACAAAATAAAGCTTGTGTGCTGAAAAAGTACTAACCGTGCAACAGACTTTTTGACAAATCGTACGATTTGAAAAATTTTATGAAACTTTTCAAAACATTATGGTTTCTGTGCGATCAGTGTGATATATATTGTGAAAAATATAAGAATATTGTTGGGGCCTCAAGAAAAAAATGTAAGTAATGTAAAATTATTATGTTAATAAGATTAATTAATGGTTTTATTGTATATATAAATTATTTCAATTATGGTTGTGCAATAGTGTGGCCTACAACCCCATTTTGAAACGATTTTTTCAAGTCGGCCAGACTTTTGAAACAGTTTCCTGTGAATCAATCGTACAATCGTGTAAGATAGTGAATAAGGGCCTTAAATAAATAAAAATAAAAACATTATGCGACTATTTTGTTTTCAGATGTATGTATAAGTAGAAAAATATATACATACTTTTTAGAAATCAAGATTTCCTTATCAAAAAAAATTGATCTTAATATACTTACACCTACATAAGAGCAGCTTAATATAGCTGAGAGAGAGCTGAGTATTTATGCATACAGCTACAGTGATGTTAATTGTACGGTAATTACGGCAGCACGGTAATTTTATTACTTGTACAGTAATTTTCAAAAAAGTTTTATTCATTTGGTTTCATATTCATAGTTGCTTTATTATATCGTACTTATCTTAGTACATCTTCGCAAGAATCGCCAAAGCTAATTGGAGTGGTCACTCCAGCTATGAATTGTTAAAAATTACATCGTCGAAAAGCAGAACACATCTATAGTTGTGTGATAAGTAAAATCAGGGTATAATATAATATTAGACCTTCCGTGGATACTACTGAGACTGAAGAGTTTTCTGAAATACTTTAGAAAACTTAGATTTACAGACCACTAGTCAGATTTCGCATTTAGATTTCTCTCACACTGACGAATATAATATATTATTGCAGATGAGATTTTTTATTGAAGAAACCAGAATTAGATTAAAATTACTATATATATATTATTTTTGTGACATTCGTTCATTTAGTTCATTTAATAAATTTTTAAATGCCCACACTTTTGGTTTATTAGCGTCGATGGTATTACGAGCAATTCAGCTGCATACTTTTCGTAAGGTAATTTTGCTCAAAATGCGGCAATTTGTTAAAGTCGTACAGTACTTTGAAAATAAAAGTTAACATCACTGTACAGTAGGGCGTCTCGAAAAAAAAAGTTCGCCGTACACCACAGAATATAAAGTATTGTTGCAAGGCAGTTTTGAAAAAAAAATTTTTAATTTTTTTTGCCGAAAGTAGGGGTCGCCAAACCACATTTTTCGTTATATCTTCGACATTTATAGTCCTATCTCAAAGTGTGATATATCGATGTTTTCGTCTTGAGTAGGCCAATATTTTGATTTAATAGTCATTAACCTCAAATATCTCATTCTAGTATTTACCTACCAGATCTCAGTTTCTACCACCCTAATGTACCACCCTATTGTCAGAAAATTAAAGCCCGCAAAAAATCATTAAACTTTTGTTAAAGAAGTTTTTCGATATTTCCAACAGAACTGTTAAAAAATACAATTTATGTTTTTTGCCGAATGTAGGGGTTACCTTTTTGAGTATTTTTGTCAGATTTTCTGTATTTACTGTCGGATCTCACAGTGCGATATATCGATGTTTTTGTCTCGAGGAGGCCAATGGTCATCTTTAATATTCATTGACCTCAATATAACCGTTCTAATAGTTAAGGCTGTTCTTATGAAATATTTCCATAATTCCGGTAGATCTATATATAAGAAAAAAATTCATGTTTTTTGTCGAGCCTAGGTATTGAAAGAAATATTGCATGCAATTGCACAGCCTCTGATAAAATTCCAGACCACGCAAAAGAGTTTTTCATCGATCAGTGCGGTCCACGATTGTTGACTATAGATTATGTTGCTGATATGATGTCGACGAGTAGCAACGGTGAAGAAATGTCGAAGACTGTTGAATCATCTTATGGGTTGCGTGACGAATTTGTCAGCGTTGGGTATAATGTAGACAGTGAAGAAGAGCAGGAGTAGTACATGAGTCTGCCATGGCTGTTACCGATGAGCAACGCCTAGGCCACATTTTTTCCAAGCTCGAAAGCCGTGAAAAATATAGCCAACTTGGGTCATTTCAAAATATGATTAAATAAAATTGTTTTAATATACACAGATCTTTGAATTTTTATTGTATTGGTACAGATATTATGGTAAGTTTGAAAAGAGTGTATCACTATTTAAAAAAGAAGATACTAGGCAAAAACATCGGTATATAATACTATAAAATCCGACTGTGAATACCGAATATATGATAACTGTTTAAAGAGTCAACCCCTACATTCGGCAAAAAACATAAATTATATTTTTTAACACTTCTGTTGGAACTATCGAAAAACTTCTTTAACAAAAGTTTAATGATTTTTTGCGGGCTTTAATTTTCTGCTATTAGGGTGGTACATTAGGGTGGTAGAAAATGAGATCTGGTGGGTAAATACTAGAACGGGATACAAAATACCATTGACTATTAAAGCAAAACATTGGTCTCTTTGAGACAAAAACATCGATATATCACACTTTGGGATCCGACTGTAAATGCCGAAGATATAACGAAAAATGTATTTTGGCGACCCCTACTTTCGGCAAAAAAAATTAAAAAAAATTTTTTTGAAAATGTCTTACAACATTACTTCGTATTCGGTGGTGTACGGCGAACTTTTTTTTTCTTGCCTACATGGCGAGACGCTCTACTGTACAGCTATTCGATCGTTCTCAACAAAAAGTTCCATGTTTGCAAAAAGGGTATTTAAAAAAAAAAGTGTCATTAAAAGTCTCATAGACATCAAAAATGGTCAAATTGACACTTTAGTATCATAAAAGGCAACACTGGTTATATAGCGAATACAATGAGAGCGTAAAGAGTAAAGAAAAAAAGTAGTTTTTCATGCACAGCACACACATAATTAAAGTATGACAATGCGACACACAGGCATTATTCCCAATTTACACACATCAGGTTTTCTTGATCAGTTCTGCTTCAATTTCCTTTTGAACTTGCATTTACGTTCACACCCAAAAGCATTGCGTCAGCAAGTTTAAGTTTTTTTGCCTTCAAGTTTTCATATTTATTAACATTTCATGTTTAGCTTGACGGTATCGTCAATTCTGCACCCTTCTCCCTTCTCTTCTTCCCGTTCCACCCACAACCCCAAGACTTGACGAGTCAAATTTGATGTGTGTAAGCTGGCGCTTATATTGATGACAGTAAGTCATCAAAAGTATAAGAATACTTTTAATTCTCTTTGATTTCTTGAAAAAGATAAAATATAAAGTTATCTCGTATGTATCTTTGAATATATTTTTGAAACCATTAAATCTAATCGAAGCTTAAGTGCTGATAGCGTACCATGATACTGATATGATTTTGTAATAACATTTACATCATATCAATTAATTTTTACATCAAATTGAATCAAAATTAAAGATGGTCTGATGTTAATGTTCCATTCTATTGATAATATGTTGTCAATACATTGACTTGATTTAATGATTTCTCTGACATTAGAGTGTCATTTCATTGATCACATCAAACGTATTCCGGTAAAGTATTCCCATGATGCCAGTATGATATTTCATTGATGAAATAATTGTCGCTAATGATAATTAAAATTATCATAGAATCACAAATAAGGACATTTGGCATTGCATTGATGTTAAAAATGTTCTATGAGTGAAATGATCTGCAAGTACACTTGTCAGTGTTTTTAGGCTTTTCGTATCCAGTTTTAGAGCACAGCTTAAAAGTGTCTTGAAAAGTTCAAGACCGTTTGCCACACATACCAAAGTTTCCCCACGATGGATTTAAACCATCGCTTGACTTCCTTCTTAACCCTAGAAGCCTTCCCTGGGTGCTCGGGCACCCAGCCTGATATTTAAAGTATTGTCATACATTTAAATGTGGCAACACAGCTTTGGTTTTTCGTCTTTTTTCTTGAAATTGCATGCTGCTCATATTTCATTAATAGTTAAAAAGGTTTTTGAAAGCGACAAGTAGTTGAAATAATTAGTGCTGGGTGCTGGAGCAACCATGGGTTTACTACCCATTAATTTTTCAAAATAGTCGTTTCGTATATTTTTTTTACTATAAAGAAGGTAATTTGCTATTGTTTATCAAAATTTATTGCTTTTGTGTTACTAAGTGCATTTATTTAGTGTTGAGCAGTAAAGCGTAATGGCAGGTTCGCGTTGGCAGTTTACAGATGAAATGATTGAGCGTAATCTCGAGGACGATTCTGATGAGGGTGAATTTGTTGGAGGTATGGAGTCAGACGATGAGCCTGATGAGGTCATTCAAGACTTTCAGTAAGAAGAAGAGGAATCAGAAGATGAAGAAACATTAGCTCAATTACAAGCAAGAACAAATAATTTTCTAAAAGTGTTGAGTGTGCCAAGAAGAATGTATGGTTCAAACAGGTATAAATGGAGTGGAGAAGTTCCGCAATCGTCAGGACGAACTCCGCGACGAAATATAATATTACACCCACCAGGTAACAAAGGACCTGCTAAAGAGGTTTCTACAATACTAGAGACTTGGTCTTTATTTTTTGATGCTGAAATACTGGGACGTATTTCGCTTTACACCAATGCTGAAATCAATGTACAACGTCAAAAATACAAAAACGACCGGCAAAACTACGATCTTGATGAAAGCCCTACAAGTGTAATGCCTTCGTACACGCGGGACACTACGATTACTGAAAATACAAAGAATAGACGAACCTTTTTGAAGACTTTATCATTACAGCTCATTACGCTTCCTCTTGAAGATCGTAAAAATTGGACCACTTTGACGACAAAAATTCGCGAGATGATAAATGGCATACTAAAAATGCAGAATGAGCCTGAAAGACCAGTGCCAAGGGCCACTAAATAAGGACGGTGCAGATTCTGTCCTACCTCGAAAGACAGAAAAAGTAAGACTTGATTGATTGCAGCAAGTGCCAAATGCCTATCTGTGGGGAGCATCAGATAAAAATGTGTTCCAACTGTGTTTAAAAAATATTTTATTACTTTTTTTCTTTAAAATTATTTTATAAGTAAGCAATAAATACATGAATTTAAAAAAAAAATGACGCTTTTAAACTTTTTCCAAAAATTATTACACATAAAAAAATGGGTGCTCTAGCACCCAGGGTAGGAAAAGTCAATGCAGAATATGGGTACGGTTCTAGGGTTAATGAGACTTTTGTTGCAGCCAATTGTTGAAGGGCGTCCAATGGAAGTCTGTTTGGCTTCACTTTTGGCACAGATGCTTGCCATCTTACCACCTAGGCCACAGTAATCTGATTCGTTATCGTCAGTTCCTTTTGCCTGTGAGATTCCAGTACTAGCTGGGACGTGAAACTTACAACTTAACTCGAAGTGGATTGAGATAGTTTCAGATTTTTATTTATTTTTGGTAATTTAATATTTAACATACATAAATTTCACTGGTTCGATTTTTATAAAAACAATTTTTCTCTCAGTACTGGTGCCTGCGGTTGGCCATCTTGGCCTGACAGCATTTTTTTGTTTCTACTCGCATTTGTCTCTAGATGTTCGATATAGTGAGTAAAAAAATTTAACTTCATCATTATAAGACCAAAAATATGTACATACATCTGTAAACACACGCGCACACACACACACACACACACACACACACATATATATATATATGTATATATATATATATGTATGTATATATATATATATATATATATATATATATATATATATATATATATATATATATATATATATATATATATATATATATATATATATATATATATATGTGTGTGTGTGTTCGTCTGTGTGTTTATTTAGATATTTTTGGATGTTGATTTATATATTAATATAAAAATATATGTACAAATGTGTGCGGACAATTTTTTTTTAGTTGAAACTCAAATGATTGATTGCCTCGAAAGTATCAACAAAACACTTTTGTAATAATTCGTCGCTTTTTCTGTTTCTTGGCTGCAAAACAAACAAAAAAATTAATTTGAAGTGCAAAAGTTGGACTTTCTAGGAATTAAAAAAATTAAAGTTGTTTGGGGAACTTATTTGTGAGCAATAAATTTTCAGCAGCTTGAAATGCAGTTGTAATTTAATAATGGGTGATTTTATAAGAACTATCGGAAATTAAAAAAAAAAAAACACATAAAATTCAGAAAAATGCATGAAATATTTATTTGGATCGATAGCTGGGTCAATATAATTTAATGTTTGAAGATTATTTCATGCAAATGTTGTCCGCGGCTGCGCCTCAAATGGTCCATCCGCTTAGTCCAATTTTGGCATACTCTTTCCAACATTTCGGCCGGTATCTCACGAGTAATGTTGGCAATGTTCGCTTCCAGTGCGTCAATCGAAGCGGGCTTGTCGCTATAGACATTAGCCTTAACATAGCCCCACAAAAAATAGTCTAGAGGCGTTAAATCGCACGATATGGGCGGCCAATTGACTGGTCCCAAGCGTGAAATAAACTGTTCACCGAGCTCGCCTCTCAATTGGTCCATTGTTTCGCGTGCTGTGTGGCATGTGGCACCGTCTTGTTGAAACCACATGTCATGCAAGTCAAGCTCTTCCATTTTGGGCAAAAAAAAGTTTGTTATCATCGCACGGTAGCGCTCACCATTCACAGTAACGTTGTGATTCGCATCATCTTTGAAGAAATACGGCCCAATGATGCCGCCAGCCCATAATCCGCACCAAACGGTTGTTTTTTGTGGATGCATTAGTAGCTCTTGCAATGCTTCTGACTGCTCTTCACTCCAAATACGGCAGTTTTGCTTGTTCACGTATCCATTCAACCAGAAATGAGCCTCGTCGCTGAACACAATTCTTCGATAAAAAAGTGGATCTTCATCTAACTTTTCAAGAGCCCATTCACCAAAAATTTGGCGTTGTGGTAGGTCGTTTGGCTTCAATTCTTGCACCAGCTGTATCTTATAAGCCTTCACACCCAAATCCTTCCGCAAAATTTTCCACGTAGTGGAGCCCAATTGCTGCGAACGGCGCCGAATCGATAATTCACGGTCATCACCAACACTGGCCGATACGGCTGCGATGTTTTCTTCAGTTCGCACTCTACGTAAGCGTGTTGGTGGTTTAATGTCCAACAATGTAAATTTGGTGCGAAATTTTTTTACAATAGCCCGAATAGAAAGAAGCATCAGTAGGTCGATTAAACTGACCATAAAATGGAAGAAGCGCGCGATGAACTTTCTTAACAGAGCACGCATTTTGGTAATAAAATTCAATAATTTGCAAGCGTTGTTCGTTTGTAAGACGATTCATGATTAAATTATAGACCAAACTGAAGATGTTTGACAGTCACACAAGATACAAAACGTGCGTGAGCTGTCAAAACTAGTGTTGCCAAAAAGATAATAGCAAAAAAATCACTCGTTACGAATAAATATTGTGGGCGTTAAATAAAAGTAAATTCTTTATACGGTTTACAAATTTACTATTTATTAATAAATAAGGATCTAAAGGGTATATTTTGTAGAGGTATACAACTTTGAAATGGAGTAGAGCATACAAAGATGATTTTTTTTTTAAATTCACATGAAATTTACTGTTTTTATCTTGAAACATTACTGAGGGGATGATCCCTACATATGCAGTTCAGTTATATATAACCTTATTCGACAGTATTTCGGCATTTTAATTTAAATATGACTTCTAGCAAATAACCGTCACGACTGGCTCGATCGTGATTTAATCTGTAGGTCCAATTTTTTGCAACTTTTTCGGTAATAACGTGCAGAACGTTGTCCTGCTTAGCGGCAAAGACTATCGACTTCACATATCTCCTAAGAAAATAGTCTAGATTGGACACTAATTCACGGGTGTAAAACGTGAAACTAGGCGGTTGCCAAACATTTCTTTCAATAAAGCAATTGTGCTACCAGCTATGTAGCATGTCGCGTCGTCTTGTTGAAACTACAGCTTCTGCATATCATGGTTTATATGGTATGTTTTAGCCTTAGAGTATGTTTTAGGCAATAGAGTATGTTTTAGCCTTTCGTGTTGCTATTGTTAACACTCCGCGAACGCTACTCCCTCTTTCCTCCTCATCATAACCTATTTTCCTAGTTCCAGTACAATGCGCTGCATATGTAGGGGTCCATCCCCTGAGTACTGGTCCCAGATAAAAAAATCAACTGATAAATGGAAAAAAGTCAGTAATCATGGCTCTATAGCAGTCACCATTGGCTTCACTGTTCTGGCCAGCATCGTTTTTAAAGAAGTACAGATGCCACCAGCCTATTAGGAGTACTAATCAGTCAGTTTTTCTGCTCTAAGAGTTTCTCATTATAGGCTTGAGCATTATCATCACTCCAAATATGGCAGTTTTGTTTATTCGAACAGTGCCATGATTTTCAAAATAAACTTGCACAATTAGAAAACGTTGTACTCGCGTATCGGTACATTCTTATTGACATGCCAAACCCAACTACAAATAAATCACTTAACAGCTGACAAAATGGACGCAGTTAAATAAATTTAGTTTAAAAAAAAACTAAAAGCCACGCTTCGATATCAAACTTATAGTCACTCACTCATACGGCATGGAATTCAAGTGTTGCAAACATATCAAGAAACCAACAAACATACAAGTGAAGCTAATATAAGCGAGTTAAAAACGCCAGTATTATTGTGAAAAATAAAAAAAAAAACAAAAAAACTAGTCAAAACAAAAAAACTAGTAAAAAGCGGATAGTTATCTATATAACCAGATAATTATCTGCATGACGAGTTCCGATTTTTTTTTTGGGAATTCCCAAAATCGGTCTCAAGAATCGCCAAAATCCCCCACTTCCCCGGAAACAATATGACAACTTGAATTTTCTTACTATGTCGAGTGAACATTAATAGTTCAGATAGATTCGGTTAGGGGAGCGGTTCCGAGCTTATTGAAACTTCCCAAAGTCGGTTTCAGGAATCGCCAAAATCCCCCACTTCCCCGAAAACAATATGACAACTTGAATTTTCGCACTATATCGAGTGACCATTAATTGTTTAGATAGATTCGATTAGGGAAGTGGTTCCGAGCTTTTTGGAAATTCCCAAAGTCGGCTTCAGGAAACATCAAAATTGGCAACTTCAATTTTCACACTAAAGCGAATGACCGTTTATAGTTCAGATTCCAAGGCCAAACCAATTCCAAACCGGTTAGCAAAACAGTTCCAATTTTTTTTATGAATTCGGCTTAATGAACCCCCAAAATCTCCTTACTTCCCCGGATGCAATAAGGCACTAAAACAGCAAAATTGGGTATGTAGTTTTATATACCTAAATATGTAATAATCAAATATAAGGCATGGGTTTCAAGTGTAGCAAACATACAAGTGAAAATAATATAAGCGTGTTAAGAAGTGCTGCCAACTTAAAGTTCTACACCTCTATAAAAGACAGCCAGTGAGTGTAGGAAAATAAAGTGTGTTCGACGTCAAGCGTATCACACTTTCCTATTTGGTGAAGGTTTTTTTATAGAACAACTATGGCCCCACTTTTATATGGAATTTCAAAAGTTGTGAGAAAAACGAAAGTGTAAACGCTTAAGATTTGGTTGACAAGGTTGATCTACTAGATTTTTCAACTATTATATAATCTATAGGGCCCTTAATGAAAAATTTCGTTGTTACAATAAACATCTTTCCTAGAATACGTTCAACTTATTAAAAATATCTTTACATGGTAATACAAATACTTAGATTTGCTAAACATTTGTGCAGCATGAAGGAAATTTGCATTGTGTAAATGCAAATTTTATTCAGTAGGAGAGTAGAATGCAAAAAGTCTCAAGCGGCCAGTAAATCTTAATTTTCTGAGTTATTTTAGAAAACGTTGTATTTCCATCTCCTCAGAGGTATTTTCAGTTCACGAGTACATTGTCAGCTGTTTTTCTAGTTTCTATTGAACCCAATTTGTAATTAATTAAAAGTATTGTTTATTGTTTTTGTAAATGTTGTAAAATTGTAATTAATTTTAATACACTTTTATAACCAAACTTTCATCTTACTCATCCTACAAATTTAAACATGAAAAACACTTTTCTTTTTTTTTAACTACGAAAGAAATTAATATGTTGCTCCTCCAAAATCGACATATCTTGTATTATCACGTAAACCTGCTTTATATACGATTTAAAAAAAATAATTTTAATTATATAATTTGAATTCCATGTCTTTACAGATCCATGTAACGCATTTAAGGTATGTGAAAGGAAATAAATTTGGATTTAATTTACGTTAATGTCTGGGCCTGGACCAAAATACGCAGGTAAACTTTTCAAGAGCTTACACAGGTGACAATTTTTTTAAACATTGCATCTTGGAAATACTGACAAACACTTTGCTGAAGAGCCTAGTGGGCTGTCTTATCTCTTTTGATGGTGATTTCCTAGCCAGTGAAGAACCAAAGTACACGAAATTGATAGACCAAAGTCCACTAGGGGACTGATGTACCAGGGCGTATTGATTTTAAAGCTACCTAGCGCTAGATGGCAGCACACACACAAAAATATATATATATATATTTTTAAATTACGATCTGTCAAACATCAGCTGTTAAAATTTCACCCAAATTCATCGATTAGCTTATTTGTTGTATTCGAATTAAGCAACTTTTATGTTTCTTGAAAAATGGAAAAAAGTAAATTTCGTACAGTTATTAAGCACTACTATTTGAAAGATAAAACGGCGAAAGAGGCAAAAGAAAAGCTCAATAAACATTACGGTGAGTCTGCTCCGTCAGATTATATAGTAAAATATAAGATTGCTGAATTAAAACGCAGCCGAACAAGCGCTGCAACAAGACCATCAGCAGGAAGGCCAAAAGAGGTGATTGCCGAAGATATTATCAAGACAATCCTCGATATCGTTCTGAATAACCGCCGAGTCAAGTTACGTGAGATTGTTGACATGGTAGACATGTCATATGAACATGTGTTCAACATTTTGCATAAACATTTGCATATGAAAAAGCTATCGGCGAAATGGATACCGCGTTTGCTCAGTGTCAAACAAAAAAGGAGTTCGACAGACCACTTTGCAGCGATGTTTGGAGATAATAAAGCGTAATCCTGTTGATTTTGGGCATCGATTAATAACTGCTGATGAAACATGGGTCCACCACTACATACCTGAAACCAAAAATCAATCAAAACAATGGGTGGAGGCTGGTGGAAGTGCTCCGAAGTAGGCGAAGACGGAGAAGTCGGCTGGCAAGGTTATGATCACGGTATTTTGGGATACACACGGAATATTGCTGATCGATTATCTTGAAGAAGAGTCTACAATCTATAACTGAATGATGTAATCAAGAAGAAACGACAACTTTTAAAGAAGAAAAACGTGCTCTTTCTTTAAGATAACGAATCACACAGCAGATGCTAAAATTACGTGAAATACACTTCGAACTGGTTGATCACCCTTATAGTCCAGATTTAGCTGCTGGTCACATTTTCCTGTTTCCAAACTTGAAAAATTGCTCGGAGTAGGTATTTGAGTGGTTCCCAAAGTTGGAATATCGTCTTACTAAGTTTATTCAGCTAAAAGGAGAGTATGTTGAGAAATAATTAGTTTTTGAAAAAAAACATGTTTTTTTCCTACTTAGGTAGCTTCAATATCAATCCGCGCTGGTATAAAACTAACTCAATAAAACAAACCTTACTTTTCAGATATCCCCACAAAAAGAATTCCGGAGCAGTCAAATCAGGCGACCTTGAAGGTAAATCTACGTCACCATATTTTTTGGACCAGTACTCAGGGGGGTAATGCCATATGCAGTGCATTGGAACTGGGAATATAGGTTGTGAGGAGGGGGAAAGAAGGAGTAGTGTTTGTGTACATTTGACTTGAACTTTCCAACGTTATAACAGACAGGAAATACGTCTGTAGGCAACTTATTCCCATAGGCAAAGCGTACGGCTGAAAAACGAATTCTCTCTGTAATGCGTTGTACGATTCCCCAGGCAATCGACCACAACGGGATGAGCTCTGTACGATGATGGCGTGTTTCGTATAAATGTGCGAGTTTCGGGAACAAGATCCCTAATCTCGTCAGAGAAAAATTCATTGCAGTAAGGATAGAGCAGAGTAACGCACCCAACACTGCGACGATGCTCCAGTGAGTTGGATACCCTACTGTCACTGATGAGCTTCTTCGCCCTCTCCTGCACACAGTCGAGGAACCGCAAAATAGACTTTGAGGCACCGGCCCAAACATGAGAGTTGTATTCCATTTTCGGTCGGATGTAGGTGGTATAACTAGTAAGGAGAACGGATGGAGTGAAGTACATCTTGCACTGTTTCAAAAAACCGAGGCACTTGAATGTTTCTTTGGAGACATGAAAAATGTGTTCAGTCCAGCGAGCATTCCAAGAACATCAAGAGCATCCGCTTTCTCAATATTTATAACATCCATGAGTACAGATGGATCAGCACTTGCGGTCGTAGTTATGTGCGTTAATATATCTTGAAATAACTTGATACCACATGTTAATTAAGCCCACATGCAGTTGTGGAGTTAAAACGTTTTCAATCATATCACGATATCGTTCCCCATTCACAGTTACCATTACGCCGTATTCATTTTCAAAGAAGTACTCGTAAGGTCCCATGATTCCTGTCTGAATTGTACACCAGACTGTCACTTTTAATAGATCCAAAGGTGACTAATAAATAATTTGAGGGTTTGCCACTGCCCAGAATCGACTGTTCTGTTTATTCACATATCCATTAAAATGAAAATGTGCCTCGTCATTAATTCGGCATCGAATTAGTGACATAGTAATGTTTGCAGCCGATCTTTCAGTACGTTTCTCCGAAATTATTCACTAAACGATAAATAATGCGTTTTGTTGGCTCGTTGTTTCTCCCAAATATTTCACGTAACTTTCTCATCGTCCCAGTAATCGATGATAGATATTGATAAAATGTTTTGACGATTAAAACAACCCGGTTTATTGAATATTTTTCTATAATAAATTTGCCACGTGTCTACTTCTTGATTGCTGAATATGAACTGTCAAGACAAAGTAGTATACCTTTCCGGCGGATATCCGGTACTACGAAATAAAAATGACACCGAGCAAAGCTGTGGCACATCTTTTTTTAATTTGAAGGATAAAGGGTGCCTTTTTATTTTAGAGATATTGAACTTAACTTTTTTTTATATTAGGATTCGCCATCCACTGTTAATATCAAAAATATTTCTTTTAGCAAACTTTAGACCGAAAGTAACAAGAAATGCTAGAGGAAAAGATTGCGTTTTATTTTGGGACCACCAATACACGTGTGCTTTAATTACAGGAATACAGAAAATAAAAACATTATTTATATCAAAATTGTCGTTGTTGTGTTTATTTTGTAAAAGTAAACTGAAGAACGTAAGTAAACTAAAGAATGTAAGTACGGAAGTGTAGAGCCGGTAAGTTTTCATGTTATGCAAACAGAAATACTCCTGCGTCTGTCATAGCGTAATTAAGCTGTAAAACAACTCTCAAATCTCAAAAGTGCACGTAAGTAAAAGAAAACAATAATATCTCTGACCTAATATCGCTCCGATAATCAAAATTAGCAGCTTTTTCATCTCTGTGTATTTTGTACCAGTGGTGTACAAACCAATACATATCTAGATATACTACATGCGCTGAAAAGTCCCGGGCCTAACACTTAGATGACGCTAGTTTTATTGCAGTCACCCTTTTATACCCTTCACAAAAATGTTAAGGGCATATATAAGTTTGTGATTGCGTTTGTAATTTCTACCATTTTCATTTGCGAGCCTATGAAGTATATATATTCTGATTCAGAATTAATGCGAAACCGTGAAAATGATTTACATCAGTACCTGCCTTGACGGCCTAACCTGATAGTGGACCAATTCCACGGAGTGAATTTTTCACGATTCACCACCGCCCCCGTTGTGGCTTGCTAGGCTCATGATTGCGGTCATATGAACAACTTCTTGTTGAGGAGTTCGGGCTTTCTAATCCCTCATGTATGCAATTTCCCAGCAATCAATGGAGGACAAGGCTTAATGAGTTGGTAGGCCGAAACCCACTAAGAGCATCAGCCCTTAAACCAACTCACCCGTCAACCATCAACCATCACCACTGGTTCCTTACAGTACACGTATCTGTTGTATAGGCAACAGATCCTCGGGAGATTGTTAGCCCTCGAAAAAAGCCATCACCAAACAATTATCAAAGATACTAACACTCCCTTCCTGCGTTTTAGCTTTCAACCACGGCCAGAACGTTTCAGCCAAGATAGGCACCTCAACCATAATCAGCCAGGGTCCAACCGCAAGCAGAACTTCCCGGGGGCCATGCTGATCCCCGTTCTGCCAATTTATACCCTTGGTAAGGGTTTCGGAAGCCAACACAACATAAGTCATGTGGCTTCCTAGAGTTTTGTTTGCCGCACCAAACGAGGGACCCCTTCTCCTCTTTTCCCCGAAAAACAGAGTGCCTAAGCCAGGAATACGCCAAGGCAAAACCTGTTCCCCAGGGGGAATTAATGCGAAAGTCGATTAAGCGATGTCCGTCGTTGAAATACCGTTTCTGAGAAAACCATTACACTTGAAACTTTTTTCTTTCACCATTCTTTTACGCCATCAATTCCAGGATTTGCTATTGAAATTCAGTAAAATCGGTTCACATATAGCCGAGATATATTCAACATTCCCAAAAATCCCTTAATTTTTGGCAATTTTGTATGAAAATTTTTGAAAAAAGATTGTTTGTTTTGCTTCAAACTTCACACACTTATTAAGCATGTCAATTAAAAGCCAAAAAGAAATGTTTCCCGATATCGGTCTATATATGTATATCCGAGATATAGCCTAAGCCGATTTTTTAATGAAAATGTCGCGTAGGCTAACTTAATTTTTTTTTTAATTGAAAATTTTTTTTCTTTCAAATATCGGTTCATGTATACCCGAGATATCGCCAAAATCGAGTTTTCAAGAATATGTCGCGCAAGCGAACTTAAACAACTTTTTTTGCTTAAATGCTGTTGTGGTTATAAAAGGAGGTTGCTAAAATACAGAACATGCAAATTTCCTACATCGACCCATATACTCGTATACCCGAGAATAATCTAAACCGATTTTTTCATGAAAATGTCGCGTAAGCGAGCCTTAAAATTTTTAGCTTTAAAATCAGTTCTGGTAATGAAAACAAGTTACTAAAATACAGAAAATACAAATTTCCGATATCGTTCCATATATATACGCGAGATATAGGCAAACCCGATTTTTTTAAGAATATGTCGCGTAAGCAAACTTAAGAATATTTTTACTTCAAATAAGTTCTGGTATTGAAAAAAGTCACTAAAATACAGAAAATACAATTTCCCGATATCGGTCTATATATACCCGAGGTATAGCCAAAACCGATTATATCGCGTTAGCGAACTGAAACAATTTGTTTGTGCTTAAAAGCTGTTCTGGTAATAAAAGGAGGTTACTAAAATACAGAAAATGAGAAATTCCGATATCGGTCCATAGACTCGTATACCCGAGAGATAGCCTAAACCGATATTTCAATATAAACAAAATATTTATGCTTAAAAGCAGTACTGATTATATAGGGGGGTTACTAAAATACAGAAAAACAAAATTCCAATATCGGTCCATATATACCCGAGATATAGCCTAAACCGATTTTTTAATGAAAATGTCGGGTGAGCGAACTTAATTTTTTTTTTCTTTTGTTTTTTTTTTTTTTTTTTTGCTTAAAAGAAGTTCTGATAATATAAGGAGGTTACCAAATAGAGAAAATTAAACTTGCCGATATCGGTCTATATATACCAGAGATATAGTCTAAACCGATTTTTTAGTGAAACATTTTTTTTTTTTCAAAAAATCAGTTCTGATTATAAAACGAAGTAATTAAAATACAGAAAATGGAAAATTCCGATATCAGTTCATATTTAACCGAGATATAGTCTAAACTGATTTTTGCACGAAAATGTCCATGAAAGATTTCCTTTTTAGAATGGTGATTACAAGGCAAAAATATTTTTTTCCTGATGTCGGTCCATATATATCCGAACATATTTAGTTCAAATTTGTAAGATATATACGTGGCTATGTGAAGCGTATTTTAGATTCGGTCCAGCCGAATATACTAAACTCTTACTTCTTTTCAGTTACTACTAACCTTCAAAAGATAGCTGTTAAGATTTCATGATATTCCATTCATTAGTTTGTGAGTTATTGTGCTAAGAGTAATGCTACTTTTGTTATTTTCAAAACAATGGATCAAAAAAAAAATACCGTTCAAGTGAAGCGATGGCTTGAAAGGTGTTATGGGGACTCCGCTCCATCAGAAACAACAATAACACGTTGGTTTGCTGACTTCAAACGTGGTCGTAGAAACATGGAACACTAAAACTGCCGATATTGGTCATATACATATACCCGAGATATAGCTTAAGCCCGGGTTTTCATGAAATGTTTCGTAAGCGAACTTAAACATTTTTTTTTAGCTTAAAAGAAGTTTTGGTAATAAAATAAGGTTATATAAATATGGAAAATGAAAAAATCCGATATCGGTCCATATATACCTGAGATATAACCTAAACCGATATTTCCATGAACCTTTACCAGATATTATTATAACTTTTTGCCAAGGCGAAAAAATGTTTACCAGATGTCGGTCCATATGTATATATCCGAGCATATTTAGTTCAAATTTGTAATATATGCCGTATATTTATGTGACTATCATTAAGGGTCTAGTAGTTCTAGATAATAAATTAGAACTTTTAAATCGGTCAGCTTTGGAGGCCCTTACGACTATATTATCGTCTCTGGCTCTAGCTGTACGAGGTATGCAGGCTCTGGGTACATTATTTGAGCTCCCAAGGTTATCAAAATTGTTCATTCCATTAGAATGAGTAAACAGGTAATTGAGGAAATTCATTCATTAATGATTGCCTTGCTTTCTTCTTTGGAGCAACTTGGTATTTTTGCCTGATCACTAATATACATACTTACCTACAAGTTTTCACAAAAAAATTTATTTTTTTTTTATCTTGGACCAGTACTCAGGAGATGACCCCTACATATGCAGTGCATTGTACCGGAACTAGGAAAATAGGTTATGAGGAGAGGGAAAGAAGGAGTAGTGTTTGTGAACATTTGACTTTAACTTTCTAACGTTATAACAGATAGGAAACACGTGTGCAGGCAACTTATTCCACAGACGAAGCATACGGCTGAAAAGCGAATTCTCTCTGTAATGCGTAGTATGATTCCCCGCGCAATCAACCACAAATAGATAAGCTCTGGACGATGAGCGCGTGCTACGTAAAAATGTGCGTTTTTCGGGAACAAGATCCCTAATCTCGTCAGAGCAAAATCCATTGTAGTAACTATAGGACACAGCAACGCACCCCACACTACGTCGATGCTCCAGTGAGTCAATAGAGTTGGATAAACTACTGTTACCGATAAGCTTCTTCGTCCTCTCCTGTACACGGTCGAGTAGCCCCAAAATAGAATTTGAGGCACCGGACCAAACATGAGAGTTGTATTCCATTTTCGGTCGGATGTATGGTATAAATAGTAAGGAGATCGGATGGAGTGAAGTACATTTTACACCGTTTCAAAAAACCGCGACACTTAAATGCTTCTTTAGAGACATGAAAAATGTGTTCATTCCAGCGAACATCACACTGTACTTTCATTCCAAGAACGTCAAGAGCACCCGATTCCTGTACTCATGGATGCTTATAGCATCCATGAGTACAGACGAAGTTAATGAACAGCATTGAGTCTTACGAGCGTTAAAGGCGACTCTGTTTTTACAACCCCAATCAGAGATTAATAGAAGATAAGAAGGAGTAAGAACGGTGCCTTGCGATACCCCTGAATTAATCTTGAGCTCGTTTGATTAAACCCCATCTATAACAACTCGTATAGTGCGGTCTCTGAGAAAGCTCGATATAAACCGAGAGAAGTCAACACCGACACCAAAATCTGTAAGTTTTGCTAGTAGTGCACCAGGCCACACTCTGTCAAACGCTTTGGAAATATCCAGAGTCACCAGCTTACTTTCACCGAAATGATGTGAAAATAATGTTATTTAAATAGCAGAACTGAAAATGTTTTAATTATGTGTCCACTTGAAAAACTACCCTTTATCTAAATAGTGACTAACTTTTTAAGAAAGCTAAACAGAAAATGAATATAAAGAAAGAACCAAATACATGAGAGATCAAGCTTATATTTTCAGTGGAAAAGTTCCATTGCAATAAGAATAGATCACATAAAATACCGAAAGAATGAGAGATAACATTTATGTTTTAATTACATAACTCTATATTGTCGCCTAAAACGCAAAAGAGCGTAACTGACAAACATTTTCTAAGCCGTAATTTGATTAAATTAGGAGTTATTATCAATAATACAACTATCCATTAATTTTAATAGACTCTCAATATTTTGCCAGTTACGTGCTTTTAAGTTTTAGGTGACAATGTACAACTTAGTTTAAGTGCATATGTAAAATAAAATATGCATCTAAAACCAGAGAGGTATATTCTTATGAGATATAAATACGCAAAAAAAGTATTTGTATTTTGTATTTGTATTTTGTATTTAAAATACACAACTTGAAAGCATTTTGTATTTGAAATACACAGCTGGGAAGTATTTGTATTTGAAATACATAAGGTGAGTATTTTGCCCATCGCTGTATGTATGTAAAGGGAGGTTAAATTTCAAGGGCCGATGTTGATTTTGAATAAAACACAAACTATTTAGGAATTTATTGTAATTTTACTTTATTATGATATATTGGTATTATTCAATTATGTATGGAACAAAATATCGGCCAAATGGGCGCCGCGACCACGGCGGCATACCTCCATCCGATGGTCCAAAATTTCGATGACCCTGAGGCATAATGGAGGTTCTATGCCGTTAATGTGCCGAATTATCTCATCCTTTAGCTGTTGAATTGTTACTGGCTTATCGACGTACACCTTTTCTTTCAAATAACCCCAAAGAAAAAAGTACAACGGTGTCAAATCACATGATCTTGGCGGCCAATTGACATCGCCATTACGTGAGATAACACGGCCATTGAATTTGTTGCGCAAAAGAGCAATTGTTTCGTTAGCTGTGTGGCAAGTGGCACCGTCCTGCTGAAACCACATATCGTCTACATCCATATCTTCCAATTCGGGCCATAAAAAGTTCGTTATCATCTCACGATAGCGAACACCATTCACAGTAACTGCCTGACCGGCCTTATTTTGGAAAAAATACGGCCCGATGATGCCGCCAGCACATAAACCGCACCAAACAGTCACTCTTTGTGGGTGCATTGGTTTTTCGACAGTCACTCTTGGATTCTCATTCGCCCAAATGCGGCAATTTTTATTTTTATTGACGAATCCACTGAGGTGAAAATGTGCCTCATCACTGAAGATGATTTTCTTCGAAAATTGATCATCCACTGTTGCCATTTCTTGCCACCATTCTGCCCATTCACGACGTTTGGAATGGTCAAGAGGCTTTAGTTCTTGAGCCAATTGCACCTTGTAAGCGTGTAAATGCAAGTCTTTATGCATAATGTTCATCAACGACGAGCATGAGAGATGCAATTGTTGGGCACGACGACGAGTTGAGGTGGACGGCTCTTCAGCCACACTATCGCGAACAGCAGCAATATTTTCTGCAGTACGAGCTGTACGAGCATGCACTGGTGTTCTCACATCTTCTACAGACCCGGTTTGCTCGAATTTTTCCACGATTTTTGCAATTGTGCGCACATTTGGACGTTCAAATTGACCAAAAAAATCACGAAGTGCACGATATGCATTTTGATTTGAACGGCCATTTTCATAATAAGTCTGGATAACTTTAACACGTTGTTGGATTGTGTAGCTCTCCATGGTTCAAATTGAATAAGTCTGAAATAGAGAAATGTCAAATAAAATTCGGAAGAAAACTTGGCGTTTAGGTGTGGTTCACATTCAACACCGGCCCTTGAAATTTAACCACCCGATATATATATATATATATATATATATATATATATATATATATATATATATATATATATATATATATATATATATATATATATATATATATATATATATATATATATATATATATATATATATATATATATATATATATATATATACAAATATTTTTTTTTACTGTTTTTGATTTACTTGTATGCACATATTTTGTTTGTTAGTGTTAGTAACAATTTGATAGCCGTATTGCTCCTACAGTACCCTACCCGAGGTGATTGAATTCTGTGCTTATCTGTTCAAAAAAAGCTTTTTAACCATATATAACTTTCCAAAACCAGCCAAAAAAGGGATATTAATAAACGTGTTTGCCTATTACATATGTATATAAATAATTTTAATACAATTTTCTAAACAATGACTGAAAAAAAGCCCAGGTGTTTAATTTGCCGAGGTTTAATAATGGAAATAAAAAATTGTTACTCTTTGACATGTTTGTGTATGTATGAATGTGTGTGTACGCATTTAATAATCTTCCTCGTCATCATATTAAGGGAATTCTTATACAATTAAACTTCTTTTTATTAACGGTTACGAAAATTATGCTAATGAGTAGCAGCATTCAGCGCTAGGATCACGCATATCGCAGCAGACCGTTGCAGTAGCCGAGTTATTAAAGTCCATCAAATGATGAAATAGGAAACAAAAGAACATGCGAGCCACAAGGATACAAAACAAAACTTTCCAAAGTAGCTACATACATATCTATTTATGTATGTACGAGTGTGTGTGCATGTAACTACAACCAGACAACATTGAAAGCATTCCGTTCTGCCGGTCGCACAATTTGGTTTTTTTCCTCGTTTTTGGGTTTCTTGATAGATTTGGGTAGCAAAAGTACGTGTGCTTACATATGTATGTGTAGCAACCCTTTTGCTGCTACACATATGTAAGTATGTATGTATGTTCGCTTCTATGTTTATTTTTGATTTTCACTTAAAAGACAATGTGCAGTGTAGTGTCTGTATCTCAATACAATTGTAAATAAATGCGAAAAAAAAGAAAAAATCTTGGATTGATGATGAACAGCATTTGTTGTTCCGTATATGCGCGCGATTTATTAATGTTATACGATCCCAGAGCGTAAACGATCATGGCCATCGTCCGGGGCACAACGTATACAAAGGCAAAGCACAATTAAAAATCAAATGCTTAAAATTCCTGTTTACCTGTTCACGAGATAATAAACTGCCCCTGTTTGGTTTGTTTTGAACACGTGCGTATATTTTGTTTGTATGTCGTTACATCGGTCTGACTACCGTTTATTTTTCATGTTTTTCCACTTAACGCCACTTTATTCAGTGCTTGGCTATCGAGCATACGTGGTCACAAACACACACATGCGTACAGACATACATCTATCTATCCATACATATACACATACATATAAACATATATATACCTACATATGTACATACATACATACATACATACATACATACATACATACATACATACATACATACATACATACATACATACATACATACATACATACATACATGGTGGCGTGGGTGCGAGCGTTCAAGGTAAAGCGCTGGCTTCCCATCGGGTGTAGCCAGTTAGCGATCCTTGTCCTTGCTCAAACCAAGTTGTCACACGGCCTTCTCGTGGCGCTACTGAATAGTTCTCAACAAAAGTTGAGAATGAACTAACTGTGTGACAGCGATAATGGATTGGATGACGACCTGACGCAGACGATTATGGGCTGGGAGCTGACGTATTCCGTGACCTGATTAAGCACGAGTGACATCGTGCTGAAATGGCTCACGGGCTAATGCGGAAGCTACCTCCGTCCCGGTAAAACCCTGGCAGGGGCTTAAAGTATGATCAAAGTTTGTAGCCAATAGTTTTTGGCTGTGCAGGGTTAGTTGAGATGACTCCTAATCAGCTCCCGACCTGGCTCTGTACACAAGTCTCATAAGGCCTTGTGTCAACCCTCGCGAGGAACTCACTGCTTGCATAGCCACCCTCGGGGTCACTACAAGGGTAACTGCACATTCACTCAACAAAAAGTGAACTAAATTTTAATAAAATTAACTTAACCCGGAAAATGCGGGAATGTTTTGGACAAAGAAAAAACTTTTTATTGAGTGTGCGGCAAACGGAGACTACAGCTTTAAGCGGGGACCCAATTGAAAAAATGAATAAAAATAATAATAATAATAATAATGAGAGTATAAATGAGTTGAGCATGGGTGAAATTGTAAACCCTTTTGCTAAGAAATCGGTGATAACCAGATCACCTCCTACAGCGGTGAGTAGGACCGTTCCGGTGCCAGGCACCGTTGAAAATAGTGAAAATGGACAAAATAACGTCCAGAGGCTAGGAGAGAAGATCTCAAAGCTCGTAGCTTTCCTAAAGGCACGTTCAAACGTGCATAAGGAAATAGTGACAATGTCACGTGAGCTACAGGCATTGTACATGCAGGTCTCAGATGAATTGAGTAGTGGAAGTGCTAGTAGTACAAAGAAAGCACATACTAGTACGCATACTCAAACAGACGAACCACCAAGGCTCAATCCTGTGATGAGCGGAACTCCAAAGCGTAGAAGGGAGGACTTAAGCCCAAAAGGTAACAGAGCTAAAAAGAATAGGGGAACAACCCCTAATAAAGTAGTCAGGGTAGGTGGACACACTATACCCAAGGCTATAAACTTAAACTTGGCTGGCAAACCGGATCTAAGTGCTAAAGATCCTGGCTGGGTTAAGGTTGGCCCAAGGGCTAAAACAAAGAAAGCGTCCGTTAAACCAGATGCTATAGTGATTAAAACCTGTGGAGATACTTCCTATGCGGATATTCTCAGACAGGTGAAGAGGGACCCTAAGCTAAACAACCTGGGTCAAAATGTGAAGAGCATTAGGAAGACAGGGAAGGGTGAACTGTTGTTTGAGCTGAATAGACCCGCGCACCAGAATACGGGCGAATTTAGGTCGGCTATAGAAGAGGTGCTAGGTGATGCTGCTAAGGTTAGATCACTTTCTCATGAGGTCAGGCTTGAGATTAGGGATATAGACGAAGTAACCTCTAAGGAGGATATTTATGAAGCTCTCGTCAAAATATCTGACGAATTTAAAGCTTTGCACCCTACGGCAGTTAAGTCGCTAAGGAGAGCATACGGTGGGACACAGACCGCCACAATTGGCGTGAGTGCACTGATAGCTCGCCGCCTTATAGAGATGGCAAAGATACGTATTGGCTGGGTGGTTTGCCGAATACGCGAAAAGGTAGCACCAAAAAGATGCTTTAAATGTCTGGATTATGGACACGTAGCAGGGAACTGTAAGGGGCAAGACCTTTCAGGGAATTGCCTACGGTGTGGCAAAACGGGCCACAAAATTGGAACCTGTTCCAATAAACCATCCTGCTTGCTCTGCAAGAAGGGAGCAGACACCGTTAGTGACCATGTCACCGGAGGTGCAGTTTGCCCGTTTTATAAAAGAGCTCTACAGAAACTTAGGGAGTAGAGTAGAACCTAAGTCACCAAAATGCGTATATTACAGTTAAATCTCAACCATTGCCAGGCAGCCCAGGAGCTTCTTAAGCAAAGCGTTCGAGATATAAGTGTAGATGTCGCTATTCTAAGTGAGCCATATCGGACCATGGCATCTGTAAACTGGGTTTCCGATAACACGGGTACATCGGCAATATGGAACACCAGCACGCTAACCATACGCGATAGAATAACAACGCAATGCGGATATGCTCGAGCGGTTATATCTGGCATCACTATTTACAGCTGTTATATACCCCCTAGGTATTCTATAGAAGACTTTCGGGTAATAGTTGACAGTATTGTAACGGATGCAGTTGGAAGAACCCCCGTAATAATAGCAGGTGATTTCAATGCGTGGGCTGTTGAATGGGGCTGTCCCTCAGCAAACGCAAGAGGAAGAATACTCTTGGAAGCCTTTTCTGTACTGGGTGTTGTACTCATCAATAATGGAGTTGAACACACCTTCAGAAGGGGTGATGCTGGCTCAGTAATTGACATTACATTCGTCAGTGCCAGTATCGCAACCCAAGTGAACTGGAGAATATCTGACATCTATACACATAGCGATCATAGCGCTATAATAATAGATGTGCAAGACGCACAGCCCCGTGCTATTGTACAAGCACGTGTCTTGACAGGATGGAAGGTAAATACCTTTGATAAGGATAGCTTCGCAGCCTGCATGGAGAACATGGAAATGGCTGGTTCAGCAGAAGACATGGCAGTGCAATTAGTGCGCAATATCACTAGTGCCTGCAATGTAGCTATGATAAGGCGAAAAAGATCGCCAAATAAGCCTCCAGTGTATTGGTGGAATGATGAAATTGCTAGCTTGCGTTCAGAGTGTATTAGCGCCCGAAGGCGGTATACACGAACGAGGGGTCGGTTAGAGAATAACGTGCAGCACCAGTTGTATAGGGATAAAAGAAAGGCATTGAAGATTGCAATTCGTAGGAGCAAGCGTAGGTGTTTCCTGGATGCTTGTGATGAAATAGATAGTAATCCTTGGGGCTTAGCATATAAGCTAGTAACCAGGAAACTTAAATGTCTTGGCCCATCACCGCCAAGAGAAGAGAATATCCTCAACGGAATTGTAGACCATCTTTTTCCTCAACAGGAAGCTCCGACATGGCAACACAGCTATCCAGCTGAATTATTCGACATTCCTCCGGTTACGGTCGTCGAGATAGAAGGTGCTGTCTCAAAATTCAAAGACAAGAAGGCACCAGGCTTAGATTGCATCCCAAATATGGTACTGAAGGAGGCTGTTAAGCTCCATCCTGATTATTTCCTGAAAGTAATAAGCGCATGCTTGATTCAGGGAACTTTTCCAACAATCTGGAAGAGGCAGAAATTGGTGTTGTTACCTAAGGATAACAAGCCGCTAGACGACCCTTCCTCCTATCGTCCGCTCTGTATGATAGATACAAGTGGAAAACTTCTGGAGAGTATAATCTGCAGAAGATTGGAAGATTGCGTACAAGCTAACCTAGGTTTATCAGATAACCAATTTGGCTTCAGGAAAGCAAAGTCAGCGGTGGACGCTATCAAAGTTGTAGTAGAAACCGCTGCTCAAGCTATCCAAGGGAAGAGGTGGAGGAATGGAACAAAAGGGTATTGTGTGGTTATAACCCTAGATGTAAAAAACGCCTTCAATACGGCAAACTGGGAGCATATAGTTAATGCTTTGGTCCGTATAGACATCCCAGGGTATTTACTAGCAATTGTACGGGACTATTTCCGGGATAGAGAGCTAGTTTATGATACCGATAAAGGTACTAAGAGGCGCAAGATCATTGGTGGGGTGCCTCAAGGTTCAGTTCTTGGCCCACTATTGTGGAACGTCATGTACGACGGAGTATTAAGATTGGATCTACCGGAAAAGGTGAAGATAGTTGGATTCGCAGACGACATAGCGTTAGTGTGTGAAGGGAAAGAGTTACTAGAGGTGGAAACCATTGCAAACGCCAGTATTCAGATCGTAAGATCTTGGCTAAGATCAATGGGCCTAACTCTAGCTGACCATAAAACGGAAGCGGTTCTGATTAGTAGTAGGAAAGTTAGGGAAACTGTCAGGCTAAATATTGGCACGTGTAGCATAGAATCTAAGGAATGTTTAAAATACCTTGGGGTCATGATTGACACTCGTCTGTCTTTTCAAGAGCACTTGAAGTACATAGGCAGTAAAGCATCAAAAACATGCACAGCGCTATGCCGGATCATGCCGAATACAAGAGGTCCAAAATATCTGCAGAGGAAATTACTCTCTAGTGTAGTAAGAAGCATTATCTTATATGCATCGCCAATATGGTCAGGCTCACTTAGATATCCTACTTATGTGAACCTGATATCTCCTGTGTATAGGCTGATCGCCTTGCGTGTATGTAGCGCATTCCGAACTGTATCGGACCTGGCCGCTTTTGTCATTGCCGGCATGATACCGATCGAGCTAGAGGCCGCTTCGGACATCTCGGTTGGGTTGAGAGAATCGTGTCTGCCAAAATGGCAAGAAAGATGGGCGACAGCTGACAAGGGAAGATGGACCTACTTACTGATACCAGACATCAGAGCATGGCTATCAAGAAAGCATGGCGATTTGAACTACTATATTACACAGTTTCTAACTGGGCATGGTTGTTTTAGGTCGTACTTGTACCGTTTTGGACATGACAGTACTCCGTTCTGTCCGAGTTGTGATGGTAATGTCTTGGAAGATGCTGAGCATGTGTTCTTCATCTGTCCACGGTTTAATAGTGATAGGGAATATTTAGAAACAGTCCTAGGACGTAGCATCAGTCCGAGCAGTATCGTTCCAATCATGTTGGAATCTTTGTGCAACTGGACGTACGTCTGTAGTTTTGTAAAATTGGTTCTGTTGGAACTTCGTAGGTTAGAACAGATTCGCAGCAGAATCAATGTAGTTTAGTTTAGATGTAGGGTGTATCACCTTTCCCACCCCGAGACGTAAAGCCTTGCGGCAGTCCCTCGGGGAGCATCTGGGTCAGGGCGAAGGGGTGTTTTTTAGCGAGTTAAAGTCTCGCACTACTGGCAACCACCATCACTGCCAGTGCCTTTCGATGGTTTTTCACCCCGCGAATAAAAAAAAAAAAAAAAAAAAAAACATACATACATACATACATACATACATACATACATACATACATACATACATACATACATACATTATTGAGGCATGAACATATGTCGCCTCCTTCCACGTCCCGCTTGACCACAGCCTTATAGCCGAATTCATGACTATTTCCTTCACCATGAGATCAGCCGGCAGCCAGTTCAGCATAGTGAAAAGTGCTTTCGATGACGTAGTGCCGGAGGCACCAGTCACTTTTCTGCGATTTTGCAGTAGGTGGTTTTATCCAACGACTTCCACCACACAAGCGCCCCATATGTTAGAATGGGCTTTACAACCGTGCTGAAAAGCCAGTAGGAGTTCCTAGGATTTATTCCCCAGGTCTTTCCAATGGCCCTTTTGCACAAGAATAAGGCGATAGCCGCTTTTTCTGCCCTTGACTGGACATTCTGCTGCCAGGATAGTTTGGAATCCAGGTAGATGCCCAAATATTTCGCACTGTCTGACAACACTAGCTCAACCCCCCTTACGGTTGGCAGAGTAAACGCTGGAGTCTTGTATCTTCGAGTGAAGAGCACAAACTCCGTTTTTTCCGGATTCACACTTAGACCGCTATTTGTACACCATCCTACTATAAGGCTTAGCGCAGAGCCTAGTTGCTGTGATAGTATATCCAGGTACTTACCCGACACAGCAACCGCAATATCATCGGCATATGCCACTGTCCTAAACAGCATGGAATCTAATTCCATCAATAACGAATTCAGAGCTAAATTCCATAGAAGAGGAGACAGAACCCCTCCCTGTGGAGTGCCCTTTCTAGCCCTTCTGCAAATTGTGGCTCGTCCCATATTGGAAGTAATGACCCTATTGGTCAGTAAATTCTTTATGAAGCTAACAATTGACTGATGAACGTTCAGTCTTTCCAGAGCGATTATTATGGCCCTTGGCAACACATTATTAAATGCCCCCTCTATATCAAGGTAGGCAACCAATGCATACTCCCCCTGCTCCAGAGCTCTCTCTACATACCCCCCGAGCGAATGCAATGCAGTCTCAACAGATTTGCCCTTGGTATAGGCATGTTGAGATGCTGATAAATGGCTCGGAATAATTGACATTCTAAGATGTAATTCAATTATCCGTTCCAGGGTTTTAAGCAAAAAGGATGACAAGCTTATAGGCCTGAAATCTTTCGGAGTGGTGTGTGAAGCCTTCCCCCCCTTTCGGAATAAAGACTACAACACACCTTCGCCATGATTGCGAGTGGAAGCCAACAAAAGATTTTATTTAATAAGAAAAAAGCCGCTTTCCTTCAGTGTGTTAATTAACTGAATTAATCAAAATATTTATTTTTAAGTAACATAAATAAACAAATGCTTTATACATTTCACAAAAATCTAAAGAGTATACTGTTAGTCTTATGTAGAAAGGCCGTAACTCGCATTTTCCCTGAATCGAACTTTTCTAGGGATGCTCTTACGTGTCGCATAAATATAGAGTGTGACAAAAATTTAGTTATATAATTTCATAAATATCGCTTTTACAAGCAATTGAACAAAAAAAAAAAATTACTTGTAAATGAACCTAAGTATACAGTTTCCATTATGACCTTTCCTTCTCCTCTAAAATTGCGATTATGTTTGTCAGGGCCTTTCTGTATGAGACCAACGAGATATACTCGTGAGTTTGTGATTCCGTTTGTAATTTCTACAATTTTCATATTACGACCTTATAAAGTTTATATATTCTGAATCAGAATTAATAGAAAAGTCGATTAAGCGATGTATGTCTGTCTGTCCGTCTGTCAGTCGTTGAAATGCCGTTTCTGAGAAAACCTTTAAGTATTAAACACATAGACCACAGCAGACTACACGACTTCACAACAGCAAATGCTGCAACCGGCAATGGTAGTCGTGTAGAGCACTACTGAATTCTTTTGAACACGGCAGCAACATAAATTCATTTTCAAAAAGAATTTTTGGAAGGATTTTGGTGGGTTTTATATCCAAGTTTGGTCCGATTGAAAATTCTAGAGTGGCAGGCTTATTCTGAATTGCTATGCGAAAGATATTTGGTATTCTGTAAGTCTTTCGAATTCGCAACGAATTTCAAAATGTGGCAATAGTCTTCCAAAGTAAACACGTAAACGTCATTTATTATCATTTATTTCTTATTCTTCAGGTTTTGCAAGTTCAAAAATTGTTTGGTGGCTTTGAGTAAAAAAAAAATAAATAATAATTTCTTAAATTTTTGTTGAACTTTTATAATTTTTTTAAATTAAAAATTGTTTGGTTTGTACATATGTACAACAGGTTTTTAGTTCAAGTTTTTCCTTTCTTAATTTTTTTCTTAAGAAGGATTTTTTACAATACAAATTTGCTGTGATCAATAATTATTGATTGAAGAAGACAAGAAAAATAATAATCAAATCTTTAGCTGGGGGACAACTAGCTGTTTCGTAGTCGCTACACTACTCATCAGCACCCACTGGGATTTGAACCGATATTATAAGTTTGAGTGAAAAAAATTACTTTATTTTGTCTGACGAGTATTTGGTGTTTTTAAGTGACCTTTCGCCAAAAGACTATGCTTGTTCATGAATTCCATAAGTATAGGGTGTTTTTTTAAGCCCGATAGAACTTGAAATTGTAAAAAATAACACAAAAAATTAAATTGTAATCAAAATTTTTTTTTATTCGAAAGATCAATACGTGACATTAACATTTGAAAATGATTTCGGGCATATGGGCACCGCGGCTGTTCTTGACGAAGCGCATTCTGGACGTCCAATTTTGGGCCACTTTTTCGAGCACTGCTGGCCGTATGTCACGAACAACACGAACACTGCTGGCCTCCAAGGCGTCAATTGTTGCTGGTTTATCAGCATAAACCAGTGACTTCACGTAGCCCCACAGGAAATAATCGAGAGGTGTCAAATCGCACGACCTTGGAGGCCAATTGACAGGTCCATTTCTCGAAATCAACTTATCACCAAATTTTGATTTCAGTAAGTCGATGGTTGCGTTCGCCGTATGGCACGTAGCGCCATCCTGTTGAAACCACATCTCCTCCGGATCAATGTCATCCATATTTTCAAACAAAAAATCATTGATCATGGTGCGGTAACGATCTCCATTGACCGTAACGCGAGCTCCGGCCTCATTTTTGAAGAAATAAGGTCCGATGATGCCACCAGCATGAAAACCGCACCAAACAGTGCATTTTTCTGGATGTAATGGAGTCTGTAGGGTCTCTTGTGGATTGGTCTCACTCCATATGCGGCAATTTTGCTTATTAACAAACCCGTTAAGCCAAAAATGCGCCTCATCGCTGAACACAATTTTGCGTCTATAAGTTGCGCGAATCGACGACTGATTTTCAAAGTAAATTTGGATAATTTCGTAGCGTTGTTCAAGCGTGAGTCTATTCATGATGATTTGTCAGAGTATACTGAAACAAATAAAAAAAATGTTTCATCAAAATTTAATTTTTTGTGTTACTTTTTACAATTTAAAGTTCTATCTAGCTTAAAAAAACACCCTATACTTCAAATTGTCGCATCTTAGTCTTGTTGTTAATTTCCCTGAGTGAAATTTCATTATGAAAATCAATTAATCTACTAATAAGTTATTATTTAGTTAAATGATTTTTTGTATTATTTTAACAAATAAAATATGTAGGTGAATAAACAAAAAATAACACTTCCATTTTAATGCTAGTGCTGTGTTGCTATCGAATGAGTTTTACGAGTATGACATTTGTTTTGGCAATTAAGAATGCCGACTTGCCACCTTTTCGCATTTTAAATGCGAATAAAAAAGTACTATGCGAACATCGTAATAGAGAATAGCAACTATTCGCATATACGAGTATATACGAGTAGCATTACCATTCGCATCGCAATTCCAAATAAGCCTCCTGGTTTTGTTGCACTCGCTATGTTTTGCTATGAGTCATCGTTTATTTGCTTCAGCCTAATGTTGCGTTTTGCTATGAATATGTGTTTCAAAACTATGAAGTGTTTGTTCTGTTTCCAAATGTTCTATTGCTTGTTTATTTCGTTTTAAAGATTGTTCTAAAATACAGCGCTTGGAAATACTGCTTAGTAGTGAGATGTGTTCTTTGGAACATTCTATGCAGCCTATTACTCTCACATTAGCATTAAATCTCTTTTTTGGACTTATAACGACTGACGACATTATGTCATAGTCGTGTGTTCTTATTTATTTATTATCATGGATATACATACAGTACTGTTCGAAACTTAAGCAACTTTGTCTAAAGAAGTAATCAAAGTCTCATATTTTTGTTTTTATTGTATTTATTGGAAACAATAATTGTAATTATTATATTCTTCTTCTTTAAAAAAATAGAAAAAAGCAAAAGTAAATGCGAATATAGCTGTTCGAAACGTAAGCAACTTTTTTATTTTTTTACTCCTGTTTTTTGTTTTTTCAAAAATTAATACAAATTTTGAAACAGTTATTCAAGTCATAATAATTATAATAAAGAAAAAATATATTTTGGTTGATTTCGTTAACTTTGAATTAGTTCTTCAGAAGCATAACTATGGCATGAACACGATACGATAAAGCTTTCAAATCAAAAATCGTAGAACATTTTAATAATGGTGAATCTCATATTTCTATTGCGAAAAAGTTTGGAAATAATAAATCAATAGTTTCACGTTGAATTAAAAAGTATAAATCAACTGGAACAATAGAAGTTGTAAATAAAGGCGGACGAAAAAGAAAAACTTCGGCGCGCACTGACAGAAAAATCATTCGTTTGTTTAAAAATTATGACTTTATTACTTCCCGAAATATTGTAAAAAAGCTTGATCTTAATATAGGGTGTTTTTTTAAGCTAGATAGAACTTTAAATTGTAAAAAGTAACACAAAAAATTAAATTTTGATGAAACATTTTTTTTATTTGTTTCAGTATACTCTGACAAATCATCATGAATAGACTCACGCTTGAACAACGCTACGAAATTATCCAAATTTACTTTGAAAATCAGTCGTCGATTCGCGCAACTTATAGACGCAAAATTGTGTTCAGCGATGAGGCGCATTTTTGGCTTAACGGGTTTGTTAATAAGCAAAATTGCCGCATATGGAGTGAGACCAATCCACAAGAGACCCTACAGACTCCATTACATCCAGAAAAATGCACTGTTTGGTGCGGTTTTCATGCTGGTGGCATCATCGGACCTTATTTCTTCAAAAATGAGGCCGGAGCTCGCGTTACGGTCAATGGAGATCGTTACCGCACCATGATCAATGATTTTTTGTTTGAAAATATGGATGACATTGATCCGGAGGAGATGTGGTTTCAACAGGATGGCGCTACGTGCCATACGGCGAACGCAACCATCGACTTACTGAAATCAAAATTTGGCGATAAGTTGATTTCGAGAAATGGACCTGTCAATTGGCCTCCAAGGTCGTGCGATTTGACACCTCTCGATTATTTCCTGTGGGGCTACGTGAAGTCACTGGTTTATGCTGATAAACCAGCAACAATTGACGCCTTGGAGGCCAGCATTGTTCGTGTTGTTCGTGACATACGGCCAGCAGTGCTCGAAAAAGTGGCCCAAAATTGGACGTCCAGAATGCGCTTCGTCAAGAACAGCCGCGGTGCCCATATGCCCGAAATCATTTTCAAATGTTAATGTCACGTATTGATCTTTCGAATAAAAAAAAATTTTGATTACAATTTAATTTTTTGTGTTATTTTTTACAATTTCAAGTTCTATCGGGCTTAAAAAAACACCCTATATTAGAGCTAGGCACTATAAGCAAACGGGCTTTGTGAAATGATTTGAGAAGCTTCATGCCGTCTAAAAAAAAAAAAATATAAAACAATTTTTGTATAAATTTTTAAAACTTAGTCCTAAGTTTTTATATATTTTATGAAATTTTAGGCTGGAATTTGCAAAATCACACTCTAATTGGGCCGCGGAGAAATGGAAAACAGTTTTATTTAGCAATGAGTCTAAATTTAACTTATTAAATTCGGATGTGTATGGTACATTCGAAGAACAAAGGGAAAGCGCCTAGATCCACACTATACCAAAGGTTCTATCAAGCATGGGGGCGGAAGTATAATGGTGTGGACCTGTTCTTATGCCAGTGGAGTTGGCCCTTTCGTTGAAATATGTATAAAAATGGACCGCTTCACTTACAGAGACATTTTAGGCAAACACATGCTAGAATGTGCAGAACGGGAAATGCCACTTCTATGGGGGTTTCAACATGATAACGACCCGAAACACACGTCGAAGTTGGTTAACGAGTTTTATTATGAAAATGGGGTTCAAACATTGGATTGACCGGCACACTCCCCTAATTCAAACCCTATAGAAAACCTGTTTGGGTTTTTAAAGCGAAGAGTTAGAACTCGCCTTTTAGGTAACAAACAGGAGCTTTTCAATTGTCTTAAATAAGAGTGGGAATTGATACCAACATCAGTTTTAACAAGCCTTATAGAATCTATGCCAAAAAGATGTGCTGATGTGATAAAAAATCAAGGACACCATACAAAGTATTGAAAGTTGCTTACGTTTCGAACAGCTATAATCGCATTTACTTTTGCTTTTGTTGTTTTTAGTTTTTTTTAAGAAGAAGCATTTAATTTATTTTATTATTATTAGAATGTAAGCACATAATGCAATAATAATTACAATCATTATTTCCAATAAATACAATAACAACAAAAATGTGAGATTTTAACCCTCTAGTGCCCAATTTTTTTTTTATATAAAAAAAATTATATTGCGTTTTAGCTTTTTCTAAAATTACAAAATATAAAAACAAAAAAAAAAATTTTTTTTTTGTTGGATCAGGAGGTATAGCGCCGGAAACCTTGACCGCCTCTAGGCGGTCTTGGGGTATGAAGCCAACAAATTTCAAAGCAATTTCTCTTTTTTACATTGCGAAAAAATATTTTGTTCAAAAAAAAAGAAACAATTTACAACAAAAGTATGTAGAAAATAAGCAATAGTTTTAGATTTAATTTTTTTTAAGTTGATTAAAAAAGTTTTGAAAAAAATATACATGAGAAAAACAGCGTTTGTTCAAGTTATTTGTGGTGAAAGTCGTAAAAACAATCCTTGAGGTTAGAAAGACATAGGTTTATGTTACACTTTCAACATATAATTTGAGTTTCGGACTTGCAACCTGCAAACTTACAAGTTTTTTTACCAGCGCGTGATAAAAATTGCGGAAAATGGCCGACTCCATCGTAACGGATATCTGCAGGTGGTAAAAAAGATTTTTGTCCTGTACACTTTTTTTTAACTTCTTGGCGTGGGCGGCCTGTGATATTTGTGAGATTTGGGATCTATTTAAGAAATGGATCCAATAAACTCTCCTATTTCATTTATAATACTATTATCAGGCTGAATGATATTGTGTTGAGCAGGCTTAACGCGTATCCATGATGGTGTAATATTTGAAGCAATCGAAGTAGTAGGAGATAACAATTTTGCCAGTGATGCTGGACTTCCTCTTGAGGTAACACAAATCTCCGATTCCAGCATTGAATCTGACATATTCACCGCTTTATTTATCGCCTCATCAAACCTAATGTTGGTATGGTACTCTATATCGCAAGTATCCACATCCAAATCATCGTCAATATCTTCTGCGTCAGTGTCGCTCTCGAAATTCATCATATCTAATATTTTCCCGATCTCTTCATCAGAAAGCGATGACAGTTTTTGAGTTTGTCGACGTTCCATGTCTATTAAAAATAGTTTTTTATTTCCTGAAAGGTTCAACTTTCGAACTTACATAATATATTTTTTTCCGAGTTTTCCTAAGATCGCCTTCAGACGGGCTACCTTCCAAGATCAGTAAAAAGCTTGGAAAGCCTTTTTCCCCATTTTTTCTTCTCTTTTTGCTTTTCTTACACAACCAGCAACACAGCAATTATTTTTTTTTTAACTTTGTAAACTTTTACAGCCGTATTCATAAAAAAGTTAAACAGCAATTCAAATCATTTTTAGGGAAAATTGGATAAAACTGTATTCATAAACGAATTTTACGTTAAAATTTTCTTTTTAGCAGTTTTTTAAGATAACCATTTTTAAAACTGGTTGCACCCAATTTTAAGGCAATTTTAAGGTGACGTTTGTGTTTTTTTATATTGTTTGTTTACATTTTATATATTAGGAAAAATAGTACGTACATATACAAGTATCAATCTAAAAATCAAGCAACAATTTTTTTTAAACCAAAAGACATATTTATTGCATTCGATGAGCTGCTTTTCTTAAAAATAATTGGTAAAAAGCATAAGATAATTTTAGTTCTGTGTGCTTTCAATGGAAAAAATGGCATATGGCACACCAAATCAAAGATGAAATACTGAAAGAAAGTTGAAGATCTAGTGAAATCTTTCCTTTAGTTCAATTGTTTACCGCAACGTATGATGAAAAATAATCAAAAACAACCTTTAGAAATTTTTGTTGACAAGTTTAAGAACGTTATGAATAAAAATTTATGTTCACCGGTAAAAGTTTCAAGCCATATTAAAGATGAACCAAGGATTAGCAATCAAGCTGCATGCAGTGGCACGAATATGAAATGTGAAAAGTTACGAACATGAAATGTGAAAACCAAATGTGAAAAGTAATGAAATTTCATCAAGTGCGAAAAACAATCAACAAACTGCAGCCACAACAACCACGGCAACACCTCGGCCCAGAACAACAAAAAGACCAACCACTACGAACACCACACTACGTCAACAATGCCTGGGATGGCGAAAATATTAAAGTCGTGGCCAAAGATGTCATACGCATTGAAGCAGCTCCACTTATTTGTGCTTTTATTTTGCGCTTAGATGAGTTGGGAGAAACGAAGAGAGTTTTACCAATCACTGATAATCCACCACCCTCAACGCAGCCACGGTTTCTACCAGCACGCTAAAACTTTCGTCGATTTTTCATCCTTCTTTGTTCGGTACCACCATAACAGAATTAAGTGTTTTGCATACCAATGTCCAGAAATCAGCTACCTCAAACTCAATCAACAATGCGCCAACACATGGTTTTGAGTAGCCGATATCAGAAAATGTTTATGGAACCAATTAATGCATTTTAGATTCCTAATGAGTACATAAGCTTTACACATTTTCCAGTTTTTTAATTTTGTTTATTACTAAAATTTTGTTTATTACTCGTAGTGATGTGTAAAAAAACATACATTAATAAAAGAGCTCGTTATTCATTTTGTTCTATGCGCTATTAAAATAAAACTTTCCTTTTTTGGACTTCAATGATTTATTGGAGTTAATATTTATTGGACTTAATATTTATTTGTTGCTTTAAACATTGATTTTCAGAAAGAAATTAATACAAAATATTTGCTTACATGACTACTATGTGAATTAATAACCATTTTTAATGCAACACCATGAGCCAGATGTCAGTTGTATATGATGGTGTTGCCAGTCAGAAATGGAGAATTTCAATAAAATGCTTTTTAGCTAAAATGCTGTTTATGAATACGTTTTTAAAAAATCAGTTTCTTTGCTGAAAATGTTATTTTAGCTAAAAAGTTGTTAAAATGCTGATTAGTGTTTTTTTATGAATACGGCTGTTAGTATTTTTAAAAAATTTTTTAAATCCACACTTTTTGCAAAATAATTATTTCGTCCGTATTGCACAATTTTCCAACTTCAAATGATGGTGATAGCTATAAAAAGCATCAACTTGCGTTCTAAATGCAATAAAATAAATTTTTGGACTTCCCTAAATTAGACGAAGTAAAAAAAAAAATTCAAAGGGAATTTGGGCGCCAAATAAGCCAACAATAAATTTACCCCGTCTAGAGGCGGTCTTGGGGACTAGAGGGTTAATTACTTCGTAAGAAAAAGTTGCTTAGGTTTCGAACAGTACTGTAAATAAAGAACAACTAACTAACTAACAATTACGTTAATTTTGGGACACCCTTTGTCTACGACTGTAAATAGTCAACTTCCTGTCATTAAGTATTTGGCTACAGCTCGGCCGTATTTCTTTCAACACCCTTTACACAAAAATTTAATTTTTGAGAATAAAATAAAACAGAATTCTTCAGTTACTTTTATTATTTCTTATTGCTGTTATCTTCAACATTATTTACATCAATTACAATTCCCTACGTCGTTTACAAAACTTTAAAAATTTATTAACGTCTGTTTGACATTAGCGGAAACAATGAATGCCAATGTCAGTACTGTATAGACATGTGTAAAAATGTGTGTAAAACGCTGCACATGCTGCTCGAAAAGAAAAGGCCATTAAAGACGCGATCGCAATTGCGATTGCAGCAACTGTAATATTGAACCAACCGGCGAACTGAAAAAATTCAAAAACCCCGGCTTTAAAATTGCTTACCATTAAATTTGTTATGAATACATTTAATAGAAAATTCATTTTTTCAACTGATGCCCTCAATGCCACCAGCATAAGTTAAACGTTTGTTTGTAAGTCGATTACTCACTTAAGTACAGACTTTAAATACACTACATGTATATACATACATACATATGTATGTATGTACTTACTAAACAAAAAGTAGAGAGCAAAAATAAAAAGAAATAAAAAGCAAGTGTCCAGGCCTCAGCAGATGTTGTTCCACTGACCCAACTACTTGTATAGATATGTAAGTACATACATACATATGTATGTATGTATATACTTCGTAAGAAAAAAATCCTTTTTTTTTTGTTGTTAAACTTCGCACTTGGACAACTAACTAACAAAGCCAACTGTAAATTGAGAAACAACAAAAAGAAACAAAACTACGAAGACTGCAATACGAGAGATCATCTGTGAACCATTTAGTTATTGAAGTGTATAATTTAACTACAAAAAGAAACAAAAACCCATTTACGGTTAACAGAAAACATTCACACAAATGTATACAAATGTCATTCATTCATGATGAGAAAAAAAAGCTATTTGCTTTCTTTATGCGTAACACACAGTGGAATAAAATTAGACACAGCCAGCAATGCCAGAGTGAAGAAGATGTTACCTTAATTTTGAGGATTTTTCGGGCAAAATAAGATTTGAAGCTTCCTCCTTTAAAATGAAGATTTTTGAGATTTACTATTGCAATAAATAGTGTGTGAGTTATTTTCAAACATTCCATAAACTTTGACTTGCATATGCACATAGCCACAACCTCGCACATATAAAGCATTAAACACATTCAAAACAGCAGGCTACCGACTACAAAAGCTCAAAATTAATATACACGCATTCTTATGAGAATAAACATATTGACGACAGTACAGTTACACGACTACACGATCACCGTTGTGTAGCTGTCGCCAAATTAGATTTATTTCTATTTTTGTTAACTACAAAACAGAGAATAACTCTGAGTGATTGCAAAAAAATCATACTTGCTCAACCAGAGGTAAAATTCATCCGGCTCGCAACCGGCTGAGAGCCGCCGCCGGCACTTCCTTTGACAGCCAGCCGACGGCCGATGCGAGCGGCTTGCATCGGCTTGTTTACGGCAGCCGATTTATTTCATTTACATTTATTAAATTAATCTGAAAAATTTTGATTAACTGATTTTTTATATATCTGTTTGTGAACAAAGAAATTATATACATACATTATTACATTTTAAGTATACAGTACTGGACAATTCAATGGAAACTTTTCTAAAAATTTATTTATTTATTTTTAGAAGTCGAAAATCAAAAATTATTTCTAAAGAAACTTGACAAGTAATGGGTGATTTTATAAGAACTATCGGAAATTTAAAAAAAAATAAACACATAAAATTCAGAAAAATTAATGAAATATTTATTTGGATCGATAGTTGGGTCGATATAATTTAATGTTGGAAGATTATTTCATGCAAATGTTGGCCGCGGCTGCGCCTCAAATGGTCCATCCGCTTAGTCCAATTTTGGCATACTCTTTCCAACATTTCGGCCGGTATCTCACGGATAATGTTGGCAATGTTGGCTTCCAGTGCGTCAATCGAAGCAGGCTTGTCGCTATAGACATTAACCTTAACATAGCCCCACAAAAAATAGTCTAGAGGCGTTAAATCGCACGATCTGGGCGGCGAATTGACTGGTCCCAAGCGTGAAATAAGCTGTTCACCGAACTCGCCTCTCAATTGGTCCATTGTTTCGCGTGCTGTGTGGCATGTAGCACCGTCTTGTTGAAACCACATGTCATGCAAGTCAAGCTCTTCCATTTTGGGTAAAAAAAATTTGTTATCATCGCACGGTAGCGCTAACCATTCACAGTAACGTTGTGATTCGCATCATCTTTGAAGAAATACGGCCCAATGATGCCGCCAGCCCATAATCCGCACCAAACGGTTGTTTTTTGTGGATGCATTGGTAGCTCTTGCAATGCTTCTGGCTGCTCTTCACTCCAAATACGGCAGTTTTGCTTGTTCACGTATCCATTCAACCAGAAATGAGCCTCGTCGCTGAACACAATTCTTCGATAAAAAAGTGGATCTTCATCTAACTTTTCAAGAGCCCATTCACCAAAAATTTGGCGTTGTGGTAGGTCGTTTGGCTTCAATTCTTGCACCAGCTGTATCTTATAAGGCTTCACACCCAAATCCTTCCGCAAAATTTTCCACGTAGTGGAGTAACAGAAATTGCTGCGAACGGCGCCGAATCGATAATTCACGGTCATCATCAACACTGGCCGATACGGCTGCGATATTTTCTTCAGTTCGCACTCTACGTAATCGTGTTGGTGGTTTAATGTCCAACAATGTAAATTTGGTGCGAAATTTTTTTGCAATAGCCCGAATAGAAGCCTCAGTAGGTCGATTAAACTGACCATAGAAAGGAAGAAGCGCGCGATGAACTTTCTTAACAGAGCACGTATTTTGGTAATAAAATTCAATAATTTGCAAGCGTTGTTCGTTTGTAAGACGATTCATGATTAAATTATAGACCAAACTGAAGATGTTTGACAGTGACACAAGATACAAAACGTGCGTGAGCTGTCAAAACTAGTGTTGTCAAAAAGATAATAGCAAAAAAATCACTCGTTATTTTAGAATTTCATTTTATAGATTCTCGGGTATATATGGACTGACATCGAAAATTTTCATTTTTCATATTTATATGACCCTATTTCATTACCAGAACTGCTTTTGAGCACAAAAAAGTTGTTTAAGTTCGCTTACGCGACATTTTCATGAAAAACCCGATTTGGGCTATATCTCGGGTATATATGGACCGATATCGAAAATTTTCATTTTCCATATTTATGTAACCTAATTTTATTACCAGAACTGCTTTTGAGCAAAAAAAGTTGTTTAGCTTCGCCTATGCGACATTTTCATTAAAAATCCGATTTGGGCTATATCTCGGGTATATATGGACCGATATCTGAAAAAAAAAATTTTTGTCTTTTAGTCACCATTCTTAATAAGTGTGTGAAGTTTGAAGCAAAACGAACAACTTTTGTTTTCAAAAATTTTCATACAAAACTGCAAAAAAAATGGCTTTTTTCGGAATTTTGAATATATCTCAGCTATACGTGGACCGATATTACTGAATTTCAATAGCAAACCCATGAATCGATGGGGTAAAAGAATGGTGAAAGAAAAAAGTTTCTAAGTCTAATGGTTTTCTCAGAAACGGTATTTCAACAGCGGACAGACGGACATCGCTTAATCGACTTTTCCATTAATTCTGATTCAGAATATATATACTTTATAGGGTAGAAATTACATATATATATATATATATATATATATATATATATATATATATATATATATATATATATATATATATATATATATATATATATATATATATATATATATATATATATATATATATATATATATATATATATATATATATATATATAGGATTAGTTCTTGACATTGTTGAAACATTAAGACAAAATATGGATATATCTTTCAATTCCGTACTTGTCACGTTAGACTTAACTAAGGCATTCAATTCAATTGATCATAAACTATTAGGTTACAAACTTTGCAATGAGTACAAATTTAGTAAAACTGCTTGTGCATTGATAAATTCATTTATAAGTAAAAGGAAACAATACGTGCAGCTGAAGTCTATGCAGTCATCTTTGTTGGAAGTTGAAAGAGGAGTTCCCCAAGGGTCTATCTTAGGACCAATGTTATTTATGATATACATGAATGACCTTTATAAGAAGATAAAGTACACGAAATGCTATACATATGCAGACGATATTCAAATACTGGCAGATGATAGGGGTCTAGGTTTGGGCTATTTAGCTAGCAATATAAATGAGGAATTGCGGGTTATAGTTGATTGGGCAGAAAACAATTTTTTGAGTTTGAATGCTTCAAAATCGAGAACAATGTTTTTCTCCCAAAGCACACTTCCACCAGTGATTTACATTAGAAACGATGTGCTTAAATACGTCTCGCATCACAAAGTTCTTGGTATATACATTGATACTAAACTGGATTTTTTGCATCAGATAAACAATATTGTATCGCGTGTATCATTCATAATAAAACGTCTGTACAATACAGCTCTGTTTCTTCCTTTAAGAGTTAAAAAGCGAGTAGCCATTTCATTATGTCTTCCACTTTTCTTATATGGAATTGAAATTTTTTCTGGTACATCACAGCAAAATATGGCAAGACTTAGGATGTGTCTGAACAGAGTAGTACGATTTATTTACAATCTTAGGTACCATGACCACGTGTCGGCTTTCGTTGTTAAAACCATAGGTACGGATTTCGAAAGTTTTGTTAATCAGCGCTTAATAATTCAATTTTATAAGTTAATGAAAAGCGGAAAGCCCTCATATATTTACGAACGCTTTATATTTGGTAGTTCTTCAAGAACAACTGTTTTAATTTGTCCTCGGCATTCGAGTTTATATATGACCAGATCATTTGTTTTGAAAGTGGTTAGAATATGGAACAGTATGCTTCCATATTCGGCACGGAATTTTAATAAAACATTGTCTCAATTCAAGACCATGATTCAAAATATATAAAAGTACAATTCGCTGTAGCGCTCCAGGATTTTATTTATTTTAAACTTAATACAACATTTCAAAAGTATTTTTCATTATTTGTGCAAGAAAGAAAAAAAAAGAAAAAAAAATGGGGGGTAGTTTTAACTTTATTTTTATTAATTGATAGTATTAAATAATATCAATGTATGTACATATAGCATTTTGCCTTTTAAAAACTATGAATTAATTCGGCCTTTAAGGCTTATAATTCATTTAAATAAATAAATAAATAAAAATATATATATATATATATATATATATATATATATATATATATATATATATATATATATATATATATATATATATATATATATATATATATATATATATATATATATATATATATATATATATATATATATATATATATATATATATATATATATCTATATATTTATTCGCTATCATAGCTTCTAACATTCTATGTTTCCCAGCTATCTATATGTCGACATTTCATAGGAACTACCTAATCATCAGTAGACTTTGGAAATTTTTATTGGTATAAATGTTAGAAGCTAGAATAGCGAATAAAAACTTAATTGTTTGAATTTTTGTTCTCTGCTTTTCGATACTTTAAAAAAGCAAATTGTAGCAACCAACGGTTGTTCATTTGTTTGAAAGGTGTAAAGAAATGCTAGAGACGTGTGTAAAAGAAAAAGCTTGTTTTTTGCGTTTTGACAGGTATTATTAGAGCATTTTGCTATTTAAATTCTCAACAATTTATTTAGATTGTTGGGATATAAAGTTGAATGTTTGAGAATATCATTCAAAAATTTCCATATTTTATAACTATAATTTTTTATTGTTATTTATTAATGTAATAAATTATAAAATTCATAATAAAGTATGTGCAAAAATTAGGATGTGATTTCAAATTGATTGCAAGTTAGCTTACCGGTTTAAAATCAAAAAAATCAAAAAAATTTTGTATGAAGAACACATTTTTTGTGATTTCAAATCACTTTCACAAAAAATGATTTGCAGAATAGCCCTGATAAAAAGCTTTCCAGACAATCTTACAAGTCTTAAGACTTTAATTAAGTCCTGTGAGACAGGAATCTAATAAGATTTATTGCTAGAAAAGCGTTGGACTAAGTGTATTGAAGTTTCAGGAGATTATATTGAAAAATAAAAATATTTTTCATTGATAGGCTAAGAAGTTTCCGATCCACCCTCGTATTTCGTTCTCAAATTTTTAGAGGATTTAATAAAAGTTTCCACTTTCTACATAGCATAGTGTTACCGGGAGAAAACTGTATATTTTGAGAAATTTTTTCCCATTCTTTAGCCCAATATATGTTTTGATCTATAATTTTTAATGCTAAAATACGTGGTAATCTATGTGGCTTCATATCTATTACTTTATTAATGTAACAGAAATGAAGCTTTAACGACGATACATAGAGTCAAGATTTGCTTCAATGTAATGTGTTGCGCTAGTCAAAGCGCAACACCTAATTTTTTATAAAAAATCTGAAAAGTTTTTCAACCTCATCGAACTTTTCATAGCCCCATACTAGAGCCGCATAAAACATAATCGACCTGGATGGAGGCAGACTGGAATATTTTTTTTTTTTTTAGATTTTATTTATGTACATATAAATAAATGTTAATACAATTTCATATTTAATGCCTCAGCACCTTAAAGATTTTGTAGAGGCAACAACGCGGCAAAAATTTCAGTACAATAAATGTATATACATATCGCTCCTTTATTGCAACGTAGTCATAACTAAAAATAGCTCGTTTCGAGATAAATGCATTTCAAATTTTAAGTTTCCATACAAGTCTTAGGAATTTTTTTTAGAAAATATCTCTTAAAGAAAACAGTTTAAAAGTAATTTGAATAGATTTTTAGCACAATATAAACGTAATACTGTTAACAGTTCTGCATTGTTAACTCGAAAATCAAATTTTTTGAGATATGACTATGTTGCAATAAAGGAGCGATATGCTAATAAAAATTTTAAATAACGTTAAAAAAAAAAAAAATACGTATAAAAGAAGTGTTTCTAAATTATTTCTCAAATGTAGTTTAAGCTTCAGTTTGAACCATGATAAAATGTTTACATTTTTAATTGAGGGTGGTAAATTATTATATTCACTTTCCTACAAAACACGGATATAAAAAGACTTGACCTTATCAAACTTGAAAGACTTCGCCTAGGACACTTAAAAATATCCCACGGACACTTGATTAACTTGCCTGTACCTCCAATTTGTAGATGTAACACTACAGCATGCAACCTTCTAAAACATTTATTACTGACTTGCCCAAAATTTTAAAATTAGCGTCATACAATTTTACAAAACTGCCCAAATCCTATATCCCTATTAACCAAACCGACCAAAAATAACATTATCCAAATAATAACTATTTTAAAAGAAACCAAGCTTTATAATTTAATCTAAAATATATCTCCAAAATAAATTAGAAGTTTTTTTTTTATATTATCATAACTTATTTTACACTACAAATTGTAAAAAATTTTGTGCCTAAGGCCTTGTAGCCATGGCCTGATATACTGTTAGTATATAATTTGTAATTATTCACTAATATTTTAAATAAATAAATATTATATTCACTTGGCCCAGCAAATATAATCCTTTGTTTTGTTAGCTCCGTCCGACATCGTACTATTTGAAGGTCGCTAGCTTGCCTTGTAACTCTTCTAGTTCTTGTTAAGTTTGGATGGAACTTGATGGACTTACGACTTATTCCTCGTACTGACTTAAAAACATACAGCAGCATTTGATTTTTATATAAATCACGAATCGGTAGAATATTTTGCGCCTTATTTTTATACAGTTGTATAGACGGATAACGTGTTGGCAGGTTATATACAGTTTTAAGTGATTTATTTTGCGCCGATTGCAAACTCTTCAGAGAACTTGAATTTCGAAAACCATACATTAACGGCAAATAGGTCAAATGTGAGTGAACAATCGATTGATATATCATTAAGTTTACATTAGTATTGAGTTTATTTTTAAATTTATACAAAATTCCAGTAGCTGAAGATACTTTAGACTTCAGTTTTAGAATATGCTCATCCCACATGGGATTGTTACTTAAATGTACGCCCAGACAACCATATCTTCCTCATTTCGTTTTATATAGGGTCTAAATCTTATGAAGTTAGTTTTCTCCGAATTCAGAACTAATTTAGTAAATCTAACAAACTCTACCAGGTTAGCAGCATCATGCTCTATTTGTACTTGTAACACCTTTTCGTGGTTGTATTTATAGAAAAGGCACAAGTCATTTGCAAACATCACCAATTTCCCAAAAAATTTAAAATTTTTTAAAGCATTGATATATATATTTTTTTTTAATAATTCAATTATTTATTGTATCTTCTAAAAGAACTAACAATAAGTATGCAAATCTTAAAAATAAAAATTCATTAATTAATATAGAAAAAAAATTAATTAATATTGAAAAATTTTATTTACTTAGGTCCAGCCAATGCTAGACAAAAAGTTGTTTCTTGCGTGTATTTTGTTGGTAAATCACCTTTCCAACGCTCTGATGGTTGCAAGGGTGTCCATCCTTCTCAGTAGAGTGTGGCCACCACAGTTAAGGATGCTACGTTCGAGAGGATTCGGGTGAGACTCCAGTCTGTTAATGTATCTTATCGCGTGTTTTGAAAATTCATCTTTCACTAAGGGTACACCTAGATCTTTGTGAATTCGAGTGTTTTTAACATACCATGGAGCTGCAGTAATTATACGGAGAATTTTATGCTGGCGCTTTTGAATTTTCTCAATGTTAGATGCAGAGGCGGTACCCCACAATTGAATTCCATAGCTCCATATTGGCTTTAGGATTGCGTTATACAACAAAAGTTTGCAATCTAACTTCAAGATAGAATTTCTGCCCATGAGCCAATTTAGTTGCACCGCTTTTAATTTCATCTGGCTGACTTTAGCGTCAATATGAGACTTCCACGTGAGCCTATGGTCGAGGTGAATACCAAGGTATTTGACTTCACTGTGTTGCGGAACAATTTAGTTGTTGATTTTAATAGCCGAACAAGTTTTTCTACGTAGTGTGAATGTAATATGGGTACATTTTTGTTCATTTACTTTGATTTTCCAAAGTTTCAGCCAATATAAGAATATGTTCTTGCAAATTTTGTGATGCTAAGTTATAGTCTTTATGGACACTGATGAATGCTGTATCATCTGCAAAAGTTGAAGTGTGAATTTTGCAGCTCGTTGGCGTGTCTGAATATAAAGTTGGGCCCAATATGCTACCCTGGGGAGCTCCAGCTTCGATTGGCTGAGCCGAGCTTTTGAAATCACCTTCCTTAACGACGAATTTCCGGTCATATAAGTAGCTCTCTATCAGCTTGTGCGAGTTTGCAGACAAGTTTAAAATTTATTTTATAAGTTAAGCCTTCGTGCCACACTTTGTCAAAAGCTTTGGAAACGTCAATAAATAGAGCTGAGCAATATTTTTTATCTTCGAACGTGTTTCTGATAACATTCGCCAGCCTGTGTGTCTGTTCTATGGTGCTATGCTTAGCCCTAAAACCGAATTGATGGTTAGGAATACATCCTACTTCATTCAAGATTGTGGTCAGCTTCGTCATTAGCAATTTTTCGAACAGCTTTGAAATTGTTGGCAATAGACTTATCGGCCTATATGACTCAACTTTTGTAGGATCCTTTCCTAGTTTGGGTATCATAGTAATGACAGACACCTTCCACTCGGTAGGAAAATACTCGAGACGTAAAATAGCATTAAAAATAAAAAGAACGACTCTTTTAGCTACTCGGGGTAACTGCACAAGCATTTTGTTGCTAATTTTATCAATACCTGGAGCTTTTCTGGGGTTCAAGTTACTAATAGCACTCTCGACATCTTGGAAACGAAGTCTAAATAAATTTTAAAAGTCAGTTTTTAGTTTGTTATTTTACGATATCTGTGGATTGCTTATATAATTCAACCAAGTAGAGTTAATCGCTAATTTTGAGGATGCTAATTTATTAATAAAATGTTTTTTTTTTAAGAGAGATTGTAAGTAATAACGACTCCAAGATACTTATAATTATTAACGCCACCAAAGTTCCAGTTTAAATGTGAAGAAATTCTTGTACCAGATCGAAATACTACTACTTTAGATTTATCGAGATTTGCTTTCAAGCGCCATGTTAACGCAATTCCCAAAATCGTCATAATTAAATGCATGTAATCTGGCAGCACCATTTAAACACCGTAAAAAAATAATTAGAGTTACGTAATAAAAGTTTGATTGTCAAAAAACATTCTACCGCCCTCGCCATTTTGTAAAGACTTAATCACGAGGCGGTTCAGAACTTCTGGAATAAACCAAAAGAACTAAATTTCTCTACCAAAAAGTATAGTATATTTTTCTTGAATTTTCTATATAAATATTATTAAAATGTATAATTATTTTTTTATTTGTTTACAAGGAATTTTTACGCTTTGTACTTTGTTCAAAATCCCCCGGGAAATTGCTGGCCCGGCCTATAGCCCTCTCAACACCCCACATTGCACAGTACTCGTAATTATATAAGCAGTTAATCATATTTTGCAATTCTGTTGGACTGTCTGATAAAACAACAATATCGTCGATGTAAAGTAGTACTTTTACATTGCAATCAGCAACATTAAGACCCCCAGGTAGCACATCAACACAACGGGACCAGACTGAACCCAAGTGCGCTGGCTTTACAATAGCTGGCAGCCTGTTAAACCTAACCTAGCACATCAACTAAATCATTACGGTCGTATTCATAAAAAAAAGTTAAACAGCTACTCAAATCATGTTTAGGGGAAATCCGATAAAATTGTATTCATAAACGAATTTTACGTTAAAATGTTCTTTTTAACAGTTTTTTAAGTCAATCATTTTTTAAACTGATTGCACCCATTTTTAAGCCAATTTTAAGGTGACGTTTGTGTTTTTGGTTATTGTTTGTTTACATTTTATAAGTTATGAAAAAGTTCATTTCAATATAAAAATGTATTTATTGATCACGGATTCGCTGCTCTTAATAACAATAATTGGTAAAACAGATTTTTATTTAAGATGTCAGATAATTTTATTTCTGTGTGTGTTCTTTTTTTTTTTAATAGAAAATGTGGATACTTACGTATTAACGCCACCACGGAACAATTTAATTTAAATCTAAATTATTTTTTTATAATATCAAAACATTTTAGAAACCAAAAAACTTTTTTTAAAAATTGAAGTGTTTATTACAGATCAAGAATCAAAAATGTCTTTATTTTTTTTTTAACTGATGTTGTCGCCATATGAACTCTGCTAAATAAGATTCCACCCAGCGGCCAAAGTTTCGCTTACAGAAGCGATGATCCGATGCACACTTTAATGCACACCATCTCATATACGAACCTAGTATACATTTTCATACTCATTGCCGCATTTGTAGAGTGAACGCCTACCAGCTGCACACAAAGTAAGCGGGCTAGTGTGGTGTTCATCCAACAAAAGCTCATTACTTCCTAACGTACATTGTAAGCTATCAGTAGGCAGCTCGAATACAATCTCGCATACTTTGTAAGTCGTAAGTAGGCAGTTCGGATACAATCTCGCATACATTGTAAGCCGGCAGTAGGCAGCTCGTAACTACTGCGCATTTCAGTTTTTTAGGAATGTTCCATTAAATAAATTTGTTCTGTTTTATGTTTACTGCATTATTTTATTTTTCACTAGATGTTTCATATTTCTTTTACCTTTTTTATAATGTTTGCTAGGCACTCTACTCTTACCTTTAGCACTGATTTTGTTAAGTAAAACTTTTGTAACGTAGTCCGACAAACACGGCACACGTTAGATTTACAACTAAAAAATAAAATACATATATATAAATGTGATACAAAAGATGAACGTAATTCATTTTTGGGAACTCCATATACAACTGTCATACACTTTGTAAGTTAGCAGTCATCGATTACAAAGTGTTGCACACATCATTGAAGAGAAGTATTGTGGTAGGCAGTGTTCGCTGCTGGCCAAATGATGTCTAGCTGTCTCCCTATGTCTCTTATTTCTCCATTTAACGCTGCCCCATATTCTCCCGACTGTTTGTGTATGAAGAATGGTGGCGTTAATACGTAAGTACCAAAATATGGCCCAAGTAATCCATTTATTGTAGATTACTGTTAAGCAATTACGCTTTGAAAAGACGACATCAAAAACCATTCAAAGAATGAAGTAATCTATTTGATTGTGGATTCCAGATAAACAATTACGCTTAAAATTTTTTTCGCTATTTTTATTTTTATTTATTTTTAAGATTTTGTCTATTTATCGGGTGGTTAAATTTTAAGGGCCGATGTTGAATGTGAACGCCAAGTTTTTTTTTCGAATTTTATTTGACATTTCTCTATTTTAGACTTACTCAATTTGAACCATGGAGAGAAACACAATCCAACAACGTGTTAAAGTTATCCAGACTTATTATGAAAATGATGATCAATTTTCGAAGAAAATCATCTTCAGTGATGAGGCACATTTTCACCTCAGTGGACTCGTCAATAAACAGAATTGCCACATTTGGGCGAATGAAAATCCAAGAGTGACTGTCGAAAAACCAATGCACCCACAAAGAGTGACTGTTTGGTGCGGTTTATGTGCTGGCGGCATCATCGGGCCGTATTTTTTCCAAAATGAGGCCGGTCAGGCAGTTACTGTGAATGGTGTTCGCTATCGTGAGATGATAACGAACTTTTTATGGCCCGAATTGGAAGATATGGATGTAGACGATATGTGGTTTCAGCAGGACAGTGCCACTTGCCACACAGCTAACGAAACAATTGCTCTTTTGCGCAACAAATTCAATGGCCGTGTTATCTCACGTAATGGCGATGTCAATTGGCCGCCAAGATCAGGTGATTTGACACCGTTCGACTTTTTTCTTTGGGGTTATTTGAAAGAAAATGTGTACGTTGATAAGCCAGCAACAATTCAACAGCTAAAGGATGAGATAATTCGGCACATTAACGGCATAGAACCTCCATTATGCCTCAGGGTCATCGAAAATTTGGACCATCGGATGGAGGTGTGCCGCCGTGGTCGCGGCGCCCATTTGGCCAATATTTTGTTCCGTACATAATTGAGTAATACCAATATATCATAATAAGATAAAATAAAATTACAATAATTTCCTAAATAGTTTGTGTTTTATTCAAAATCAACATCGGCCCTTGAAATTTAACCACCCTTTACAATATCATTATATATAATATAATATGATGCACATTAGTGATGCGTAAAATAACTAAACAGTAAAAAACTCGTTATTCACATTTTTTTCTATGCGTAAGCAAAAGCATCCAAGGTAAAAGCTTTCCAACTCAGTATTTTTGGTTATTCAATTGAAAGATAAAATTTAGTTATTTGTTTTTTCATTGGTTTTCATAAAAGGCAATACAAAACATTTCTTTATATGATTACTACGTGAACTAGTAACCGTTTTTAATGCAACACAATGATTCAGATGACGATTGTCTGTTATGGCGTTGCCAGTCACAAATAGAGAATTTCAATAAAATCATTTTACTTATTCCAGTTTATTTCAATACATAAAGCCTTAATTATTTCAAACATTGAAGTACAGCAAAACATTTTTCTTAAAAGTTGAAACAGAGTTGGAAAAATTCCTTAAATGAGTTGGCAATCTATTCCAAATTCGACAGATTCTTACTTTGAAAGAATGCTCAAAGGTCAACGTATAAATACGTGGCATTTCAAGAAGAACATTTCATGTAGATTGAAGAAATAAAAATTCACTGGTCAGACAATATGGTTGGCCACATTTAATTGCCTTATAAAAAAGCAGTAATGAACGCAAACGCAAATAATCATAAAAATTACAATGTAAACAATCAGTTGTGCACTCAGTAACCCGATCATGATCACGCACTCTCAATGCAAATACATATCGGATAATTTTCCGCATAATTCCCCTTAGGCGATCTATGTTACCTAACGATGTGCCAGAAACAATTTCCAAACAGTAGTTGAGTTGCGACGTGAGCAAAGCACTCGCCAAATGGTGTCTAACAGAGTTCGGTGTGTATGCTGACAAGGAATACAGTCTTCTCAGTGTGAAACAAATTTTTCTGGAAAGCAAATTAATATGAAGATTAAAACTTAGTCGTGAGTCAATAACAACACCTAGACATTTTAGGGAATCGACGTACTCAATGGGTATACCATTCAAACAAATAATTGGCCGCAATGGTTCCTGACTAGGTAAATGGAAATGAATTGCCTTAGTCTTACTGAAATTAATACTAAGACAATTTAAATCCATCCAACTCAAAATCGAATTTATATGATTATTTAGACGCGTCTGCATACCATTTCCCTACCACAAGTACTGTAAATCAGATAAATATCATCCGCAAAAACAAATGATTGACAAATATTGTTGTTCATTAAGGAAATGCAATCATGCAGATATACCATGAAAAATATAGGACCCAAAACAGAACCTTGCGGTACACCAGAAGTAACAAGCCCAACACTAGAGTTCATTCCATTAATAGAAACAAACTGCGATCTACCCCTCAAATTAGCTAAAATGCTGTTTACGAATACGTTTTTATAAAATATATTTTTTTTTTTGCTGAAAAATTTATTTTAACTAAAAAGTTTTTGAAATGCAGATTAGTGTTTTTTTTTATGAATACGGCTGTTAATGTAGATATAAGGAAAATAATATAGAGCTAATGCTATCTTATGTTTTTATTTTGGCTGTATACTTTTTTGCATAAAACTTCTTTAGTCTTTAATTTCAAAAATAACAGTTTTCATCTTCATTCAAACCCTGCCGGCATTTCCCATTCATTCTTTCACATCAGATTGATGTTGAATAACTAATTAGAAGATGGCGGCAAAAGCTGTTAAGACGGAACCTCCCGTCGTGTATTGTCTTATCAAGTTGGACTTATGACCGGGGCATAACGGCTATAACAGTAATTTTTAATTTACTAAAAACTTCACGTAATAAAATTTTATTCTTAAATATAAAGGGTGTTTTTTTAAGCTAGATAGAACTTTAAATTGTAAAAAGTAACACAAAAAATTAAATTTTGATGAAACATTTTTTTTATTTGTTTCAGTATACTCTGACAAATCATCACGAATAGACTCACGCTTGATCAACGCTACGAAATTATCCAAATTTACTTTGAAAATCAGTCGTCGATTCGCGCAACTTATAGACGACTTCGTCATTTGTATGGCGTACATAATCGTCCATCTGAACAAGCCATTCGTCGAACTGTGGATAGATTTCGTACCACATACTCTCTAGAGGATGCAATAACACCAGCACGTCGAAGGAATGTGCGTACTGAAGAGAATATCGCCGCTGTAAACGAAAGTGTGGAAGAAGATCCAAATTTATCGATTCGTCATCGGTCGCATGAATTGGGGCTCTGTCCGTCCACTACGTGGAAAATTTTGCGCAAAGATCTCGGCCTACACCCGTATAAGATCCAGCTGGTGCAGGAATTGAAGCCACGAGACCATTGTATGCGTCGTTCTTTCGCCGATTGGGCTCTAGAGCAGTTGGCAACTGACCCGTTGTTTTATCGCAAAATTGTGTTCAGCGATGAGGCGCATTTTTGGCTTAACAGGTTTGTTAATAAGCAAAATTGCCGCATATGGAGTGAGACCAATCCACAAGAGACCCTACAGACTCCATTACATCCAGAAAAATGCACTGTTTGGTGCGGTTTTCATGCTGGTGGCATCATCGGACCTTATTTCTTCAAAAATGAGGCCGGAGCTCGCGTTACGGTCAATGGAGATCGTTACCGCACCATGATCAATGATTTTTTGTTTGAAAATATGGATGACATTGATCCGGAGGAGATGTGGTTTCAACAGGATGGCGCTACGTGCCATACGGCGAACGCAACCATCGACTTACTGAAATCAAAATTTGGCGATAAGTTGATTTCGAGAAATGGACCTGTCAATTGGCCTCCAAGGTCGTGCGATTTGACACCTATCGATTATTTCCTGTGGGGCTACGTGAAGTCACTGGTTTATGCTGATAAACCAGCAACAATTGACGCTTTGGAGGCCAGCATTGTTCGTGTTGTTCGTGACATACGGCCAGCAGTGCTCGAAAAAGTGGCCCAAAATTGGACGTCCAGAATGCGCTTCGTCAAGAACAGCCGCGGTGCCCATATGCCCGAAATCATTTTCAAATGTTAATGTCACGTATTGATCTTTCGAATAAAAAAAAATTTTGATTACAATTTAATTTTTTGTGTTATTTTTTACAATTTCAAGTTCTATCGGGCTTAAAAAAACACCCTATAGTAATCTTGGCCCAAAAAATTATGCTCCACAAAGGAAAGAAGCGAAAATGAACTGCCCCGTGGTATAAAATTCGTAGTTATAAAATAATAACATTAAATAAATAAAAATAAATTAATACTTTCATCCGACGTTAGCAAAGGATTTGTATACTTCAAATACATACGTATGCTCGTATGTACATACATACATACATATGTACCCCCTACAGACACAGCAGCCAATGTGTAAAAAGTTACTTGTTTTAATACCACCCTATGTACATAATTATATACATAGGTATGTATGTATGTAGTAGTTGATAAGTAGAATTCTGCAGATTCGATTAAAAATTATACGAACTCATTCATCTTTGTTATAGGTACTTAACTGTACTTATGTTATTATATTAAAAGCCTTTTGAACTTGCATTAAACAAAAAATAAAATAAATAAATTAACATTTGTATGCAACCGACTGGACGACCGACCGACCGGCCGGCCGTTCGTTGTCATAAACCGTATACAATACTCCATATGCCTGTATGCACTTCAGGTCTCCATGCAGGGTTTCTGTCTACTCGTACACATGTATGTACATATGTATGATTGTGCATATTATACAATATAATAAGCAGCAATATAAAAAAAAGTTTACATAAAATACATATGTAAATGAATTATTTACTAAATGTATATAATTAAAATCTTTAATTTTAAATCGAAAAATGTTGTGCACATTTGCATGCACTTGAATTATTTTAGCTCAGTGCCGTAGTCGGCGACACTGTCTCTGGGGATGTCTGGGGTGTTTGAGCGATAGATATACATACATATGTATGTACACACATACATATATGAATATTTATTTATTTTGTGTTTTGTGTCCATGTGAGAAAAGCAGTTGCATACACAAGTATTTGGGTAATGATGCTGCCGATGTTGCAGTTAATGATGTACATAGATGTCTGAAGCCAACGTTATTATAATTGCAATAATTTTTTGTTGTCAATGTCTTTTTGGTTAAACACTGCAACTGCACATTCAGTTGCAATTGGCTGTTATGCGCAAGCTTTTAAAAATATACGAAAGTCATTTTCTGCCACCCACAAATAGACGCTTATTTAATTTATAGAAACTTATTTGTTAAACAATTGTTTTTTTTTTTTTTTTGTTTTTGCTGCCGCTTTTCTATATATTATAAGAATAGTAAATGTTAAATGAATTGTTTAAATCTGTTGGGCCACAGATTGCAAGTGCAGCAAATTTTCACTGTTTATAAAACGTGTATAATGCAATGTGTTGGCTTACAATCATAATGACTTTTTTTTTTTTTTTTTTTTTTTTTTTATAGCAGGTTTGCCCACCTACTTATAGCGTAGACTGTTTCCAGAAGTTGAAAAAGATTCTTGATTCAAAACTAAAGAGATGTTTTACCTGGTTGCTGTTTTGCAGACAATTTAGGAGCTGCTCGGGGTTGAAGTACATGCACACATACATACATACATACATACATACATACATACATACATACATACATACATACATACATACATACATACATACATACATACATACATACATACATACATACATACATACATACATACATACATACATACATACATACATACATACATACATACATGGTGGCGTGGGTGCGAGCGTTCAAGGTAAAGCGCTGGCTTCCCATCGGGTGTAGCCAGTTAGCGATCCTTGTCCCTGCTCAAACCAAGTTGTCACACGGCCTTCTCGTGGCGCTACTGAATAGTTCTCAACAAAAGTTGAGAATGAACTAACTGTGTGACAGCGATAATGGATTGGATGACGACCTGACGCAGACGATTATGGGCTGGGAGCTGACGTATTCCGTGACCTGATTAAGCACGAGTGACATCGTGCTGAAATGGCTCACGGGCTAATGCGGAAGCTACCTCCGTCCCGGTAAAACCCTGGCAGGGGCTTAAAGTATGATCAAAGTTTGTAGCCAATAGTTTTTGGCTGTGCAGGGTTAGTTGAGATGACTCCTAATCAGCTCCCGACCTGGCTCTGTACACAAGTCTCATAAGGCCTTGTGTCAACCCTCGCGAGGAACTCACTGCTTGCATAGCCACCCTCGGGGTCACTACAAGGGTAACTGCACATTCACTCAACAAAAAGTGAACTAAATTTTAATAAAATTAACTTAACCCGGAAAATGCGGGAATGTTTTGGACAAAGAAAAAACTTTTTATTGAGTGTGCGGCAAACGGAGACTACAGCTTTAAGCGGGGACCCAACTGAAAAAATGAATAAAAGTAATAATAATAATAATGAGAGTATAAATGAGTTGAGCATGGGTGAAATTGTAAACCCTTTTGCTAAGAAATCGGTGATAACCAGATCACCTCCTACAGCGGTGAGTAGGACCGTTCCGGTGCCAGGCACCGTTGAAAATAGTGAAAATGGACAAAATAACGTCCAGAGGCTAGGAGAGAAGATCTCAAAGCTCGTAGCTTTCCTAAAGGCGCGTTCAAACGTGCATAAGGAAATAGTGACAATGTCACGTGAGATACAGGCATTGTACATGCAGGTCTCAGATGAATTGAGTAGTGGAAGTGCTAGTAGTACAAAGAAAGCACATACTAGTACGCATACTCAAACAGACGAACCAAGGCTCAATCCTGTGATGGGCGGAACTCCAAAGCGTAGAAGGGAGGACTTAAGCCCAAAAGGTAACAGAGCTAAAAAGAATAGGGGAACAACCCCTAATAAAGTAGTCAGGGTAGGTGGACACACTATACCCAAGGCTATAAACTCAAACTTGGCTGGCAAACTGGATCTAAGTGCTAAAGATCCTGGCTGGGTTAAGGTTGGCCCAAGGGCTAAAACAAAGAAAGCGTCCGTTAAACCAGATGCTATAGTGATTAAAACCTGTGGAGATACTTCCTATGCGGATATTCTCAGACAGGTGAAGAGGGACCTTAAGCTAAACAACCTGGGTCAAAATGTGAAGAGCATTAGGAAGACAGGGAAGGGTGAACTGTTGTTTGAGATGAATAGACCCGCGCACCAGAATACGGGCGAATTTAGGTCGGCTATAGAAGAGGTGCTAGGTGATGCTGCTAAGGTTAGATCACTTTCTCATGAGGTCAGGCTTGAGATTAGGGATATAGACGAAGTAACCTCTAAGGAGGATATTTATGAAGCTCTCGTCAAAATATCTGACGAATTTAAAGCTTTGCACCCTACGGCAGTTAAGTCGCTAAGGAGAGCATACGGTGGGACACAGACCGCCACAATTGGCGTGAGTGCACTGATAGCTCGCCGCCTTATAGAGATGGCAAAGATACATATTGGCTGGGTGGTTTGCCGAATACGCGAAAAGGTAGCACCAAAAAGATGCTTTAAATGTCTGGATTATGGACACGTAGCAGGAAACTGTAAGGGGCAAGACCTTTCAGGGAATTGCCTACGGTGTGGCAAAACGGGCCACAAAATTGGAACCTGTTCCAATAAACCATCCTGCTTGCTCTGCAAGAAGGGAGCAGACACCGTTAGTGACCATGTCACCGGAGGTGCAGTTTGCCCGTTTTATAAAAGAGCTCTACAGAAACTTAGGGAGTAGAGTAGAACCTAAGTCACCAAAATGCGTATATTACAGTTAAATCTCAACCATTGCCAGGCAGCCCAGGAGCTTCTTAAGCAAAGCGTTCGAGATATAAGTGTAGATGTCGCTATTCTAAGTGAGCCATATCGGACCATGGCATCTGTAAAGTGGGTTTCCGATAACACGGGTACATCGGCAATATGGAACACCAGCACGCTAACCATACGCGATAGAATAACAACGCAATGCGGATATGCTCGAGCGGTTATATCTGGCATCACTATCTACAGCTGTTATATACCCCCTAGGTATTCTATAGAAGACTTTCAGGTAATAGTTGACAGTATTGTAACGGATGCAGTTGGAAGAACTCCCGTAATAATAGCAGGTGATTTCAATGCGTGGGCTGTTGAATGGCGCTGTCCCTCAACAAACGCAAGAGGAAGAATACTCTTGGAAGCCTTTTCTGTACTGGGTGTTGTACTCATCAATATTGGAGTTGAACACACCTTCAGAAGGGGTGATGCTGGCTCAGTAATTGACATTACATTCGTCAGTGCCAGTATCGCAACCCAAGTGAACTGGAGAATATCTGACATCTATACACATAGCGATCATAGCGCTATAATAATAGATGTGCAAGACGCACAGCCCCGTGCTATTGTACAAGCACGTGTCTTGACAGGATGGAAGGTAAATACCTTTGATAAGGATAGCTTCGCAGCCTGCATGGAGAACATGGAAATGGCTGGTTCAGCAGAAGACATGGCAGTGCAATTAGTGCGCAATATCACTAGTGCCTGCAATGTAGCTATGATAAGGCGAAAAAGATCGCCAAATAAGCCTCCAGTGTATTGGTGGAATGATGAAATTGCTAGCTTGCGTTCAGAGTGTATTAACGCCCGAAGGCGGTATACACGAACGAGGGGTCGGTTAGAGAATAACGTGCAGCACCAGTTGTATAGGGATAAAAGAAAGGCATTGAAGATTGCAATTCGTAGGAGCAAGCGTAGGTGTTTCCTGGATGCTTGTGATGAAATAGATAGTAATCCTTGGGGCTTAGCATATAAGCTAGTAACCAGGAAACTTAAATGTCTTGGCCCATCACCGCCAAGAGAAGAGAATATCCTCAACGGAATTGTAGACCATCTTTTTCCTCAACAGGAAGCTCCGACATGGCAACACAGCTATCCAGCTGAATTATTCGACATTCCTCCGGTTACGGTCGTCGAGATAGAAGGTGCTGTCTCAAAATTCAAAGACAAGAAGGCACCAGGCTTAGATTGCATCCCAAATATGGTACTGAAGGAGGCTGTTAAGCTCCATCCTGATTATTTCCTGAAAGTAATAAGCGCATGCTTGATTCAGGGAACTTTTCCAACAATCTGGAAGAGGCAGAAATTGGTGTTGTTACCTAAGGATAACAAGCCGCTAGACGACCCTTCCTCCTATCGTCCGCTCTGTATGATAGATACAAGTGGAAAACTTCTGGAGAGTATAATCTGCAGAAGATTGGAAGATTGCGTACAAGCTAACCTAGGTTTATCAGATAACCAATTTGGCTTCAGGAAAGCAAAGTCAGCGGTGGACGCTATCAAAGTTGTAGTAGAAACCGCTGCTCAAGCTATCCAAGGGAAGAGGTGGAGGAATGGAACAAAAGGGTATTGTGTGGTTATAACCCTAGATGTAAAAAACGCCTTCAATACGGCAAACTGGGAGCATATAGTTAATGCTTTGGTCCGTATAGACATCCCAGGGTATCTACTAGCAATTGTACGGGACTATTTCCGGGATAGAGAGCTAGTTTATGATACCGATAAAGGTACTAAGAGGCGCAAGATCATTGGTGGGGTGCCTCAAGGTTCAGTTCTTGGCCCACTATTGTGGAACGTCATGTACGACGGAGTATTAAGATTGGATCTACCGGAAAAGGTGAAGATAGTTGGATTCGCAGACGACATAGCGTTAGTGTGTGAAGGGAAAGAGTTACTAGAGGTGGAAACCATTGCAAACGCCAGTATTCAGATCGTAAGATCTTGGCTAAGATCAATGGGCCTAACTCTAGCTGACCATAAAACGGAAGCGGTTCTGATTAGTAGTAGGAAAACTAGGGAAACTGTCAGGCTAAATATTGGCACGTGTAGCATAGAATCTAAGGAATGTTTAAAATACCTTGGGGTCATGATTGACACTCGTCTGTCTTTTCAAGAGCACTTGAAGTACATAGGCAGTAAAGCATCAAAAACATGCACAGCGCTATGCCGGATCATGCCGAATACAAGAGGTCCAAAATATCTGCAGAGGAGATTACTCTCTAGTGTAGTAAGAAGCATTATCTTATATGCATCGCCAATATGGTCAGGCTCACTTAGATATCCTACTTATGTGAACCTGATATCTCCTGTGTATAGGCTGATCGCCTTGCGTGTATGTAGCGCATTCCGAACTGTATCGGACCTGGCCGCTTTTGTCATTGCCGGCATGATACCGATCGAGCTAGAGGCCGCTTCGGACATCTCGGTTGGGTTGAGAGAATCGTGTCTGCCAAAATGGCAAGAAAGATGGGCGACAGCTGACAAGGGAAGATGGACCTACTTACTGATACCAGACATCAGAGCATGGCTATCAAGAAAGCATGGCGATTTGAACTACTATATAACACAGTTTCTAACTGGGCATGGTTGTTTTAGGTCGTACTTGTACCGTTTTGGACATGACAGTACTCCGTTCTGTCCGAGTTGTGATGGTAATGTCTTGGAAGATGCTGACCATGTGTTCTTCATCTGTCCACGGTTTAATAGTGATAGGGAATATTTAGAAACAGTCCTAGGACGTAGCATCAGTCCGAGCAGTATCGTTCCAATCATGTTGGAATCTTTGTGCAACTGGACGTACGTCTGTAGTTTTGTAAAATTGGTTCTGTTGGAACTTCGTAGGTTAGAACAGATTCGCAGCAGAATCAATGTAGTTTAGTTTAGATGTAGGGTGTATCACCTTTCCCACCCCGAGACGTAAAGCCTTGCGGCAGTCCCTCGGGGAGCATCTGGGTCAGGGCGAAGGGGTGTTTTTTAGCGAGTTAAAGTCTCGCACTACTGGCAACCACCATCACTGCCAGTGCCTTTCGATGGTTTTTCACGCCGCGAATAAAAAAAAAAAAAAAAAAAAAAAAAAAAAAAAAAAAAAAAAAAAAAAAAAACATACATACATACATACATACATACATACATAATTTATTATAACGGGTATCCTGCAATAATTCCATTGTAATCCTACGAGTATGCTGTATGCGATGTGGCACCGTCTTGTTGATACATGTTAATCAAGCCCAACGCATGGAGTTGTGGCTTTAAAAAGTTTTCAATCATATCACGATATCGCTCCCCAATCACAGTTACTCTGTTTTCATTTTGAAACAAGTAAAGTATTGATTCCAAATTGCTCAATGCAAATGCAATGAATGCAAATGTGACTGATGAATAATTTGTAGGTTTTATGTTTCCCAGAACCGGCTATTCTGTTGATTTACATATCCATTCAAATGAAAATGTGCCTCGTCACTCATTATGATTTTGCATGAAAGTATATGATATATTTTGCTCAAATGTTTTAACGATTAAAACACGTTGGTTTATCAAATATTTTTCCATAATAAGATTCCAAGTGTCTACTTCACGACTGACAAATATAAAATGTCAAGTCTAGTATTTACCAAAATATTATGATCGGCACGACCAGTTCAATGAACCGTCGCATATTGTCGACAGTTCATTGAACTGGTCGACAATATGCGATGCTTGAGGGTTATTGTACGAGATTGGACGAGAAATTAAATTTCGTAAAACACATTAACTCAATAAAAGCGACGATATGTTTTGTGCTGAAGAAACCGTATAGTCTGGGCTGGTCTCTTTCAGTTGGTATTAGAGTTATGGTTGCCAAGTCGCTACTTCTCTCAGTCTATCGTTAACTACGGTATTGAAGTCTTTTCCTCCACAAACCGCACAAACATCAAGGATGTTAGATACGTCTACAGTTTAAATATGCGTGAGAATGTCTCTGCCTTGGTTTATTTCTTTTTTGCAGTTATATTAAGCTATGGCTAATACTTTTATTCTATAAAGTTATATCCTCACAGAAACCAAGCTACCTATATAACAGCTTTTACTTTTCCCGTTCTTCTCGATGCCCTCAAATATTAATAAATAGAAATCTACATACATATGAGCATTCCTTTGTGGTCAAGGTTTTAAGAATCTGGAATATACTACCAAAAGATCTCAAGATATTTTCATTCACTTTACAAAGAGCCAAATCAGTTTTTTCCCTGTTCTTGTCATCTCAATGATATCACAAAAAAAAAGGGGGAAAAAAATAAATAAAAAGAAAAAAGCAAATGCTCCTTGTTACTCAATTTCGATTTTGGTATATTTATAAATATGGATATATACCTAGGCACATATGTATAGACTTATATATGGATATATAAGTATATGTATATGTACGCATATGTATGTATATATATGTGTATGTGTATATGTGGGTATGAACATTTGTTAATATTTTGCTGTAGTATACATATCGCTCCTTTAGTGCAACAAAGTCATATCTCAAAAAATGAGATTTTCGAGTTAACAATGCAGAATTGTTAACAGTACTACCTTTTATATTGTGCCAAAAATTTAAACAAATTACTTTTAAACTGTTTCCTTTAGGAGATATTTCCAAAAAAAAAAATTTATAAGACTTGTATGGAAACTAAAACTTTGACATGTGTTTTTCTCGAAGCGAGCTTTTTTTCAGTTATGACTACGTTGCAATAAAGGAGCGATATATATTATTATTGTTTTACTTTTGTTATTCTCCAACTGATTGTATTATATTAGAAATAGTCATTAGTATAACACTATACTGAATTATTATGATAATTCTGATCTGATTGCACAGATATTGTCAAAACTGTTAACCATATATGGCCCTAAAGGGCTCGGTTAAATTAATAAAAATAAAACCCCGTTTTAGGAATTTTCACATCAAAGATCACGTGAATAAACAAAATTGCAGATAGTGTGCCTCCACTGTAAATCCACTGCAACTGCATCAGAAGCCCTTGCACTCTTATTACACACTTATTGTTTGGGCTGCTATAACAAGTCAAGGAATCGGTGTTTTTTTTTTTGTGAGCATCACCGAGACCGAACTCAGACCGATATTGCCATATGTTGTGAACTTTTTTAGCTACAGAAATGAAAAAACCAGGATGGCTACAACTGCAACACCTCTTTCCAGCAAGATGGAGCCACTTCTCATGTTAAAAATGACTCATTAGTCGCTCTTTAAGATTTATTTCCAGGAAGTGTAATAAGCCGCCGAGGAGAAATCAACTGGCCACCGAGGAGCCCCGATTTAGCGCCTGCTGATTTTTTCCTATGGAGCCATTGCCATCCAACCTGAATGTTTTGAAGCGAAGAATCACTGAAGAAATCAACTCTATTCCAAAAGCGATGATCCAGCATAAAGAAGCGAATGGTGCGCATTTTCCAAATAAACTTCAAAAACTGTTCTTTGATTTAACAATAAATCAAACGAGTTTGAATTGATATTGTTGTTTTTTATTAAATATCTAAGAACGAAAAACATTCTGAGACACTCTTTACATATATAGGGTGTTTTTTTAAGCCCGATAGAACTTGAAATTGTAAAAAATAACACAAAAAATTAAATTGTAATCAAAATTTTTTTTTATTCGAAAGATCAATACGTGACATTAACATTTGAAAATGATTTCGGGCATATGGGCACCGCGGCTGTTCTTGACGAAGCGCATTCTGGACGTCCAATTTTGGGCCACTTTTTCGAGCACTGCTGGCCGTATGTCACGAACAACACGAACAATGCTGGCCTCCAAGGCGTCAATTGTTGCTGGTTTATCAGCATAAACCAGTGACTTCACGTAGCCCCACAGGAAATAATCGAGCGGTGTCAAATCGCACGACCTTGGAGGCCAATTGACAGGTCCATTTCTCGAAATCAACTTATCGCCAAATTTTGATTTCAGTAAGTCGATGGTTGCGTTCGCCGTATGGCACGTAGCGCCATCCTGTTGAAAACACATCTCCTCCGGATCAATGTCATCCATATTTTCAAACAAAAAATCATTGATCATGGTGCGGTAACGATCTCCATTGACCGTAACGCGAGCTCCGGCCTCATTTTTGAAGAAATAAGGTCCGATTATGCCACCAGCATGAAAACCGCACCAAACAGTGCATTTTTCTGGATGTAATGGAGTCTGTAGGGTCTCTTGTGGATTGGTCTCACTCCATATGCGGCAATTTTGCTTATTAACAAACCCGTTAAGCCAAAAATGCGCCTCATCGCTGAACACAATTTTGCGATAAAACAACGCGCGAATCGACGACTGATTTTCAAAGTAAATTTGGATAATTTCGTAGCGTTGTTCAAGCGTGAGTCTATTCATGATGATTTGTCAGAGTATACTGAAACAAATAAAAAAAATGTTTTATCAAAATTTAATTTTTTGTGTTACTTTTTACAATTTAAAGTTCTATCTAGCTTAAAAAACACCCTATATAAAATATTTGAAATAATAAATGTGTACTTATTATAAGGATACTTCTCAAAATCGAACAATAATTCCAGGTTGGTGAGTGTCGTTTATACGAGCTCTCACTGTATTATGAAAGAAAAATTTAATCAAAACCAAAAAAGTATTCTCAACATTGAAGAAAAATATTACCGATTTTGGTTAAATTTACCAAAAATGGTTGTGACAATGAGGAACAAATTCGCTATGTGACCGTTATCGTTGTCAAGCTTCGTGCTTGAATATAAATCATGTAGCTCGACAATGATTGCTTGCGTTCGAATTTTTGTTGTGGAAGAACAAAAATGGAAAAAAATCAATGATTTGATTTACTTACTCAACAGTTTCATCTGTATGTTACTTTTGAAAAACAAAATTAAAATACACATACATAGAAACAAAAGGTTTTCATAGAAAAAGACAAGATACATAAATACATGTGTATATACAGCTATGGGTATATAAATGGCACAAAATCGAATTGAGCATAAATTTATGTATTTTCTACTTAGAAACTTTTAAAAATGTAGTTTTATGTCTTCTCGTTGATGTGCTAAAAATATTTGTCGCAACGACACTCAAATGATCCGCTACATTCTGCTATAAATTTACCATTATAATGTTTTGCTTAAAGAATGCCGATTTTAAGTGCTCATACTTGTATAAATGGCACAATTTCGTCAACGTAGTCAGTTATGGCGTGAATTTTATCCAAATTATTTTTTTTTATTATTTTGCGTTTAAAAAGTAATAAATAAATTATTTAAAAATTTAGTTTACTATTTTGCATTTAAAAAGTAATAGCCTGTTTCACAATTTCGACAGAAAATCTGAGCGAGCGTTGGCGAGTCACTCGACATCGCTTAAGTTTCAGTTTCACAATTTCGCAAGTTGTCGTTGGCTTGAATTTGTATTTGTTACGTTACAGCAAATATCGACATTGCCAGATCAAAAATATAAGTGTGCTAATGCAGTTTTTCCAAAAATATCCAAAATAACTAAAGCTATGTACACACGGTTGTCAGATGTTACAATATTGTACGATCTGGCAACATGCTGACAATGTAGTGACAATGAATAATTGTCCCGCAGAAGTAAATTGTGTGTTCAGACGATCGTAAGAAAATCTTATAATTTCATTGTCAGACTATGGTCTGACAAATAATTCATCTGACAACAAAAATTCTCAGTTCACACGGTTGTCAGATTGTTAGATGAAAAAAATTGCCAGACATGTTGTAAGACATTGCCACTTATGTATATCAACAACCATCTGTTTGGAAGTGTTGCCCATCAAACTTTTTTTCTGACAATCATGCCATTGTCAGGTGCATTAATTTTATACATCTGACAATTAAAACTGGGCTTACAATACCAGTCAATTATCTGGCAATGCCAACGAAGAGTGTTCTCACGACTGTCAGCTGCCTGACAACATTGTCGTCTTACAATTGATTGGCAATGGTTTTTCTGACAACGTTGTAAGTTAAAAATTGGCAGTTCACACGATTGTAATACATTTTCAGACAATTTTACTGGCAATATTGTAAGATCTGACAACCGTGTGTACGTAGCTTAAGGGAATTATTATTAAGCAAATTAGTATACATGGTAAGTAATATGGTAAGAAAAATTCATTAGGCAAATTCCAAATTGATAATTGTTTAAAAGAAAATATACACTAATATAACGGGTGATTTTTTTGCTATTATCTTTTTGGCAACACTAGTTTTGACAGCTCACGCACGTTTTGTATCTTGTGTCACTGTCAAACATCTTCAGTTTGGTCTATAATTTAATCATGAATCGTATTACAAACGAACAACGCTTGCAAATTATTGAATTTTATTACCAAAATGCGTGCTCTGTTAAGAAAGTTCATCGCGCGCTTCTTCCATTTTATGGTCAGTTTAATCGACCTACTGAGGCTTCTATTCGGGCTATTGTAAAAAAATTTCGCACCAAATTTACATTGTTGGACATTAAACCACCAACACGCTTACGTAGAGTGCGAACTGAAGAAAATATCGCAGCCGTATCGGCCATTCACGGTCATCACCAGAATTATCGATTCGACGCCGTTCGCAGCAATTGGGCCTCTGTTACTCCACTACGTGGAAAATTTTGCGGAAGGATTTGGGTGTGAAGCCTTATAAGATACAGCTGGTGCAAGAATTGAAGCCAAACGACCTACCACAACGCCCAATTTTTGGTGAATGGGCTCTTGAAAAGTTAGATGAAGATCCACTTTTTTATCGAAGAATTGTGTTCAGCGACGTGGCTCATTTCTGGTTGAATGGATACGTGAACAAGCAAAACTGCCGTATTTGGAGTGAAGAGCAGCCAGAAGCATGGCAAGAGCTACCAATGCATCCACAAAAAAAACCGTTTGGTGTGGATTATGGGCTGGCGGCATCATTGGGCCGTATTTCTTCAAAGATAATGCGAATCACAACGTTACTGTGAATGGTGAGCGCTACCGTGCGATTATTAATAAATATTTTCAACTGCATGTATTTCTGTGAAACTGTGAAAATGATTTACATCAGTACCTGCCTTGACGGCCTAACCTGATGGTGGATCAATTCCACGAAGTGAATTTTTCACGATTCACCACCGCCCCCGTGTGGCTTGCTAGGCTCACACAGGTAGCAATTCTTGGCATATGATTGCGGTCATATGAACAACTTCTTGTTGAGGAGTACGGGCTTTCTAATCCCTCATGTATGCAATTTCCCAGCAATCAATGGAGGACAAGGCTTATTGAGTTGGTAAGCCGAAGCCCATTAAGAGCATCAGCCCTTAAACCAATTCACCCGTCAACCATCACCACTGGTTCCTTACAGTACACGTATCTGTTGTATAGGCAACAGATCCTCGGGAGATTGTTAGCCCTCGAAAAAAGCCATCACGAAACAATCATCAAGGATACTAACACTCCCTTCCTGCGTTTTAGGTTTCAACCACAGCCAGAACGTTTCAGCCAAGGTAGGCACCTCAACCATGATCAGCCCGGGTCGAAGCGCAAGCAGAACTTCCCGGGGGCCATGCTGATCCCCGTTCTGCCAATTTATACCCTTGGTAAGGGTTTCGGAAGCCAACACAACATAAGTCATGTGGCTTCCTAGAGTTTTGTTTGCCGCACCAAACGAGGGGCCCCTTCCCCTCTTTTCCCTGAAAAACAGAGCGCCTAAGTTAGGAATACGCCAAGGCAAAACCTGTTCCCCGGGGGGTATTTTTGTAAAAGTACGCATTTTTTATTGGATATCAGTGCATTATAAAACTTAGAAGTTGAGAACACTGAGTTTTAAAATTGTGTAAATAAACAACAGCTGTTATTGTTTTCATATTTAATTTCGGGCTTGAAATATGGTTTCTTGCATGCCAGCAATTTTTAGCAAATTTATTGTTTTTTAAGAGTATTTTTTGTTTACTCTCATTTTACCGGACTTTACCCGGAATTTCCTCGAACGAAGCAAAAATTCCGCGATTAGCAAAAATAATGCAAGATGTTTAAAAATTGGGCTGAATATTGGGCCACCGATTAGCCGCGCCGCCGATATGGCTTGCTGCTCTGGTGGGCAGCTCCGAACATGATTTTCGAGTTACTTGGCTCTGCTAACTAATAATAATTAAAATAAAAAAAAAGAAAAGTTGTATACACGATATTATTTTTATATAAAAATATATATATATGTATGTTCGTACATAGCCATAAATTTTATATATAAAAAAAAAAATATAAACACATACATTTAAACATACATACACATCCATTTGCAATGTGTTAAAAAAACGCAGAGGCAGTCTGGTATTTTTTTCCGCAGTATATATATTTATTTATTTTAGCATACAAAGGTATCTATATCTACATGTACATGTGTTAAAATGTTTGAGTGTATTATGTAAGTAGAAAGTTTTATTTGTGTGTATGTAATCATAGACATGTAAATAAAAATGAATTTGAATGCATTTTATTTCATACGCGTCACACAAGAAGGGCGCCTCAAACCCCGCACATGTTGAACACATTTTTATTATGTAAATATGTATGCAGGCACACACCTACATAGTATATATGTATGTAGATGTATGTGTGTAAATTTAAATTTAAAAAAAAATATGCAGGGAAGGAGAGTTATACCACACACAGACCGACCATCATATCGAATCGAATGCATTTGCATGCAATTCTACCGCGTCACTGCAATTTTAAAATTTGATTAAGGAACATATCCACATGACAGTGGAAAAAAGTGCTAAAATACATCTAAATAACCACCCTCATAAGTTGTCAGCTTTTAAGAAAATGCATTAAATGCAAAGATATACATACATACCCATATGCATGTATACATACAGGGCTGGGCAGTATTTGAAATACTTGTATTTGAAATACAAATACGTATTTTGTATCTGTATTTCAAATACATAACTTAATAGTATTTGGTATTTCAAATACATGTGGCTCAAAAATACATTTTTACAAAATACATTTATTTATTATAATAAATTGTAAACAAGTTATTTCACAAAAGCTAAAACCGCTAGAAACTACAACCATTAATATGTTTATCATTTTGCAATACTGCAATTTGGCTTTCATTTATACAGAGCTAATACATTTTACACTAATCGGGTGATATCAGTAAGAATTTTAATATATTTGCCACCAGCTTTTTACATACAGGGAAATAATTTTTATTATGAAAAACTTTAGGCTGCGAGAATCAGATTAGATTCACTGCAATATAATACTTAAGTTGTATTTTAACAAAATTAACGGAGAGCTTGGAAATAAGATTTAATGAGTTTCTCATGCTGATACCTGGAGGAAATAAAGCCATATCGGTGTCATATTTCCATCCTAGTTTCAAAATTAGCTGATTGCCAAAAAGCATCTCAGTAAAAGAGAGGCAAAAAATTCAAAATCTTGCAATAGATACCATGGAGAAAAATTGCAAAAAACGTGAAACCATGACTGGATGCAGAAGAAGAAGTAGTACACTAAGAGAAAAAAAGAAGAGAGAAAATTTGGAACTTGAGCTTATCAGTTTTCAAAATGATAAAAGCAAGGAGCTTGCTATTCTGGAAAACTATCCAAGTATCAAAATTAAATGCATTTATATAATTTGACAGCAGCTTGTGCTCCTCAGGACTTGTAGAAAGATTATTGTTTGTCGGATGACTGATTGAAATATCTAGTTTTTATTAAAGGAAATACTTGTTTTGCCGAATGAATTTTTTATTTACTATCTATCAAGTGCTAAATATTAGGTTTGTTCCTTTAATTTCTTATAAATAATAAATAAAATATGTATCTAAAGTCAGAAGGGTACATTTTTCTGAGACCAAGTTACAAAAATGTATTTGTATTTTGTAGTTGTATTTTGTATTTAAAGTACACAACTTGAAAGTATTTTGTATCTTGTATTTAAAATACACTATTGTAAAGTATTTTGTATCTTGTATTTGAAATACATAATCTGTGTATTTTGCCCAGCCCTGTATACATACATGTTTATATGTACGATGAAACCTCGCTTAATCCAGCTTTCAAAAATTGCTTTTGGTCTATTTGTTGACTTAACGAATCAAATAATTTAACTTTAGTAAAATTTCTTTCCACGCGGGCATCGTCGCCTACTGTTACTGAGGGGGTCTCCATTAGCCATGAACATGTTACTCGTATCATGTCGAACATCGCAAATTGCTAATATGGACCGCTCATGTCCATGTCTCGTTCATTTCGGTGAAAGTAGGGTGGTGGCTCTGGATATTTCCAAAGCGTTTGAAAGAGTGTGGCATGCTGCACTACTGGCAAAACTTACTGCTTTTGGTGTCGGTGATGACTTTTCTCGGTTTATATCGAGCTTTCTCAGAGACCGCACTATACGAGTTTTTATATATAGATGGGGTCTCACCAAACGAGTTCAAGATTAATTCAGGGGTACCGCAAGGCTCCGTTCTTTCTCCTACCCTATTTCTTATTTCCCTCAACGACCTTCTCTATCAAACTTCCAACCCTATACACTCTTTCGCCGATGACAGCAGCATTTGCCATTCGTACTCTTTCAGTAATAGGCCTAGCCTATACGAGATCGTTGCCAAGAGGCAAAATATGAATGATTCATTGAATTGCGATCTTCTATTAATCTCTGAGTGGGGTCGTAAAAACAGAGTCGCCTTTAACGCTCATAAAACCCAATGTTGCTTATTAACTAACAAACAAACGACCGCAAGTGCTGCTGCATCTGTACTCATAGATGGTATAAATATTGCCGATTCCTCAATATGCTCTTGGAGTTCTTGGAATGAAGATACAGTGTGACGTTCGCTGGACAGAACACATTTTTCATGTCTCTAAAGAAGCATTCAAGTGCCTCGGTTTTTTGAAACGGTGTAAGATGTACTTCTCGCCATCCGATCGCCTTACTATTTATACCAGCTACATCCGACCGAAAATGGGATACAATTCTCATGTTTGGGCCGGTACCTCAAAGTCTATTTTGGGGTTACTCGACCGTGTGCAGGAGAGGGCGAAGAAGCTTATCGGTGACAGTGGGGTATTCAACTCTATTGACTCACTGGAGCATCGACGCAGTGTGGGGTGCGTTACTCTGTTCTATCGTTACTACAATGGAGTTTGCTCTGACGAGATTAGGGATCTTGTTCCCGAAACTCGCACATTTTTACGTAGCACGCGCTCATCGTCTAGAGCTTATCCATTTGTGGTCGATTGCCCGGGGAATCGCACTACGCATTACAGAGAGAATTCGTTTTTCAGCCGTACGCTTCGTCTATGGAATAAGTTGCCTGCACACGTGTTTCCTATCTGTTATAACGTTGGAAAGTTCAAGTCAAATGTTCATAAACACTACTCCCTCCTTCCCCCTCCTCATAACCTATTTTCCTAGTTCTGGTACAATTCGCTGCATAATAAGGGGTCATCCCCTGAGTACTGGTCCAAGTTAAAAAAAAATGCTCTGACATCGATACTTGAGCTTACAGCTGAGCATCGAGGTTCGCCATGCAGTTGGCCATCATGAACAAAAATACAAAAAAAGGCGCCGAACTGAACACTTGATATGGTAAATTAAATGGTTAATCAGAACATATCGCTCCTTTATTGCAACATAGTCATAACTCAAGAAAGCTTGTTTCGATAAAAACGCATTTAAACTTTTTAGCTTCCCTACAAGTCTTACAAATTATTTTTAGAAAATATATCCTAAAGGAAAAAGTTTAAAAGTTATTTGAATAAAGTTTTGCAAAATATACTGTTCTGCATTGTTAACTCGAAAAGCTAATTTTTTGAGATATGACTATGTTGCAATAAAGCAGCGGTATGTACGTATTCGCCACATATAAGAACATGAACTTATTTTACCTTCGATCTGCCGACGTTATGTTCATGTCAATGGCACATGAAGACGAGGACTTATAGGCTGCGCCAAAAATGGTAAAATTGCTCAGAGGCTGGAAGTTATAATAGCAGCGACATCATTCTAACTAAGTTTAAAATTAAGTTTTAACAATATTGATTCTTGAATAATAAAAGAAAAATATGTATTATTATTTATTAATAGATATAAAATTTTGTACATATCGGGTGGTTAAGTTTAAAGGGCCGATGTTGAATGTGAACCACGCCTAAACCCCAAGTTTTTTTCCGAATTTTATTTGACATTTCTCTATTTCAGACCTATTCAATTTCAATCATGGAGAGATACACAATCCAACAACGTGTGAAAGTTATCCAGACTTATTATGAAAATGATGATCAATTTTCGAAGAAAATCATCTTCAGTGATGAGGCACATTTTCACCTCAGTGGATTCGTCAATAAACAGAATTGCCGCATTTGGGCGAATGAGAATCCAAGAGTGACTGTCGAAAAACCAATGCACCCACAAAGAGTGACTGTTTGGTGCGGTTTATATGCTGGCGGCATCATCGGGCCGTATTTTTTCCAAAATGAGGCCGGTCAGGCAGTTACTGTGAATGGTGTTCGCTATCGTGAGATGATAACGAACTTTTTATGACCCGAATTGGAAGATATGGGTGTAGACGATATGTGGTTTCAGCAGGATGGTGCCACTTGCCACACAGCTAACGAAACAATTGCTCTTTTGCGCAACAAATTCAATGGCCGTGTTATCTCACGTAATGGCGATGTCAATTGGCCGCCAAGATCATGTGATTTGACACCGTTGGACTTTTTTCTTTGGGGTTATTTGAAAGAAAAGGTGTACGTCGATAAGCCAGCAACAATTCAAAAGCTAAAGGATGCAATAATTCGGCTTATTAACGGCATAAAACCGCAATTATGCCTCAGCGTCATCGAAAATTTGGACCATCGGATGTAGGTGTGCAGCTGAAGTCGCTGCAGCCATTTGGCCGATATTTTGATCCACACATAATTGAACCATACCAATATAAATCAGTGCAGCACTGCGGCTACAAAAGAGAATTTAATAAATATAGTGTAAAAAACTACAGAACATGCTTTGGTATCAAATTAAAAGTTTTTCATTCACTATTGTTAAGCTTCTTCTTCAATTATCGATATAACTAGATAATTAACCGTATAACGCATACCGATTTTTTTTTTTTTTTTGGAAATTCACAAAATCGGTTTCAGGACTGGCAAAAATCGCCCACTTCCCCGAAAACAATATGGCAACTTCATATTTCGTATACATCGAATGGCCGTTAATAGTTCAGATACACGTTCCACAGCCAAAACGGTATATGAAAAACCGGTTCCGATTCGGTTAGTGACATGGTTCCATCCCGTGAAATCAAAGCCGTCTTCAGGAAACATCAAAATCCCCCCGTGAAACCGATTCTTAAAATAGCAGATGCAAGAAAAATGTATGCTCAATTACCAAATGTTACACTGTTGTATATAAAAAGCGCTAGAGGTGCTAAATATAGAACAATAAAAACGTCAATTTAGTGCTTTTTTTTTAAAGAAAGGCGATAAAATATAAAATTGCGCTTTTTGGGTCATTAAAAAGAGCTGTCGTTAAAACCTTTTACGTGATTTGTTTTGTAATTGAAGAATTATGCGTAAGTTTCACCAAACGCGGTGTGTGGGAAACGTGAAAAGCAGATGCATTAACAGACAGTGATGGTGTTATGGGGCTGTACTTCTTCGCAAATGTGAGCGGTCAAACAGTTACTGTGAATGGTGTTCGCAAGTCAATAACAGACTTTTTGCGGCCAGCAATTGATAATATGGAACTGGACGATTTTTGGTTCCAATTTGGTTCACTTGCAGCGCAGTTCTTTTGCTTGAGAAATTACCGTATTATCTCATGTCGTGGCGATGTTAATTGGTTGCCATGATCATGTAATTTTACACCGAAAGATTTCTCTCTTTGGTAATATTTAAAAAAAAAGTGTACTCCAAAAGCAATTCATGAGCTAAGGGCGCAGTAATAACATTAAAGTTCAATTATGTCTTGGAGTCATTCCATAGCATCCAAAGTTGTGGCGAACATTTGATCAATATTTTGTTTCACAAATAATTGTCAGCCTTGTAGCATACTAAAATATATTAAAATAGTTCTCTGCAAACTTTTTGTTTTATTTACAGTTTGGTTTATTTACATGGGCCTCGATTTTTAGCGGCTGGCGACTATAGCCTTAAACACACTTTTTGCTGATCACGTTTAATATCCCCGAAAGGTCGTGTGCTTTTTGACACAGTTTCCAAAATGTACTTAGATGTGATTTCAAGCGGACCTTTATTATACCCTACACAATAATGTAAAGGGTATATAAGTTTGTGATTCCGTTTGCAATTTCTACAATTTTCATTTGCGACCCTGTAAAGTATATATATATTCTGAATCAGAATTAAGAGAAAATTCGATTAAGCGATGTCCATCTGTCCGCCGTTGAAATACCATTTCTAAGAAAACCATTAGACTCAGAAACTTTTTTCTTTCACCATTCTTTTACCCCATCGATGAGTTTGCTATTGAAATACAGTAAAATCGGTTCATATATATTTTATTTTTATTTATTTTTATTTTATTTATTTATTTGTTTATTTTCTGTACAACAAGATTTAATCTTATATTTATAGTACAGAAACGGTATATGCGAAATCGCAATTATTGAATTAAATTAAGTTAAAAAACAACAAAATTTTAAATTTAAAAGAAAAGAAAAATTATAAAAAAAAAATATATATATAAACATAATGAAATAAAAATATAAAAATACCCATAAAAACAGTTTATATGATTACATTAGAAAATTTAATAAAAAAATTTTGAAACTATTAGCATTTCTGTTCAACTGTTGACATAGTGGTAGATTGTTCCAAAGTCGTGTAGCATGTATGTAAAATTGCCATTCGGACACTAGATATTGGTATCGAGGTATTATAATGTTTCGGTTTCGCGGCGATTGAAAAAATCGATGTTTTTCATATAAGTAATTAGGGATACGAGTGTGAACTATTTTATGTAAAAAAACCAGGGTACGGATTTTTAATAAGTTATCAAAACTAACCCCATATAGGCTTTCAGAGACAGATGAAACGTGATCAAATCTTCTCAATCCGTACACATACCTTATAATATTATTAAACAAAACGTTTAGTTTTCTTTGACTAACCGAGTCGCACTTTGAAAATAATTCACACCCGTACAAAAGGGAAGGAACTAGGTAAGTCTTAGCAAGCAAAATTCTTATTTTGAGAGGTGTAAAATATTGTGTGAACCAGAGAGCTCGTAATTTGCAATACGTTTGGCCAACCATTGAGTTCACATGATCTGTCCAGGTTAAATGGTTGTTAAAAATAATACCAAGATTCTTCGCCCTATTAACAATTTCAATTTTTTGGTCATTTAACACAATATCCACACTATCAGATAGAGCTACATTTTTTTTGGTGATTATTATACATTTTGACTTTTTCGGGTTCAGACAGAGTCCGTTTGCACTAGCCCAATCATAAATTTTCCTTAATTCATAATTTAAATGTGATATACCGGTATCAAAGTTTTCAGGTGCGATACTTAAAGTGAGTTGAATGTCGTCAGCGTACAGGTGAATATTGCATTTTGAAAGAATTTTTGGCAAGTCATTTGCATATATTGAAAATAAAAGCGGCCCTAAGATGGAACCTTGAGGCACACCCTTAAAAAGCGACAATTTATCGGACCAAACATTGTTTAAAAAAACCGACTGTGTTCGATTTGAAATATACGAAGAAATGAGTTTAGCGGACGTATGCGAAAACCTGAAAAAGTATTTTAATTTCCTGATTAACATAGCGTGGTCTACTGTGTCGAATGCTTTGGAGTGGTCAAGTAGCACTAAGAAATTTATATTTCCGGCCTCCAGTCCCTGTCGTATGTTTTCACTCACTTCGACAAGAGCCGTAACACAACTATGGCTTTCACGAAAGCCAGATTGTTTACTTGACAGCATGTTGTTAGTATTAATGTACGTAACTATTTGCTTATACATTATTTTTTCCAGAACTTTTGAAAGGAAACACAAGATGGCTATTGGCCTAAACTCACCATTTGCTTTGGGTAAAGGAATAATTTTAGCATGCTTCCAGTTTGACGGAAATGTTGAAGACATGATGATATTATTTAGCAGATAAGTAACATATGGAAGAATCAGAGGCATAAGTATTCTAACAAATTTCGGATGTAAATCATCAGTCCCTACTGCATTAGATTTTATTAAAGCACAAGTAGCCATAACATCGGCTTCTGATACACAGGAAAACCGGAAATAATCACCAATTACACCTTTATCCGAATTCAACTTAAAAGAGGAAAAATTATAAAAAGATTCGTTTGTTTTAGTTGAAGGAGCATTAGTGAAAGTTTTGTTAAGCAGATTCGCATCTGCATTTAACGCTACGTTATTGTCCTGCTTGCCAACACCGATTTCACGAATAGTACTCCAGGTTTGACCTGATTTAATTGCAGCTCTGAAACGCGAAGAGTAATATTCAATTTTGGCAAGTTTTATCTGCCTGTTAACATTTTTCCTGGCAGTTGAGTACTGTAATTTAAGATCAAAAGTTTTAAACCTCTTCCACCTAGCGTATACTAAATCTCTTTGCTGTATACTTTGTTTTATAACGTTTGAAAACCATGGCTTTTGCTTATGTGTTATCCTTTTATGTTTGACTGGTACTGTTAAATCAAAAAGACAATGAATATTGTGTTCTAAAAATTCAGATTGCTCATCGACGGTAGACATGAAAAAGATGTTACTCCAGGCAATATAGCTGAGATACATATATCCAAAATTCCGCAAGAAGCAATTTTTTTGTAATTTTGTATGAAAATGTTTGAAAAAAATATATTTGTTGTCTTGCTTCAAACTTCACACAATTACTAAACATGGCAGCTAACAGTAAAAAAAAAAAAACAGTTCTCGATATCGGTCCATATATACCCAAAGCATAAACCGAGTTTTTAAAGAAAATGTCGCATAAGCGAGCTTAAACAACTTTTTTTTTTTGCTCCAAACCAGTTCTGGTAATAAAACTAGGTTATTAAAATACAGATAATAAAAATTTCCGATATCGGTCCATATATAGCCGAGATATGGGATAAACCGATTTTTCCATGAGAGATTTCCTTTTTGGAATGGTGATTACAAGGCAAAAATATTTTTTCCCGATATCGGTTCATATATATCTGACCATATTTAGTTCAAATATATACTATACATATACCTGACTATCGTGAAGGGTATTTTAGAGTCGGCCCAGCCGAATATACTACACCCTTACTTCTTATCCGTCGACGCTGGTCACAAAATCAACTTGGAAAAACTCGACAAATTCTTTTGTTGTGCATTGCGTCACCTTTTATTTAACATTACCTGAAATCGCGGTTGCCAGATTTAATAATTTACAACCATGTTGACGAAAGTAGCATAATGAATGATGATTTTAATATTGTTTTTGCTGAAAACTTTGAAACGAAAATCCAATTCAAACAAAATGTTTTCCATAATTGGTTATATGTATGTGTAACTGTGCCTTTATTATGATTATGGATTAAAATCAAGAAATAAAAATTATTACAAATGAAGGTTAAGTAAAGTAAAAGTTATTATTTTTACCGGTTTTGTACTAAATATGTTCAACTAAAATCTGTGTATATATTTTCTTCAAAACACGATCTTGGCGATGGTGTTGATGTTTTAAGAACCTTCTGGCAACTCCGCGCTTAGTACGAATACGTTTACCGAGTGTGAGTGAATACATACATAAAACTGAACACACACCCTCTCATGGGTAAGGTAACCCAGTGGTATAAGGGACTAGCTGCGAACGTGTAGATTCGCTAGCTAATTTTGCTCTATCGCTAGCCCAGCTACAATCTACCACACATGTATTTGAGTGGCGAATTTAACACGGGCTTGTCATTGGAGGTGGCGATTGACCCATCTCTGCTTTACCTTTAGCCAGCTAAAGGGTTAGCTTCAAGTTTCTGCATAAAGTACCAGACCTGATGTGCAATCCTAATGCTAGTTACTAGTACACATCGAAAGAACTAGCCCTAGAAAACTACCACATTCGCCACCCCTCTTCGCTCGTGACTGCTATTAAAATAATTAAGTTTTGTAAACAAACAAATTACATAAAAAATTTTTATTAGAAATTTTTAAAACAAAAAGCATTTTAGTTAAAACGCAAATAAACAAAAAATTATTCATAAATATATGTATATAGTACATATAAAACTCAATTTAGTGTCCGGTATTGGTTATTCGAGTTTAAGGTCACATCAGTATTTCGATACTCCATTTTATTTATTTTTCATCAGATTTTTTGTGAAGAAAATACACAAGGAAGAATCGAAATTTTTAATAAATACAAAATGGTTAAATTTCAAGGGCCGATGTTGATTTTGAATAAAACACAAACTATTTGGGAAATTATTGTAATTTTATTTTATTATGATATATTGGTATTACTCAATTATGTATGAAACAAAATATCGGCCAAATGGGCGCCGCGACCACGGCGGCACACCTCCATCCGATGGTCCGAATTTTCGATGACCCTGAGGCATAATGGAGGTTCTATGCCGAATTATCTCATCCTTTAGCTGTTGAATTGTTGCTGGCTTATCGACGTACACCTTTTCTTTCAAATAACTCCAAAGAAAAAAGTCCAACGGTGTCAAATCACATGATTTTGGCGGCCAATTGACATCGCCATTACGTGAGATAACACGGCCATTGAATTTGTTGCGCAAAAGAGCAATTGTTTCGTTAGCTGTGTGGAAAGTGGCACCGTCCTGCTGAAACCACATATCGTCTACATCCATATCTTCCAATTCGGGTCATAAAAATTTCATTATCATCTCACGATAGCGAACACCATTCACAGTAACTGCCTGACCGGCCTCATTTTGGAAAAAAATACGGCCCGATGATGCCGCCAGCACCTAAACCGCACCAAACAGTCACTCTTTGTGGGTGCATTGGTTTTTCGACAGTCACTCTTGGATTCTCATTCGCCCAAATGCGGCAATTCTGTTTATTGACGAATCCACTGAGGTGAAAATGTGCCTCATCACTGAAGATGATTTTCTTCGAAAATTGATCATCATTTTCATAATAAGTCTGGATAACTTTAACACGTTGTTGGATTGTGTATCTCTCCATGGTTCAAATTGAATAAGTCTGAAATAGAGAAATGTCAAATAAAATTTGGAAAAAAAAACTTGGCGTTTAGGTGTGGTTCACATGCAACATCGGCCCTTGAAATTTAACCACCCGATACATTAGCATACATTGCTTACAAACCTGAACTGACACCACGCTCGAACAAATAGTAGAAATTAGCTTAAAAAAGGTAAAATAAACATCATTCAAAATAATTAAATTTTTATAATAATAAAATAATTAAATTTTTGCTGCACCCAATTTCTTAGTCGTTATTAATCTAAAAGTCCTTTTGCAAATTTTTTTATTTACACAGAAAAAAAATATAGTAAAAATAATATCAACAAAATTTTTGTCTCAAAACTTAATATACATAAATATACAAAAAAAAATACCTTTGATATCGTATTTTGTTGTTGTTAAAAAAAATAGTTGTTTCGATCAATAATTATTTTTACTAAACTTTTGTTTGAATCCACGAATTCCTTTAGAGGTCCGCATTTAAGCAATTTATTAATTGATGCGACGAATTTCGTTATTGAACACGAAGAAATTTGGTTTTTGTGTACCCTGTTTTGAAATTTAACACTTTCTAAAAAAACACGTGTTCTTTAAATTCCACATGCTACTGAAGTTTGGTTTAGCAAAGATAATAATGGGTGATTTTATAAGAACTATCGGAAATTTAAAAAAAAAAAAACACATAAAATTCAGAAAAATGGATGAAATATTTATTTGGATCGATAGCTGGGTCGATATAATTTAATGTTTGAAGATTATTTCATGCAAATGTTGGCCGCGGCTGCGCCTCAAATGGTCCATCCGCTTAGTCCAATTTTGGCATACTCTTTCCAACATTTCGGCCGGTATCTCACGAATAATGTTGGCAATGTTGGCTTCCAGTGCGTCAATCGAAGCGGGCTTGTCGCTATAGACATAAGCCTTAACATAGCCCCACAAAAAATAGTCTAGAGGCGTTAAATCGCACGATCTGGGCGGCCAATTGACTGGTCCCAAGCGTGAAATAAACTGTTCACCGAACTCGCCTCTCAATTGGTCCATTGTTTCGCGTGCTGTGTGGCATGTGGCACCGTCTTGTTGAAACCACATGTCATGCAAGTCAAGCTCTTCCATTTTGGGCAAAAAAAAGTTTGTTATCATCGCACGGTAGCGCTCACCATTCACAGTAACGTTGTGATTCGCATCATATTTGAAGAAATACGGCCCAATGATGCCGCCAGCCCATAATCCGCACCAAACGGTTGTTTTTTGTGGATGCATTGGTAGCTCTTGCAATGCTTCTGGCTGCTCTTCACTCCAAATACGGCAGTTTTGCTTGTTCACGTATCCATTCAACCAGAAATGAGCCTCGTCGCTGAACACAATTCTTCGATAAAAAAGTGGATCTTCATCTAACTTTTCAAGAGCCCATTCACCAAAAATTTGGCGTTGTGGTAGGTCGTTTGGCTTCAATTCTTGCACCAGCTGTATCTTATAAGGCTTCACACCCAAATCCTTCTGCAAAATTTTCCACGTAGTGGAGTAACAGAGGCACAATTGCTGCGAACGGCGCCGAATCGATAATTCACGGTCACCACCAACACTGGCCGATACGGCTGCGATATTTTCTTCAGTTCGCACTCTACGTAAGCGTGTTGGTGGTTTAATGTCCAACAATGTAAATTTGGTGCGAAATTTTTTTACAATAGCCCGAATAGAAGCGTCAGTAGGTCGGTTAAACTGACCATAAAATGGAAGAAGCGCGCGATGAACTTTCTTAACAGAGCACGCATTTTGGTAATAAAATTCAATAATTTGCAAGCGTTGTTCGTTTGTAAGACGATTCAGGATTAAATTATAGACCAAACTGAAGATGTTTGACAGTGACACAAGATACAAAACGTGCGTGAGCTGTCAAAAATAGTGTTGCCAAAAAGATAATAGCAAAAAAATCACTCGTTATTATGATCCTAAAGTTTCTGTTGTCTTAATAACGGGAGCTTTGCATTAAACATTTATTGAAAAACACTAAATGCGCCGTAGAAAAATACATGCTTTATGCATTAGCTAGTGATAGCCTATTAGCTATCGAATAGTGGGTAGCAATTGTAAAGACTACTGGTGAATAGGCACAGGTGTACTAGCCGAGTGGCATATCATTTCGTTACCGATTTGAGTGCATAGACAGAACACACCTACTACTTCGCTAGTCACATTTGGCAATGGTTTCTGCATGTACCTCAGAGAAATGTGTGACTGCAAATTCTTACATACAAACATACGCCATATTTGACGATCTATCGTCTTTTTACGAATTTGGATGCTGAAAATAACACTGATGATTTAATGTCTGTTTTTGACGATTATTGTAGATCACATTTTTACTGTCGTATCTTTCAAGCAGTTGCATGCATACTTCCTTCTTTAAAGTTAATTTATGTAGGAAATGAAAGTAATATTTATGGTACGTAAATATACATAAAGGGTGTTTTTTTAAGCTAGATAGAACTTTAAATTGTAAAAAGTAACACAAAAAATTAAATTTTGATGAAACATTTTTTTTATTTGTTTCAGTATACTCTGACAAATCATCATGAATAGACTCACGCTTGAACAACGCTACGAAATTATCCAAATTTACTTTGAAAATCAGTCGTCGATTCGCGCAACTTATAGACGACTTCGTCATTTGTATGGCGTACATAATCGTCCATCTGAACAAGCCATTCGTCGAACTGTGGATAGATTTCGTACCACATACTCTCTAGAGGATGCAATAACACCAGCACGTCGAAGGAATGTGCGTACTGAAGAGAATATCGCCGCTGTAAACGAAAGTGTGGAAGAAGATCCAAATTTATCGATTCGTCGTCGGTCGCATGACCGTCCGTCCACTACGTGGAAAATTTTGCGCAAAGATCTCGGCTTACACCCGTATAAGATCCAGCTGGTGCAGGAACTGAAGCCACGAGACCATTGTATGCGTCGTTCTTTCGCCGATTGGGCTCTAGAGCAGTTGGCAACTGACCCGTTGTTTTATCGCAAAATTGTGTTCAGCGATGAGGCGCATTTTTGGCTTAACGGGTTTGTTAATAAGCAAAATTGCCGCATATGGAGTGAGACCAATCCACAAGAGACCCTACAGACTCCATTACATCCAGAAAAATGCACTGTTTGGTGCGGTTTTCATGCTGGTGGCATCATCGGACCTTATTTCTTCAAAAATGAGGCCGGAGCTCGCGTTACGGTCAATGGAGATCGTTACCGCACCATGATCAATGATTTTTTGTTTGAAAATATGGATGACATTGATCCGGAGGAGATGTGGTTTCAACAGGATGGCGCTACGTGCCATACGGCGAACGCAACCATCGACTTACTGAAATCAAAATTTGGCGATAAGTTGATTTCGAGAAATGGACCTGTCAATTGGCCTCCAAGGTCGTGCGATTTGACACCTCTCGATTATTTCCTGTGGGGCTACGTGAAGTCACTGGTTTATGCTGATAAACCAGCAACAATTGACGCCTTGGAGGCCAGCATTGTTCGTGTTGTTCGTGACATACGGCCAGCAGTGCTCGAAAAAGTGGCCCAAAATTGGACGTCCAGAATGCGCTTCATCAAGAACAGCCGCGGTGCCCATATGCCCGAAATCATTTTCAAATGTTAATGTCACGTATTGATCTTTCGAATAAAAAAAAATTTTGATTACAATTTAATTTTTTGTGTTATTTTTTACAATTTCAAGTTCTATGGGGACTAAATTTGAAAATGAATTCAAAACTTTAACTTCTAAATTCTTACAACATTATAAAAGAAGAAAATATCTTTTTTCTGACATAATGAAAAAGTTTTCATATATCATCGTAGAATTCGAAAGACGAGAAGTTTAATACGAGTTAAAGTAACGAAGCATTTTAAACTTGGAAAATTTCTTTTACGCTATAAGTATGAAAATACTATATTTTTGGAATAAAGTATCCTTTTATGACTAAGTTTATAGCAAAAATATTACAGCCTGTTTATAGGACACGAGTTAGCTCACTCGCGACGAGCCAATTTATAGACGAGTACGTAAGAAATTGGGTTCATAAAACGCGACTTGATTGTGTCGTGCAACTTAGGTAAATTCGCGTATATGTCAAACAATTATGATATTTGTTTGTTGCCACCATACGAAAATATAGTATTTGTTTACATTTTTCATACCAAAAATTTTTTTTCAAGCTAAAAAACGGCAATCCTATTCTAGGCCCAGTTGACACTCATACATACATACGTATGTATGCATAAGTAAATAAATAAAACAAAATATTTTTTGGAAAGGCTTTTTTTATGGTGGTCTAATTGAAACAAACAAAAATTGTATATTGTAACTGCAAGTTTTATATTGTATATGTTGTATGTCTGTATATATGTATAAAAACATTTATATGCAACGAAAAAACAATTTCAGTTCATGTCTCCAGAAATTTGAGAGATTCTTAAAACGTTCTGTTGCAATTTCCATTCCTAGTTTTCTTATTATTTATTATCACTTATAAATTATTTTTGTTATATTTCTTATTATTTATAACACTTTGTACACATTTTCTATTGACGAGCATTTTTCTTCATTCGCCGATTTTGACATTTATGGTGAGACGACTCGCGTCTTACGAACCAAAATAAATTGACAGATGTTACGTTTTTTAATACTAATCGTCAATAGTCGCGATTTGTAAACCAAAACCAGAAAAAACTTACAAAGTTAGCGCTTTTTATCGACGAGTCGTGTCTTATAGACAGGCTGTTAGTCTTATCCTCTTCGGCAAATGTGTGAGTTTGCATCCGGGTACATGGAACTTAACAGAAGCAAAGTGAGAAATTATCTGTAGAGACCATTTTCGGAAAAGCTGTTGTATACTAAAGACCATCTAAAGCTTTGCAACTGTGGTTGTTACGACTTAGATATGCGCGATTTGTAAGTGTTTACTATAATAATACTACCTTTTATTAAATGAAATCTTATTTTAAAAATATATGTCATAAAAATTAATGAATGGCACTTATGAAATAAACTGCATGTTTGTAGGATTATATGTTTGTTGTTATAGTTTTAAAGGCTGCAGTTTTTTATTATAGGCAACCATGACTTGTTTTTCTATACTTTACGCAGTTGAAATAAATCTTTTATTCAAAAATAATTAACTTTACTAGCTGACGATTTTTTTTACGATTTTTTTTGACGATTTGAAGTAATTATATTGACGATTTTTTCCTTCGAATTTGACACTTTTAAACCAGTTTTATCTGGCATCTATGTATACAAATATTATTTTCATTGTTACAAAAAAAAGTACGACTTCGATTGCCGAATGTGGAAAAAATAACTAAGAAACCAAATCCAGCAGCCACCGCATGCAAACTTGACTGGTTATGTTATATGTTAGTTAGACGCAAGCTCTAAAGAGTAGACAACATACTTGTGTAAACAATATGTGGTGGCCAGTCACACCACAACTCGATTTAAAACGGGTGTACTTAGATCATTAAAAAAGCCGCCGGTTGCAGATCTCTGATCGCCATCACGTGCGATAACACGGCGACAAGTGGCACCCTTCTATTCATACCGCATATCATCCACATCTATATCTTCCAATTCGGTCCATAAATAGTTTGTTATCATCTCTCGATAGCGAACACCATTTTTTTTTTATCATGGACCAGTACTCAGGGGAGAGCCCCTTCATACTGGAACTAGGAAAATAGATTATGAGAAGGAGGAAAGGGGGAGTAATGTTTGTGAACTTAACACACGGAACGACCAAAAACAAACGTTATCACAGCATTTAAAGTGTTTAAATTAAATTAGTTAAAACTGATCAGTGCCCAGTGTATATACCTTCGACACTGCTCAGAATAACAAAAATTAATTCAACACCGCGCACACCGTAAGCTAATAAATACATAGGAGGAACATAAAAAAGAAATTTGAAATTTACTGCTTGGGCGGCCTTATGTTGGAAAAAATACGGCCCGTAAACCGCACCAAACAGTCTCTCTTTGTGGGTACATTGATTTTTCGACAATCAGGCTTGGATTATCATTTGCCCAAATGCGGTAATACTACTTATTGACGACTCCACTGAGGTGAAAATGTGCCGCATACCTGATAATGATTTTCACGATATATATTTTGATTTGAACGCCCATTTTTATATAATAAGCCTGAATAACTTTAACGCGTTGCTCGATTGTATATTGAGTGTATCTTTCCATAATTCAAATTGAATTAGTCTGAAATTGGGGCTCATGCCTTTAGAAGAAATGTGTCTTTCACTATTAGAGTCTAGTTTCATGGAAGAGTGAAGTCCGAATTGAAACTTTTCGATACTTTCTCGAATCTCTAGAGCGGAATTTGTGTAAACGAAAGGCATCATTTGCACGAATTCCAATTAAATTTACAGTCCAATAGCTAATAGTGAGATGTGTGACTCCATCTACTGATATTCAGCAGGTCACATTAATAGTAATCAATTTTGTGTTTATCGATTTTTGCGTCCCTCGAAGAAAGTGAAAGACGTCGCAACGCCAGACAGACAGCAAAAACATTATTTAAATACATGAATTAGAGAATCGATACTCAACTGAATGTATTTACGAGAAGTAAATTAAAGATTGTTCTGTTCTGTTCTGTTCTGTTGGTACCAAACAGACAAAACAACAGAAAAGTTTTCAGACACTTAAATGTGCCGGCCGGTAAAGCTTTCACTTTGTGCGTTAAAAAGTGTTTTACCATTTATATGTACATATGTGTACAGAATATATGTACATATGTATATAAATGTACGTACATATGTGTGTGTGTGTGTGTGTATGTTCATTCCCACAAAAACACATGTTCATGCACGGGGTAAGTACAAATGCATGTAGGTATGTATGCATGTGTCAACGTACATATGTATGTATGCGCATATAAACATACTCGTAAATAAGCATATGCACATACATACATACAAACATATACGAACACATACATGCTCACAAACATGCAAAGAGCCTGCTTTAACATGTGTGCATACGCAAAAGTTGTTTATATCGTTATAAAATGCATTTTCCACTCTCAATAGCGTTGGCAGATATTGAGAATCTTGCAGCTTGTTGATGTTGAATTCTGCTGCAGCTCGCCAGCGTCCAGTTAATGTGCAGCACAGTGAATACGAAAGCACAAGAACTGGTTACATTTACCAAACTTTATATGTATGTATAGTATTTAAATGGTTTTTATGTATTATATACGTATTTAATAGCAAGCACGTCCTCCATCATCATTCTTAACAAATTAATTTGGGATTTTCCGAATTGCGAGAAGCCATTACGTTTTCTGTTGTCAACATATTGCTTGAATATAGGTGGGTTCCACGTGAATAACGAAACAGTCGAAACTAAAGGGTGGTTAAATTTCAAGAGCCGATGTTGATTTTGAATAAAACACAAACTATTTGGTGCCTCGATGGCTGATTTGGTAGAGTACTCGACCAACAGTCTCGAGGTCGCAGGTTCGATTCCTGCCACAGACCCTGGGTGTTACTGCAGACAAGCAAAAACAGCTTCGCAGTTTTTGTGTTTGTTCATCAAAAAATTTAGGAAATTATTGTAATTTTATTTTATTATGATATATTGGTATTACTCAATTATGTATGGAACAAAATATCGGCCAAATGGGCGCCGCGACCACGGCGGCACACCTCCATCCGATGGTCCAAATTTTCGATGACCCTGAGGCATAATGGAGGTTCTATGCCGTTAATGTGCCGAATTATCTCATCCTTTAGCTGTTGAATTGTTGCTGGCTTATCGACGTACACCTTTTTTTTTTCAAATAACCCCAAAGAAAAAAGTCCAACGGTGTCAAATCACATGATCTTGGCGGCCAATTGACATCGCCATTACGTGAGATAACACGGCCATTGAATTTGTTGCGCAAAAGAGCAATTGTTTCGTTAGCTGTGTGGCAAGTGGCACCGTCCTGCTGAAACCACATATCGTCTACATCCATATCTTCCAATTCGGGCCATAAAAAGCTCGTTATCATCTCACGATAGCGAACACCATTCACAGTAACTGCCTGACCGGCCTTATTTTGGAAAAAATACGGCCCGATGATGCCGCCAGCACATAAACCGCACCAAACAGTCACTGTTTGTGGGTGCATTGGTTTTTCGACAGTCACTCTTGGATTCTCATTCGCCCAAATGCGGCAATTCTGTTTATTGACGAATCCACTGAGGTGAAAATGTGCCTCATCACTGAAGATGATTTTCTTTGAAAATTGATCATCCACTGTTGCCATTTCTTGCCACCATTCTGCCCATTCACGACGTTTGGAATGGTCAAGTGGCTTTAGTTCTTGAGCCAATTGCACCTTGTAAGCGTGTAAATGCAAGTCTTTATGCATAATGTTCATCAACGCCGAGCGTGAGAAATGCAATTGTTGGACACGACGACGAGTTGAGGTGGACGGCTCTTCAGCCACACTATCGCGAACAGCAGCAATATTTTCTGCAGTACGAGCATGCACTGGTGTTCTCACATTTTCTACAGACCCGGTTTGCTCGAATTTTACCACGATTTTTGCAATTGTACGCTTATTTGGACGATCAAATTGACCAAAAAAATCACGAAGTGCACGATATGCATTTTGATTTGAACACCCATTTTCATAATAAGTCTGGATAACTTTAACACGTTGTTGGATTGTGTATCTCTCCATGGCTCAAATTGAGTAAGTCTGAAATAGAGAAATGTCAAATAAAATGCGGAAAAAAACTTGGCGTTTAGGTGTGGTTCCCATTCAACATCGGCCCTTGAAATTTAACCACCCGAAGGTTCAAGGTAGACCAAAAGCGTTCCACGCAACATTTTTTGTGCAATTTTGAGAGAAAATGAGAGAGTAAATTTTTTAGTTTCGTCTATAAATTAGACCGAACTTTTTTTTGGGTAAAGCTTAGTATTGAGATTGAATGTGCGAAAAATTTTCAGCAACATTACTTATTTCGTACGGAAAAATTCAGATGTACTCAGTGTTGTCTATTTTTTCTCTTATTCATGTTTCTATTTTAATTTTAAGTAGACATGTTTGTACTTCGTGCGAAAAAAGCTTTGCTTATGTTATTTCGCAGCTGAAAAAACAAATATTCCCAGAAACAATTTTAAATGAAAACATGTTGCAGATACATATTGTGTGTTTTTCGCTTTAAAAACTGAGTACTACATTTCTAAACTTATTTCGCAGATATTTCATACTAAACACTTTTTTATGCAATTTGAAAGAATTTCGCACGAAATAATGAACTCAATATTAACCTTAAGTTCGGACTAGAATATGAAACAGAAAAATTGCAAATAGGAAAATAGTGCTTGTTTAAAAATTAGCTAAAAGCAAAATGAAAGGTTGTCCAAATTAAAAATAACGCTGTGAACTTGTAAACAGAACATGCAGCTGTTATTTGGCTTCTCATTTTATAAATATGTACTATAAAAATCTAGTGAAAATTGTAAATTGCTTTTAATTTTACAGCTGTTGTTGCAAACCTTTTGTTTATATCGCTCCTTTATTGCAACATAGTCATATCTCAAAAAAGCTCGTTTCGAGAAAAACGCATTTAAAATTTTTAGTTTCCCTACAAGTCTTAGCAAATTTTTTTCAGAAAATATCTCCTAAAGGAAACAGTTTAAGAGCAATTTGAATACATTTTTGGCTTAATATAAATGGTTGTACTGTGAACAATTCTGCATTGTTAACTCGGAAAGCTCATTTTTTGAGATATGACTATGTTGCAATAAAGGAGCGATATGATGTTATGCGTTTAAAATCACTAAAATATCCCTCAATCTAATAAGTAAGCAGCACTAGTAACTATTACAAGATTGTACAATTGTGGTTTTTGCGTTCCAGCAGTTTTGGGTGAAATTTGCAAATTTAGCCAGTAATTTGCTTTTTACTCCCATTAGTCCAAACTAGTCCGAGATCTCGTGGAACACACCTTATATGTAATAAAAAATTGAATTTGCTCTGCATAACTGAACTTAACTTTGCATAAGCCGAAATAAGATTACACTTTCGTGAAACAAGAAGTAAAAATTCAATCAAACGGATTTCAATCTAGACCATCTAAGGTCCGTTATTGGCACTAATGCTTTTCATTATCAGGGTGTGACAAAGGGAACGATCTTCAGGACCCAAGTTAGCTGGAGTATCCAGGTACTTTTTGGAGAATCCAGGGGCCAAATTCCGCAACGATGAATTTTGAAATGTTTTCCAATTTCAGTGTTCACTTTTGATTTTTGAGCCCGCAATGGTGAGAATGAATAATAATTTTTTCACTCAAAAATCTTCGATGAATTTTACTTTTTTGTAAAATATTTTGAACTTGAAAAAAAAATAAATAAGAGGATTATGTATGTATGTATATTAAAATTATCTATTCAATAACTTGTGTGACACAGTTAATTTGACAAATCAGCATATCATTCAGCCTGAGGAAACACATTCAGCGCAATAAAATTCATAGTTTTTTACGGAATCGCTTTTTAATGAAAAGTAAACATTGTGTCTGTCAGTGAATTTTATTTTGAGTGTTCACTGGTAAAAAAAAAATTCATAGTTGCGGAATCTGGCTCCAGCGGCCTGCCTTCCAAATGCCCAGGTTCTGAGGCAGGATTCGAATCTGAGCCAGAGTGGCAAAGGAGTGCATTGCTTTGCAAGCCAAAATTTTGATATTCTTGATTGGCCACCCTATTCGCCAGATGTAAACATTATCGAATATGTCTGGGGTTGGTTATCTCGTAATGCCTATGAAGGAGGTAGACAATTTGATGACAAGCAGTCACTAATTCAGGCTATTAAGATTGCTTGGAGTCAAATTTCATTAGATTGCATAAATTCTCTTTATCTATCAATGAAACCCCGTGTATTTGAAGTCATTACCCGTTACTAATCATTCTTAAGTAAAGTAAATAAAGCAATAATAAAGAAAAATGATTTAAAAAGTAGAGTAATTGCCAGACTGTTGGTTGATTACTCTACCAAAACGAGGCACCTCATTTAACCTAACCTCATTTTAACTAACGGGAAGACAATTCTGTTAGCAACTTTTAACGCCAGGTTTTGTATTATCATATTTTTTCAAGTTGCCATACTTTTGCTCTCTATGAATTACACTGAAATTGAAGTTTGGTGTTGTAATTGCTTCTTTAGAACTTGACAATACTATTTTCCAACATATGTTGTTATCTGCTCAACTTAAAACGTTTAAGTTTTTTTTCCATTTCATTTGACAGTCCTCATTTTCAGACTAGTTCAATTTGAAAACAAACGAGCAACGCGTTGAAGTTATTCAGACTTATTATGAAATCGTGCAAATATTTGACCAAACCGGATCTGTAGGAGTTGTGAAAACACCGCAACTCGTTGTGCCTAATAATTGCACCTTTCACGCTCGTCCTTTATGAACATTATGCATAAAAATTTGTATTTACATGCTTAGAAGGTGCAATTGACAAAATACACAGTACTGAATTCGCCTTTCCGCTTGCAACACCGGCATAAATTCGTCTTGGGTGTGACTAATAAAGATAATTCGCTTATGGTCCTAATTGACTTACAGTCCACAAAAATTGGGCAACTATTTTTGTGGACTGTATAGAAAAAACACAACTGTTTATCGTCGTTAAAATTATATTACAAAAAAACACAATCGTTACTGCAAGCGATGAAACACATACGAGTATGTAGAAAAAAGTTACAATTATCGAATTATTAAAAGTTCCAGAATCTGGCTGTTGGTAAAAAATATATACCATTTATTTGTGTCAAAAAATATCAAATATAGATTTTTATATAATTTAAACTGTCCTTAAACCAATCAATAGTAATTAGTTTTCATCTTGACAGGAAAAATCAAGTGAGTAGATAACCTCCTCCTTTAGCAGAAATTTAGGGCCAGTTTTCGAATCTCGAAAAAAAAGAAAGCGGATCAGCGCTAGTCACTCACATTCGAATCAATTTTTCTTTGTCATACATATTTTGATTTGTTTTGACACAGCGTTCGCATAGAAAAAAGTTAGACAAACCCAAATCAATTTTCTTTCGCTTAGATTGCGAACGCTAGCACTCTACCGAGATTGGTAAACTGGCTGTTATTGTGCTCATTGAAGAGCAGCGTTCGTTGAATAAATAATGGCAGCATTTTCAATAACGTGCGTAGCGACAAAAAGTACTTTTAAAAAAGTACCTTTTAAAAAAGTATCTTTTAAAAAAGTACGTTTTAAAAAGTGCCTTTAAAAAGAGTACCTTTTAAAAAAGTACCTCTTAAAAAAGTACCCTTTAAAAAAGTACGTTTTAAAAAAGTAGTTTTTGAAAAAGTACTACTTAAAAAGTATCTTTTGAAAAACTCCCTTTATCAGTATCAGTGAAAAAGATACCTTTTAAAATAGTACCTATTAAAAACGTACCTATTAAAAAAGTAACTTTCAAAAAAGTACTTTTAAAAAGGTAATTTTTAAAAAGTACCTTTTAAAAAGTACCTTTTGAAAAAGCGCAATTTAAAAAGTACCTGCTAAAAAAGTAGCTTCTGAAAAACCACCTTTTAAAAGAGTATCAGTTAAAAAGATACCTTTTAAAATAGTACCTATTAAAAACGTACCTATTAAAAAAGTACTTTTAGAAAAAGTACCTTTTAAAAAGGTGATTTTTAAAAAAGTACCTTTTGAAAAAGCGCAATTTAAAAAGTACCTGTTAAAAAAGTAGTTTTTGAAAAACCACCTTTTAAAAAAGTATCAGTTAAAAAGATGCCTTTTAAAAAGTACCTATTAGAAAACGTACCTTTTACAAAAGTAACTTTCAAAAAAGTACTTTTTAAAAAAGTACCTTTTAAAAAAGTAATTTTTAGGAAAGTACCTTTTAAAAAAGCCACGTTGATGGCTTTGCTATTCGCAAAATTTTTGCTTCTGGGAATTTACGTGTGATGGTCGAAAAGCAAATGCTTCTTTCTTTATGTTGGACCAGTACTCAGGGGATGACCCCTACATATGCAGTGCATAGTACCGGAACTAGGAAATAAAAACCTAACCTAATAACAGACAGGAAACACGTCTGCAGGCAACTTATTCCCCAGGCGAAGCGTACGGCTGAAAAACGAATTCTCTCTGTAATGCGTTGTACGGTTCCCCGGACAATCCACAACAAATGGATGATGAACGCGTGCCACGTAAAAATGTGCGAGTTTCGGAAACAAGATCTCTAATCTCGTCAGAGCAAAATCCATTGTAGTAACGATAGAACAGAGTAACGCACCCCACACTGCGTCGACGCTCCAGTGAGTCAATAGAGTTGGATATCCTACTGTCAACGATTAGCTTCTTCGCCTTCTCCTGTACACGGTCGAGTAAACCCAAAATAGACTTTGAGGCACCGGCCCAAACATGAGAGTTGTACTCCATTTCCACAAGGTGCGCAGACTTTGCGCATCAGGTATATTTGCATTATTTATACTTTTTTGAAAATGATGCTGGTCAAGCAGTTCGCCATGATAACACAGTTCATTTTGCTGAGATTGGATGATATTGATGTGATCGATACATAATTTCAATAAGGCGTTGCCACATGTCGTACAGTTTGTCAATTGCTGCATAAGACATATTCAGGTCATGTGTTCTCTCGTTTCGGTGATCAGAATTAGCCCTTTAGATGGTTGTATTTAACATCGCTAGATTTCTGATTACACTACCAGTGCATTAAACGAAGAGATTCAACGTTAAATCAATGAAATTTTGCAAGATTTATGCAAAATGGCAGGAATAGTACACTGCGCTACACTATTGAAGAGATTCAACGTTAAATCAATGAAATTTTGCAACATTTATCCAAAATGGCAGGAATAGTACACTGCGCTACACAATTCCCTTTTCATCTCCATCGTGGCCTTGCAATGTACAATCGCAATGAAGTTGTGCTCCAATGCCAGCAGCTATTAAGTAAGCGTGATGCTGAATTCGCCTGTGTTTGGTTTAAATTTAAGAGCAGTGCACACTTTTTGCACTTCGGGTTTCTTTACAGAAGTTCAAATGCGCAGTATGGTTTTTCTGATACCATATCATATATCCTGGAGAATTACCCGAGCAGTAAAACCTTTATTGCTGGCGATTTCAATATTCACAACTGATCCTCATTTCGTTATTCCAGGTATACAACTCCAGAAAGTCAATATGTTGAGTTATTCGTTGCGCACACTCACCTTGCGCAATTCCATGCGTTGAAGGAAAATATTTAAATACTCTTGACCTATTCCTGACTTCACGCTCTCAAAAGTATGAAGTGGAAGTTAGCGCACCAAATTGGTGGATCATTGCACCATTTGTGCCTCCTTTTCGTTCTCAGAACTTCGTAACGTTTCTAAAAACCCATAAAATATATTAACGAAAAAGCTCGTTGTGCTGAGCTCAACAAATTTTACGAGCATTTTAATAGGAAACTGTGCTTTCTTTATACTACGGCAAAATGGTTCAAAATATCATCTTGCCAAGGATGATTCATTCCGTCCAAGCAAATTTCGGTCAAAACCAAGAACGAAGTATTGATTGCGTTTTTGCCGTGGAAGATGCATTTAAACTGTAAACGGTCATTTGCTTTAGTGCAAAAATTAAAGTTGCCATATTTCTTCTGATGAGGTGGCAGGCGGTGGGATTTTGATACTTCCTGAAGCCGACTTTGGGGATTCCTAAGACTGCGTAACCACATTGGAACCGGTTTTTCATATTCGGAAGGTATATCTAAACTATTTACAGCCATTCGAAATTTGGCGATTCCTAAAGCCGATTTTGGGAATTAAAAAAAAACTTGGCATTATACGGATACTTATCTGGTTATATAGATAATTTAAGAAGAAGCTAAAACAATAGTAAATGAAAATTTTGATATCGAAGCGTGTGTTTTAGTTCTTTAAACTAAATATATTACTTTTTCGTTTGGTGCCACTATTTTTTTTTATCAATATCATTTATATATAAATAAAAACCACTGTTTGATATCGGAAGGTCGTTAATTGCAATTCAAAGTGCATTCTGCAGTTTCATTTTGCGCATCTATACGAATAAAGTGATAAGTAACACACAAACTCACACAAATATATATTTAAGCAAATGAATATATATATATATATATATATATATATATATATATATATATATATATATATATATATATATATATATATATATATATATATATATATATATATATATATATATATATATATATATATATATATATATATATATATATATATATACATGCGTGTGTGTTTGTTTTTGTTTATCAATGAGGCAGTCTATGTTGCATGCTACGCAGTCAAGCTGACATTGTAATGCATCTATGAAGCCATGGCTAATGAAAAGAAACGTTGGCGTTAGCCAAAGCTTCATTTGCAAAGAATTTTAATATTAAAAGCCTGACAAATACATCCAACAACAACAACAACAATTCATTTCTATATGCACATACATTACACATAAATACACGCACAATACATATAGAAATAACCCAGTTGGCAAAGTTGTCATCGGCGACATTGCAGTAACGGGTGTCATCTATCAAGACCGTTGCATTACAATATGAGCAACATTGCCTGGCGAGCCATTCGCAACCAACAACTACATATATAATGGGTGGTCCAATCATAAAGTACGATGCTAATTGTGAGTCATACCTAAACGTCAAGTTCTTTGTGTTTAAACATAAATAATACAGTTCATTGTAGATCTTGAATTTGGTTGTCATTAACGGAAATAGTGTGCCCCAATCTTTTATACATAAGTACTTATTGTGAATGCATTTATTATTTTTTGAACGAAAACGTAACTGAACGAAACTGCTGGTTCGATGATGACTTTTGAATTTATGACGGTGATTGTGTTTCGTACTCTCAACCAGGACTGATCGATACCAGCAGCTTCCTCAGAGGTTTTCCAGCTAATTTGAAGCTTAGAGCCCGTTAATAAATATATTGAATTTAATGTAAGTGATAAACTATCTTTTTATTATCAGGAATCCCCTCCTGCAAGTAAGTTTAAATAAATTGGATTATTCGCAATCCATTTTCCTTCGCTACGAGTAGCGTTATTCCAGTTTGGTGACCATTTAGATCAGATATTTGATTCTAACCACAAAATTGTACACTTTGTGTAACTTAATTTGACTCTTTTTGTTTCAGTGTCTTACAACTTCAACCAAGCGTCGTCAATACGAGTACGCTAAGAATTGAATGGTGACTTTACAAAGAAAATCATTAAAACACAGTGAACTTTTTAACCTCAGTGGATTTACTAACAAGCAGAATTGCCGTATTTGGGCAAATGAGAATCTACAAAGGACTGTTGGAAAGACGATGCCTACACAAACAGTGACTATTTGGTACGTTTTCAAAAATTAGGCCGGCAGTTACCGTAAATGGTGTTCACTATCGCGGGATGATAACGAACTTCTTGCGGGCAAAAATTGAGCATATGGAACGACCACACATCCAACGAAACAATGGCTCTTTTGCGCGAAAAATTCAATGGCCATGATATTTCACGGCAAGATCATGTCACTTCTTTATTGCAACATAGTCATATCTCAAAAAATGAGCTATTCGAGTTAGCAATGCAGAATTGTTAACAGTACTACCTTTTAGATTGTGCCAAAAATTTATTCAAAGTACTTTTAAACTGTTTACTTTAGGAGATATTTTCTAAAAAAAAAATTTCTAAGACTAAGGAAACTAAAAATTTGAAATGTGTTTTTCTTGAAACGAGCTTTCTTTTAGTTATAACATAGTCATAGCAATAAAGGAGCGATGTGATTTAACACCGTTGGACTTCTTTCTTTGGGATATTTAAAAGAAAAAGTATACGTGCTAAAAGCATATTAACGAAATCGAATCTCAATTATATCGCGTAGAGTCTTCGAAAATATGGACCATCGGAAAGAGGTAAGCCATGGTGAGCATTCGGTTCACACATAGTTTTGGTCCTTCTGTAACAATAAAATATATTAAGACAATTCTTCAAAAACTTTTTGCTTTATTTACAATTAACTTCGTGCGTTTTTCTTGGACCATCCGATGCGGCAATATGAGCAATATTATCATGTAAGTTGTCTTTTAAACAAACAATATGGAAAAAAATGAGTGCTCTGTTTGTGTTTCAAAATTTTTACTAGAACAGATTTTGTAATTGTTGTTTTAATTGAGCTTGAGGACGCTTGTTTTCTTAAAAACGAAAAAAAAAACTTTTTCACAAAAACAAGTGACTTCAATCTTAATTAAAAAAAAAAAAAAAAAAAAATTATGTGAAAAAAAGTTCGAAAAACTAGTATCACAGATTTTGTTTTAATTCTCAATAAGTTCTAGAAAATAATTCGATATAGTCTTAAATGTGTCAACATATGTTTTTTTTAAATTTTAGGTTAGCATCTATGAAATATCGACGTATAAACCGCTAGGAGATATAACAGATTTATTTTTAATGGGGGTTTTTTGACAAATCACGCAGCACTCATATCAAATAGAGCTGTGCCGGGTCGTTCATTTCAGTGACCGGCCACTTTCGTTCAATTACAAGAGACTGATCCGTTCATTCATATCGTTCAATCGGTCACTTTGAACGAAATGCACGGTGCCGACACTACAATTTTCCGGTCATTTTTCAACACAGCTCTTTAAAATAAACAAAACAAAATGGCGAAATTAAAAGTGATAAAATTTTATTGTTTTAAAAAAGAGAAAATAATTTTATATAAAAACCATTTAGGTGGGATCAATTTTGATTAATTTCATATTCTATTTTTGGTTTATTTCAGATAATATAATACAAAAGAACCCCCACTATTGTTAAACAAAACAACAAAAACAAAAGAACATGACATAAAAAGAATGAAAGATATTTGGACGAAAGCTACCCAAATTGATGGGCTCACTATTGAACGAAAAGTGGTCAGTTTATTCAATGAGATGATCCGTTCAATTTAACCCGTTCGTGCATGAACGACACAGCTCTAATATCAAACTGCTTTGTAATTTCTGTTCAGTACCGTTTGACCATCATCATGGAAACACTCACACCACAACAGCGTCTCCAAATTGTCCAGCTATATTACGAAAAAAAAAAGTTCTGTGAAAAATTGTCTTTCTGCCATTTGCAAAATTAGTGTCCCTTTTCGCTTAGACTACATCCAGTATATAGTGAAGAGAACATAAATCAGATAATGACAACTGTTATTGCACCGTGCTAACAGACTTCCTGAAATTCAAGCGCAATGTCTCGATGACCCCTGGTTTCAACAATACGGCGCAACGAGCCATACAGCGTGTGAAACAATGAACATGTTGTGTAGGTATTTTGGTGAACAATGTAGATTCACACTTCGCTACAATAAATTGGCCTTCTACATCATTCGATATAAAGTCTGAGGACTTCCTGAAGACGCTTTGGAATCTATTGACGCTTTGGAAACCAAGATTACTCTTGTTATTTGCAAAATATCAGTGGCTACACCATAACCCAAGTTAGACCTTCTAAATGGACCACCTTGGACGTAGTCGTGGCCAACAGTTTGTTGTTTTAACCGAGAATAAAAACTTTAAGTTCACTTTTAAATATATATATTTTGTTTTAACCGAAATATAAAAACTGACCTAAAGCTGAAAATAATTTAATCGTTTTGATTGGTTATTAATAAAAGGCTGAATTAATTTATAAGAATTTTCATTTTATTATATATTGTATTATTTATAACAAATTGCATATGTGATCAATATGCGACGAATATAGACGAAAAAATAAATAAGAGCTCGGTGGTGGTGAATATCATAATTGATCATGCTTACAATGATACAGAGTCCGACTCCTAGTGGGCGCTGATGAGTAGTGTGGCGACTACGAAACAGTTAGTTCTCCCCCCAAGCTTAGTGTATTAATTTATTTTTTCTTGTCTTCTTTGATCAAGAGTTGCTGATCGCTACAACTATTGTTATAGTTATATAAAAATAACTCTTGGCGAAAGAAGACTTTGAACTTTTGCCAAAAAAAAAGAAAAAAAATACCCTCATACAATATTAAAAATATTCAATAAGTTCAACTATTTATCATTAATAATGGGTTATTTTATAAGAACTATCGGAAATTTAAAAAAAAAAACACATAAAATTCAGAAAGATGCATGAAATATTTATTTGGATCGATAGTTGGGTCGATATAATTTAATGTTTGAAGATTATTTCATGCAAATGTTGGCCGCGGCTGCGCCTCAAATGGTCCATCCGCTTAGTCCAATTTTTTCATACTCTTTCCAACATTTCGGCCGGTATCTCACGAATAATGTTGGCTTCCAGTGCGTCAATCGAAGCGGGCTTGTCGCTATAGACATTAGCCTTAACATAGCCCCACAAAAAATAGTCTGGAGGCGTTAAATCGCACGATCTGGGCGGCCAATTGACTGGTCCCAAGCGTGAAATAAACTGTTCACCGAACTCGCCTCTCAATTGGTCCATTGTTTCGCGTGCTGTGTGGCATGTGGCACCGTCTTGTTGAAACCACATGTCATGCAAGTCAAGCTCTTCCATTTTGGGCAAAAAAAGTTTGTTATCATCGCACGGTAGCGCTCACCATTCACAGTAACGTTGTGATTCGCATCATCTTTGAAGAAATACGGCCCAATGATGCCGCCAGCCCATAATCCGCACCAAACGGTTGTTTTTTGTGGATGCATTGGTAGCTCTTGCAATGCTTCTGGCTGCTCTTCACTCCAAATACGGCAGTTTTGCTTGTTCACGTATCCATTCAACCAGAAATGAGCCTCGTCGCTGAACACAATTCTTCGATAAAAAAGTGGATCTTCATCTAACTTTTCAAGAGCCCATTCACCAAAAATTTGGCGTTGTGGTAGGTCGTTTGGCTTCAATTCTTGCACCAGCTGTATCTTATAAGGCTTCACACCCAAATCCTTTCGCAAAATTTTCCACGTAGTGGAGTAACAGAGGCCCAATTGCTGCGAACGGCGCCGAATCGATAATTCACGGTCATCACCAACACTGGCCGATACGGCTGCGATATTTTCTTCAGTTCGCACTCTACGTAAGCGTGTTGGTGGTTTAATGTCCAACAATGTAAATTTGGTGCGAAATTTTTTTACAATAGCCCGAATAGAAGCCTCAGTAGGTCGATTAAACTGACCATAAAATGGAAGAAGCGCGCGATGAACTTTCTTAACAGAGCACGCATTTTGGTAATAAAATTCAATAATTTGCAAGCGTTGTTCGTTTGTAAGACGATTCATGATTAAATTATAGACCAAACTGAAGATGTTTGACAGTCACACAAGATACAAAACGTGCGTGAGCTGTCAAAACTAGTGTTGCCAAAAAGATAATAGCAAAAAAATCACTCGTTATATACAAATAAAAAATTATAAATATATAAAGAAATATTTGTTTTTTGTGTTTTGCTGGATATTACTCGTATTAGAGCATTTTTTTTTAAATTCTCAACAATTTATTTAGATTGTTGGGATATAAAGTTGAATATCTTTCAAAAATTTCCAAAGTCAAGTGATGATTAGGGTAGCTGCTATGAAATGTCGACATATAGATAGCTGGAAAACATAGAAAACAAGCTATTTATAATTTTTTATTGGTATCAATGTTAGCAGCTAGTATAGTGAGTAAAAATTTCAATTATTAATACATACATTTATATTTTGTTTTACATTAAAAATCAAGTGAATGACCCGCTAGAATTCATTGTTGTGTATGTACTCATCGTTCATATAGCTATCAAAGAAAATATCGTGCATATAGTCATCAATGACAGGTTTATGGACATCATTAGGGCCATCAGTTATGCCCGCTCGACGAATGGTGAGAAATGTGGAGAGAAGGTTTTTGTAGACTTTCTACCGAAGCCATTCACCCCCCCATTCTACCGTCTTAGTTTTTTGGCTCGTGCCTACCCAAATCGAAAAATCGTGCACTAATTCACCCCTATTGTGCATGAATCTCTAATGAATGATTCGTGCACGTTATGGCCAACTGGGACTATTGCAAATGTTATTGTGTGGTGTGTTTTTATAAGTTTATGTACGTATGTTTAATGTACTCGTATGTGTGGAATATTCACAAGTAGATTTCTGATTTAACGTCCTTAAATATGTGCAGTGACAATATGTAATGACGCTGATGATTATGCTGCTGTTGCAAATGTTGCATTTATATCCTGACTCATGCTGCCGGCTGGATGACTGGCTGGCTGGCTGGCTAGCTGGTTGAATTGTTAGCTGGCTGGCTGGCGCGTTGTCGCTGTTTTTGCTCGCGCTATTTGTGTAGCGTTCAAAAATCCTGTTAACTTTCAATGCTGCCAACTATTACTCCTCATACCCCATTATCATCAGCCCCACAGAAAAAAGTGCATCGCAACGTTGCGTTGGTGCATTGGCAAAATTCAAAAAAAAAAAAATAATAATAAAATTTTTATCAAGTTTTTGTTGAGTCCACGAACATTTTTTAACTCATAATAAGCCTTTTGCTGGATTCTACAGCACATACAACATCAAATTTTTCCGGCAAAGATTTTTTTCCAATTTTTTACCATACAATAACAATATAAAAAGCAATAGTTTAATTAAAATGCAAAATAATTAATAAAGCAACAATTGCAAAAAGTTATTAAAAAATAATAATAATACAAAAATAAAAATAAAGCAAAATTTGTTCAAAACTTGGCAACGAAATTCAACAAATCACAATATTTCAAAAATGTATTAACAGCATCAAAATAACAACAACAACAACAACAACACCGATGTTATAATGAATTAATAAAACAACAAAAAAAAAGAAGAAATGTTTTAATTAAATTACATATATGAAAAAGAAATTTGTGAAAACCATGTGAACACCAAATTCAGTTGCATGCAGTTTAACAAAGCAAGTTTTAATTATGAAACAAATTCCAAAATTTCAAAAAAAAATATTAAATATTTATTATTGTATTTAAATGAAATTATAAAATCTTGAAAAATATAATTTTCGTTACAAAAAAAAATAGTCTCAAGTTAAGCCCAAAATAGTCTCAAGTGTTATTAAAGCCAAATTCTAGAAAAAAGTGCATATTTAAAAATATTTTGTGTGCTATTTATTATAAATTAAAACAAAAATAAAAAAATATATACATATGTATACTTAAGGAAATGAATTATTTTTTTGTATCTTTTTGTCTGCGCACATATCAATGGCGGCTTTTGTCAAAGCTGTACTTTTTTAAATAATTGTTGTTTAACATAACAACATGCATGTGTACGTACATATATATGTACGTGTGTGTATGTGTGTGTGTGTGTCTATAAAAATGTATTATTATTTTACAATGGCATGAGAAAAAAATAAACATACACACACAGACACCAATTTGCATAGATGCAGTCAAGTACGTGATTATGTGTCCATGTGGTATCTACTTAAACCCAACACACACACACACACACACCTACTTACAAAAACACCTATACTCCCATACATATTTGTGTTTAGACAAGGACGATCATTAATTCTAACAGTAATAATTTGAAAACCTAAATCAGTACCAAAGTACAACATATCTTAAAAGAAAAAAGATCATTCTTTCTCGCGGGGATGCAAAATGATGAAACCAACAAAATTCTATATAACAGCTGTTCTCGTTTCGCCGCTATTGTGGCTTATGTGACGAAATTAAACCGACGAATTCATTGCCTTGGATGATTTCGTCCATGATACAAAAAACAAGGTAGCCGCTTCGCTACAACAATACAACAATAAAAAAAACAACAGGTATTTTGTTTGTGTAAAAAGGCGAATTCACACTTACGCTGTCAAAAGTAGTTGATAAAGACATGTACAAAAATTTAAATGGCGCCCAAAAAGGTAAACAAAACTTGACTGCGAAGGTGCCGCCATATTAACCGAATTCGCCTGAATTCGCCGATGCATCCACCTAATAATGAATTCGCCTTGATTTCGTCATTCCAATTATGTTCCTAGTATAAGACATGATACAAAAAACAAGGTAGCCGTTTCGCTACAACAATAAAAACAACAACAGGTATTTTGTTTGTGTAAAAGGCGAATTCACACTTCAGCTGTCAAAAGTAGTTGATAAAGAATATGTGCATTTTTAGTATTTATAAACGATAATAACCTTGATCAAAAAACATTTTGCATATTAAATTTTGTTTTGCTCTATATCTTTTTTGAAATTTATTTTTACCAACGGAACAAGTTCTTATTCTTAATATTTTTCACAACTTTGTATCACTTCACTCAATATTTCTGTGTATAGAATAAACACTTTAAATGGCGTCGAAAAAGATAAACAAAACTTGACAGAGAAAGTGCCGGCGGATTGATCGCATTCCCCTGAATTCGCCGATGCATCCACCCAAGGCGAATTTATACAGGTGAACGCAAGCGGGAAGGCGAATTCAATACCATGTATTTTGTTGTTGTAAGTGCCAATCAAGGCGACTTTATACAGGTGAATGCAAGCGGAAAGGCGAATTCAGTACTATGTATTTTGTTATTGTAAAACATATCGTGAATGTCATAATCTAAATTCGCCTAAGATTGCTCAGCAGAGAAAAAATTTTATATAAACTTTAAATATAAGCTTTTATGATTGTTTGTAATTAAAATCACAGATTATATTAGTTTTTCACTTTTAAATTCAAACAAATTTCTTGAAATTGCACTAAATCATGCAAAAAAGCCTTCAGATTAAAATGGCGCCAAAAAGTTTGTAAACAAAAGAAACAAAATTTGACAGTCTCATTGGAAAAAACGCGAGAAGCAAAATATAATCACCTGTGCTGTTAAGATCACCTGGTAATGAATTCGCCTTGGTGCCAATTTCATGATAACGAAGCGGTTCGTTCGTTCGCACAATTACATTTAAAACAAAAACAACATTCAAAATTTTGTTATTGTTTTAAATGTAGTTGTGCGAACGAACGAACAGCTTCGTTATTGTGAAATTGGACGTAAAACTTACTGAGAATGTCAAAATCTAAATTCGCCTAAGACAGTTCAGTTACGAAAAAATGTTACATAAACGTTTAATTATAATTGCTTGTAATTAAAATCACAGATTACAATGGTTTTTCAATTTTAAGTTCACAAAAATTTCTTGAAACTTCACTAAATCATACAAAAAAACTTCAGATTAAAATGGCGCGAAAATGTTTAAGCTAAGGAAAAAAATTTTACAGTCTCCAATGAGAAAAAACGCGGCAAGCAAAAAATAATCACTTGAGAAGTCAAGTTCACCTAGTAATGAGTTCGCCTTGGTATAAGGTTATCACAACTGGCCAACCAGTTGAATGACATACGAGTAAACAGGGTGGCTGAAGAATTGTGCTACAATAAGAAGCTCAAATAATTTTATTTATTGAGTTTACAATATATTATTAACCCTACGAGCTACTAATACAGTTCTTTTTGCGTGATAATAATGAGAATTTAAAAAGAAAACAAAATCTTACAATAATATATTCTTCAGTTACAAAAAACAGTTACCATTCGAATGTTTGAAAACATGAAGATGGAGAAATGCGCGGATTGGAGGGCAAATGCGATTAGCATACTCGCATGGATTGGGTTTTATTTTTCCTTCTTTTTGGTGCCTAAAATTACGAGTATTGTTTTGATAGACCCATTGTATTGATAGGTTCCATTGTGTAAGAAAAGTGATCTATCTCTGCATAAAATCGCACGAAAACTTTTATCGCAGAACGCTGTTTCGCATAAAACAGCTGAGCAATTTGGTGTTGCCGTATCTTCTGAGTTCTTTCATGATGACTTGCCAAACGATACAAAAATGGCAAATTATATTACTGTGAGTAGTGCCAATTGAAAACAAGAGCTCACAAAGAGTCACCCGTTATATATTTTTTGTGTTGAGGATGACGTCTAAGTATGCAGCGATGCGTTGTACCGCGTCTGCGAAAATAATTTATGTGGGAGAGGAAAGAGGCAGTAGTGGACGTTTGATTTGAACTTTCCAACCTTGTAGTTTACAGGATATACATCTGCAGGCAAGTAGTTTCAAAGACTGCCTGTAAGACTGAAGAACGAGTTTTCTCGTTAATGCGTTGCATGAAAATGGATGAGCCCTAGGTAGTAGGTAGGTAAGCAGGCCGCTGGATTTCCAGCAAGTACCCGGAAACTCCAGCTCACTTGGGTTCTGTAGGTCGTTCCCTTTGTGATTGCCTGAAAAAGTTAATAAAGGAAAAAGAAAATAAAAGGTTATAGGGATAAAGAAGGAGTGAGGAAGAGGGAAAGGAGGTGGGGAACTATTAGTGTGGCATTACTTGCTGATTTACTAGCCATCCACTGCTTCCAATGAAAGAAGCTAACGCAGTCGGTTTGACCGAGGCCAGAGGCCAGAAAGGCTATTGAAACTCCGCTCGCCTAAGTACCTTAGACGATGATGCTCCAATGCCGGGCATGTACCGAGGATGAGCCCTATACACTGACTATATGGGTTACGGGAATACGATCCCTATTCTCGTAAAAAAATCTATTATGGTAGCAATAAAACATTGCCATCTAAGCTCAGTTGTAAGGCCAGCCTGTTCGAGCTAAAGTATGTATGACAAGCTACATAACGATCTCCTCGTAATCTCTGAATGGTGTCGTAAGGATGTGGCCGAATTCAACATGATTTCAATTAAGTGGCGGATGGTATAAAGCATTCAAGTGTTATGGTTTTTCTGAAACGGTGTAAGATGCACTTCACTCCCTCCGATCTCCTATTCATAGCATTTGTATCGGAACGAAATGGAATATAACTGTACGGCCGCTGCCAAAACGTCTATTTTAGGGAATGCAAGAAAAAGCGAAGAGGATTATCGGTGATAGTAGGGTATCCAACTCTGTGGACTCTCCATTGTCTTGTTGATACCACATGTTATTCAAGCCCAAAGCATACAGTTGTAGTGTTAAAAAGTTTTCAATAATATCACGACAACGCTCCCCATTGACAGTTACCATTACGCCGTTTTCATTTTCAAAGAAGTAAGGGCCAATGATTCCTCCTGCCCGAATTGTACACTACACTGTGCAAACGTGACTGATGAATAATATGAGGGGCTTCCATTGCCCAGAACCATCTATTCTGTTGATTCACATATCTATTCAAATGTAAATGACCCGCGTCACTCAATAAGATTTTTTCATAAAGTCGGGGTTGTCATGGGCGAGCTGGAATATCGTATTGGAATATGTGGAAGAAGTTCTTATGTCAACTGAATGATTAATGGAAAAAACTGCAAATCCTTGTGAAAAATTGTGGCTAAAGTTGTGCTTTGAAGAGCAAGCTGCTGAGCACGGCATCGAATTGAGGATGATGGATTGTTTTGAACACATTCTTGAGCAGTAGTAATGTTTTCATCCAATCTTGCAATACGTTGTGGTCTATGCTTGGGCCTATCACCTACAGACTCTCTTTCTTCGAAATCATTCACTATGCGTTTGTTCGCACGTTGTTTCTCCTAAAAGCTTCATGTAACTATCTCAGGATCACAATCTGCGATGATTAATTTTGATAAAAAGTGTTAACGATCAAAACACGTTGGTTTATCGAATATTTTTCGATAATAAAGTTGCCACGTGTCTACTTCACGACTATTTATTTATCAAAATGGCGGCAAAACAAAGTAGTATACCTCCTGGTCGGGCATCCAGTATTAGACTAATACAACGTACTAAAGGACAGACTTAGAACAGACTCTGTTGGAAATGTTTTGAGAAGAAGTGGACAAATGCGAGAACTACGTAGATACTAGTTGTAAGAAACATTTACAGCTACTCACGTTCAAATTGGGACGGATCACTCAGAAAAGTTTCGCATACCCAAGATTCCAAAGTAAATTAAAAGACCAGGTTCAAGTTTAGAAACTCAATATAAAACATTTTTCATTTAGTTAACTAAATTTAAAGACTAAATTAACTAAAAAATGTCTCACTTCTATCAAATGAATTTATTAAATAAAGAAATTTATAAAGCGACACTACAATATTTGTAGGTCCAACTTGTAGCCATAAGAAATTGCGATAGGTCATTATTCCGACATTCCGATAGCTCACCTTGGATTGGAATTATATAGAATACAATAGGAATTATAGAGAAGATCGAACACAATTTATTTTTCCTCTCTATTCTTGCAACTACGACAAAGTTCATTACAGAGAAATAGAAATTGACTTGCATGTCTCACTAATGACCACTTATTACCTTCTGCTTGTGTGAAGCCTTCCGTAGAAAGAGTCCTAGTAGCCTTATGTAAAAAGAGTCTAATGATCCTAAAGAGAATTCTGACTGATTTCCCGAGGGATGTATCCAAACAAGATTCCATTTTGTCCAGCTCAGTACCATATTCCCTTTACCAAGGTTATATTAAATAGATGGATCAACACTTTCGGACAAGTTGAGATGCTTTCGTCTACGAATTCAGTGGGGGCAACGCTCCCAACATTACAAACTTCCAACATTACCACATTTTTTTTTTCAATATTACCACATTATTATTTATTGTTCATACAGTAGCTTGCAGTTTGCCATCAATTTCCATGTAAATGACACTACATTCGTTAATTGAGTAATGCGAGCCATGTAGCCCAAGAACATCACAGAGTACTCTAGAACCAACATCTTTCTAGAGTCATGCGTGAAAACCCTGGTGCAATAATATTTCATCAGGCTACGCCGCTCCTTCTAAGAGGTAATTATTAGAATGAACATTCTTTCGAAATCAAAACTTGGAATAATGTAGTCTTATGGTGAGTTTAAGATCTGTAGTAGCAAATTCAGAATTCCTGCATTACTATTCTTGATCAGTAACAAGCATAACATGAAAATCAATGGAAACTCGGAGCAATATAGTAGTATGAGGTGTCTCTTAAACAATAGTTTTTAATGTGCCTATTATCCTAATACAAGCTGATCTGTGGCTTGTATAGTTTTGATTAACGATACAGTTTTCCCTAGTCTTTGACCACCATACCAGAAATACATATGTAAGAATACGATGTATAATAGCTGTATAAGTCCATCTCACAATGGTAGAACTATGGCAGCTACAGTAAGGTACTGCTGCCTGCCTGACCCTTTTATGAATAATCAGTTAACGCGACAGTTTAGTATCCATAATAACGCCCAGATTTTTCACACTGCCCCATAGGGAACTTTTGCAGACCCAGAGCATGGAACGTAATATTACTAATTTCATTCGGAAACATCCCCGATGCAAAACTCACTGTACCGACCGCACTAGCATCAACTTTTATTCCTTTACTGACCACTGTATTGAGAATTGCCTTAACATTTATTTAAATACATACGTACATACACACATACTTACATACACACATATATATGTACAAATAATTATCTTTTTCAAATTGTTTTTAAGCTTCGTTTTAAGTGGGAATTGAGTAATTTGTAAAGCAATTTTACCCAGAAAGGTACAAATTATTTTAAATTCCCATAAAAACTGGCTGTGTATCTAATATAGAAAATAATTAATTCTTATTTTTTAGTTTAATTAATAATTGCTTAAAAATATTTTATTGTTGTATGTAATATTATTAAAGCTTCTATGTGAAACAGCTTCAGCGTCTTACAGGTTTTAAGTTTTGGAATTCGGAACAAATAAATAGTATTGTTACATGTTTGCCTCTAAAAACACTTTGCCGATTCTTCAATTGCAGATGAAATAATGACACTCGCACTTGCTCGTTACGCAGTACTTGAATCATTCACAACCTTATTTACACTCAATACCATGTGTATAAACACACTAGACTTGCTTACTTTTATGATTTACGACTCTTCGCCGCAGACTTGCCGGCTATTTATACTTCTCTATCATCTTCTACAATTATCATCATCTTTCTAAAGATTCATGATTCTAGGCTCAAATGTACAAATATAATTCTTACGCATATACACATTCACACACATGCTTGCGAATAACCCAACAAACACAAAATCAAATATTTGATATAAAATTTGATAAAAAAATAATTAACTTTGTAATCGAATATCAAATATAACTTTCAAATATTTTTTAATAGGTTGATTTTAACATTTGAAGCTAAATTAAGAATCATTTGAATATAAATATTTGATACTTAATGTTTTATCAATTTGACTTCTTAAAACAAATGTGTCAGCAATTATTGAAAAAAATATATTTGAAATTCATTAACAAAAAGATTTTGCGTTTTCGGAAAAACGTTATTAAATGTAGTTTATTTGTGACTAATATGCAATTAAAAGTGAGTTAAAATTAGTTGTAATAAGCAAAAACGCATAAGAAAAACATAAAAAAGTGAAATAATAAGAAATACGGAGATTGTCTGATTTGAGCGCGATTTAGAGCCAAGATGGATTTCGCAAGGGTCGTTCCACTGGCGATCTTATGGCATATCTGTCAGAGAAATGGTGCCACTCAATCCATCATTTTGGCGAAAGTAAGGTGGTGGCTCTGGATATTTCAAAAGCGTTTGACAGAGTGTGGCATGGTGCACTACTGGCAAAACTTACTGCTTTTGGTGTCGGTGATGACTTCTCTCGGTTTATATCGAGTTCTCTCAGAGACCGCACTATACGAGTTGTTATAGATGGGGTCTCATCAAACGAGTTCAAGATTAATTCAGGGGTACCGCAAGGCTCCGTTCTTTCTCCTACTCTATTTCTTATTTTCCTCAACGACCTTCTCTATCAAACTTCCAACCCTATCCATTCTTTCGCGTATGACAGCAGCATTTGTCACTCGTACTCTTTTAGTTATAGGCCCAGCCTATCAGAGATCGCTGCCAAGAGGCAAAATATGGACGATTCACTGAATAGTGATCTTCTATTAATCTCCGAATGGGGTCGTAAAAACAGGGTCACCTTTAACGCTCGTAAGACCCAATGTTGCCTATTAACACACAAACAAACGATCGCAAGTGCTGCTTCATCTGTACTCATGGATGGTATAAATATTGAGGAATCGGATGCTCTTGATGTTCTTGGTATGAAGATACAGTGTGATGTTCGCTGGACTGAACACATTTTTCATATCTCTAAAGAAGCATTCAAGTGCCTAGGTTTTTTGAAACGGTGTAAGATGTACTTCTCGCCATCCGATCTCCTTACTATTTATACCACCTACATCCGACCGAAAATGGAATACAACTCTCATGTTTGGGCCGGTGCCTCAAAGTCTATTTTGAGGTTACTCGACCGTGTGCAGGAGAGGGCGAAGAAGCTTATCGGTGACAGTAGGGTATCCAACTCTATTGACTCACTGGAGCATCGACGCAGTGTGGGGTGCGTTACTCTGTTCTATCGTTACTACAATGGCTTTTGCTCTGACGAGATTAGGGATCTTGTTCCCGAAACGCGCACATTTTTACGTACCACGCGTTCATCGTCCAGAGCTCATCCATTTGTGGTTGATTGCCCGGGGAATCGTACTACGCATTACAGAGAGAATTCGTTTTTCAGCCGTACGCTTCGTTTGTGGAACAAGTTGCCTGCAGACGTCTTTCCTGCCTGTTATAACGTTGGAAAGTTCAAGACAAATGTGCACAAGCACTACTCCCTCTTTCCCCCTCCTCACAACCTATTTTCCTAGTTCTGGTACAATGCACTGCATATGTAGGGGTCATCCCCTGAGTACTGGTCCTATTAAAAAAAAAAAAAAAAAAAAAAAAAAAAAAAAGAAGCAAAAACTACTTCATCCTTTCAAGAATTTCTAAGTTGAGAAAAATAATACTAATAAAATAAATAATAAAAATAGAAAATTTAAGTTAAAAATCGTAAATAAATCAAAAGAAATATAAATTTATTGAATTTTTGATGAACTTTTATAATTTTTTAAATTCAATTTTTGGTTTGTACCTTTGTACAACGGAAATATAAATTTGTAAAACAAAAATTGGGTTCCATTTGCATTTCACATCACAATCCACATTTAGGAAACACTTGAGAATTACATTTTAAAGCAAGTTGAGAATTTCTCAATTTGAATTCCCCTTTTGTTGAGAATACTATATATTTTTTTCAATTCAAATTCAATTCAGTATCAAACATCGTTTGAGAAAACGTTTGATTACAAATCATTCCCAATTTGAAATCAAACCATAGTGTTTGTTGGGAATAAGCAAGTAACAACAACAAACAATAAGAAACAAAATTCCAAGAATGCAAGAACAACAACAACGTCATTTGCAGTTGATTTATTTGAAATGTTGCCTACTTTAAGGCATGTATGTTTGTCTGTTTGTGTATAATACTTTTAGTTTTATATTGTTTGTGTGAACCTGCTGTACACTTAGAACAAGCAGACCAACGGCTGCACACTGGGTTAGCTGTGATAAAAATTCGTAACAGTAATATATTAAATACAAATTCTATTGAAATTATTGATAAGCTTGCCTTACTATTTGTAGAAAAGCTTTTATGTAATGGTTTTAAGTAAACTAAAGCGTGCTTAAAAAGGCTCCATACAAAGATAATAGTGACACACCTACGCTTAGACGTTTTGTAACAAATAAGATTTTTTCAAGTCGATAGCCCCAGTTGCTAATGCTTTACTAAATATAATTTATTATTATAATAACTTTTTAAATAAATAATAATAAGACTTTTCCTGTCTCTAAAGAATCTCTATAATAACGGGTTTAATCAAAAATTAGTGTTTTGAAAATTGGAAAGCTAATGCATGGCAGTATGCATCGGCATGCAAAATGTAGGAAGAATCATAGAATTAATCTGTGGAATGAAGTCTATGGGCAGCAGGGGACTTCTGGTTTTACAATTATTTTCTCAAATAAATCTACATATACATTTCTTCGAATGTACTTACATCCGTTTAAATTTATTTACAAACCAAACTTTGCAATATTCGAAATAGCAAGAATTTTCGCCGCAAAATCTTGTCAGCAATAATAATAATAATTAATATGAAATTGGTAAATTATAAAAATTTAAGGTGAAAAATTATTTCATTCACAATTAGTCACAGGGATAGAACTTTGTCGCCGTTAGTTGGTTTAGAGCATTTATAAACATCCTGCGGCGTCTTCAGTATGGCCAAAAGAAGGTATCGTCGATTCCTAGCTGTGAACTGTCTATTGAGAGGGTGATCGAAGGGTTATTATCACACTCGGGTTTTACCGGGTGTTTTGGTTTTACTTAAACCAGGTTTTATACTTAAATATACAATACGAATTAGTTATATTTTAATTTTATGAGCATTTTAATTGGAAACTTTGTTTTCTAGATAACGACATAAATGCTTCAGCAAAAATGGTCGAGAATATTATATTGCTAGGGATGAAATCATTCATCCCATCCAAGCAGATTTCGGTTAAACCAAGAGTGAAATCCTGGTTTAATCAGACGTGCAAAAACGCAGTCAGATCCAGAGAGGAAGCATTCAGTAATTGGCGTTTAAACAAAAACCCAGAGACTGATTTACTACGCAAAAAGGCAAGATCTTCGTGTGCCAAGGTACTTAGGCGTGAAAAGTTTCTTCACGAACAGCGTCTTCGTGCCAAGGTCCTTACAGCTCCCCGGGGCAGTAAGACCTTTTGGTCATTCGTTAAGAGGGTAAAGAACAATACTAGTTCATCAATCCCAACTCTCTTAAAGAATGACCAAGCATTCACCGACCCGGTTGACAAAGCTAACCTATTGGCTGAAATTTTTGCAAGCAACTCCTGCTTGCCGGAAAGCAGTCAACCACTTCCCGAGCTCGAAAGAGTATCTGTAACTACGCCAAAGATATTTTTCCGGGCACGAGCAGTTAAAAGGGTTTTGGCAGACCTCGACATAAACAAAACTCCTGGACCGGATGGCATTCCAGCACTGGTCTTGAAGCAGTGTTCTTCTAAGCTTGCGCGTCCATTAGCACGCCTCTTCAGTTTACTTTACCATTTTGGTGAGTTTCCATCAAGCTGGAAGGTTGCTAATGTAACACCAATACCCAAAAAGGGTGAGGCAAATAACCCTGAAAATTACCGCCCAATTGCAATTTGCTCTACACTTTCCAAAGTAATGGAAAGCATGGTCAACCATCACCTTATGAGGTATCTAGAGTCGCATAAACTACTTTGTGATCGTCAATATGGATTTCGTAAGGGTCGTTCTACTGGCGATCTTATGGCATATCTTTCAGAGAAATGGTGCCACTCAATCTATCATTTCGGTGAAAGTAGGGTGGTGGCTCTGGATATTTCAAAAGCGTTTGACAGAGTGTGGCATGGTGCACTACTGGCAAAACTTACTGCTTTTGGTGTCGGTGATGACTTCTCTCGGTTTATATCGAGTTCTCTCAGAGACCGCACTATACGAGTTGTTATAGATGGGGTCTCATCAAACGAGTTCAAGATTAATTCAGGGGTTCCGCAAGGCTCCGTTCTTCCTCCTACCCTATTCCTTATTTTTCTAAATGATCTTCTCTACCAAACTTCCAACCCTATCCACTCTTTCGCAGATGACAGCAGCATTTGCCACTCGTACTCTTTTAGCTATAGGCCCAGCCTATCAGAGATCGCTGCCAAGAGGCTAAATATGAATGATTCACTGACTAGTGACCTTCTATTAATCTCCGAACGGGGTCGTAAAAACAGAGTCGCCTTCAACGCTCGTAAGACCCAATGTTGCTTATTAACACACAAGCAAACGATCGCAAATGCTGTTTCATCTGTACTCATGGATGGTATAAATATTGAGGAATCGGATGCTCTTGATGTTCTTGGAATGAAGATACAGTGTGACGTTCGCTGGACAGAACACATTTTTCATGTCTCTAAAGAAGCATTCAAGTGCCTCGGTTTTTTGAAACGGTGTAAGATGTACTTCACTCCATCCGGCCTCCTTACTATTTATACCACCTACATCCGACCGAAAATGGAATACAACTCTCATGTTTGGGCCGGTGCCTCAAAGTCTATTTTGGGGTTACTCGACCGTGTGCAGGAGAGGGCGAAGAAGCTTATCGGTGACAGTAGGGTATCCAACTCTATTGACTCACTGGAGCATCGACGCAGTGTGGGGTGCGTTACTCTGTTCTATCGTTACTACAATGGATTTTGCTCTGACGAGATTAGGGATCTTGTTCCCGAAACTCGCACATTTTTACGTAGCACGCGCTCATCGTCTAGAGCTCATCCATTTGTGGTTGATTGCCCGGTGAATCGTACTACGCATTACAGAGAGAATTCGTTTTTCAGCCGTACGCTTCGTCTGTGGAATAAGTTGCCTGCAGACGTGTTTCCTGTCTGTTATAACGTTGGAAAGTTCAAGTCAAATGTTCACAAACACTACTCCCTTTTTCCCCCTCCTCATAACCTATTTTCCTAGTTCTGGTACAATGCACTGCATAATAAGGGGTCATCCCCTGAGTACTGGTCCAAGCTCAAAAAAAAAAAAAAAAAAAAAAAAAATACGAAATAGTTTCTATTTTACTCGCACAGATATGCTCGTAAGTGAAGTATTTTTTTTATAAGGGCTTATAAAGGGTGGTTTAATTGCAAGGGCCGATGTTGATTTTGAATAAAACACTACTAAACTATGTAGGAAATTATTGTAATTTTATTTTATTATGATATATTGGTATTATTCAATTATGTATGGAACAAAATATCGGCCAAATGGGCGCCGCGACCACGGCGGCACATCTCCATCCGATGGTCCAAATTTTCGATGACCCTGAGGCATAATGGAGGTTCTATGCCGTTAATGTGCCAAATCATCCTTTAGCTGTTGAATTGTTGCTGGCTTATCGACGTACACATTTTCTTTCAAATAACCCCAAAGAAAAAAGTCCAACGGTGTCAAATCACATGATCTTGGCGGCCAATTGACACTGCCATTACGTGAGATAACACGGCCATTGAATTTGTTGCGCAAAAGAGCAATTGTTTCGTTAGCTGTGTGGCAAGTGGCACCGTCCTGCTGAAACCACATATTGTCTACATCCATATCTTCCAATTCAGGCCATAAAAAGTTCGTTATCATCTCACGATAGCGAACACCATTCACAGTAACTGCCTGACCGGCCTCATTTTGGAAAAAATACGGCCCGATGATGCCGCCAGTACATAAACCGCACCAAACAGTCACTCTTTGTGGGTGCATTGGTTTTTCGACAGTCACTCTTGGATTCTCATTCGCCCAAATGCGGCAATTCTGTTTATTGACGAATCCACTGAGGTGAAAATGTGCCTCATCACTGAAGATGATTTTCTTCGAAAATTGATCATCCACTGTTGCCATTTCTTGCCACCATTCTGCCCATTCACGACGTTTGGAATGGTCAAGAGGCTTTAGTTCTTGAGCCAATTGCACCTTGTAAGCGTGTAAATGCATAATGTTCATCAACGACGAGCGTGAGAGATGCAATTGTTGGGCACGACGACGAGTTGAGGTGGACGGCTCTTCAGCTACACTATCGCGAACAACAGCATGCACTGGTGTTCTCACATCTTCTACAGACCCGGTTTGCTCGAATTTTTCCACGATTTTTGCGATTGTACGCACATTTGGACGATCAAATTGACCAAAAAAATCACGAAGTGCACGATATCCATTTTGATTTGAACGCCCATTTTCATAATAAGTATGGATAACTTTAACACGTTGTTGGATTGTGTATCTCTCCATGGTTCAAATTGAGTAAGTCTGAAATAGAGAAATGTCAAATAAAATTCGAAAAAAACTTGGCGTTTAGGTGTGGTTCACATTCAACATCGGCCTTTGAAATTTAACCACCCGATATAAAGACGGAGAACCGAAATATGCTTTATAACCCGAAATAATTAAAATCGGATTTGTTATTTTAGTATGGTAACATTTGAGATTATTTTGCAGGTTTATAACAATATTTGAGGTTTATAACAATCTGTTATGTATAAAATAATATCTATGATATATATGATATGAATTATCTAATTTATGTATTTTTAACCTTTCTTGCTTTTAGGTCATCATTATTTAAACTCAACGCAATAGACCAGATAAATTTTAAAACAAAATTTTACTTATAAAAAACAATAGAATTCCCCTCTCAGAAACCAACCATTTTTATGTTTATTTCCCAATAGAACGGTTACAAATCTACAAATCAAATCAACAAATAAAAATACAGTTTTAACGGCAATTCAGGCTTAAAAAATTACAAAACGACAACTTTCGAAACAAACAAACAAAACGAAATTAATTTTAGATTTTTTTACATGTAAATTTAATATAATTTCTATTTTAAAGCAAGAAAAAATAAAAAAAGAAATTGAAAAATAATAAAACATTCGGTAACAAAAAGTACAAAAAATTATTTTATTCTAACAAGAATTAAATTTAAAAAATTAAACCAACAAGGATTTTAACCCTTAAAAAAATATTTTAAAAAATTTAACTATAAAAAATAATAAAATGTTAACCAAAATCATAAATTACTGATATAAAAAAAAATAATCAAAATTGAAAAAAAGGTAGCTGTTTGTAAATTTGTTTTTAAATTATTAAGTTCTAATTAAGCAAATGTCTTAACTTTGTATTATAAAAAAAAATATTTGTATAGATTTTGGATAGAAAAAATACAAATTTAAAAATAAAAGCATAAAAAATAAATTTGAGAATATAATCAGGCATTTTTTTTTTAAATAAACTATTTTAATAATTATATTTTGACTTTAATTTTCCAAACAAAAAATTTTTTATTATTAAAATTTTTGCAAAATTGAAGAATTTAATTAAAATAAAGTAAAGCAGCGTTGTCATATAAAGGTCTACTTACTTTGCAACCAAAAAACTATATATTAATCGCCTATGGCAACACTAGCATAAGCCCACTGTTAAAGAAAAACCACAAAAAATACACAATTACCACTTTTAACACTTATACCTAACCAACACCAAACACTGTTACCAATCAGTGAACACATTCCAAAAACACAAAAGTCCGAATAATACCGATCGCTGACAATATCCATAAACTTAATAACATAACATTTAAACGCTACAAAAATGCAAAAAAAGGGAATAATACCCCACACCGATCGCTATTAACATACATCTAAAACGCATCCCACACAAACTTTGATTGCTAGAAAAACACAAAATCTACAATACTGATTACTAATATTTTCCATCTAAAACGTATCCCACACAAACTTTGAATACTACAAAATCACAAAGAAAGAGGGGATACATCCAACTGAAACACATTCCACAAAAACTTTGAACACCACAAAACCAGGAAATGTACCGATCGCTAACAGCTTCCAACTGAAACACATACCACACGAACTTTGATTACTAGAAAAATATAAACAAGAAAGAATACATCCATCTGAAACACATTCCATACAAACTTTGAGCACTACAGAAATACATAAAAGGATTGATAATACCGATCTAATACTAAAACCGATCGCTACAAACATATATCTGAAACTCATCCTATACAAACTTTGAAATACATAAAAAGAGAGATAATACCTAACTAATACTAACAAACTTTGAATACTACACAAACACAAAAACAGAGGGGATACATTCAACTGAAACACATTCCACAAAAACTTTGAACACCACAAAACACAAAACTGACAGCTTCCAACTGAAGCACAATCCCACACAAACTTTGATTACTAGAAAAACACAAAAAAGATACAATACCTCCAACGAAAACTTATTCCATACAAACTTTAAGCACTACATAAATACATAAAAAGCAGAATAATACCGATCTAATACTAACACCGATCGCTACAAACATATATCTGAAACTCATCCTATACAAACTTTGAATACTACAAAAATACAAAAAGGGGGATAATACCGAACACCGATCACTAATATTTTACACTACAAAAACACAAAAAAGATCATATATTTCCATCTGATACACACTCCACGAAAGCAATGAACACCAAGAAATACAAAGTAGCAGGGGATAGTATCGATCACTAACTTTAACATATAAAACTTTGAACATATAAAAAAACACACACAAAAAAGCAAATAATACCAATCTGAAACGCATCCCCCACAAACTTTGAACACTACAAAACCACAAAAGAAGAGCGAATAATACCGAAAACCGATCACTAATATTTTACTGGTAAAACACATTCCAGACAAACCCTGAACACTATAAAAACACAAAAAATATAATCTGATACACACTCCACGCCAGTAATGAACACCAAAAAATACAAAGTAGCAGGGGATAGTATCGATCACTAACAATATCCAACTGAAGCACACCAACTTTGAACATATAAAAAAAAAAACACACACACACAAAAGCAAATAATACCAATCTGAAACGCATCCCCCACAAACTTTGAACACTACAAAACCACAAAAGAAGAGCGGATAATACCGAAAACCGATCACTAACATTTTCCATCCCATACACCTCCCACACAAGCCTTGAATAACACTATATAAGCTGAAGTTACAAATCATTAAAACCGATTTTTTGTTAACACATACATAAACACACACACACACACAAACATTTTTATCTTAAAACTACACTATTGGCAGACAGACGTACAGTCAGTAGTAAAATTGACCAACTCTTCAAGTCCTACAACATTTTTTAATCCCAAAATAATTATTAAACAATTAGCAGATAAATATTATTGATTAAGACAGGAATTATTTGTATATTTTATTTTAATACATTTTAAGAAAATTGTTGCAAAAACGATCGACAAAATAAAGTTTTTTGTAGAACAAAAAAATTACACTGACACCGGCACAGACAGTTTTCAATACCATTTGCCATACAGCTAGCATTTACAAAATAGACTACTACAATTACAATAACTGTTACAACAGCAACAACAACATCAACAACAACAACAACAACAAGAACAACAACTCTCCAACAATAGCAAGCATATTAACAATAGCAACCAAAATAGCAGTAGACATAAAACATACATCCTCTAATAAATATTATACATAAATAAAATAAAAATATAAAAAATATTTATTTGATAAGATCTATAATTTGAATTGCAAAATTAGGCCCACATATGTAATATATATATATTATAATATATAATATTAATTGAGAGAATATATACTATATATATACATTATAATAAAACATTTGCAACTTAACTTCTAAGTCTAGTTTTCTAAGATAATCTGTAGTTTCTAGTACATATGTATGTAGTTATGTAAAACCAAAAAAAAAAAACAAAAACTCTTATATCTATATAAACCAAATTAAATTTGTGTATATATAAAAAAAATAACCCTATATACTTTTAAACGAAAAAAAAAAAACTCGAAAATTTCAAAGCCCTCTAAAGTGATTTTCAAAAACAAGACTGCTATCCCTCCGTATTCTGGCAAACAATAAAAAGAAAAAAAATTATATAACAAGAGAAACTTATTGGCAGGAATAGCTTAAAAAATTTAACTTACAAAAGTGATATTTTTGGCCTAAACTTTTATGTAATTTTCAATATTCGGGTAACTAAATGTGATTTTATAAAAAAAAAACAAAATAAAAAATACTTGTGAAATAATTTCCATTATTTTGTAAATCTTAAAACATTAAAAATTTCAACAAAAAAAAAAAAAAAAAAAACTTCTGCAAAAAAAAATATTTGTTACAATAATATTTGTGTGTAAAATAAATTAATTGCAACATGAGATCACGCGTAAAACTAAAAACATACAGAGTTAATAAAACCAACAAAACGAAATTGTGCCTTAAACTGACCTTACGGAATATAAAAGTTAAATAACTCTATAGGACAAAGTTTAAAATAAGAAGAAGAAACAACATGAATTATATAATTAAATAAACTCTTTAAAAATGTACTAAAAATTCTTAATTAAGGATTACCAAAAAGGACTACTAAAAACGCGGCTAACAAAAGGTAAAATATTATTTTTCAGTTTAAAATTTATTTACTATTTCATAATTATTTATTTACAGCCTTATTCAAAATAAAAAAAAAAAATGTTACTATTGGTAAACTGTTATTAAAAATTTGTATTCAGAAAATTCAGAAAATACATATTATGATAATCATAATTCGGTTGGGATGCAACTCGCGTATAAAAAGCTTTTTATACCCTTCACAAAACTGTTAAGGGTATATATAAGTTTGTGATTCCGTTTGTAATTTCTACAGTTTTTTTTTGCGACCCTATAAAGTATATATATTCTGATTCAGAATTAATGGAAAAGTCGATTAAGCGATGTCCGTCTGTCCGTCTATCCGCTGTTGAAATACCGTTTCTGAGAAAACCATTAGACGTAGAAACTTTTTTCTTTCACCATTCTTTTACGCCATCGATTCATGGGTTTGCTATTGAAATTCAGTAATATCGGTCCACGTATAGCTGAGATATATTCAAAATTCGGAAAAAAACATTTTTTTTCAATTTTGTATGAAAATTTTTGAAACAAAGTTGTTTGTTTTGCTTCAAACTTCACACACTCATTAAGCGTGGTGATTTCAGATATCGGTCCATATATACCCGAGATATAGCCTAAACCGGGTTTTTTATGAAAATGTCGCGTAAGCGAACTTAAAAAACTTTTTTGTGCTTAAAAGCAGTTCTGTGGCTGTGTTCTGTAACTCTCGCCACGAGAAACTTTTCGACTGAAACGTGTGAAATGAAACAAAGTTGAAACAAACAGCTGCTTTTCTCACTAAACTGTAGCTATAACTTTTTTGGTGAGTAATAGCTGTCACGTAAGGAAATTACTCGCCATTTTACAGAAAAACTGTGTCTGTAAAACTTTTGCGAAACAATTTCCCGCTTTCAAGTTTCATTATTTCTCGCAAATAAAAAGGCTGTGAGATAGTTTTTCAAATAACAATAATCATCTTTATATGATTAATAATACTGAAAAAATAAGTATTTTGCTGTTAAATTAAGTTTGATATATTTATTTACAGAGTTTAGAATGATTTTTTTTTAACTTTTTATTTAATTTTTATACTCTTCACACAACAAGTTTTAAGGGAATACTTATACAAGTTTGTAATTTCTACAATTTTAATTTCCGACCCAACAAAGTATATTGTAACACTTTTATAATGTTTTTTCAGAATTCACAAATTGCAATTGTTTTTTAATGTCACAAAATTTTGTGCATAAGTATGTATGTATGTATGTATGTATTTGTAAATAAAATGTAAACGTTAGAGCCATACCATACATTTTCTAAAACAGCCGGCGGTTATAATATGACGCCGTCGAACAAAATTTCTTAACTTTAGTAATTTTTGGTCGGCGGCGGTATTGATTGTGGCTGGCGCTCTCATTTTTAAAATGCATGTCGGCTTCGTTTTATATTTTCAGACATTTCTAAAGTAACGACGTAATCACTTTGGATAGTTTTCGACATGAGTTACAGACGCAGTTTTTTCTCACTTTTCGAGAAACGATGGAATAATTTGTTTCAGAAGTTTTCGACGCGAGAACTTCTCGCCAAAGTTACAGAACACAGCCACTGGTAATAAATTAAGGTTATATAAATATGAAAAATTAAAATTTTCGATATCGGTCCATATATACCCGAGATATAGCATGAACCGATTTTTCCATTAACATTTTTTTTTTGCTGAAAAGCAATTTTCGTTATAAAAGGTTACTAAAATACAGAAAATAGAAAATCGGTTCATATATAACCGAGCATATTTAGGTCACATTTTCAATATACTATACATATACGTGACTATCGTGAAGGGGTTTTTAGATTCGACCCAGCCGAATATACTACACTCTTACTTGTTTTTATTAGCTTTTTAATAGTTTTGGCATAAATTTTTGAAAAAACCACCATTTTTTATTTTTATATTTTTTTTTTCGAAAAAAAAAAAGTTTCCACAACGCGGAAACTAAAATTTCGTAGTGTTACCATAAAACGAAGCAAGTGCAGAAAGGGAACTTTTCATTCGCTTTGTATGAAAAATAAAAAAGTCTCCAATTTATTTAAGCGATTTTGAAATTAACTCTTAAAGTGCTCTGGAGACGATAAAAAAAACCCGTTACTCAGTGTATATGTGTTAGTGTCGTGTTTTTTTTTTATCTTGGACCAGTACTCAGGGGATGACCCCTACATATGCAGCGCATTGTACCACAACTAGGAAAATAGGTTATGAGGAGGGGGAAAGAGGGAGTAGTGTTTGTGAACATTTGACTTGAACTTTCGTAAAAATGTGCGAGTTTCGGGAACAATATTCCTAATCTCGTCAGAGCAAAATCCATTGTAGTAACGATAGAACAGAGTAACGCACCCCACACTGCGTCGATGCTTCAGTGAGTCAATAGAGTTGGATACCCTACTGTCACCGATAAATTTCTTTGCCCTCTCCTGCACACGGTCGAGTAACAACCATGAGAATTGTATTCCATTTTCGGTCGGATGTAGGTGGTATAATTAGTAAGGAGGTCGTTTCAAAAACCCGAGGCACTTGAATGCTTCTTTAGAGACATTAAAAATGTGTTCATTCCAGCGAAGATCACACTGTATCTTCATTCCAAGAACATCAAGAGCATCCGATTCCTAAATACAGGGTGGCCCAGAAAGACCGAAGTGGTGTGAATTGCTTATAACTTTTTATTTAAGAGATATTTTTTTAATTTTTTTTTTTTTAAATACATTAAATTTTTGGGGAATATTTTTGGATTAGTGATTAAAAATGATATCCCGCAAGTGGTGGCCATATTCTGCTTCGCACAAATGTGCTCTTTCCAACACATTTTCCATGACCTTTCGCAAAACTTCCGGTGGTATGTTGTTAATTTCTTCTCGAATATTGGTTTTTAACTCCTCAATAGTCCTAGGCTTATAAACATAAACTTTTCCTTTTAAATAGCCCCAAAGAAAACAGTCTGGAGCGGTTAAATCCGGGGAACGCGGAGGCCAATTAAAATTGCTGTTACGAGAAATTATTCTTTCACCAAAGATGTCGCGTAAAAGAGTCATTGTGGCCCTCGCAGTGTGCGCTGTGGCTCCATCCTGTTGGAACCATATTTGCGGATGGTTTTCCACGGCTGGCCTTACAAAATTTTGCAACATGGCCCGATATCGATCACCATTGACGGAAATGGCGACACCTTGTTCATTTTCAAAAAAAAAATGGGCCAATGATCCTTTCTGAAGAAACACCGCACCAAACGGTACACTTAACTGGGTGCAATTGTCGTTGATGAAGTACTCTCGGGTTTTCCGTAGCCCATATCCTACAGTTTTGCTTGTTAACGAACCCATTTAATTGAAAATGGGCTTCGTCACTCATTATTAAGTTATGAATAAAATTTGGATTCTCTTGTGCTTTTTGCTGGAAATAAATTGCATAGTCAAGTCGTTGCTGGTAATCTGTTGGTTTCAATTCTTGGACAAGTTGAATTTTGTATGGAAACAATCCTATGGTGTGCAAAATTCGCTGCAGCGACGTCCTTGAGAGGCCCAGTTGTGACGAACGTCTCCTGGTTGATGTTTCTGGATCCTCCCGAATACTCTCCTGTACCACTTGAATATTGTCAGCCGTGTGGACAGTTCGGTGTCTGCCGGGACCAGGAAGGTTCCTTACTGCTCCTTGTTCTCGAAAATTTGCAACCAGACGGTTTATTGTTGACTGAGAGGGTGCAACCCGCACATTAAATTGACGACGGTATGCACGCTGAGTCAACACAATGGACCGTTGATTTGAAAAGTAAATTTCAACAATTTGGGCACGTTGTTCAATTGTGTATTGCTCCATTATAAATTATCCAAGTCTTCTTTACAAAATACTGAAAAGAAAAGAAAAAAAAAATTATAATAAAAAAGTTATAAGGAATTCACACCACTTCGGTCTTTCTGGGCCACCCAGTATTTATACCATCCATGAATACAGATGAAGCAACATTTGCGATCGTTTGTTTGTGCGTTAATAAGCAACATTGGGTCTTACGAGCGTTAAAGGTGACCCTGTTTTTACGACCCCATTCGGAGATTAATAGAAGATCACTATTCAGTGAACCGTTCATATTAAGCCTCTTGGCAGTGATCTCTGATAGGCTGGGCCCCTGACCAAAAGAGTAAGAGTGACAAATGCTGCCGTCATCTGCGAAAGAGTGGATAGGGTTGGAAGTTTGATAGAGAAGGTCGTTGAGGAAAATAAGAAATAGAGTAGGAGAAAGAACGGAGCCTTGCGGTACCCCTGAATTAATCTTGAACTCGATTGATGGGACCCCATCTATAACAACTCGTATAGTGCGGTCTCTGAGAAAGCTCGATATAAACCGAGAGAAATTGTTACCGACGCCAAAAGCAGTAAGTTTTGTCAGTAGTGCAGCATGCCACACTCTATCAAACACTTTGGAAATATCTAGAGCCACCACCTTGCTTTCACCGAAATGATGGATTGAGTGGCACCATTTCTCCGAAAGATGTGCCATAAGATCGCCGGTAGAGCGATCCTTACGAAATCCATATTGGCGATCACAAAGTAATTTGTACGACTCTAGATATCCCATAAGATGGTAATTAACCATACTTTCCATTACTTTGAAAAGCGCAAAGCAGATTGCAATTGGGCGGTAATTTTCAGGGTTATTTAGGTCCCCTTTTTGGGGGATTGGTGTTACATTAGCGACCTTTCAGCACGATGAAAACTCACCACCATGGGAAATTATGCCGAAGAGGCGTGCTAATGGACGCGCAAGCGTAGAAGAACACTGCTTCAAACCAGTGCTGGAATGCCATCCGGTCCAGGAGTCTTGTTTATATCGAGGTCTGCTAAAACCCTTTTAACTGCTCGCGCCCGGAAGTATATATTTGGCATAGTTACAGATACTCTTTCGAGCTCGGGAAGTGGTTGACTGCTTTCCGGCAAGTAAGAATTGTTTGCAAAAATTTTAGCCAATAGGTTAGCTTTGTCAACCGGATCGGTGAATGCTTGGTCATTCTTTAAGAGAGTTGGGATTGATGAACTAGCACTGGTCTTTACTCTCTTAACGAAAGACCAAAAGGTCTTACTGCCCCGAGGAGCTGCAGGGACCTTGGCACGAAGGCGCTGTTCGTGAAGAAACTTTTCACGTCTAAGTACCTTGGCACACGAAGATCTTGCCTTTTTGCGTAGCAAGTCAGTGTCTGGGGTTTTGTTTAAACGCCAATTACTGAATGCTTCCTCTCTAGATCTGACTGCGTTTTTGCACTTCTGATTAAACCGAGATTTTGCTTTTGGTTTAATCGAAATCTGCTTGGAGGGGATGAATATTTTCATCCCTAGCAAAAACCAGCATTTTTTATTTTTATATCTTTTTTCGAAAAAAAAGTTTCCCATATTAAAATTTCGTGGTGTTACCATAAAATGAAGCAAGTGGAGAAAGCGAACGAAGAAAAAAATTTGTATGAAAAATAAAAAAAATCTCTAAAATCGCGCAATTTATTTAAGCGATTTTGAAATTTTGAACTGATAACAGTGTACATATACATACGATCAAAAAACCCCGTCAATCATTGCATATGTGTTATTGTCGTGCTCTTGTCTTTTAAAAGGAGACGTACAAATAAAATCGTCAATCATCATTTTTATTTTGATTTCGCTGCATTCGTTTCGAAACATGTCATCATCGGATGATGAATTATTGCTTCTTGTGCAATTTTGTTACGAAAAAAAAAAACATGAAAAGAAAAAAACTATGTGTGAAAAGTAGTAATATATGAACAAAATAAAATTCAATAATCATAATAAATATGGATATAGTATTTTATTTTACTTATTGTTGCTCCTTTCGATAATAAAACTGACATTTTTTTTATCGTCAATCACAACTGGAGACTATCAAAACAATTACACGTCAAAATAATATATCAAAAGTTTTTGAGTTTCATCAATCAGAGCCGACAACTAATAGGTGTACCCGAAAAAACACGACTACACACATACACTTAGAACGTTGAATGTGTTTTTTGGATCGTCTCCATGGCACTTAAGTTCCAAAAAATTGTGGCTTATGTTCTAGTGATGCAAAAAAATTGTATTATATTAATCGGTAACCGAGTTTTCGAATACTTTTTAGTTGTAAAATAATAAAAAATATTTGCGTACAATAAACATTTCTTTGCTTTTCGGGAAAATTTTTAATGAATAAAGTTAAAAAATGTATTAATAAAACCAAATTGAGCAGATTTTCGAAGGCGAATGAGATGTAAATTTGTCATTACAAATAAAAGGAACTCGAATAACTTTACTATTACTTATTTGTCATTCAAAAATACTAATTTATTAAACTTGAAATATGAATGGAAGAAGTACATACATACAAACATCCATTCATATGTATTTGGACACATTTTTTCAATTTTTCTGTTTCAATTTAAATAAAGTTTTCATTTCGAGGAAAGTTCGGAAACTTCTTAGCATAGCACAAAAAACGCGGTATAAACAGAAAAAAGTTAAGTGTGTTGGAAACTTCCATCTCTGCTATGAACGCATGTTAAATTTTGTTTCGATCTGGTAACTCTTTTATATAGAAACATGTGTTCACAAAAGACGCATCCGCGATTTTTTTTACAATGGAAAAATTAGAAATGCTTGGCGTCATTAAATATGTACATAAAAAAGTTTTTTTCGGGATAAGAAATTCATAATGATATGGTGAATGTGTTAGGTGAAAGTGCTCCTTCATATGCAACAGTAAAAAATTGGGTTGCTGAATTTAAACGTGGTCATACAAGCATTGAAGAGGAACCATGTAGTGGACGTCCAAAAACAGCAACCACAACAAAAATTGTAGCCAAAGTGCATGATATGGTATTAAGTGATCGATGCCATACCTCCGCCTCTAGCTGCAGTTTCCGAGCCATTAACAAGATTTTTTTCCTATCGGAGCGCAAAAGTTGAAAGCCTGATAATTGGTAACCTGGTTCTGAAACGTCCAATGAAAACCAAGTTTCACACGCACATATTATATCAATACCAGCTGAAACAAATAGGTACACGAATTCCCCGAGTTTGTTTCTTAAACTTTGTGCATTTAGATGAATAATATTTAAACCAGTCCCAACCCTGGAGAGAACTTTAACCAAGCGATATACCCAGTCTCCGGAACTATTGCTTCTAGTATTGAACTTTTTTTTAATAAATTATTGGCAACGCAATCAGATAAATGTATGAAAAAAACTTGATACAAGAAAAATAAGGATATAAAAAAGAGAATACAAAAAGATACAAGAAAAATAAGGATATAAAAAAGAGAATACAAAAAGAATAACGCTAAGATCAGAAAGAAAAGTATTTAATTCACGAGGAAACATATATATTTTAAGAAGTAATATATTTTTCATTTTAACTGGTGGTAGTTTCAAAGTTAGGAAACCGATCGTATAGTTGTCCAAGGTCATCGATAAGTACAATATCAGGTGGCGTGACATAATGACCAGTGTCATAATGTCCATGGACACAATGACGCACCTTCAAGTGTCATATTGTCCATGGACGTTATGACACTTAACAAAGCGACATAACGTCCATGGATAATACGACACTTTCAACATGGACTTTATTACGGTTTAAAATGTGTCTGAATGTCCAACGTCTTTGAATTGAAAAAAACAATTTTATTTATTTTAAATTACAGAAATGTATAGTTATATATGTATGTAGATATATTTATTGATATATATTTATGTCACCTTTTACAATTTGTCGGCAGTAGGGACAAAATAAAAGTGAATTATTTTGTTTACAATTTTTTTCTAAATTTTGAAAGCAGTTGGAGCAAATTTTGAAGTGCTTGCAAGGCATCAATAAAACATTCCTTGGCTCCGTAGCACATATTACACATTTTAAAACCTCAGTCGTCTGGCTGAATTGAATCTCGCCTTCTTCATCTTCTGAGTCAGCCTCCTTTTCTTCGCAACTCTCCTTGGAAATTGCATCACTATCTACCATTCGATTGTCCTTATTTATAATCAACGTAAAGAAGTCAGACAAGGAGATGTCGCTTTGTTAAGTGTCATAACGTCCATGGACACTATGACACTTAAAGGTGCGTCATTATGTCCATGGACATTATGACGCTGGACATTATGTCACGCCACCCAATATAATCATCCGGCAAGATGTTGATATAAACGATGACCCGCATGATAAAAACGCTATGTTATAACGAGTGATTTTTTTGCTATTATCTTTTTGGCAACACTAGTTTTGACAGCTCACGCACGTTTTGTATCTTGTGTCACTGTCAAACATCTTCAGTTTGGTCTATAATTTAATCATGAATCGTCTTACAAACGAACAACGCTTGCAAATTATTGAATTTTATTACCAAAATGCGTGCTCTGTTAAGAAAGTTCATCGCGCGCTTCTTCCATTTTATGGTCAGTTTAATCGACCTACTGAGGCTTCTATTCGGGCTATTGTAAAAAAATTTCGCACCAAATTTACATTGTTGGACATTAAACCACCAACACGCTTAAGTAGAGTGCGAACTGAAGAAAATATCGCAGCCGTATCGGCCAGTGTTGGTGATGACCGTGAATTATCGATTCGGCGCCGTTCGCAGCAATTGGGCCTCTGTTACTCCACTACGTGGAAAATTTTGCGGAAGGATTTGGGTGTGAAGCCTTATAAGATACAGCTGGTGCAAGAATTGAAGCCAAACGACCTACCACAACGCCAAATTTTTGGTGAATGGGCTCTTGAAAAGTTAGATGAAGATCCACTTTTTTATCGAAGAATTGTGTTCAGCGACGAGACTCATTTCTGGTTGAATGGATACGTGAACAAGCAAAACTGCCGTATTTGGAGTGAAGAGCAGCCAGAAGCATTGCAAGAGCTACCAATAAATCCACAAAAAACAACCGTTTGGTGCGGATTATGGGCTGGCGGCATCATTGGGCCGTATTTCTTCAAAGATGATGCGAATCACAACGTTACTGTGAATGGTGAGCGCTACCGTGCGATGATAACAAACTTTTTTTTGCCCAAAATTTAAGAGCTTGACTTGCATGACATGTGGTTTCAACAAGACGGTGCAGCACGCGAAACAATGGACCAATTGAAAGGCGAGTTCGGTGAACAGTTTATTTCACGCTTGGGACCAGCAAATTGGCCGCCCAGATCGTGCGATTTAACGCATCTACATGTGGCGTTCTTGGTATTTTTCCAAATTAAATAATTTACTGTCACAATAATTTACTGTACATATACGGTTGATATTTTCGTTCTAACGTAAACAAAAAGTAGTACCAATATTAGAAGAAGAATAAAGTAAAAATCTGTGTATTTCACTGAAAAGTCTTCATTCACAAAAGTACCGTTACATAAAAAACGGTTCATAGAAAAAAAAATTAAAGCGGGTTTCGTGTTCAGGAGGTGCCAATTAACTTATCTAGGCATGTGGCGTTCTTGGTAGTTTTCTAAATGAAAAATTTTTTAAAGCTGTGTAATTAACCGAAATGTGGAAAATATAATAGTAACGTAGACGTGTTTGTTTTTAGACTCGGACTCCAGAGGGTTAATATTTTGGAACTATTTTTGAATATCATAAAAGAATCTAATCCTGATCATGCCCTTCCAGCTCTAAGTTTATTTAATACCAGGTGATTCATGTGGGATTTGGTTTATAATGTAAAATAAAACACAAATTTTAAGGTGGACTTGAACATTTTATTATCGTTTAAAAGAACAATTTATAGCGTACGCTGTTTGAAAATTACATCATGTAAATGTTGACCATGACGATATCTACGGTTGTCCATTCAAGGGTCCAATTTCAGGCGGTTCGTTCGAGCATAGCATCTGGTATTTCGCTCATAACACAAGTAAAGTTGGGTTCCAAACTGTTAATCTTAGCTGGCTCATTCTTCAGGCTTAGAGCAAATAGTGTAAAGGTGAGATATCGGCACGCTATATTAATTTCCCCAATTCAAAACTTTATTTGTTAAATTAATTAACATTTATAAAGTTAAAAGTATTATCAAAAATATTTTCAAATGTATTGGTATTCAAGAAGCCACAGCAAAGTCAAAATTTTCTTAAAGGCTTCAAATTAAATGGGAATCTGTGTTCTTCGCAGAACTTCCACACTTCAAATTAAAAATCCTAGGACCAGCAAGTCACTTGAAGGCTGCATGTCAAAGTCTGTGAAAAAAAGAAAGATATTCAATGAAACCAATTTATTAATCTATTTTATATTTTGGTCACTAAAGTTATAATTGAAATACAAGACTAGTGGCCAGAAGTGCGATTCTGTAACTGTTGTTACCGAAATCGTATCATTGAAATAATATAAACGATATTTTATCGAATTTGCTATTCAGTAATGCCTGCTGACTTGACTACCAAATACCTGCCGCGACCTCGCCGACACACCTCCATCCGATAGTGCAAATTTTTGATGACGTTTAGGCATAATTGAGATTCTATGCCGTTAACGTGCCAAACTATCTCATCAGCTAGCTCTGGAGCTGTTGCTAACTTATCGATGTATACCTTATCTTCCAAATAAACCCAAAGAAAGAGGTCATATCACATGATCTTGGCGGCCAATTTACATCGCTGCCACGTGTGATATTATTATTATTATTATTATTATTATTATTATTATTATTATTATTATTATTATTATTATTATTATTATTATTATTATTATTATTATTATTATTATTATTATTATTATTATTATTATTATTATTATTATTATTATTATTATTATTATTATTATTATTATTATTATTATTATTATTATTATTATTATTATTATTATTATTATTATTATTATTATTATTATTGGTTGCGATATGGTCCTCATCGGTCACTTGCACCGCGACCAGTGTTGATCTAATTTGCGTCCCCTTGCTCCAGTACGGGTTAAGTATGTCAAGAAAACGGAGAAACTCCTTCATTGGGAGTGATATAAAATCACATTCACTTAAAATATGAGCTTGTAGTAGGCTATATCTCCTGGGTCCCAGTGCTCCACAGTGGGTGATTAAGTATTCCATTGACTCCTCTGCATCACTGCAGAATCCGCAAATGCTGGTGTTGGAAATGCCCATCCTGTGCAGGTGCTTAAGGCAGATATAATGATCTGTAAGTGCACCTGTCAATGTTCTGAGCTTTTCCTGTCCAGTTTTAGAGCACACTCGGCCCTCTTTGCATCAAAGTTTAAATATATCTTAAAATGTTCAAGACCAGCCGTCTCGTTCCAATGTTGCTCAACGATGGACTGCGTCCATATCTTCATCTCTTCATTAAGGAGACCCTTATTGAAACTAAATGCTGAAGCGGGGCCGATAAAAGTCTCCTCTGCTCCTTTTTTTTGGCGTAGATGTCAGCCATCTCATTGAAATTTCTTGGAATGTTCAAAACCAGCTGTCTCGTTCCAATGTTGGACTCCGCCCACTTTTTTATCTCCTCATTAAGGAGACCCTTATTGAAGCCAAATGTTGGAGTGGGTTCAATAAAACTCCCCTCTGAGTCCCACGTGAGATAACACGGCCATTGTACTTGTCGCGCAAAAGAGCAATTGTTTCGTTAGCTGTGTAGCAATTGGCACCATCCTGTTGAAACCATATATCTTTCACATCCATATTTTCCAATTCGGGGCATAAAAAGTTCGTTATCATCTCACGATAGCGAACACCATTCACAGTAACTGCCTGACCGGCCTCGTTTTGGCCAAAATACAGCCCTATGATGCCGTCAGCCTATACACCGTATCAAATAGTCACTCTTTGTGAGTGCATTGGTTTTTCGGCAATCACTCCCCAATTATCATTTGTCCAAATCCGACAATTCTCTTTAATGACGAACCCACTGAGGTGGAAATGTTCCTCATCACTGAAGACGCCTTCAACATACTGAGATGCCTGGAATGGTCAACAGGCGTTATGTGTTGCGTCAGTTGCACCTTGGAAGCGTGTAAATGCAAGTCTTAATTCACAATGTCCATCAACGATGACCGTGAGAGGTGCAAGAGGTGGACTGCACTTCAGCTACTCTATCGCGAACAGCAGCAATATTTTCTGCAGAATGAGCTGTATGAGCAAGCACTGGTGTTTTCACATGTCCTACAGACCCGCTTTGCTTAAATTTTTCTACGATTTTTCGATTGCACGCCCTCTTGGACGATTAAATTTTTTTTTTGCATTTTTTATTTATTGAATCTTCAAAATGAACTAACAATAAGTATTCAAATCTAAATACTAAAATATCGGGAATTGATAACAGAAAAATTTGTCACTTTGATGTGACGTAGTAAAATCATGATTAGTTACTACTTTATTAGTTTTGTGTTTATAATGAATGTATTCTGTCCTCTGTTACACCAGCCCTTGTTCCCAGTTACCATGTTATAGGTTTTCACATGTACATGGTCTGATTAAAAAAAAAATAACCGTTATTTTCAAATTTCGTGAGTTACGTATGTTCGATTTTCACATTTTTTTTTTTTTCTGTTATGTTGGTACACATGTCTGTTATATAAGTATGTTGGCAATATCAGTCATTTCGGATTGTTGGTTTGTTTTTGACAGATAAAAAGGTAAGTCGTGTTTTGATGTACTCTTTGATTTGTTTTTAGCAAATTTTGAGCAAAAACAACGTCGCATGGACATCGCTCAGGAGCTGTTGAACATCGTCAACGACGATCCAGATTTCCTCAAAAAGTCATAACTGGTGACGAATCATGGGTGTATGGCTATGACATTGAAACCAAAGTACAATCATGCCAATGGAAGCGTCCAGACGGGGCAAGCCCGAAAAAAGCACGCCAAGTTCGGTCAAATGTGAAGGTTTTGCTCATTGGTTTCTTTGACTGCAATGGCGTGGTGCATCGTGAATTCTTGCCACAAGGTCATACGGTCAATAAGGAATACTACCTTGAAGTTATGCGCCGTTTGCACGAAGCAATTCGTCAGAAAAGCACAGAATTGTGGAAAAAACAATCATGGATTTTGTATCATGATGCTTGTTCACTACTCTTTCGCCAAAAGCAAAACCGTGATCCTCTATACCACTGTATTCATCGGACTTGGTCCCCGCAAACTTTCTTCTTCTCCCAAAACCAATGAAATGAAAGTGTTTTGCTACGATTAAGGAGATAGAAGAAAAATTGAAACAGAAGCTGTTGGCGATACCAAAAAGCGCGTTTCAGAAGAGTTTCTAAAAAAACGTTGGCATAAGTGTATTATATCTGTGGGGGCTTACTTTAAAAGGGACAAGATAGTTATTGACGAATAAATAAATACTTTTTGAAAAAATCTCTTCATACTTATGTCATATATTTAATACGATTTTTACCGTTGCTAATTTTGCGAATTATGGGAAACTAGCCCATGTAGTACCAATAGCTAAGACTAACGATTTTTCAGCAAACAATCTCCGCCCAATTAGTATTTTGCCTGCAATATCATAGATTGTTGAAAATCTGATTAAATCGCAGATCCTTGCTTACTGTAATAACGCCTCCCTATTTCATTCCAGCCAGTATGCCTTTCGACGAAATTACAATACTTCCTCCTTGCTTGCTTCACTAACAGACTCAATTAGAGATCGGCTAAACAGGCATGACAGCTCTATTTTGGTATCACTTGATCTTTCAAAAGCCTTTGATCGCGTTAATCATTGTATCCTAGTTAAAAAACTTAGGGATAATTTCAATTCCTCAAGATCGGCTTGTAAGCCAATTTACTCCTATTTGAGTGGTAGATCGCAGTTTGTTTCTATTAATGGAATGAACTCTAGTGTTGGGCTTGTTACTTCTGGTGTACCGCAAGGTTCTGTTTTGGGTCCTATATTTTTCATGGTATATCTGAGTGATTGCATTTCTTTATGAACAACAATATTTGTCAATCATTTGTTTTTGCGGATGATATTTATCTGATTTACAGTACTTGTGGTAGGGAAATGGTATGCAGACGCGTCTAAATAATCATATAAATTCGATTTTGAGTTGGATGGATTTAAATTGTCTTAGTATTAATTTCAGCAAGACTAAGGCAATTCATTTCCATTTAACTAGTCAGGAACCATTGCGGCCAATTATTTGTTTGAATGGTATACCCATTGAGTACGTCGATTCCCTAAAATGTCTAGGTGTTGTTGTTAACTCACGACTAAGTTTTAATCTTCATATTAATTTGCTTTCCAGAAAAATTTGTTTCACACTGAGAATACTGTATTCCTTGCCAGCATACACACCGAACTCTGTTAGACACCATTTGGCGAATGCTTTGCTCATGTCGCAACTCAACTACTGTTTGGAAATTGTTTCTGGCACATCGTTAGGTAACATAGATCGCCTAAGGGGAATTATGCGGAAAATTATCCGATATGTATTTGCATTGAGAGTGCGTGATCATGATCGGGTTACTGAGTGCACAACTGATTTTTTTTTATATTGTAATTTTTATTTATTTATTTATTTATCCAATATCAATACAAAGAAAGCCTGCAAGGCCAATTATACATGCATTGTAAGCAGAATATCTATGTTAAACATCATTCATATAATTTATTAAAGCAAAGATATATACATATGTATATACAAACATATAAGTATATACATATATACATACACATACATATATATATATATATATATATATATATATATATATATATATATATATATATATATATATATATATATATATATATATATATATATATATATATATATATATATATATATATATATATATATATATATATATATATATATATATATATATATATATATATATATACATATATATACATATACAATACATACATATATACATATTCCTATTAGTTAAATTAAACTAGAAAAGATAGGAGGCTCCCCAGCCAAAACAAATATTGCAAAAGTAAACAAAAATCAAACATTGAAAATTTCAATCTTTGTTGGATCCTATAGAACATGGATTGAGTCATAAGAATTCCTTAACCATCATAAGTCCACTCAATAATACTAGCTGCTATTAAAATATTCTAAGATCTTTTTTTTATAAGTGTAATTTGAATAAGAAAAAACTTTAAGAGAACTCGGTAGATGGCTCCATATACGATGAACTCTAATAACAAACGACCGCTCAAAGACGGACAGGTGCACTAGCGGAACATCAATTTGAGTATTACGTGTAGAACTAGTAAATGAAAATTCATTTACCAAGGATAAGGGTCGCCTTATTTTCATCAACTTATAAAAACTATATAAAATTCGAACTTTAATAAAATTATCAAAACTACATCTTAAGAAGAGTGGAACAAGCTCCGAGATACGGTCGTGTTCAACTGTTCTAATACAATAAATATATCGAACGATCTTTCTAATAATGCCTTCAATCATATTTAAATTATAAGACCATGTTGCCGAGTAAATCTCAAGACAATAATTAATTCTAGATAATAAAAGAGATTGAGCTAACCGACTTCTGACATGTTTAGGCGTATAAGATTTAAGCCGATAAAGTCTTCTTAGACTAAGACAGGTATTATGCGCAAGAAAATTTATATGTTCAGTGAAATTAAGTTTGGCGTCCAAAATAACACCAAGACATTTTAGGGAATCGCGGTATGATTAATAAATATTCTAGGCACTATATTATTCCGATTTGATGAATAAAAACAGATTGCTTTAGTTTTATCAGGGTTGATATCCAGAGAATTTGTACGCATCAGAGTTGAAATTGAATTAAGGTGATCATTTACGCTAAGAACAAAACTATCAATAAGCTTAGAATCAGTTGAAAATAATAAGAATATGTCATCAGCAAATACATAGGGTCTACAAATTCTGTTATTCATAAGCGCTATACAGTCATTTAAATACATAAGAAATAAAACAGGACCAAGCACAGACCCCTGAGGAACGCCCGAAGTGACAGCAGCAACACTAGAGTTTGAGCCATTAAAAGAAACATACTGAAAACGACAAATGAGATAGGAGTAAACCAGCTTACATGCTGTCTTAGAAAAATTGAAGTATTCATGTAGTTTTCTTACAAGGAGATTGTGGGTTACGCGGTCAAACGCTTTAGAAAGATCTAACGCCACCATGGTACAAACTTCATGTTTATCCAACTTTTTCCTGACCGATTCTGTTAATGACAGTAACAAAGATGAAGTATTAAGATGTCTTTGAAAAGCATACTGAGATGGATTTATTAACGAATATTGCTCTAAGTGAGATAGAATCTGAACTTTCATAATGTTTTCAATTATTTTCGATAATGAAGGTAATATTGTTATTGGCCTTAAGTTATCACAATCAAAATTATTATTTTTAGGGATTGGTACAACTCGGCCTAGTTTCCATGCATCTGGAAAAACAGACACTGTAAGGATTGTATTAATCATGTGTAGAATAGGTGAGGAAATAAGTGGAAAAATCATTTTTATGATTATTTGCGTTTGCGTTTATTACTGCTTTTTTATAAGGCAATTAAATGTGGCCAACCATATTGTCTGACTAGTGAATTTTCATTTCTTCAATCAATTCAAAATGTTCTTCTTGAAATGCCACGTATTTATATGTTGACCTTTGAGCATTCTTTCAAAGTAAGAATCTGTCGAATTTGGAATAGATTGCCAACTCATTTGAGGAATTTTTCCAACTCTGTTTCAACTTTAAAAAAAAAATGTTTTGCTGTACTTCTAATGTTTGAAATAATTAACTTACACATATTATTACTTTATTAATTTCTGGTTATAGAACTTGCATACGCGTATGTATAACTTTGACTCATAGTAAAATTTGTGTGGCTGGGGCGCCAAATAAAAAGAAAATTTTTTATGTATATATATATATATAATATATAAATTTTAATGTTTTTATTAAATAATTAATTTTTGGTATGGATTTCTTTTATTTTTATTAAACATAGAACTGTTAAACTAGTCAATACATTATTTTAAATTGGCCAAGAAGGCTTTATGTATTGAAATAAACTGGAATAAATAAATAAATAAATAAAATTTGAAAATAACGGTTATTTTTTATCAGTCCTCGTAGATCTAAGTGGGATTGGCCAGTGGCAATCAGTGTTTTTATAGACTTATAAAACTCAAAGCTGGCAACATTTTTTTAACTAGCGATGATTTTAGATGGTTTATGTTTATTTCGGTTTGGCATTTCAACATGAATAAACCGACGCCTGAACTACGACGCCTCCAAATTGTGTGAATAGGCCCACGTTGATCTCGATTTCCATAACCGAATTTTGTTCAGCGATAAAGTTGACTTTTCTTCGAATGCCGTTTTTGGAGTAATGATAATCCTCAAATGTATGTTAAGACATACTGTGAGCGTCAAAATAAAATGTACACAAATATTTCTTAAAATATTGTTTTTATTTCAGTCTTTTTATTTATGATAAAATTTTACATTTGGGTATTTTTAAATTAGTATTCAAGTCTCTATCTTATTCTAAACAAAACAGCAAAAAATATTTACAACAACAAAAGTTTTACAACGAAAATAAAAAATAATTCATTATTAACGCGTCGAAAAGAAGTGTACAAACTATTTTAATATGAATATAAAATCAATTTAGTAATTTGTTGATTTTCCTTTTGCCTTAATAACGGCATTTAGTCTTCTGAGCATCGATTCTACTATTTTTTTGTTATATCAGATGAAATTTTCTGCCATTCCTCCATTATAACGAATTTCAGCATATCCTTATTGCTAATTATACTTCTCCGGATTTTGCGGTTCAAATGTTCCCACAAATGTTCAATTGGATTTAAGTCCAGTGATTGAAGAGGATACAGGAGCCGTTCTTTTACTATATCGCTCCTTTATTGCAACATAGTCATATCTCAAAAAAGCTCGTTTCGAGAAAAACGCATTTAAAGTTTTTGGTTTCCATGCAAGTCTTAGCAAAATTTTTTAGAAAATATCTCTTAAAGAAAACAGTTTAAAAGCAATTCCAATAAATTTTTGCCACAATATAAATGATAGTACTGTTAATAATTCTGCATTGTTAACTCGAAAAGCTCATTTTTTTGAGATATGACTATATTGCAATAAAGGAGCGATATGATATAAATGTCTGGCGTTTTTCCAACCAAAATTTCTCCACACTGGGTGGCACTTTGTTTTGCAAAATGTTCAGGTAGTCCATCTTATTCATTACATTTTCAAAATAAAAACCAAATTTCCAACTTCGCTTGCCGCCATACATCCCCACACCATCACCCTACCCTCTCCATGCTTAACCGTGGTTATTAAATTTTTGATCAGCACATTGTTTAGTTTTTGTTCGCCATACTTTAACTGGTTTTTTCTGGGCAAATACCTGAAATTTACCTGCTAAACTAAAGAGCACATTATTCTATAAAGAAACATACAGTATTGGGCAAAACCTAATAAACGCTACTTGAATTTAGCTTGTAGTCAAAATTATATTTAAATGAACATATTTCAATTCAATGCTTTAATGCAGTTTTATTAGTAAATGTGTCATACAAAAATACCAAAAAAAATTTTTGTAATTATCTCTCACCTAACGATTCTTTTAGTACAACAACAAAAAATACTCAAAAAATCATTGGGCAAAACCTAAGAAACTTTTAATATTTGGTGTAATAACCCTTATTTTTTATTTCTGCGGCGCACCGACGCGGCATAGATTTGATTAAATTATCAATTATTTTTGGATCTATGCGTATCCATTCATTCTCCAGACACGAAAATAAATCGTCTCTCTAGGAAAATCGTTTCGATCCAACATTCCTCTTCAATATGGAAAATAAATTTTCGATTGGGTTCAAATAAGACGATTGAGCCGGCCAATCAAGCACTTGAAACCCTTTCGATTGTATCCAGTCCTTCACCAACTTCGATGAGTGTTTCGGATCGTTATCATGTTGAAACACCCATCGAAGTGGCATATTCCACTCGGCATATGGCAACATCTTATTTTCGAAAATGTCCATTTTGTAACAAATTCTGTGGAAAGGCCCTAGACCATGACCTGAAAAACACATCTACGCCATCACACTGCCTCTCCCATACTTGACAGTTTTTTTTTACAATATCGGGGTTTAAGCCTTTCACCTGTATTGCGCCTCACACGAAATACGCCATGGGAGTTGAACAAATTTAATTAATATAATGGTATGTATTTTTAAGCTATGCAAGTCATCTGATTTTTTTAGGCTCGAATTTGCAAAAAAAAATATTTTGGTTGCTTACGAGAGCAAATTTAATTTGTTCAACTGCGATGGCGTATGTCGAGTGAGGCGCAATACAGGTGAAAGGCTTAAACCCCGATATTGTAAAAACCACTATCAAGCATTGGGGTGGCAGTGTGATGGTATGGAAGTGTTTTTCAGGTCATGGTCTAGGGCCGTTCCACAGAATTTCTACCGAAATGGACAGATTTGTGTATAGGGACACTTTAGAAAATAAGACGTTGCCATATGCCGAGTGGAATATGCCACTTCGATGGGTGTTTCAACATGATAACGATCCGAAATACTCATCGAAGTTGGTGAAGAACTGGATACAATCGAAAGGGATTCAAGTGCTTGATTGGCCGGCTCAATCGCCCGATTTGAACCCAATCGAAAATTTATTTTCCATATTGAAGAGGAATGTTGGATCGAAACGATTTTCCTAGAGAGACGATTTATTTTCGTGTCTGGAGAATGAATGGATACGCATAGATCCAAAAATAATTGATAATTTAATCAAATCTATGCCGCGTCGGTGCGCCGCAGAAATAAAAAATAAGGGTTATTACACCAAATATTAAAAGTTTCTTAGGTTTTGCCCAGTGATTTTTTGAGTATTTTTTGTTGTTGTACTAAAAGAATCGTTAGGTGAGAGATAATTACAAAAATTTTTTTTGGTATTTTTGTATGACACATTTACTAATAAAACTGCATTAAAGCATTGAATTGAAATATGTTCATTTAAATATAATTTTGACTACAAGCTAAATTCAAGTAGCGTTTATTAGGTTTTGCCCAATACTGTATTTATGTTGATACTTTTTAACGTATTCTAGGCGTATTTTTTATTTGTCTGACGTAATAAGTGGTTTCTTTCGCGGGAATCCACCATGTAAACCGTTTTCCGGTAATGCTTGTTGTATTGTACTGGCACTTAAGATAGTTCTTGACGTTGCCGAAATATCCTCTTATATTTTAAAGCCACTTTACTTTTTGCATCACGCACTATAGATCTTATGTCAGCTTCTTTCAAAAGTTTTAGTCAGCCCGGCCCTGTACGACTTTCTGTTTGCCATATTTTTCGTATTTATCAACAATTTTTTTTTTTGCATTATAAACACAATTATAATAGCGCCAATTTCTGTTAAAGTTTATTCTACATTCCGAAGTTTTATTACTAACTGTCTTATATCACTAGAAATTTTTTCACCCATTCCAAAGCATATAAAAATTTACTTCACACGAGGAGTTTTTACTCTGCCAATCACAATTAACTAAGATAAAACAATACAAAGTTTTTCAGTAGAATGCTTAAATAACACAACAATTTAAATGCTGCAATAGAGTTTTTTTTTTAGTTTTTAGTGTTGTTATTGTTAAAGTTAAACCTTCACGAACACTACTCCCTCTTTGCTACCTTATCATAACCTATTTTCCTAGTTCCAGTACAATGCTCTGTATATGTAGGGGTACTGGTCCAAGATAAAAAAAAAAATAACTAAATATAACGGTAATCTTTTGCAGTAACACACTGCTGGGATGATGGACAGGCAGCATGTACAGTTTATTTTGACGCGTAAAATTTTCGAAATTGTTTTTGCTCTATAATTTATATAATTGTAAGAAATTTCTGAATTGTTTTTCATAACAGAATTGTATACTAATACCATATCATAAAAGACTAAAAAAGTCCTATATATTGTAGAAAAAGTTTTTGTACACTTTATTTTGGCGCTCACAGTAATTGGTGTGTTTTATGGACTGGTGGTATCACCAGTGTACGCTGGTAAGAACTGACTTTTCATTCATCACCCCCCGGGGAACAGGTTTTGCCTTGGCGTATTCCTAACTTAGGCGCTCTGTTTTTCGGGGAAAAGAGGGGAAGGGGTCCCTCGTTTGGTGCGGCAAACAAAACTCTAGGAAGCCACATGACTTATGTTGTGTTGGCTTCCGAAACCCTTACCAAGGGTATAAATTGGCAGAACGGGGATCAGCATGGCTCCCGGGAAGTTCTGCTTGCGGTTCGACCCGGGTTGATCATGGTTGAGGTGCCTACCTTGGCTGAAACGTTCTGGCTGTGGTTGAAACCTAAAACGCAGGAAGGGAGTGTTAGTATCCTTGATAATTGTTTGGTGATGGCTTTTTTCGAGGGCTAACAATCTCCCGAGGATCTCTTGCCTATACAACAGATACGTGTACTGTAAGGAACCAGTGGTGATGATTGACGGGTGAGTTGGTTTAAGGGCTGATGCTCTTAATGGGCTTCTGCCTACCAACTCATTAAGCTTTGTCCTCCATTGATTGCTGGGAAATTGCATACATGAGGGATTAGAAAGCCCGTACTCCTCAACAAGAAGTTGTTCATATGACCGCAATCATATGACAAGAATTGCTACCTGTGTGAGCCTAGCAAGCCACACGGGAGCGGTGGTGAATCGTGAAAAATTCACTCCGTGGAATTGCTCCACCATCAGGTTAGGCCGTCAAGGCAGGTACTGCTGTAAATCATTTTCACAGTTTTCATTCATCAATTGAACAGACCTGATGTATAAATTGAACAAACCTGATGTACAGCAGCTGTGATTGCGACAATACAGCGCAACATATCACACAGCTCGTGCCACAATTGATATATTGAAAGAAATGCTTGGTAGCGGCATAGCTTCACGTTTCGGACCCGTGAATTGGCGTCCTTGATCATGTGATTTTTTTGACGCTAGACTATTGTCGCTAGTCTACGCCAACAAGCTCAAAACGATTGACTATTTGGTAGTTAACATTCGCTGCCGCGTTACTGCCGTTCTATGGCCACAAGTGTTGAAAAACTCTAACGAAAATTGGTCCTTAAGATTAGCCTACGTCCAAGCCAGCCATGGTGGTCATATGCCAGAAGATTATCTTTCGAATAAAGCAAATTTCATGTCAACTTTGTTGGTACATAAAATAAAAACTCTAAACGACTTATAACTTAAAGTTCTCTCCCTTCTGAATCCTTCTTAAAAATATTTGTTTTTTATCACATTACCAAATGCTGTGAGTAATAATTTTGATGGAAAAAGACCGGGAAAACTAATAAACTTTTTGGATGGGGAACAGCACCCACTAGGACTAGAACACGGGATCTTGATACGTTATAAACGGAAGCAAACAAGCTTTTGAACTATTCTTTGTTTATATTCAAGCCATTATTGATCAAGTGCAGAATTTATTTTCAAATTTTCACTAGTCGCAGGATGTCCATAGATATAGACTTTGTTGTACTTCAAAAAATTTTATAATATATTTAAGAAAAATAATTATCAAAGAAATTTTTTTTGAGTTTGGTGATATGTTAAACTTAAATCAACCGACCGACGGCTTTTTGCAAATTTTTCACTTTTTTCCTGTAGCAGCACATGCTTAACACAAAAGAACATGCTTAACCATGTTCCAGAACAACCAAGACGATGTACTATAAACTGAGTACATAAACTGCTTAGAGCCGTGAGTTAACTGCCGAACGAATGCATTCAAAGCCAATTTTGTGCAAAAAGAAAGAAAAAAGCAAAACAACAAAAAATTCTATTTAAAATTTCTTCATTTGTGCACAGACAAACACACAAGTACTTTACTCGTATATGAGTGGCAAAAAGTGTGCACAAAGTAAATATACTACTAGTCAGTGTTTAGATACAATTCTAGTAAGTATAAACATGCATGCACACATATACATATATATAAGCTTAGAAATATATATACATATGTATATATGTAGGTATGCGTGCACACATAAAAAAGCACTTGTAAGAATAAATATACATATGTAAGTTTGTTTGTTTGTATATGTGTATCCTACGGTTAGAAACTTCTGCTAAAAATGTTCTTGTTTCGATATATAATATTTTATATATACAAACATTTGTATGTGTTTGTAGGCATGTATGTGTATACATGCTTGTAACTCATTCATTTGTGTGTGTGTGTGTGTGTGTGTATGTGTATTCTTACTTATGCAGTTTGAAAAAACACGAAGAAACTGCACAAGAAAGTCAGTCAGTCTTCTAAGGAGCCAGCCAGGACATATAAGAGCCTTTTTATTATTTTTTTCTTTTTCTTTTGCTTTTTCTTTGCATGAAATAAATAAAATTTCGCTTGCTGCTTACTGTAGTTTGCACCAAATAGTCATTATGTTTGTAATAATTATGATAACGATGATTTGTCTTAATTATAATTATGACTGGAAGAAGATAATGATGTTAATGGTGGTGCTGTGTTGGTTGGTGGTGGCGTTAGTGAAACTAAAACGTTTCTTCTTGCTAAAACAAAAGACCATATTATAATATTTATACTTTAGACGCAAAAGAAACTAAATTAGTTTGTTGACAACTTTCGCAGAAGTATCTGAAAATTGCAATATGTCTAATATTCGCAATAGCGCTGAAGATCAAAACGATTTACGCGTATGAAATGAAACTTATTGGCAATTGAAATCTTTCAAGCCCAACACTTTTTAACTCACGAATATAAAAATTAAAAAAAAAATGCATAATGTTTAAAATTATCTTATAATTCTTTATTGTTATTTTTTTTTTTTTTTGTACCAAACAAAATCAATTAAAATATTTGTTTAGATTCAAAGTATATTGTGTTTATAAGCCAACGTTTATGCATATAAGTGTGTGTGTGTGTGTGTGTGTGACTGTGTGAGTTGCTCTTCAGCAACATGTTATATTGTTGCTTGCATTACTGTCGTTTTACGAACATATTTACGCGCCAAAAATATATTTTTTTTTGCCAAACGAGATACGAAATAAACAATCGAAACCAATAGTTTACATTTATGGCAAGGAATGGCCAGCAAATCCATTCATTCATAAATACCTGCTTGTGTAACAAATCTTACCTTAAAAAAGCAAAAAAAAAAATATAATAATAATAAAATATAACGAAATATTTACATATGAGTAAAGAAATCCAAAAAAATATATATGAGGTAAAATGTGTACTAAAATAAATAAATACATGATCTTCCTTTATTACTGAAATCTTGTTACATAATACATACATACATCCACATGTAAACATGCAAGTGTATAATCCGCTTATTACTTATGATTCAGTCGTGTCAGTGTTACCGTGTCTACTCGTCTGCTGATAACTCAAATGAACCAAGGTGCTTATGTCCATTTAGATGCCCATTGCGCTTTATTTTTGAGTGATCAATTTCTGGTTCACACTGAATATATATATATATATATATATATATATATATATATATATATATATATATATATATATATATATATATATATATATATATATATATATATATATATATATATATATATATATATATATATATATATATATATATATATATATATATATATATATATATATATATATATATATATATATATATATATAGCAGAACAAATTATATTAATATCTTATTTCATTTTATTAACGTAGTTTCCGAACCCTGATAATAAACTTTCATAAAGACATTATAGTAAACTTTAATACATATATATATACATAAGAACATATATACAATGGACTATTACATATCGATGAATTTGAGTATAAACATCTCTGTTAAATATCACTCTCATTGTATTTTATCATAATCATTAATATTAAATATTGCTCTTTGTCATTTATGTTGCATAGAGAGAATGTAACAGACCAGAAACAGAACAGTTTAACTCTCATTCCAATATCTCTGTTAAATATCACTTTTTATCTTTATTAATATGTATTGAACATTACTCTCTGTGATTTACATTATTATTTTCAAAACTCCAAGTAAGCTCCTGTTTGTAATAATTTTTTTCATTCTATGGATTTCATTTTTTTCAAGCCAACGTACTAGGTAATTAGCAAAGTAAGCCACAAGAAGACCATAATTGGACTATTGAGGCTACTCGCAATACAACCCCAATTCTTGCAAATCATTTGAGAAAGGTCACTGGCGTATCGCCTTGCCCGATCCTTTTGGCCTGCAAAAATTGGACCATATATATATATATATATATATATATATATATATATATATATATATATATATATATATATATATATATATATATATATATATATATATATATATATATATATATATATATATATATATATATATATATATATATATATATATATATATATATATATATATATATATATATATATATATATATATATATATATATATATATATATATATATATATATATATATATATATATATATATATATATATATATATATATATATATATATATATATATATATATATATATATATATACAATTTAAAGTTCTATCTAGCTTAAAAAAACACCCTATACAAGTCACTATTACCCAACGACCCATCTTCATACGAACAAACATCAGCTGTGTGAATCACAGAATAATCCTCAATTTCGCCATAATTACTAACACCATATTTTGATAACCTTCCTATCATATCGTGAACAGCTGGTTGATACTTAGTTCTGTTTTCAATTCTAGGATCAAGTGCACAAAAAAATTACTTGTTTCCATCCAGTAGTTCAGTATATTTTTTCGAAAATTCTACTCTAATAGATTTTTGGTACAGACAAATTTTAAACTTATTGAGAACATCCTGTCCCAGTATTCGGGGGATTGACATCGTTGTGTCCAGCACAATATTTAATTCTATGCTTTGCATTGATTTCTAAATTTAATTTTTGCCTCTGTTGTCCCATAGGTCATCAAATTAGATTTGACTAGTCCGCGGTTTATCGATTTTTTAGGATGACTATTTATATTCGTTGACACAGACGACCTTCTGATGAAATTAGTTGGGCTGCCGGTATTAAAAAGAGAGAGGGACAATTCGTAAACTTCTTGCACTTTATGTTACGGCCGCAGAGACCAGGGAGGTTTCCAACTAGCTAATTTTCTGAGCACAGATCACTCAGTGGGTTCCAACCCTCTCCCTGGGTACGCCGACATAAAAAATATTTGTTTTGTACTACAAAAACCAAACCTGTACTCTAGCCGCTTTGCTTGCCACTTCACCGATCACTTACAGGGGAGAAACTGGTGTTTTTATTTCGCCGTTGCCCACCCAACCTCCATTGCCCATCCAACCCCATTCTCACAAAAGGCAATACTTACATTATTAACAGCCTTAATCGTTTGACAATAAGAATCATTTACGACACTATCTTCATCAGGGTTAACACCGGCAACTTCTTCTCTCTTGCGTATCTTCAACTAGTTTTTTGGAATGGAGCAGTTCCGATGGTCATGACCCAACTGCCAACAACGAAAGCAGCTTCCAATGTTGAAATTTCAGAAAATAATAAATAAATAATAAATTTCGAAGTTATCGATAATGCAAACGAGGTGTTAATTATCGAGGAAGATCTTTAACGATTTATAGTAAGTTTCTCGAAAGCAGTTGAAAGCATCAATAACGTTATAAAATGATTTGTAAGCAACAAGGATGCTCAAGATCTCGATATACTAGAACAAATGGGCCAGTTGCTAAAGCCATGCGATAATCTCACTAAAGAATCTTTAGGTCAGAATTAATGTCAGATGAAAATTATCAAGAGTTATTATTACACAAAAGAAAAGAAACAAACAAAAAACAACATTTTGTATATAAAAAAGTTGTGTATTACATTTAAAATTTTTTACATACGAATACTTTATTTATTCCTTTTTTCGACTAAAAAAAGTCGCTGAGAAGGGTTTAAAGTTCAAAATAGTTAATGCACCTTGGGACACTTTGGTTAACTTTTTTAAGATTTTAATGTATTAAAGTCGGGGATTTTTAAGTGCATATTTTTCGAATATCGAATAAACCGGGGGTTTTTATACCGTTAACCGAGAATTTATATTTTTATATCTATTTCAATTCCAAATAGGCTCATAACTAACTTATGAGAGTGAAAAAGATTTACACCAGCACCTTTCTTTACAGCCTTATTTGATAATGGACCAATTACACGTTTTGAATTATTCACGATTCACCAGCGCTCCAGGGTGGCTTACCAGGTACGCACATGTCGCAATTCTGACTGTAGCCATAAACGAATAGGCAACAGCGTATTCAGGAGCTTGAGCTTTGTAGTCCCATTTTTTATATATTTATTTACTTGAGCCTATGGACAAATTCCTTACAGACTACTTTAATATTTGAATACAGAAGATGATATTTTATAAAATGTACTTTACTGTTTTAAAAATGATATAAAATTGCGTTTAGTGCTAAGAGAAAAATCAATAAAGTAATACACTTCATCCTATATTGGATCAACTGGATCCAATATAGGACGATTAGTTTGGCATGTCCTAACATAAAGTGGATGAAAATAACGTAACGAGCGTTGAGGTACATTTAAAGTTACGTTACTTAATAAAAACTCAGATTGAATGTTACGATTTAAAAGATTTACTATAAAAGATACATTAAGAATAGTTCTTCGGCTTATTAAAGTTGGTAATTTAATTTCAGCTAGTCTTGTTGAATATGATGGTAGTGGCAAGTAACCTCTGTAAACGTTTGTTAAGGCTATGCACACACGGTTGTCAGCTGTTACAATATTGTAAGATCTGGCAACATGCTGACAATGTAGTGTAAATTGTGTGTTCAGACGATCGTAAGAAAAGCTTACAATTTCTTGTCAGATTATGGTCTGACAAATAATTCATCTGACAACAACGATTGTCAGTTTACACGGTTGTCGGATTGTTAGATGGAAAAATTGCAAGACATTGCCACTTATGTATATCAACAACCATCTGTTTGACAGTGTTGCCCATTAAACTTTTTTCTGACAATGATGCCATTGTCAGGTGCATTAATTTTATACATCTGACAATTAAATCTGAGCTTACAATACCAGCCAATTATCTGGCAATGCCAACGAAGAGTGTTCTCACGATTGTCAGTTGCCTGACAACATTGTCGTCTTACAATTGATTGACAATGGTTTTTCTGACAACGTTGTAAGTTAAAAATTGGCAGTTCACACGATTGTAATACATTTCCGACAATTTTACTGGCAATATTGTAACCGTGTGTACGTAGCTTTAGGCAGAAAATAAAAAATTGTTTTTGAACAGACTCGATACGATACGAGGATGTTATATATCGGGTCCCAAATAATGCTGCCGTATTCTAAAATTGGTCTAACGGGCGAGATGAAAAGGCTTTATGATCAAAAGATCATTAAAATCCTTTGCCCATCTTTTAATAAAAGCCAGTACACTGCGAGATTTGTTTACAGCAAACGTTATATGTGGAACAAAGTTGAGCTTCGCGTCTAGCAATATTCCTAAATATATTGCAGAGTCTACAGATTGTAAATTACATTTATCGAGAGCATAGGAATAAGCGCATTGATTTACTCTTGAGAATTGCATATATTTACATTTGCTTAAATTCAATTCCATTTAATTAAAATGGGATCATTTATAAAAACTGTTCAGAGCATTTTGTAAATGTTGCTCATCGATAGGATTTTTAATATTTACGAATAGTTTTACATGCAATATATTACAATGTTTAATTGCTTCAGGCAAATCATTAATAAAAAGAAGGAACAGAATCGGACCAATGTGGCTACCCTGCGGGACACCAGATGTAATATTTATTTAAAATAGCGCCGTTAAATTTTCAGATTGAGTTGTACCAAACAGATAAGACTTAATCCAACCCAAGAAATCACAATTGAAACCCATTACAACTAATTTTTTTAGTAATAGCGCATGACTAACTTTGTCAAACGCCTTGCTAAAGTTGGTGTATATAACATCAGTATGCTATCCGCCAGCAAACGCATTATTAACTAACGTTGTTAAGTGTAGAATATTAGTCATAGTAGAAAATCCTTTCCGAAAGCCATGTTGAACTGGTGACAATAACGTAGAGACTTGATGAGTAAGAAAGTCCACATTTTGCAAACAGTTTAGGAATATCGCTTAATTTAGCTTTTATAATTAATTTCCTGGATACTGAATTTGGCATTAAAGCAGAAACACAATTTTTTGAAGAAGATACAACATGAAATGCAGTGGATTCAAAATAATTTAAGAATATAACTAAGTAATGAGGAGATGCACAGATTTTTATCTTTTGAAGACAATCTATCCAGGAAATTAATTATAAAAGAGAAACAGGTACATAGGAAGAAATTTGATTGTTTAATTGATTTGCAAATGAGGGAATTAGGTATACGTTTCAACAATAAATGGTTTGTTAATAAAACAAATTTAGATATTCCTATTGATGTCCAGTGGGTTTTGTCTTTAGGACAAAAACACGCTTTACCAATTAGCAAAGGAGATTTTCCAGTTATGAAAGTTATAGCTGATGGTGAGGATTTAGTTAAAACTATAGAAAATATTGAGGAACAAGAAATGGCTAGATCTCATTTTGTAACTGTTATTGATAGTCACATTAATAAAATGAATTTAGATAATAGAGATAGATTTACACTTAATAAAGTTAAAAGTTGTAAAAAATTTTTAAAACAAAATAAAGATGTACTGGTTTTAAAAGCTGATAAAAATAACACGACTGTGGTTATGAATAGGATGGATTATATTTCTAGAATAAATAATATTCTAAGTGATACTTCCACATACCAAATATTAAATAAAGATCCATCTACTAGATTACAAAGGTTAAATAATAACTTTGTTGATGAGTTATCTAAATTTAATATTGTTTCAGCTTTAGAGAAGAAAAGTTTGATAATAAACATAGCAGTAGCTCCCAGACTATATGGTTTACCGAAAATCCATAAAGTAGATTTTCCTTTGAGACCAATATGCTCATCTGTTAATTCACCATCATATGAACTTTGCAAATATATTACTCACATTCTTAAAAACATAACAGTGAATTCTAAGTATAATGTTAAAAATTCTATTCAATTTAAAGATAGAATTAAAAACATTAGGATTGAGAATAGTGAACAATTAATATCTTTAGATGTTGTCTCACTTTTTCCTAGTGTGCCGGTTGAACTTGCAATTGATGTTATTGAAGATAACTGGAGCAGATTATCAGAATTCACTAATATGAATAAGAACTTATTTTTACGAATTCTTAGATTTTGTTTAATTGATAACAGATATTTTCAATATGATAATAAAATCTTTTCACAAAATAAGGGGCTTCCTATGGGATCTCAAGCTTCCCCTGTTGTAGCAGATATTGTGTTGGAGAATTTATTGGATTCTTGTCTTGAGAAATTGAGAATTAAACCTAAAATCTTAACTAAGTACGTAGATGACTTATTTTGTATTATAAATAAAGATGTTGTTAGTTTGTTATTATCAACTTTGAACTCTTTTTAACCCATTAAATTCACTATTGAAAATGAATTAAACAATAGAATTGCATATTTAGATACATTAGTTATGAGAAAAGGTAATAATTTATTAATAGATTGGTATCAGAAACCAACATCTTCTGGAAGAATAATAAATTATTTCTCAAAACATCCAAAGAAAGTGATAATAAATACAGCTAAAAATCTTATAGACAGAGTATTTAATATAAGCGATATTAGATTTCATAAGAAGAATGAAAATATTTTGAAGAGTATATTATATGATAATAGTTTTCCTAATAGTTTTCCTAAAGAGTTTTGCGTCTCACTCTCATTGGTTAACTGTCTATCTCAACTAACTGCATTAATTTACAATTTTTCTGAGGTATTTCCTTGTTAACCACGCGGCAACTTCCTATGCGAAGGCATAGGTTGCTACAGATAGTCACAGCGCCGCAAAAAATTACTGTTACCGCCATCGTGGGCATAGGGTCTACGTTGCTCCGCCCATGCTCTGCATCCTATACTTTGCAAATTTATTTGCCACTGTATAGTTACAAATACAATACATTTAAAAATGCACGATTGCATATACAGTCTGTCAACAATGAGTTCGCACACTAAAAACAAACATGGTTTGGTTAAATTTTTATACCCTTCACAGAAATGTAAAGGGTATATATAAGTTTGTGACTCCGTTTGTAATTTCTCCAATTTTCATTTGCGACCCTATAAAGTATATATATTCTGAATCAGAATTAATTGGAATGTCGATTAAGCGATGTCCGTCTGATCGCTGTTGAATTGCCGTTTCTGAGAAAACCATAAAACTTTTTTCTTTCACCATTCCTTTACCAGTTTTACATATTTTTGAATTTGAAAAAATACCTCTTACAACGTAATCTTATTTAGCGCGTCAAACGTAATTTATCTGTGAAACATCCCCATACACATACAAAACGTATGAGACCAAACCGGGGTCAACGCTTTGCAATTGGAAAATCCAATTGCGGGAGAGCGTAGGAGAGAAAACTTTAGACTTTCTCAAGACAAATGCTATTCATATTTTGCCACAATCAGTGATCACACTTTAAGTAATTTCATACTAATTTAGTGACTTTATCACTATAATTTTCATTTAGCGATTTTTAAGGCACATTTGCAAGGTAATACAAGATATTTAGATTTTGTGGGAGCAAAATATTACGAAATTCTCTCCGTACATAAAAATATTTGTATATTTTACGTTTACGCTTGTGGGATAAGTATAATCAAAGTATTATTCATGGGTTTGCTATTGAAATTCATTAATATCGGTTCACATATAGCTGAGATATATCCAAAATTCCGATAAAAGTCATTTTTTTGCAAATTTGTTTGAAAATTAAAAAAAAAAAGTTGTTTGTTTTCAAACTTCACACAGTTCTTAAGCATGATGTCGGTCCATATATACTCGAGGTATAGCCTAAGCCGCGATTTTATGAAAATATCGCGTAAACAAACTTAAACAACTTTTTTTTTTTTTGCTTAAAACCAATTCTGGTAACAAAATCAGGTTATATAAATATGAAAAATGAAAATTTCAAAAATCGGTCCATATATACCCAAGATATAGCCTAGACCGATTTTTCCATTAATATTTTTTTTTTTTTGCTGAAAAGCAATTTTCTTCATAAATGAAGGTTACTAAAATACAGAAAACAGAAAATTCCGATATCAGTTCATATATAGGGTGTTTTTTTAAGCCCGATAGAACTTGAAATTGTAAAAAATAACACAAAAAATTAAATTGTAATCAAAATTTTTTTTTATTCGAAAGATCAATACGTGACATTAACATTTGAAAATGATTTCGGGCATATGGGCACCGCGGCTGTTCTTGACGAAGCGCATTCTGGACGTCCAATTTTGGGCCACTTTTTCGAGCACTGCTGGCCGTATGTCACGAACAACACGAACAATGCTGGCCTCCAAGGCGTCAATTGTTGCTGGTTTATCAGCATAAACCAGTGACTTCACGTAGCCCCACAGGAAATAATCGAGAGGTGTCAAATCGCACGACCTTGGAGGCCAATTGACAGGTCCATTTCTCGAAATCAACTTATCGCCAAATTTTGATTTCAGTAAGTCGATGGTTGCGTTCGCCGTATGGCACGTAGCGCCATCCTGTTGAAACCACATCTCCTCCGGATCAATGTCATCCATATTTTCAAACAAAAAATCATTGATCATGGTGCGGTAACGATCTCCATTGACCGTAACGCGAGCTCCGGCCTCATTTTTGAAGAAATAAGGTCCGATGATGCCACCAGCATGAAAACCGCACCAAATAGTGCATTTTTCTGGATGTAATGGAGTCTGTAGGGTCTCTTGTGGATTGGTCTCACTCCATATGCGGCAATTTTGCTTATTAACAAACCCGTTAAGCCAAAAATGCGCCTCATCGCTGAACACAATTTTGCGATAAAACAACGGGTCAGTTGCCAACTGCTCTAGAGCCCAATCGGCGAAAGAACGACGCATACAATGGTCTCGTGGCTTCTATTCCTGCACCAGCTGGATCTTATACGGGTGTAGGCCGAGATCTTTGCGCAAAATTTTCCACGTAGTGGACGGACAGAGCCCCAATTCATGCGACCGACGACGAATCGATAAATTTGGATCTTCTTCCACACTTTCGTTTACAGCAGCGATATTCTCTTCAGTACGCACATTCCTTCGACGTGCTGGTGTTATTGCATCCTCTAGAGAGTATGTGGTACGAAATCTATTCACAGTTCGACGAATGGCTTGTTCAGATGGACGATTATGTACGCCATACAAATGACGAAGTAGTCTATAAGTTGCGAGAATCGACGACTGATTTTCAAAGTAAATTTGGATAATTTCGTAGCGTTGTTCAAGCGTGAGTCTATTCATGATGATTTGTCAGAGTATACTGAAACAAATAAAAAAAATGTTTCATCAAAATTTAACTTTTTGTGTTACTTTTTACAATTTAAAGTTCTATCTAGCTTAAAAAAACACCCTTTATTTGCTGCCATTCTTATGACATTGTGGTTTTAAGTGCTGCCATATTTGTTGGCTGGTGTTTGGCGACCCGTTTTTTCAAAGGCGCACATATATTCTCTATAGGAGTGAAACCGGGGCTTTGGGAGGATGTATTGATGACGTGAATATATATAAGTTATAAATTCAAGTCTATAAACTCTTATAAATTCAAATTTATTCGCAATATGTCCAAATATTGACGCGCGTCCCCTGTTGGATCTATTGAAATAATGTTATCCACTCCCTGACTTGAGATGCAATAATAACAAACGACGTGTCAAAATAAAATAATTTTATGGTTCGAATGATGTTTTGCTGCATTAGAGATGTTAGAAGTTCATGCCACACCCCAGACGGTCCATCGTTATATACAACCTCATCTCTGTTTCATCATAAAATATTACATTTTTTTTTTATCTTGGACCAGTACTCAGGGGATAGCCCCTACATATGCAGTGCATTGTACTGGAACTAGAAAAATGGATTATGACATTGTTTCAATATTCATTTGGCTGTGAAGCGGTCCGAATAGCGAACGTAAAGCGCTTTTTCTTCTTGATGAGTATATTTTATTTTATTATTATGGTCTGAAGCATTATCCCTTCGGAAACAACAACACTAAGCTCTTCCTCCAGCTCCGTTGCTAGTCCTCGTATAGAAATTTTTATGTTTTGATCCAAGTTTCTGAAAATAAATCGATCAGCACGTCCGTTTATCTTATTCTTTCGCTCACCTCCTGGTTTTAATTCTAGCCTATTCTCTTTTTTAGCTCGATTGACATTGTAAATTGTCCTTCATGAAACTGGAAACATGTCCGACAACTCGTGCGTCCTTTTTCTTAGTTGGCGATTAAAATAAATCAACTGAATGATGCTATACCACAATCTTTTTCCTGGGGTATTTAAAACTTCAAATGGAGTAACTTTATGATTTATATAGAATATTGGTATATAAAGTTGAATGTTTGAGAATATCTTTCAAATGATTCCAAGTCTACTGATGATTAGGATAGCTCCTACGAAATGTTGGCTTATAGACAGGAAACATAGAAAACAATCATTTTTTAATTGGTATCAATATTAGAAGCGAATAAAGTGAATAAACTCAATTGTTTGCATATTAAAGTTTTTTTCACACGATCTCTTTAAATTCATATGAATTTATCAAATACATTTATAAAAACTCTCTCAGCAATAAAAAATATCTTGAATTTACTAGTAATTTTAACTAAGCTATTTCTGTGTTGAAAATGCAAACTCATTATTGACAGACTGTATATTTTATCTTGAGTGCCACAAAGTAGTCATCTTGAATCATTTCTCTTTACCCATTTCGCCAGAGATCTTCGCAATGTAAACAAATTCTATGAGGTTTGTTTTCAAAATGCTCCTCAGTTTTAATCAATTTACGATCACAGCCTTTCTTTACCAAGATTTTCGTTCATATCAGTCTGGGTGCAGTACGAACGTCTAGTGACGATCTTTTGACAGATCTCACGGTAAAATGGTGTTTTAGGTATTTTTATTTTTGGTGTCAGTGATGATTTTTTACGGTTTATTTCAATCTTTCTCAGAGAACTCACTAAATGAAATGATATGAAGTCAAGAATTATTCGGGGGTACCGCAAGGCTCGGACCTATGTACAACTTCACGTCAAGCTTCCAATCCTATCTACTATTTTGATTTCAGCCTCATTTTCCAATTCGTATTCATTCAGCTATTGACGCAATATATCTGAGATCGGTGCCAAGAGGCAAAATATGAATGACTCACTGAGTAATGATATTCTTTTTATCTCCGATTTAGTTCAATTTCAACGCTTCTAAGACCTACTACTGTTCGGTAACACGTAAATGCACGACTATGAATGCTCTTCACTGTACTATTGGTACTCGTATATGTACGGACGATCGATTGCTCTCCATGTTCTTGGATTGAAATTTCTGGGTTTTGCGAACTTCGCTCAACTGAACACTTATCATTTTTCCTGTCTCTAAAAAAGCATTCTCGGTGTATCGGATTTTTCGCAATACCCAACCATAAATAGAATACAACTCTCATATTCAGGCTAAGTGCTCAAAGTCTATTTTGGCGTTACCTGGCCGTGTGCGATAGCGAAAAAGACTATCGGTGACAGTAAGATATCCAAATCGATGATGATGCATCGCTGTAGTATAGGCTGCGTTACTTTGCTCTGACGATATTAGAGATTTTGTTCCCGAAACCCTCATATTTTTACGAAGCAGATGTTCGCCGTGCCTATCATAGATATGTTATTGATTGCCTGTGAATTGCGCTACTCACCACACTCATTTTCCAGTCATATAGTTCGTTTGCAGAACAAGTTGCCTGCAGACGTGTTTTCCTGCAGTTATAGCATTTTAGCGACGAATATTTCTTTTAAAAAGCAAAGCGTTGCTAGTCCACCTAATGTCCAGCGGAATAGTATTCCAAAGACTTATCGTGGTTATAAAAAATTGCCAATTCAAAATGAATTTTATTCCTGCTTCTACCGAACCGACCCAAACTGAGCCATTTATATAGTTCATCAGATTAGTGGGAAGATAATATTTTTTGTAGAAATATCAAACCTCTTACACTCATTAAGATCTGAAACTGAACACCAAAAATGTTCCTTGTAATAGGGCCTCCCACAAACTTTCAGCGAAAGGACATACCTTGTTATGTTATTAAATGTAACATTATCTTTAACTTGGCTTTTGCTTTACATTTTGAGCAAACTTCACAGTCGTAAGTTGCAATTGAAACCAGGTAAATTTTTCTGACACGTGATCTGATTCTAGGTTTGGTTAGGTTATATAGGCTACACTTTGAGAAAACCAGTCCTTGGGCCCTTTCTTAGTTCCGTTGTATTGTTTAAGGAATGTATTTAGGTCATGAGAGCTTCACATCTCCTGGTGGTTCAGATTAAAATCAACCCGAAAACGGGATAAAAGAAACCATTACTGTAGGTTACCCAGATACAACGCTCCTATAGAAGAAATAGCCTTATAATACCTACAACTTCTACGGAAATCATTAAATGAAAGATAAAATCTCCTCGTCTGCATCCCTTGTGACTATTTCCTTTCAAGACCACCACTAAGATACGCAACCTTTGCCAGAGAAGACCACTCAGGAAAACAGTACTCTTATAATCATAAAGCCGTTATGTTAACGTGCATGTTCGAATAGCGAAACCAACAGGTGAGCTGCTATACATCCCTTACATATTACGCTGCATCTGGTTCCAATAGCTTTTAAGCGGCCACTGTCTCCTTGCCGTAAACACACTCCAATCTTTACTAGTTCTTCCACTATAGTATTTTCGTTACTCCACTATGCTTGGATACCCAGATAAGCTTCATCTTTAAACGTTTCGCTATCGCACTAAGATACATTCCGTATTCAAGAACCAAACTGGATGTTGTATAGACAATTGCCAGCGCATTTAACGTAGCCTCACTGTCATTACAGATGCGGATATTCACCCCTTATATCCTGCCTCAACTAGTTAGCTGCTCTCATTACGGCTGTGATTTCAGCCTGTGTCATCACATAGCCTATTATTAGTTATTATTATTATTGTGACTAGTGTTGATCTATTGTGCGTCCCCTTGCTCCCTTAAGTTTAGTATGTCGGGAAAACGAACAAGCTCCATCATTGGGAGTGATATTATGTCACATCCAGTTAATATATGAGCTTGTATATAGTAGCCTATAACTTCTGTGTCCCTCTTCATCACCGCAGGATCTGCAAATGTCTGTGATGGAAATGCCCTTCCAGTGCAGCTCCTTAAGGCAGATATAATGCCCTGTAAGTGCACCTGTCAATGTTCTGGGACTTTTCCTGTCAAGTTTTAGAGCACGTTCGGCCCTCTTTGTATCAAAGCTTCGAAATTTCTTGGAGTGTTCAAGACCAGCTGTCTCGTTTCAATGTTGCTCAACGATGGACTCCGTCCACTTCTTTATTTCCTCATTAAGGAAACCAAAAATTGGAGTGGGTCCAATAAAAGCCCCTGCACCTTTTTTGGCTTCTTTTTTACCGTAGTGCCCCTCATGTCCTGGCATCCAGATCAGAGTAACCTGGTTCTGGCTCGCCAGTTCATTTAGTCTGTTGTCGCATTGCAGTACTAACCTGGACGTAAATACACAACTGCTTAAGGCCTTCAGTACTTATTGGCTACTAGAGAGTATTTTTGTCAGCACTCCCTTGTGCCCCCTATCGGAGAGTATTTTAACCACTTCTTCTATTGCGTATAATTCCGCTTGGAAGATTGTGGTGTCTTTGCTAAGAGTTATATACCTGCATGGTCTAGGCCCCACTATTCCCGCTCCAACTCCTTGGAGCGTTTTGTCACACAGCCTAAAACTCATCCTCCTCTGATATTGCGAGATAAAAATGCCCCGAACAACTCCCAAGTTCGACTTGTATCCATCTGCAAAGATCTCAAATACGTCCTTCTGGTGGTTTATTTGGTCCATTTCCAAGACCGTGCTCTACAAGATTACCTCAAATATCTTATCTGGCAGCAGAGTGGTTTGATTCTCAAAGGCATGCAATTCTGTATAGGGTTCACAGCATCGAAAGTGAGCTTAATTTTCTAAAGAGTATAACCCTCGGATTTATTCATATTAGCAATATTCTGCTTGATAACACTAACATTTGGTTTTCGATCCATTATGTGTAGCATCATTTACTTTCTATACAAGGCGCATTTATTATTAAGTGAATGCATCGGCGAATACGGGTGAATTCTTTATCAATTCGCCTTGGCTCCATATATCAAATTTTACCACGTTCTACTCTTCACACATACACACATGATAACAATAAAACACTAACATTGTGCTTTCTACCAGCAACATCTGATATGATTTCTGGATGCTCCCGATGTTAGGGCGCGAATTACCTGATCTACACGAATGGTGCTTGACTACTGAAATAAGGTATTATTATCAATGTGGAAGATTTGAATGAAAACTTCATAATTTTTTTTCACTTTTATATTAAGATAGTATGGTCAAGGTAGGCACCTCGAACCGCAAGCAGAACTACCCGGGGGCCATGCTGATCCCCGTTCTGCCAATTTATACCCTTGGTAAGGGTTTCGGAAGCCAACACAACATAAGTCATGTGACTTCCTAGAGTTTTGTTTGCCGCACCAAACGATTAACCCCTTCCCCTCTTTTCCCCGAAAAACAAAGCGCCCAAGTTAGGAATACGCCAAGGCAAAACCTGTTCCCCGGGGGGACATTCCTTAGACAATACAACGGGACTAAGAAAGGGCCCAAGGACTGGTTTTCTCAAAGTTTAGCCTGTATAACTGTGTTAGAAACAGCAAAATATATGGGAGGTATAAATTTAAGCAGCTCTTGTAACCCATTACTTAATAGAAAGGAAGCTATTCAAAACATCGATACCGCTAACACAATCAAAGCTGACAAGTCTGCTTTGTGATTTGTCATCCTAAAGTTTGCTCTTAATTAGATGATCAGTGGTTTGATCAGTTTTATTTGGATCTAAAGTCAAGTGAACGTCATCGTACTTTCTCTGAACAATCTCAATTTCTCTTCCAGTTTTCTTACAAGCTTCTTAACCCTTGCGGAATTTTTAAATTTGTCTTCATAATGCGATAACTTCGGCTATCTTACTGCTCTGGTGGTGTTTTTCCTAGTCAGTCGATAGCTTTCATATAATAAATACAAAAGCTATCGTGTTACATATTATTATAAGTATGTAGTTTTTCGGACTCTGCGCCTTAAAGTTTGTAAAAAATTAGATAATAATAAGATTACAAGTGGAACACAAATACAATATTTGTTGCATCGAAGCAGCTTAACATTCCGATCTGTTTTTCAATCATAAATTTCAAGGGAAAGAACCTGTTAAGACAGCACTTTCAGTCGGGAACCATAAGAGCTACAGGGTTAAAATAGTTTTTAGAATTTAAGAAATTTCTTAAGGAATTACTTATAAATTTTGATTTTATTTTATATAATAAAACATATAAAACTTGTATTTTTGATTTAAGCCTGTTGAAAATCGAAGAATTACGTAAGCAGAGAAAAAGAAATTAAGTACCCAATTGAAAGTAGTTAAGAAAAAGATAGCACACTGGGTCAACAACAACAGCAGCAGCTTCCAGTGCAGCAGCGGCAGAAGCAGCAGCATTATACTACTCGTAGGGACGAACGAAAAGAGCAAGAACAACAAGAGACATCTGGAAATCTGCAGAGAACAGAAAAAACTTGCGAGTTGATAAGTGCTCACACCAAAGTGGATCAGTGGCTTTTGCAACACTTTAAAGCAAACCTAAACGATTTGCATTCCACATCAGCAGAAGCTTCAACAACAAACTCCATTAGCAGCAGTAGTAGAACTAGTGGTTTTCAACCTTCAATAACTACGTTGCATATACCAACACCGAAATTGCCAAGTCTTGAGGTTGCTGCAAATGGTGCTGCCATAATAATACCCAAACTGGCACATCCAATAAGATCGACGTGTTTAGATTTTTTCAAATCGACTGCGGATTCATTCAATGAGCAAAATCTTAACATTTCTATGATAACAACGAATCTAGAACAACAGGCACACTCAACGCGACTCCAGGTCCCAGCCCAACCAACACAAACGGATATTCAGCAGTTACATGCTGCTTCACAGCCGACGACACAATTCTACAACTTTCAACCGCAACAGCAAAATCCAAAAGCATTAGAATCTCACCACCGTTTTATAAGTTCCTTCGAAATGGATGCGGACTTCTGGCAACAAACTCGTGGAGCACCATTTGGCCTGCATACTACTCTGGCCCCAAACAGTATACCACATCATGCACAAGCCTCTCATCTGCAACATCACCAACCACAGCCCCCACCGCCACCCCACCATTTAACAGAACAACCTACATCAGCACAAGATCATATGAATCAGAACACCACTTCAATTGCGCAGAGTGATGGTTCAGCTTTAACAGAACAGCAACATCATCATCAACTGCAGCAGCAACACCAACAGCAGCAACATCATCACATACATCATCAACAACAACAAAATCTTCAGCATCACCATATGCTCGACGAGCAACAACAGCTGCAACACCAACATGCGCAACATTCACATATAACACATTTAGGCAACGAACAAAACCATCATTTGCTTTTTAATGCCGCAGCTGCAGCAGCTGCTGCTGCTCATCTTAGCGGAGTCGTAAAATCAAACGAACTATCCGATATGACGGCTTCCAATGATGACGGCAAAGCTGTCAATAACAATAACAACAACAGCAGCAACAACAACAATAATAGTGATCATATTGAACACAGTGCAGTAGCAAAACAAGAACCTCACACTTCAATTAGCAGCAGTAATGGGTTAGGTGTCTATGTTGGTGCAAATGTAGCCATAAATACCAAAATCAATCATAATGATCCTTCGCAGCACACTGCAAGCGATCTTCAGCACCAACCGACGCCACATTTACAAAATCAAGAGCATCACAAACATCTGCAGCAACATTCAATGAAATTTGAGCAACGGCCCTCTAGTCCTGGATCACTGCCGCTCAAAGCTCTGCAACACCAGATACAGCAACAAATTCAGCAACAACAAAAACATACTAAGGAATCTACAAAAGCTTTAAATGGCAACGAAGCTCAAAAGCCGGAGAATCAATCACAACAAAATCCGCAACAGCATCATTTCCACAACATACACCCACAGCAACAGCAGCTACCGATCAACAGTATCGACAATAAATCAACTCATTGTGATCAACAGCAAATGACATCGACTACAGCACTGGTGCCCACAAGTCCTCTACGCATCAGCTCCTTGGTTCATCATCAAACACCTACTTCATCACCGCAGCCCTCTTTGACTTCTCCCTCGGCTGGCAGCTCTACCCCGGATCTTAAATTCAACAGTGACAACAATAAATTGCCAAACGAATTGCAGGTAAGCAGATCATATCAATTTTAAAACACTCCTTTAAGCCAAAATCTATTATTCAACTTGTTTTGATATTATCGAAATATCTGCGGAAAAAAATTACTTTAAAATAAAACCACTCTTTGAATGGAAAATATGAAATAGAGAAATATCGAAAGAAAACCTTCACAATTTATGTGGGTCTAGATCTAGTTTTTTTATTTTTTTTTTTTATTTTTATCCAGGAACAAAACTCAGCAAACGGGCCCTACATATGTAGTGGATTGCACCGTAACTTTGGGGATTTCGGGAAAAATTACTTAAAAAAAATGAAGGGAGGCATATTACCTTTTATGGTTTCGCTGCTCTCTTCGAAATCAGTGAAATCGTTGTTGCTGGTGATTTCAATGCCCACAACTCATTCTGGCTTCGTGCCAAGGTCCTTACAGCTCTCCGGGGCAGTAAGACCTTTTGGTCTTTCGTTAAGAGAGTAAAGAACAGTGCTAGTTCATCCATTCCAGCTCTCTTAAAGAATTACCAAGCATTCACCGACCCGGTTGACAAAGCTAACCTGTTGGCTGAAATTTTTGCAAGCAATTCCTACTCGCCGGAAAGTAGTCAAAAATTTCCCTATGCCAAATATATTTTTCCGGTCTCGAGCAGTTAAAAGGGTTTTGGCCGATCTCGACATAAATAAGATTTCTGGACCGGAACGCATTCCAGCACTGGTCTTGAAGCAGTGCTCTTCTAATGGAACGTATGGTTACGTACACCTTGCGAAGTATCTAGAATCGCACAAATTACTTTGTGATCGTAAATATGGATTTCGTAAGTGTCGCTCCACTGGCGATCTTTTGGCATATCTCTCGGGAAAATGATGACACTCAATCCATCATTCCGGGCAACGTAAAGTGGTGGCTGTGGATATTTCCAAAGCGTTTGACAGATTGTGGCATGGAGCTCTACTACAGGGTGGCCCAGAAAGACCGAAGTGGTGTGAATTGCTTATAACTTTTTATTTAAGAGATATTTTTTTAATTTTTTTTTTTTTAAATACATTAAATTTATGGGGAATATTTTTGGATTAGTGATTAAAAATGATATCCCGCAAGTGGTGGCCATATTCTGCTTCGCACAAATGTGCTCTTTCCAACACATTTTCCATGACCTTTCGCAAAACTTCCGGTGGTATGTTGTTAATTTCTTCTCGAATATTGGTTTTTAACTCCTCAATAGTCCTAGGCTTATTAACATAAACTTTTCCTTTTAAATAGCCCCAAAGAAAACAGTCTGGAGCGGTTAAATCCGGGGAACGCGGAGGCCAATTAAAATTGCTGTTACGAGAAATTATTCTTTCACCAAAGATGTCGCGTAAAAGAGTCATTGTGGCCCTCGCAGTGTGCGCTGTGGCTCCATCCTGTTGGAACCATATTTGCGGATGGTTTTCCACGGCTGGCCTTACAAAATTTTGCAACATGGCCCGATATCGATCACCATTGACGGAAATGGCGACACCTTGTTCATTTTCAAAAAAAAATGGGCCAATGATCCTTTCTGAAGAAACACCGCACCAAACGGTACACTTAACTGGGTGCAATTGTCGTTGATGAAGTACTCTCGGGTTTTCCGTAGCCCATATCCTACAGTTTTGCTTGTTAACGAACCCATTTAACTGAAAATGGGCTTCGTCACTCATTATTAAGTTATGAATAAAATTTGGATTCTCTTGTGCTTTTTGCTGGAAATAAATTGCATAGTCAAGTCGTTGCTGGTAATCTGTTGGTTTCAATTCTTGGACAAGTTGAATTTTGTATGGAAACAATCCTATGCTGTGCAAAATTCGCTGCAGCGACGTCCTTGAGAGGCCCAGTTGTGACGAACGTCTCCTGGTTGATGTTTCTGGATCCTCCCGAATACTCTCCTGTACCACTTGAATATTGTCAGCCGTGTGGACAGTTCGGTGTCTGCCGGGACCAGGAAGGTTCCTTACTGCTCCTTGTTCTCGAAAATTTGCAACCAGACGGTTTATTGTTGACTGAGAGGGTGCAACCCGCACATTAAATTGACGACGGTATGCACGCTGAGTCAACACAATGGACCGTTGATTTGAAAAGTAAATTTCAACAATTTGGGCACGTTGTTCAATTGTGTATTGCTACATTATAAATTATCCAAGTCTTCTTTACAAAATACTGAAAAGAAAAGAAAAAAAAAATTATAATAAAAAAGTTGTAAGGAATTCACACCACTTCGGTCTTTCTGGGCCACCCAGTAGAACAACTTACTGCTTTTGGTGGAAATGATGACATTTCTCGGTTTATATTAAGCTTTTTCAGGTGTCGAGCTATACGAATTATTATAGGTGGGGTCTCATTAAACGCGTTCTAAATTAATACAGGGGTACGGCAAGGCTCCGTTCTTTCTCCTACCCTATTTCTTATTTTCTTTAACGACCTTCTATATAAAACTTCGAACCCTATCCACTCTTTCGCAGATGACAGCAGCATTTGCCATTCGTACTCTTTCAGTTAAAGGCCCAGCCTATCTGAGATTGTTGCCAAGAGGAAAAATATGAATGACTCACCACATAGTCCCCTTCTGTTAATCTCCGAATGGGGTTGTAAAAACAGGCTCGCACTTAACTCTCGTAAGATCCAGTGTTGCTTATTAACACACAAACAAACGAACGCAAGTGCTGCTTTGAGGAACCGGATGACCTTGATGTTTTTGGAATGAAAATACGGTGTGACGTTCGCTGCAATGAACACATTTTTCATGTCTCTAAAGAAACTTTCAAGTGCCTTCACTCCATTCGATCTCCTTGCTATTTATACCACCTATATCCGGCAGCGAATGGTATACAACTCTAATGTTTGGGCCGATGCCTCAAAGCCAATTTTGGGATTACTCGACCGTGTGCAGGAGAGGGCGCAGAAGCTTATCGGTGACAGTAGGATATCCAACTCTATTGACTCACTGGATCATAATCACAGTGTGAGGTGCGCTACTCTGTTCTATCGTTACTACAATAGATTTTGGTCCGACGAGATTAGGCATCTTTTTCCTGAAATTCGAATATGTATACATAATACGTGTTCGTCGTCCAGATCTCATCCATTTGTTGTTGATTGCCCGGGGAATCGTACTACGCATTATAGAGAGAATTAATTTTTCAGCGGTACTCTTCGCCTGTGGAATAAGTTGCCTGCAGACGTGTTTCCTGTCTGTTACAACGTTGGCAAATTCAAGTCAGATGTGCACAAACACTACGTCCTCTTTGCCCCTCCTCACAACCTATTTTCTTAGTTCTGGTATAATGCACTGCATATGTAGTGGTCATCCTCTAAGGACTGATGCAAGATAAAAATAAAAAAAAATAGAATTTTACACAAAAAAAAAAAATTATGTAATGGGTGATTTTATAAGAACTATCGGAAATTAAAAAAAAAACACATAAAATTCAGAAAAATTCATGAAATATTTATTTAGATCGATAGCTGGGTCGATATAATTTAATGTTTGAAGATTATTTCATGCAAATGTTGGCCGCGGCTGCACCTCAAATGGTCCATCCGCTTAGTCCAATTTTGGCATACTCTTTCCAACATTTCGGCCGGTATCTCACGAATAATGTTGGCAGTGTTGACTTCCAGTGCGTCAATCGAAGCGGGCTTGTCGCTATAGACATTAGCCTTAACATAGCCCCACAAAAAATAGTCTAGAGGCGTTAAATCGCACGATCTGGGCGGCCAATTGACTGGTCCCAAGCGTGAAATAAACTGTTCACCGAACTCGCCTCTCAATTGGTCCATTGTTTCGCGTGCTGTGTGGCATGTGGCACCGTCTTGTTGAAACCACATGTCATGCAAGTCAAGCTCTTCCATTTTGGGCAAAAAAAAGTTTGTTATCATCGCACGGTAGCGCTCACCATTCACAGTAACGTTGTGATACGCATCATCTTTGAAGAAATACGGCCCAATGATGCCGCCAGCCCATATTCCGCACCAAACGGTTGTTTTTTGTGGATGCATTGGTAGCTCTTGCAATGCTTCTGACTGCTCTTCACTCCAAATACGGCAGTTTTGCTTGTTCACGTATCCATTCAATCAGAAATGAGCCTCGTCGCTGAACACAATTCTTCGATAAAAAAGTGGATCTTCATCTAACTTTTCAAGAGCCCATTCACCAAAAATTTGGCGTTGTGGTAGGTCGTTTGGCTTCAATTCTTACACCAGCTGTATCTTATAAGGCTTCACACCCAAATCCTTCCGCAAAATTTTCCACGTAGTGGAGTAACAGAGGCCCAATTGCTGCGAACGGCGCCGAATCCATAATTCACGGTCATCACCAACACTGGCCGATACGGCTGCAATATTTTCTTCAGTTCGCACTCTACGTAAGCGTGTTGGTGGTTTAATGTCCAACAATGTAAATTTGGTGCGAAATTTTTTTACAATAGCCCGAATAGAAAGAAGCATCAGTAGGTCGATTAAACTGACCATAAAATGGGAGAAGCGCGCGATGAACTTTCTTAACAGAGCACGCATTTTGGTAATAAAATTCAATAATTTGCAAGCGTTGTTCGTTTGTAAGGCGATTCATGATTAAATTATAGACCAAACTGAAGATGTTTGACAGTGACACAAGATACAAAACGTGCGTGAGCTGTCAAAACTAGTGTTGCCAAAAAGATAATAGCAAAAAAATCACTCGTTACTTCTTATGTTGTAGTACAACAACTCGTAATGCTGACACCTAGTAAATGCACCAAGGCCTTGGTCCTCAGGTACAATCTCAGCTATAGCTGCTTTATCTTCACTACGTGCTGGAAGTGATCTAACCAGTCGAGTAGCATCCACTAGTGTAAACTAGGGCTCAAACTTGCGAATGGTATAGGCAATAGTGGTTTCAGCTGTTCGATTATGCGCTCCGTAAGTTCCTTGAACCGCACGAAAACTTTTTTCACAGACCACTGTTTTTCGTAATATAGTTGAAGAATTTGTGATGTCTTCATTTATCAGCAAAAAATTTTAATCAAAAAAGAAATCTTAAAATATTTTTTGTTTGACTTTTTTTGGTGTCAAAATGAATTAGAATATAATCATTACAAACAGATTAAAAAATAGTGCAAAAACAAAAATTTAAAGCAAAATTTGATTCAATCAAATTTTTCTTTAAAATGAGTAATATATTGTTACGTTTTTGTCTTTAAAATCACTTTAGCGTATTCTTCAATGGAAAATAAAATAATGACTCACACACTTGTCCATTACACAGTACTAAATAACTCACCACTTTATTCACACTTAATACCACTGCGTATTAAAACACTAGACTTGCTTACTATTCTGACTTATGACTATTTTGCCTTACGCACAGTGGCTTGTTTTGACTTTTCACGTTGCAAATATCATAACTTTTGAAGTAAAAAATCTTAAAATTTTTTAATTTTAAAACTTTTTAATTGTTACTGCCAAATGTTTTCTATTTTAAATTTACGTGCTCACGATCGTTAGGGTGGGTCGATTTAGAAGGAACGAAAATTTTCGATATTGTGCTAACGATTTTTCGGTAACTTTTGACACGAGCTCCACTACGACATAACAAAAAAATTATTTTCAAGACGCCCAAATTTCAATCTGAATTTCAAAACTAATTCCTATATCCCGCATGTTGTTTTTCATCGCCAGCTAATAGCACACTGTCATTTTCTTTAACATATAAGAAGTTAAAATTTTCTTTATAAAATAATATTATTTGATCAAAAATAACTCAAAATAATAGTAATTCAAAAATAAATTTCACATTAGAAGTTAATATATGAAAAAATTAATTCAGCCGATTTTTTTTATTTGCTACTAAAAAAAAACTTTAAAAATAAAAACTGAGAAAAAGTTGATGTAAATTTGAGCGTCTTTGGACAGGATTTCTTTCTTCTGATGTAGTTAAACTTTTTTCCCTTATTACAGCGAAAAATCGATGGCTCAATATCAACTAAATACCCTGCTAAATCGATCCAACCCAGTGATCGTGTAGTGTAATGAAACACATGATTTTGACATGATCTTCACTTGAGTTTCGCAGTCGCTATACTGCTCATTAGCGATCACTAGGCTTCGTTTATATTCAATTACTTTTTCCTGTCTTCTTTGATCAAGAGTTATTGATCGCAACAATTATTGTTATAATTAATAATAAGAATAAATTTTGGTGAAAGCCAGGTTTGAACTTGAGCTAGACAAATACGTCATATTATATTAGAAATTTTCAATAAAATCAGCTATTTATCATCAAAATACTAGTGCAGATTGATACTGAAGCTACCTAGCGCTAGGTGGCAGCGCAAATACATAAACATTTTCCAAATTCATCGATTAGTTTATTTGTTGTAGTCGTTTGAAGTAAGTAACTGTTGCGTTTCTTGAAAAATGAAAAAACCTGAATTTCGTGCTCTATTATTTGAAAGGGAAAACGACAAAAGAGACAAAAGAAAAGCCCGATAAACATTACGGTGAGTCAGCCGAACAAGTACTGCATCAATACCATCAACAGGAAGAACAAAACAGGTGGTTACTGTAGAAAATATCAAGAAAATCCTCGATATCGTTATGAATGATCGCCAAGTAAAGTTACATAGGATTGTTGAAATAGTGAACACATCATATCGCTCCTTTATTGCAACATAGTCATATCTCAAAAAATGAGCTTTTCGAGTTGACAATGCAGAATTGTTAACAGTACTACCTTTTATATTGTGCCAAAATTTTATTCAAATTGCTCTTAAACTGTTTCCTTGAGAAGATATTTATTTATTTCTCAAGTTTCTTAAGCCGCGTAGGCCAATAAACTCTAACAATCTCTAAAAAATGGCACTTAGCGTATATACATAATTCATTGCTTAGCTTAATTTATAATTTATTCTGAAAAGAAAGAATAGAAAAAAAACATATTTCTGTTAATAAACCCCCCATTGCAGAAACTCTGAAAACACGGAAGCACTATTGCATAACAACTGTAGACATGTGGAACAATGATTAACAGCAGTCGCAACATATTTTTACAAAATTAAATGTTGTCAAAAACAATTTTCTTAAATTTCTTATTAGAATGGGAGAATTTTCTGCTCGCATAAGGAATTACTGTGTTCCATAGCCCAATAGATCTCACAATAAATGATCTCTTCATTATTAGCGTAGAAAATCGAGGAGGAACTAACGTGCATGCCCTAGATGAGCAGCCAAATTGGAACCTATGTCTTAAATATAGCGGACAACTAGTTCTGACAGTCTTATAAAGTAAAAACAGCAATCTCATGCTCACAAAGTCGTTAAAACTACTTCCAAGCACCAGCTTGGTGTAAGGAGTTATATGCTCCCTATAACCCAGTCCGTAAATATATCGCACCATTCTATTAAAGCAATGTTCTAACCTCTCCATATTCTGCTGGGAAGTACCACTATATATCTCCAAACCGTAAATAATAATAGGCATACATGTGGAGAAAATCAACCTCTTCTTTATATCTGTTGACATAAAGCAACCCAGTGCATAAAACCGTTTTAACACAAACGAAACGGAAGAAATAACACGATTCACATGCACAGAAAAATTCAAGTCACCATCCAAATACATGCCCAAAGACTTTATATATTGAACAAACTCAATAGTATAAGTACCCAAGACTAACGAAATATTTGAATAACCATTATTACAAAAAGATACTGCTCGAGTTTTTGATGGGTTCAGAGTTAAGTAGTTCAATTGAGACCACTCCAATATACATTCCAAATCGCTATTAATATTGGACTCCAACAGACTAACACCATTTCCATTATCGCTCGCCACTAATTGAATATCATCCGCATAAGTAAAACATTTACAAAAACACAATCTCGAAAATATGTCATTTATATACATCATAAAAAGAATAGGTCCAAGTACAGATCCCTGCGGTACACCCCTATAAGTCCTTACAATTGAGGAGACCCTATCTTGCATTATGGTAAACTGAGTACGATAGGTGAGGAAAGACTTTATAAGCTTACAAGATGTACCTGCATATCCAAACTGACTGTACAATTTGTGAAGGAGCACATTATGACTAATTGAATCAAAGGCCTTAGAAAAGTCAAGGAATATTGCTACGGAGTTAAATTTTTTATCTATGTTTTCTCTCAAGATCTCCACCACTTCCAAGGTTAAACTCGTCGTATTTACATTCTTCCTGTAACCCGATTGAAAATCATTAAGCAGCCTATTCTCTCTCAAATGTTCCTGAATTTGATTCCTCAATAAATGTTCTAATATTTTTGAGCAACACGAAAGTATTGTATTGGACGAAAATCGCTTGGCAATTGCGGAGACTTGATCTTGGGCACAGGAACAATTCTCCCTACCTTTCACAGTTCCGGAAATGAAGATGTAGTTATCACCCTATTCAAGATGAAAACCAGCGGAACAGCAATAGCAGGGAACACCAACTTTAAATATTTGATTGGAATTCCATCGTAGCCAACTGCATTACTCTTTATTGCCATCATTGCATAATACACCTCCATTTCGTTCACCGTTCTAAAAGAAAATCCTAACTCCGAATGTACAGGATGTACACTAAAATCTATCTCATTAGCAATAGGGGGCATTACCGAACTTTTATTAAATTCCTCAACATCTATTGAAGCAAAACATTGTTGACCACCACCTATAGCTCCCCCATGTCTCAATCTCCTCCACAATTGAGTCTGGGTACAATTGGAAAAAAAAATTAATGTAAGCTCTCCTTCTATGTTTCCTAATAACACTCTTTAACCTATTTCTATACTTATGGTATACACGACGGTTATAATCGGAATGTTCCTCTCTAAAGGCACGATAGGCCAAATTCCTTTCCATTCTAGCTATTTTTATTTCGTTATTCTCCATCCAGTTATCCTGTTTAAATCTCTTAGCTCTTTTTAGTGGCACATTACGGCAAAAGCTTTCCATTTGAAATGTGTTTTTCTCGAAACAAGCTTTTTTGCATTATGACTATGTTGCAATAAAGGAGCGATATGAACGTGTGTTAAACATTTTGCATGAACATTCGTATATGAAAAAGCTATCAGCACTATGGGTGCCGCGTAATAAATGGCTACACGATATTCTGAAGCTAGAATCGCATTATCATAGACAATACACGAAAAAACTCTGCTTCTAATCCGATGTTGAAAGCAGTGGTGGACATGTAATTAAAACATAAATATGATCTTTCATTCTTTCGATTTTTTTTATGATCTATTGTTATTTCAACGCAACTATTCCACTGCAAAGATAAATTTGATATCTTTTGCACTTGGCTCTTTTTTACATTCATTATGCCCTTCACAAAAATGTTAAATTTTTTGATTCCGTTTGTAATTTCTACAGCTTTTATATGCGGCCCTATAAAGTATCCTGAATATCCTGAATCAAAATTAATGAAAAAATCTATTAAGCGATATCCGTCTGTCCGCTGTTGAAATACCGTTTCTGAGAAAACCATTAGCATTAAAAACTTTGTTCTTCCACCATTCTACTATTCCATCGTTTCATGGGTTTGTTATTGAAACTCAATAATATCGGTTCACGTTTAGCCAAAATATATTCAAAAATCCGGAAAAAGCCCTTTTTTTCAAATTTTGTATGAAAATTTTTGAAAAAAAAAAAATTGTTTGTTTTGCTTCAAACTTCACATACTCATTAAGCATGGTGACTAAAAGGCGAAAAAATGTCGGTCCATATACCCCCGCGATATAGCCCAAAACGGGGTTTTCATGAAAATGTCGCGTAAGCGAACTTAAACAACTTTTTTTGCCTAAAAGCAATTCTGGTTATAAACTAAGTTTATGTAAATATGGAAAATTAAAATGTCCGCTATCGGTCCATATATACCCGGTCCATATATAGCCGACTGGGTTTTTTATGAAAATGTCGCGTAACTGAACTTAAACAACCCTTTTCTTTGCAAAGCAATTTTGGTAATAAAATAAGGTTAGGTAAATATGGAAAATGAAAATTTCCGATATCGGCCCATATATACCCGGGATATAGCCTGAACCAATTTTCCCATTATAATTTTTTTGTTTGCTGAAAATCAATTCTCGTTATAAAAGAAGGATACAGATAATAGAAAATTCCGACATCGGTTCATATATAACCGAGATATAGCTTAAACAAACTTTTCCATGAAAATGAATGGTGGTTACATGGCAAAAATATTTTTTCCCCGATATCGGTCCATATATATCCGAGCATATTTAGTTCAAATTTGTAATAAATACTCTACATATACGTGACTATCGTGAAGGCTACTTTAGATTCGATCTACCCGAATATACCACACTCGTACTGGTTTTTTGTTCAATTTTCTTTAAAAAAAACCATTATTTAGTGAAAGCGATGCTTTTTAAGTGGGCACATATTTAAAACATTTCCAGTTCTGCTTTTTAAATAAAGATATCTAATATAAAATTTTGTTTTGTTGCGAAATTTTTTTGATAGGTATGTTTTAAATGATATCCGTAAACTTGTAAACAAATTTTACCCACGAGGTATGGGAAAAAGGCCAATTTGCTCCGAAGAAGAGAGGAAGGTAATCATTAAATTAATGAGGCATCGAGAAGCCGGTGAATAAATTTTCTTAGTTGCTTAATTGTTCTAGAGAATAAATGTGTAATGCAGTGAACCATTTTGATAAATTTGGGAACTCAAATAACGTACCCAGAGTCTCTAAATCACGTAAAACCACAGCCAGAGATGATAGAATAGTAGTAAGAGTCTCTAAAGCTGACCGATTTAAATGCTCGTAAACAGCTAAAAGTTGAATTGGAGTCATTATATGGTAGCCATATATCATCTAGAACTTTCGTCTGCAAAAAAAAAGTTTTAAATCCGGATTGATTTTGTTACAAAAAACATTAAGAAACCAAATGAAAATGGAAACATATTTTATGGAGTGACGAATCCAATTTTTTAACAGTGGAGATCACAAAGAAAACGTTATGAGTGCCGTCTAGTTAACCAACAACAAAATCTCAGATATACCATCAAAACGAAAAATTAATTTACTATCAAAAATGTTTTGATTATGTGGCCACCACTGTATATGAAGTTTATTGCAAGTCTAGTAAAGATAATGTTGTAACTCCTGTATCTTTTCCGATGTAAAATGATTTTTTTTCGAATTTGCAAATGAATTTTTTATCTTTTATTTTAAAAATACAAAGAACATAGTTTTACTAAATAGCTGTTTAATTACGGTTGTAAACCATAATTTTTTCAAAGTAAATATAACTTTTATTAAAAACATTAATGTACTTACGGCTTTTTGGTTTCAGAAAAAAATGATTCCAAAAGGCCCTAAGCACCATTACTAAAAAACTACTCTTATTTTATAAATTGTTTTTTATTAAACCAAATTCGCATGGATTTTTTACTAATAATTCAGAAATTTTACACTTTACAAATAAATAGTCATAAATTTATAAAGTTTTTTTCTTCTCCTGTAAAAAAAGCAAAAAGTGTACTTACGGCCTTTTGGATTTTAGGTGACGATATGTACGTATTAAATACCATATTACGCTAAAACTCGTATGCAGCGCTCAAAATAGTTTTTCAAATCTTAGCGTTGCAAAAAGTGTTCTCTACGATTAATTTAAATGGAGTTTTTCGTTACTAGAATTTTGCTCACAATCGCCGCTATTAATCTCTAGAACCCATTCTGCAACAGTGTTATATTTATCAGTACACAAACGATTATATATGTACCTGTGAATTAAATTCTCAATCTACACTCCCATATAAATACTTCAGTTACAAGCATAATTGGAATTAAAATAGATACTCAAATATAAAATTTATATTTTAAATTCCCGGTTAATCGTATTGAAAAACCCAGTTTATTCATTTTGAAAAACCCGGTTTTAGTAAAACCAAAAAAACCCGTTCGAATAATAACAGTTCAATCACCCTAATCCGAATGTTGGTATTAAAGATCTCAATAAAAGCCACCTGGTTGCGCCCCTAATGAAACGATCTTGCTTTCATACTCTTGCTAAGATAACTTATTTATGTACATAACGCTGGTCTCATGTACAAAGACTGTAACTAACATAATTACAAATTTACAGCAGGATAAGAACAAAATAGAAACTGTGCGTATCAACATGTAACAGTTTTTGTAAAATTGCTTATAAAAGCATTCCATTATATGTTTGTGAAGAGATATGTTTGTGTAAAGTAAATTATATTAGAATCAGTAAAATACTCAAATTCGCGAAAACGTATGTATGTGTGAGCGTGCAAAAATTTTTACCTGTACCTACATACTTATAAAGCTTTACTTTTAGAGATGGCCAAATAATAAATTTAGTTTTTATGTCCTCAATAAAAAATGTACGCGTATGTGCATATGCACATACATACATATGTTGTATGTAAATACGTCAAAAAAAAAAAAAAAAAAACACATTAAAGTAAATCGAAAAAAAAAACGATTTTTTGACCATTTTATCTAGGATCATGGAAATCTTCTGCTTCGCTTAAAGCCCAACGAAAAACAAAACAAAAAGTTTTAACGTCTTGAGCTTTTAAAGAAATTCATTTATTATGATTTATCATTTGAAATAAGGGACTCAGTTTTTCTGAATTTTCCTTTGCTTTTTATGTTTTATTCTCCAGGCAGTTTCACCGTTATTTTGTAATTTTATTTCTTTGCTTGTGCTTTGTGTTGGTTGTGTTGTATAAGAAAAAGAGGGGAAATGGTTGCAAACATTAAAACAATAATGCTGTTCCATAAAAACTCAAGAACGTTAGTTTTATAACTGGCTCTCTTAAATTTTATGCTTAGTTTGCTTTTTGTTGTTTTTCTTGTTCGTATTTTGTAGAAGAGAATTGAACTAGGAAGAAAAATGAGTTTCTAGTTCGAACAGCGTTGCCAGGAATTTATTGTGCATTTTGTAGTTTATCTGATAACTTTTAAGAGGAGTTAAATTCGGTAAATGCTAGTAGAAATTAAATAGTAAGAAAACGGAGAAATTTAGTATTGTTTTGTGCAATGTTTATGTTATCAATTTATAATATAGAATCACTAAAAAACTCAAATAACAAAAAACTTAAGTTAGGTCGTCTGCACATGAGATTTATTATTTACATTACCTTTGCACTTACAGCTTCGGCAGTTCGATTTAATTTGAGTGTTTGTCTATTGTATTCTCCTTTATAATCTAAGCACATACATTATTAGTTATACGGTTGCATCAGTAGCAATAAAAATGAATGCGAATTTTTGAAAAGCTACGCAGAGAAATCTTACTTTAATAAAGTCTAAAAAGCAGCTAGTTTAACAAACAAAGCATCAACGGTTGCATGATTTCGAGAAGATATTTTTAGTTTTATGTTTTAAACACATTCAGCACAGCAGGCTACATGAACACACGACTACAAATGCCGCTGGCTACAGATGTAGTCTTGTAGCTAGCTATTAATTTTATTGAAAGTAGTTTCTACATAATAAACAGCTGATATTGTTTTTTTTTATTGTTTCCTTGCAATTATTAAAAGGGTTTTTGTGGTTAAAAAATGGCGAAGGGAAATTTAGTAAATTATATAGTAATTATTGCTGGCAACCAAAATCCACAACTACAAATGAGAACATCTATTATAAACAGCTGCTTTTTGTAATTTTTCTAAAGCAATCAATTGCGTTGCGAAGAGTTGGTAAAAAATGCAATGACTAAAGACTAAAGGGCTAAATAAAGCGAGTGCGGTAATTGAAAATAGTGATGTTAGCTACAGGATTGTGGCTTAAATCTAGTTTACCAACGCAGCTCAAATAAAATAAAAATAGGATATATACATGCAAAATTTCTCAATTTATATAGTCAATTTTGGTTATCATTTGAACTCTTGTGAATAGATCTCATATACCTTCTAGGAGAAAATTCATATGCAAAAAACTTTGTTAGCAAAGCCAGTGTTTCTTATACCATAGGGGAGAGGATCTCTGCATCCAGTCAAAAGCTGCCTATGAAAAAGAATTTGTTAGCGAAGCTGGTGTTGGTTAGACAACTTTTGCTAGCGAAGCCGGTGTTGGTTATACCAAAGAAGATAGAGTCCCTACATCCGGCCGAAGTCCAGCTATGCAAAAACTTGTTAGTGTAGCCGGTGTTTATTATCACATTAAATTGTTGTTGGATTATAATTAATATATGTATATGTACATACATACGTATTTACGTAACACTTTGATACAAAATTTTTTTTTTTAAATTTAATGATACTTACCGAGTAATATTTTTTCTCCAAGTTTAATGTATTTGAAGAGACATATTTATATGCTTTCTTATGATACCAATGTTGACCACATAAGTTGAAAAAGTGGCAGAAGATTGCATGTATATATGAAAACTTCTTCGCTCCATAACTCGAAAATTAAGCGTTTCCCCCAATATTGCCACATTTAAAGAAGAAAAAAAAGTGTTCTTTCTTCAAGACAACGCACCGGTTCACACAACATTAGATACGATGCTAAACTTACATGAAATACATTTCGGATTGGTTGATCATCCCCCTTATAGTCCAGATGGAGCCCCTAGTGACTTTTCCTATTCCCAAACTTGAAAAAATGGCTCGCAGGAAAAAGATTTATTTCAACCAAAGAAGTGATTACCGAAACTAACGCGTATTTTGAGGGGTTCCCAAAATCCTATTATTCAGATGGTATAAAAGAGATGTAATATAGTTTTACTAAGTGTATTGAGCTAAAAGGAGATTAAAATAAAATGAATGGCTTATTAACTTTTTTAACCGACCAAAATAGAAATAAATCAAATTTGGTGGTCGGGTAGATGTACAGTAAACAATATATTTATTCTCATAAGAACGTGTGTATTTTAATTTTGATCTTTTGTAGCCTGCTGTCTCGAATGTGTTTAATGCATAACTGAGAAGGCATCGCAGCAGCTGACTTTTGTGTCCTATTCTTGCGAGTATAGGAAATTGACCACCAGTAATACAACGAAATATTATTTACAATTATTCACTAAAAAATACCACAAAGATAACACTCAGTATGTCAATGCATAAGTACAATTACGCACATTGCATGGTAATTACTGGCTTAAAGGCCCATAACGGGTGTCCAAAATCAAATATCTTTTTAATTGTAATTAAAAAATATGCCAAAAGTACTTTTATTTCAGTTTAAAAACTGTTTTTTTTATCTTGGAGCAGCATTGAAGGGATGACCTCTACATATGCAGTGCATTGTACTGGAGCTAGGAAAATAGAATCATGAAGAGGAAGAAAGAGGGAATAGTGTTTGCGGACGTTTGACTGTCAATAGCAACATGTAAAGACTAAAGCAATTAAAGCATTTAAAGTGTTGGAATTAAATTAGCTAAAACTAATCAGACTAACAAAATATAGTCCAACATCTATTACACTGCAAATTAATAAATTGTATTGAAAAGAAATTTAATAATGAACACATAAAGAAAATGCGCACAACTATGAAGAAAAAAAAAAACGTACACACAGAATGGAAGACGAAGCCATACTTGAAAAAAATAATTTTCAGCCAAGTGACTTGCTTTACTGGCAGGCAGCTCCCGAGCTTTTACCAAAACTATCAATCATAGTTTTCAATAAACTGGTGTAAATGGGTCGATAACTGTTGCAGGATTATTTCGGTACACTTTAGATTTCAAACAGGCTCACAAAAAAAGTCAAAGGTGCAAAATGACACAATCTTGGTGGTCAATTTGCTCTCCTCTGTGAAAAATATAGCGATTTTCGAATTTCTCTTTCGAAAGATCGATTGTTTTTCTTGCTATGTATGTGTATCAAACATTGAAAAAATTCAAAAGCGACAAAACCAAGTCCTTCGAACTTCATGATACGTAAAAAACTCACGACTTCACAAGGCTCGTCTGTTTCTTCCGCTGCGAATTTTCTTAGTACGCTACCAAAATCCTTTTGGTCGCAACATACTTAATTTTGACAGCCACACTCGCTTCAGAAGAAGGGATACCCTTGCCACCATCTCAGCGTTAAATAGGTAGTGTTACCGGCATAGCTCCCGGAAAATAAAACTATTCGTCTATCATAGTAAAAAGCACACCTATTTTTTTATACTTAGTATTAAGATTTAAATACTTATTGTTAGTTCACTTTGAAGATTCAATAGATAAATAATTGCTTAAAAAATAATTAAACAAATAAAACCATCATGTTGAACCATCTATATTGTTTACATTTAAATCACCAATTGTCTGCCCTACATGACTTTGGATTATCTCCCTGCAGTGATTTCTATTGGCCATAATCACATAATTGTGTAACGATTCCTCCGGACTACAAAGCACAAACAATAACTTTTGGATTGTCTTCACTCAATCAAATTCTTATTTTCTTCTTATTTTTCGACGGACCGCACTGTTCACGTGGTTCTTCGTGTAATGTTCCATAGTAACTGGCAGGAATTTATTTGGAATGTGAAAACCTAGAATAAAAATTACAAGTAGAAAAAAATGGCAACAAAATTAAACTAATATCTCAATTTTAGACACCCTGCACGACTAAAAATTAAATTGCTTAATACGAACCGAGTTGGGATTGTCACCGACACTCTCGCATGCTGCTTCGATATTGACTTTTCAACAGCTTGTTTTTGAATGAACAGTGTAGTAGTAGTAGTATTGATTCTTAATTTTTCTTAAAAATAAGATAACATATTTTGATTAAGAATATACAGCTGGGTCTGTAGTCATCAGCCGGGAAAAAAGATTTTAACTCGGTACAAAATTCATTTTGATTAAGTTTTTGTTATTATAAATAATTTTATTCTAGTATTAAGCCAAAGCATTGCTAATATATGACACTAGATATTGTTAACACCATATAAAATGTAAATTATTTCTTCTTCAGAAATTTTTATTTTATTGAACCAACGTTGCCTAAAACTATGTAACGCTGGATACTTTCCTATAAAAGGTTGCAAGTTCTTAATTTCTTTTCGATTACATAAGGAGCAATATTTACAATCTTTTCTAAAGTGACGTGAGCCATTTAATTCTATTAAATCACACCGAGATTTAAATGTACTCAGTATTACCATTTGATTGTTATTTTTAAAGTAACGTTGGCCCATTAGAGGATCTTTGTTTTTATAAAACGATTTCTATTAATTCTTGCAGTAAATTCTAGCTCGATGATTTCCCGCTTTCAAGCTGGGTAATCATGTTACCTAACAGTTGATCCTTCCACTGGTTTGCAATCATATTTTGTATCCATTGCAGATCATATTGCAATTTTTTCTAATCTTAGAAGGTTAAGTCGATGAGGCAGTCATGATTCTAAATATTCAAAAATCATTTGTTTAATATATTTAAGATTTAATGTAAGTGTAAAAAGATGACCATTTCCATCCCAAATTAACAAAATATCTTTGTAATCCATACTTGTGCTCTATATGACTATATAGAGCGGCATACAGCCATACATTAAAAAGACTAATAACTTTCGAGTCAAAGCTTATGTCATTTTTACTAAAGAAATAAATAAAAACTAAAAATTACTGCATGTCATATTTATGTAATTTTTTACAGCTTGTTTCTTTTTTCCACATGTTTGGCAAACACCCATTTTGGTGTGATTATCATTCCAAGGTAGCAGAATTTGGGCACCTTTTCATTTGCATTTCCTCCTTAGGTTTAGCCAGATTAACCAGCAGATTCCAGTAGTTATAATACTTTTTTAGGTTATTGCTTATCTTTTGAACCACGTTTATATCATTAGCCGTTATGACAATATCATCGATATATAGTAAAAAAAGAGCGACCGGTATACTTGTCATCTCCAATGGATGCACTTTCCCTGAGTTTTTTAATTTATCTCTTCACAGTCTTCACAAAGTTCCAACAGACGCCACGCTTTCATTATTTCTGAAATGTTGTTCAATAATGAAGACACTTTGTTCTATCGTGAACGCTCCATATTTACCCAAATTCTCAGCTGTTGAAATATTGTTTTAGTTTTGCCATTACTTTACTTTAAAAATGGCTGAAAATTCAGGTCTTGCATAAGTTTTGGGGCTGCCTTTATTAGCAAACTGAATTATTAGATTAAGTTACGTATTGAACCTAATTACAAATTGAAATTCCATGGGAGGTTTTCGACTATCCTTTTATGAACAACCATTAAGTATCATGGATCAATTTAACAGAAATTGTGCTTTTCTCTTTAATTTGAATGAAGAAAAGTACTTTACGTGGCAAATATATTCCGTGGGAATTAAATTTCGTGGGAATATTTATAATTGGGCTAATTGTCTTTTGAAATATTCGTTTTTTACTTATATACACCGCAATATAAAGCTTTCAGCACAATAACAAAACAATGTTGCTCAGCATTATTACTTGAGAATGTACATCAAGATATAACAAATATATTCATTCATATATCAGTAAAACTAAAAATTTTTCTAAAAAATTTATTATGAAAATTTTGTTTCTTCCAATAAATACAGCAAAAGTAAAAAACGGAACTTAAAAGTTTATCGATCTTATTTCAAATAGGTTTCCTACTTTTTTTAAGTGCTTAAAACATTCTGTTTTCGTGCCGAGAAAGTGTTGAGGGCAAAGAAAAAAAAACAAAAATTTGGAACGGCAACACAGAATTCTAGTTAAAACGTTCTCTTATTTGCTGCTTTTGAAAGGGGTGAGGGTTTCTTATTTTAACACTGGCTGATGTTTGCGTGTGTGTATGTGTGTGTTTTTGTGTACATCTAACTGTGTATGGTTTGGTTTTGTGGTAGGGGCGCTTCTTTTTACATCTTTAAGTGGGCTGGTTGACAGCATATACTACATATATATCATTACATATTAGTTTTACTTTTGCTCTTCTTCTTCTGCTTTGAGACTCTCAAAATAAAAACGTTTTGAGTCAGTCAATGAAATAAGTTTGCAAGTCGAAGGGAAGAAATGTGAGTTTTTACAGGCATGCTTATGCGTTAGTGTTAGTTAGCGGAGGTGTTTCTTGTTCTTATATTATAATTTGTCTTATTAGAAACCAGCTACATACTCATACACAAGCATTTTTATGAAAATACGAAAAAAATCGTGGTGTTAGTTACGATTTCAAAATAATTTTCTCCTGTTTATGTTTAGACCGTCATTTCAACTTCTTACGTTAATGTAAGCGTTGTTAAAGTTGAAGTAGTTGTAGTGTTAGTCGAAGAACAAATGTATACGTGTTGTTAACGTTTATATATTCTTTTTTTTCCATGCTATTCTATTCTTTTCTTTATTTTATTTTTTTTCTTATTGCTTTTTGTATATACATGTGTATGTGTGTACGTTTGTATATAATTGTTTTTTTTTTTTTTGCTTTACGTCGCTTAGTTTTTTCCTTTAATTTTTTATTTTTTGTGTGTGTGTTTTTTTATTTCGCGCATAATTTCTTGAGAAGAAGACGCAGCTTTTTCAAAGACGTTTGTTGTCCTGTTTGAGGATAATATTACTTGACTATTGCCGGCAGAAGTTTTAAGAACATCAAACAGTGAAGATGTTTAAATTCGCGCTCCAAAGCAACTTATAAACTATTAAACAAAAACAAATTCAAATACTTAAGCAAGAACATAATAACTTTGACAACTAAACTGTAACGTTTACAAAACTAAAATAAAAAATCAGTGAAATCAAAGTGATAATGGCCTAAAGTTTGTCTAAGTAAACTGGCAAGCAAACATGCATCAAATAAGCAAACAAATACACGAATATATGCTTGCAACAAATACACACGTTGCCACATACTTACTTTTAAACATACATATGTGTACATAAGTGAATGTAATTGTGTTTAAAAGATAAACAATTAATTTGTTTTTATAAGTTTTCTTGTATTTTTCTTTTTTTGCTTTTTTTGTCTTTGAGAAAAGTAGAAACAAATTCTTAAAAAATATTCTGACCTGATGTCTAGTTTCAAAGCCAACAAAATTCATTACAACAAAAAAAAAAAAGAAATTTCTTTTTGCCGGCAAATCATTTGTTGTTTTTGCTATTACTCTCGTTAGTGTGCATAACGAACCATTAATCCAACAAACACATGTGCATAAGAGAAACGCAAAGTTTACATACTCTCGTACTCATATGCATGATGTGTTAAAATAAAACATGAAACAAAAAAAAAAAAACAAAAGGGAAAAATAGCAAAACAAACAACAGAAAATCATGAACGGCACAGTGGAGTTTGTTTAAATCGAACAGCTGTTAAATGCTCTAAACATATTTAATCTATATTCACAAAATAAGTTTAATGCTTTATTTATTTTTTCTGTCATTTAACTAATACAATTTTTAAATTTGCAAGTGTTTGAGATGTGACCTATGCAATTGCTTTGGCGGTCTGCAAAACACAGAGCAGAAAACTGTAAAGCAAACAATTTCCAACAGTTGAGTTGAAATTGAAAAGAAAAAAAATTTTTTTTTTGGAAAAAGTAACATATAGGTATTAATATCTGCATTTACATTTAGCATTTGATGTTTGTGTTTCCCTATAAAACCTAACCCGATAACAAGCAAATACGATAAAAAAAAATAATTATTACTATTCGAAAAAACAAAATATTAATTGCAAGTGGTGCTAATTGAAGACCTGATGAATAAATATGTAGACCAGCAGCTAAAGCGTACGCCGTTCCCGCTTGAGACTTATTAAATAGAAATTAATGTGAATTTGATTTATTTATTATACGTAAAGAGCTGTTTTGTTAAAATTCATCTTTTAGCTACTGTTTTGTTTAGTTATTAATTTTATAAGAATACAAAAAGGAATATTTATAACTGTTAAAAATTGCAAAAGAAAAACAATAGAATTTTTGTTTTGAAATAAAAGTATGTTTTGGTGGCTACAGCGTATTGCTCTATTATTAAAAAAAATTATACGTAAAACGTAAGAAAAAGAGAGAATGGTGTTTTGGTGTTCATTCAACAGCTCTTTAAGCAGTTTGGTCAAAAGTTGTATATTATTACCATTTGTATAAGGACTAATATTTATAATTATTGAATATTAAAAAAAAATAAGCAAAACAATTTTTTTTTTTTTTTAATTCCGCTTAAAGATCAAACACGAGTGTAAGCCAAAGTGGTTATAGTCGAATTTCATACAAATAATGTGTTCCAAAAACCACTTTTAGTTTATTTTCGTTTAAATATCATATAGGTATGTAAAATATTGTCCACTCTGATATTTTCTTAACTTTTTTTCAACAAGATGGCAACCTTTTATACTTATAGTTTCAGCTGAAGAAAATCATAACAATTTTTATGTACAAAAAACGTGATTTTGTTGGAAAACTAAAAAAAAATCGGTTATAATTCGATTTCGCTTATAAGCCATAAAATTTGTGCAAGTTGTGAACTACAAACGAAAAGCACAGTACTGCTTTAAAAAAGAAAAAAAAAGAAAATAACATGCAAAACATAAAAAGAAGCAGTAAGGGTGTTTTGTGGTGTTTGAAAAAATGTTTAAAATTTGTTTTTAATTCTCATTACTTCCTTGAAAACATATTAGCAACCGTAATGAAGCAAGTTACATATAGACAGCTTTGAAGTAAAATACAAACAGCGGTATATATTTTTTATTACAGTTTTTATTATCGCAATAATTAACAACACGCCACAAATACGGAAATTTAACGGAAAATGCTCTAAAACGAGCTCATTACAACGAAACTCATTTAAAAGACATTATTTTTTTATATTTTCTGAAAATATTGCATTTTGTATATTTTACAAATGAAAAAAAGAAAACAGAAATACATACTTTTTTCAAATCACTTTTTTTTTAAGTGAGTTGAAATCACAAATAACCAAATTTCTCAATTTGTTGGCAGCGTTTTTAGGTTGTTATTTCCAGGTCTTTCGTAATATTTTTCTGTTCTATAAAATTGTTAAGAACAAAGCGCCTAGAGCGGTTTTTTGATGGTTTGCACGATCAATGAGGAGGCCCCAAATAGTCATACCTAAGATTTATATGTCGTTTTTTGAAACATCATTTATGGTCCGGGTGGCCCGATGATGGAATATACTTCCTGTTTTGCTGCGGCTTATCGCGCCTCTAATAATGTATTCCGGGTTAAGCTATTACAATATTGCTTTCAGAACCTAAGGGTTGTATTTTTTACATATGTATGCAGGTACTGGTGATTGTAGTGCTACATAGGGACTTGCGTGGTTATACTTGGTGCTTGGGCTGGAGGGTGGTTGTTATTAGGTTTGCTCCTTGGGGGACCATTATTAAATACTCTGCGTTTTTAATTTGTTGCATTTTATATGTTTTATGTGTTGTGTCTAAATCTTTGAAAACCTGTTTCAACAACTCACGACTCAACAGAACACTAACATATTGCGCACATAGGTGACATACGCATACACTATGCCACAATAATCTAAGGACGTTTTAAAATTTCCACAAATTTTTAAGAGTTGTAACGTAAAGAGTATTGTTATCGAGCATTTGTTTAAATAAGCAGGGGAAACCCCTTAATCTGTTCAGCAGCTATTATATAGTTTGTACGATGAATGGGAGAAGACTGCCCTGAAATTTGCCAAAAAGCTAGTTACTCAATGCTTAATAGACTAAAGAAAGTTACTAAGTTGAAAAGAGGATCAAATATCTACTGAGTAACATCCTGCAATACGTTTAAATAATCAAACGCAGCCTCTTGTGGCCATTAAGTTTTGAAAAGTTTTAATGTTACACGAAGATTTTTAATTTAATATATTTTTTTTTTTTTTTTTGGAAAATACAATCGAAAAAATTTTTAGAACATTTTTCTTTTTAAATTCTTATTATTTTCTATAAAATGGTAGAATATAAAGTTAAATTTTTTTAAATATTTTTGAACACTTTCCAAGTCTATTGATAATAAGGTAGCCAGTAAAAATCCGATATGTAGGCAGCTAAGAAACACAAAAAACAGCTGTATATATTTTGATTGATATGATTGGCACTTTTGGCTTTGTTTGCTAGAGCAAACGAGTGACTGCTTCTCCCCTATGCGCTGTTTTGGTCTACGTCAAGGCAAATCCTGTCCCCCGGGAGGGTAAAAATTGCGAAATTGATTTACATCCTGCCATGACGGCCTAATCTGATTATGGACCAAATCCACGGGGTGAATTTTTCACAATTCATCAGCGCCACAATGAGCCTAGTAAACCACTCCATGTAGCTTACTCAACTTTTTGCTAAAATTTTGTAGACCCCTTACTTAAGAGCTCAGGCCTTCTAATCCCTCCTGCATGCAATCTCCCAATAGTCAAGGGATGACAAGGCTCAATGAGTTGGTAGACTGAAGCCAATTAAGAGCATCATCCCAAAAATGGTTCCTTACAGTACAGGTATCTGTTACAAGACAACAGCACCTCGGGGGATTGTTAGCCCCCGAAAACCAGCGTACACCATAGTTATCAGGAAAACTAATTCCTCTTCCTGACAATTCTGGCATCGGTTTTGGATGTCCAACACAACATATGTACATAAGTCATGCAGCTTCCTAGAGTTTTGTTTGCTACAAAAGACGAGGGAATCCTGCCCCCCCCCCCCCCCCGGGGTGTAAATAAAGGTAGTTTTTCTACAAAAATAAGCAGAGGATGAGTTTGTTAAATCGTCCATAGATTAAATGGTAGTTCGCGTTCAGTTATTTCTGTTGTAGCCATCTTCTTCACGAAAAAGAAATTACAGTAGTAACAGTTTTAGCTGTTATATCTAAACGATTTTTACGAAAACACACATACCCTTTAAATGAATCACACAACATGTCAGTATTGATCGACAGCAGCTTTGTAATTAAATCGATTTCTCATAGTCTCGGGTATAGACGCAAAATTTTACTGTCTCGACCCGCTCACTTGAAACTACAAAAATCTTCGTGCTAACTGCAAAATCATACAATCGGTTAATGCTCTGTTTACATTTCCAATTTTCGACAACCTAATGTTAACCTTCAAGTTGCCAATTGTTTCGGGCTTATCAGCGTAGGCTAGCACCTTCACATATCTACACGGAAAATAGTCTAACGACGTTAAATCGCACGATATTGAAGGGAAATTCACTGGTCCGAAATGTGAAACTATGCTATTACCAAACGTTTTCTTTAATATATCAGTTGTGGCACGAGCTATGTGATAAGCTGTGTCGTCTTATTGAAGGAAATGTTTGGTAACCGTTTCACGGGAAAAGTGCAACCATGGTCTTTATATGTTATATAATAGTGCTTATGTCCAGATATTAATATTTGTAATGAAAAACTTTCTTTTAGGTAACTTTAGTCATATCGAGTATACAGAACTTTTCTACATCTTTTGAGGGCTTTAGGGGAATTTAGACTACAACATAATTTTTTTTATAAGCTTTTTTATAGGTGATAAACAAATCCGGATACATTTCTTCTTACTAAAATTAAATTTTCGCCACAAAATCACTTTTTTTAAATAAAGTTCATATATAACCTAACCAAAAATAAATTTTTCATATTTTGGCGTACGTAAAAGTTACCAGAAATGTAAATAAAATGGCCGTGCAAGGCTGCCAGATTGTTGAAAATTTAAAAGAAAACAGTGTGAACTTTTTTTTGTACGATATTAATTTCGCATGCAAAGAAAATAAGGACTTTAAACGAACACCGACTAAAACTAAATCGACTTTAGAAGGAAAAGTTTGTGTGAAATTCCATAAATAGCTGCAAGTAAGAAATGCCAGTTTTTTCCTATAACCGAAAAATACTATAAAATGGTGAAACATATTTTCCTCTAAAACGCAAGCATTAAATATGAAGGCTGTTTGATAACTCCGACACTTTTTTTTACCAACACAAAACTTAAAAAAATTTTCAGCACCCAAAGTCTCTGGCAAGAATCGAATCAACACCAATTCCACCATCAGAGCACTCCACGCGCAGTAATTTTAAATACCACAATACTGCTGTCATCAACCACCATTTTTAACAGGCTACTTTTTAAAAGCAGAAAACCTCGTAAATTTTAATTAACACAAATGAAAAAAAAAGATAATTTAATGTGTTCCATAAGTATTATTCAAATCATAAAAAACAGTCGAAAGCCTTGACCAATAATATAGCAATATAATATAGTTGCTATAGACTTCATTAATACGACAATATTAAATCTTCTGTAAATATTTCATCGGTTGCAGTAACAATTCTAAAAATTTTGTAAGATTTCCCGAAACTCGCACATTTTTACGTAACACGCGTTCATCGTCGAGAGCTCATCCATTTGTGGTCGATTGCCCGGGGAATCGTACTACCCATTACAGAGAGAATTCGATTTTCAGCCGTACGCTTCGTCTTTGGAACAAGTTGCCTGCAGACGTGTTTCCTGTCCGTTATAACGTTGGAGGGTTCAAGTCAAATGTTCATAAACACTACTCCCTCTTTCCCCCTCCTCAAAACCTATTTTACTAGTTCTGGTACAATGCACCGCATATGTAGGGGTCATCCCCTGAGTACTGGTCCAAGATAAAAAAAAAATAAAGATTTTTTTAATGCCGGTAAGCTGTATCTGATAATGAGGAGTAAAATATAACAGCTGATTTTGGTCGACAGCGAATATCGTTTAAAAATATCACTGAGTAGCAAATTCGTTAAAATAACGTTATAACTCTTTTAAGGATACGATTATCGTAAGAAAAAAGAAGTCACAGAATCTCACTACAGTTTAACCAAAAGGAGGTCATCACAGGAGGAATCGCCGATGTATTGGGCGATTAGACAATGGCACTACTAGAGGTGGCCAGGACTGTAAACATCATATTTTTAGCTTGTTTAAAGAAAGATAAAATGATCACTACTAATAATACTCATTAAACAGATAGATAGATTTAAAGCAAAAACGATATTTGGTGAAACCGAAACGTATACGAGCACACGTGTGTAGATGCTGTGGCAAAATTCCATACATAAGGATACTAACTACTACCCCATCCAGCATTTTGTCCAGATATAGCTCACTACAAACTGAAATATGGTTGGGTTGTAAAAGATTTTTGTCGAATAAAGACTTATTTAAATAGTCTATATTTAAATAGTCTATATTTAAAGTAATATCAAAACCTAGGAAAAGTCCTGGGCTAAATGTTTCAATCTAAAAGCATATTATGTTTAAAAATCAAACGCATTTTTCCAAAAAAAAAAATTGTTACAAATACTCACGGAGGTATATATAGCATTTCTTGCAAAGGTTCTTGCGTAAGTTTTGAATTTGTCACCGTTTGTGCAGTAAAGTGCTGGCAGCCCTACAAAAGCCAACAATTCGACCGCTGACAGTTTGGGTTTAGTATAAATGAAGCAATACACTGTAACAACGTATCTTTATTATTGAATAATGGCGTCTGCAGTTCAAAACTTTCATACAAAATATAGTCGGAAAACGTTTTCAACTTCGTCAACTGTCAAGAGATTAATTGAAAATTTTTGGGAGACTGGATCCGTGGACAACATCATACACACTAGTCTGATAAAAATAAACCGTTCAAATATCAATATCAAAGCGTGAGACTGTTGGTGACAATCCTGCTCAGCTTCGTGGAGATGAATGGCAAATTTCAAGAGGCTCTCTGTAGAAACCACGGCTGCGCCGTCTACTCACTAAAGAGCAATATCTCCATGCTTGTAATATTCAGTTAACACAACAACTGAAGCACAGTGAATAGAGTTTGAACATCAACAAATGGATGCTAAAAATCTTCCTGAGCGATAAAGCACATTTTTTCACCTTGTTGGCTCTGTTTATTGCCAAAAATGCAGCTTTTGCTATTCTGAGAACCCTGAAATGATTGCCATAAAACAACTGTATGCACAAGGTGTCACTGTTTGGTATGGATGTTAGGATGGACGCACAATTCGACCATACTCTTGAAACTGTGACTGGTCAAACAGTAGCTGTGACATGATAATACTGTTCTTTCAGCCGGTTTTGAATGATATTGATGACGTCAACATATGGCTTCGACAAGAGAGTGTGCTACAGGCCATGTAGCATGGCAAGCAACTCTATTACTGCATGAGTCCTACAGATCACATGATATAACACCAGCGAAATTCAGCCACGTTTGTAAATAACCGCATTGAGTGATACTGCATCGTAAGGTTTTATTCACAATAGGGGGTTTTTTTTTGACAGATCAGGCATGACTCATATCAATCTACTGTATTGCAAGAAACAGTGTTCTCTTAGAAATTTTTTTCGTGCGATTTTACTCAGCGATGCAAAATATTGTCATATTTGATTGCTCAGCAGAATCCGAAGAGTACCAAGAGCCATCATTACATCAATTAAAAACAAAGGTATGCTGTGGTTTATGAGCTGGTGAAATCATTGGTCAATATTTCTTCAAAAATGGTGAAAATCAGACTCTTACCGTCAGTAGCAACCGTACTTACACCAGGCTAACGGACTACTAATGTGCTGTGTGAAATGCAATCGCATGGTCTCGATGGACACTGGTTTCAACAAGGCGACGCTACGTACCAGCGCGTGAAATAATGGACTTGCTGGAAAATTATTTTGGTGAGAATTTCTTTTCACATTTTGCTGAAATAAATTAGCCATCTAGATCATGCGATATCACACTTTTGCGCTATTTTTTCTGGCGATATGCAAAGTCTGAGTTCTTTAGGAATAAGCCAGCTACAATTGATGCTTTGGATGGCAACATTACTCATGTTATTCGCGAAATTCACTATGCTCGAACAACTTGCCTCAGATATGACGTAGTCGTGGCCACATTTACTTGATATCATTTTAAAATAGTGTCAATAATAAAAATTTTAAGTTCACTTTAAAATTATTGTGTTTTATTTTAAATTATAATGCAAAACTCCCCATGAATCATCCGATACTTTATACTTCCATAAAAAATAACACTTTTTGTGCTGCCAAATCTTTGGATAACAATAATCGTGTCAACGTCTGTGATTTGATTTTGCTATTTTCCAGTAAAAATCTCTTATTAATAAAAAAAATACCCATTTTCTTATTTGGTGGTCTGTTCTTAGCGCCATTTGATTTCCATTTTTTTGTTTTAGTATTCGATTTGTTTCTCTTTAACTCAAATGAAATAAAAAAAAGCTTATAAAAACTATAATTATTATTTTTAAGCACACTTACGCTCATACATTCAAAAGTACGTACAGATGCATGTTTGCAGTGTTAAAACTTACCCCACTAAATAATCAAGGGCATCTCATACGACAAACTCTCGAAGTTTACTCACTAGCATACAACTGCACACACACACACACACGCACCCAAACATAATGATTTACTCCCAAATACAAAACTCTTAATATTATTTAATAACAACAGCAACAACAAGAGCAACGGTTAGACAGTTAGGCAGACATATGGCCAGCCATTAATAGTTACAAAAAAAAAACAAAAACACAAGAAGAAGAAGAACACTACAACCTTCATATGCGACCTGTTACTAAAAGTAATTTTATAAACAAAATCAGTGTAAACAAAAAGAATATAAAATTTAAAAAATGATTATGTACCACGTGTCCTTGTCTGCGTAAAGAAAGTCTAATGTAAAGTAATATGAAAAACAATAAAATATTTACAAATTTCTATTTTCTTAGCAACATTCAGGAATAAAATTTACTACAATAAAACAAAATGATTATGTAAAGTGTAAACAGTATGAGC